>OV049856.1:19475304-20675304 GCA_920104075.1 Melanargia galathea | reverse complement strand
AAATAGAAATATAGTGGCTTAAATAACTTGCCGAAACTAATAATAGGACAAATGGGATTATAGACTTAGCTGATTACCTACTGAATATGGATCCATCTAGAACCCCACGTAAAGGCGAGTACACAACTTGTATGCAAACTATTGGGATTTGTCCCAATGTTTGTTATGTTGGATTTCAAATGTTTCTCTGAATATAATCCTATATTTGTTTAATTTGGTTTGTTTTAAAGGTGCACCCTTTAGATTAATTCAAGCACAATCTGCACAATATTAAAAGAACAAAAATAATCCTAAGATAATAAAGAAATTAATACATCTACTAATCAACTAGGCACCTACATTTATGTAGATGGGGAAGGGCCCGTGGTCCCACCGATTTGACCCACCGGTGGGTCAAACGCTATACTACCTATACTACTGAAGGGCCCGTGGTCCCACCGGGCTAGGCGCGAATGATAGTATCGATATAGTGTTATCGATGTAGTTATTTTTAACCCCCGACGCAAAAACGACGGGGTGTTATAAGTTTGACGTGTGTGTGTGTGTGTGTGTGTGTGTGTGTGTGTGTGTGTGTGTGTGTGTGTGTGTGTGTGTGTGTGTGTGTGTGTGTGTGTGTGTGTGTGTGTGTGTGCGTGCGTGCGTGCGTGCGTGCGTGCGTGCGTGCGTGCGTGCGTGCGTGCGTGCGTGCGTGCGTGCGTGCGTGCGTGTCCGTCCGTGTGTGTCCGTGTGTGTGTCCGTCTGTGTGTCCGTCCGTCTGTCCGTCCGTCTGTCTGTCCGTCTGTCTGTCCGTCTGTCTGTCTGTCTGTCTGTCTGTTCCCCTGTGGCGCTCAAACGGGTGGACCGATTTGAATGCGGTTTTTTTTGTTTGAAAGGTGAATTAGTCGAGAGTGTTCTTAGCTATGTTTGATGAAAATCGGTCCAAGATGGCCGCCGCTACAAAATGGCGGATGATATATTTTTTCACAACTCCCTTGATATGGGTATCAAATGAAAGGGCTTGACTAGTAGAATAGCACTATTGCAAATTCAAGATGGCCGCCGCCACTAAATGGCGAATGTCGGGGGTTTTTTAAATTTTCAATTTACACTTGTTACTAATGAAATATTCAAAATTACAATATTTTTAACCGACTTCAAAAAAGAAGTTTCTGTATTCGACACGTATGTGTGTGTTAGTATGTATGTATGTATGTATGTTTGCGATGATTTCAAAAACCAATGAACCGATTTTGATGATTTTTACACTATCGTAATCTACATACTTTCAGGACGGTTTATATAGTATATCTAGTGATCATCAAAATCGTTTCATTGGTTCTTGAAATCATCGCAAACATACATTCATACATACTAACACACACATACGTGTCGAATACAGAACTTTCTTTTTTGAAGTCGGTTAAAAATATTGTAATTTTGAATATTTCATTAGTAAAAATAACTACATCGATAACACTATATCGATACTATCATTCGCGCCTAGTCCGGTGGGACCACGGGCCCTTCAGTAGTATAGGTAGTATAGCGTTTGACCCACCGGTGGGTCAAATCGGTGGGACCACGGGCCCTTCCCCATGTAGATTAGTTTTCAAACTGTCTTGTTATTCTTTAGTCACTCTTAATCATTATTTTTATTTATTACAGTCTTTCATAATCTTAATATACATAGGTATATAATTCTTCTGTACGTGTGTTTGTCAATTCACTCCTAAACGGCTGGGCCGATTTCGGATTCAAACCATCCGGGAATCCATTGAAATATATGTGCAAAAGCACATATATTTCAATGGATTCCCGGATGGTTTGAAAACACAATTAGACACGGTAGGTGGCGCTGATGTAGAAATGTCACCGGGCAGGACGACGTCTGCCGGGTCCGCTAGTAATAAATAAATAATAATGATATAGACTAAAGTGTCGGTTGACGACGACGAATGTTTTGGATACGCAAGTGTTAAATTTTTATATATCTAAGTAAGTATACTAAGGTTTTCAGTAAGTACCTTCATAGTCCAGTAACTTTAGGATTTGCTAGTATGGGGTACCTTGCGTTAAATCGGGTAGTTCTGATTTTTACCCGACTGGGTTATGTGTTTCACCTGTGTGTATGTATGTCCATTCCTATGTCCGCGTGTAACTAATCAACGGCTCAACGGATTTTGATAAATGATACGTCATTAGATTTGTCTCAATGACGCGAGTGTTATAGGGTACCTAAATTTAAAAAAAAATCAAAATGGCGGACTTTATGCGCTTTAATATGCGAGCTGAAAAAAATTTTTTTCTTCAAGACCCTTGAGTGGGGTATCAAAATAAAGGGATTCAAAAGGCAAATACGAAAATGTATAAATTTATATATTTGGAACCAATTTGGAGTGATAAATCGTAGAAAATGACCATTTCCTATGTCAGTTCGTAACTACTTAACGGCTCAACCTATTTTGATAAATTATACGTCATTAGATTTGTCTTAACCGCGCAAATGTTATTGGGTACATAAAATTCATAAAAAATCAAAATGGCGAATGTTATGCACTTTAATGTGCGGGCTGAAAAAAATTTTTTTCTTCAAAACCCTCGAGTGGGGTATCAAAATAAAGGGCTTTAAAAGGCGAGTACGAAAATGTATACAATCTATATGTTTTAAATCAATTTGGAGTGACAAATCATGAAAAACAAAATAAATAACAACTACACTGTAAGTGGTACGGTGGTAGTTTATTAATTTTTTAGTTCGTTTTTTAGCATGGCAGTCGGGTTTTTTTAATTTTTAAATTATAGCTTGTTTGCAGACTTGTTTATGATGTTGGCCCAATGATTAATCCAAGTTTGTGACCTCGAGCGACGAACGCAACTTTGTCAAAAATAGAAAAAACCGTGAAAATTTGGGATTTTTTCAGATTTTGGAGATTATAACCCAAAAGGACTAGTTCTTGACACTACCTTTTCAAGGCGTTTTTAAAGTAGAATAAAATTGCTACAATTTAAGACCAGAACCAGCTCTGTAGGTACATTACGTACTGAGATGCTCGCGACTTCACTTGCGTGAATTCTTAATCTCATACAAACTTCCATCTCCCATTGTACCAACTTAGGGGTAGTTTTTCCAAAATTCCTTCAACACGTAATTCTTAATTTTTAACCGAAAATCTAAATCCCAATTTTCATATATATAACTTGATAAATGACGAAAACGTGACGGGGTCGCATTTAAACTTTCATCCCCTACTTAACCCACTAGCGGATAGAAATTTCAATAATCCTGAAATTCATATTTTTTATTTTTTATGGAAAGCCCAAATACCAATTTTCATGGATGTAACTTGAAAAATGACAGACTTTCATACAAACTGTCATCCCCTATTTAATCCCCTTAGTGGTGGAATTTCCAATAATCCTTTCCTACTGTACGCTTATATCATAAAAGGAAGCTACTGTGAAAATTTCAAGTTTCTAGCTTCAAGAAGCTTGTCCTGACTGACTGATCATCAACGCACAACCTAAACAACTGAAAGCTACGAACTTGAAATTTTCACAGTAGCTTCCTTTTATGATTTAAGCGCAACGCGATTTAAGAAAGGATATTTGGAAATTCTACCCCTAAAGGGGTTAAATAGGTGACGAAAGTTTGTATGAAAGTCTGTCATTTATCAAGTTACATCCATGAAAATTGGTATTTGAGCTTTCGATAAAAAATAAAAAATATGAATTTTAGGATTTTTGAAAATTCTATCCGCAAGTGGGTTAAGTAGGGGATGAAAGTTTAAATGAGACCCCGTCACGTTTTCGTCATTTATCGAGTTATATCCACGAAAATTGGTATTTAGGTTTTCAGTTAAAAATTAAAAATTACATGTCGAAGGAATTTTGGAAAAACTACCCCTAAGTTGGTACAATGGGAGATGGAAGTTTGTATGAGATTAAGAATTCACGCAAGTGAAGTCGCGAGCATCTCAGTAAGTAATGTACCTACAGAGCTGGTTCTGGTCTTAAATTGTAACAATTTTATTCTACTTTAAAAACGCCCTGAAAAGGTAGTATCAAGAACTAGTCTTTTTGGGTTATAATCACCAAAATCTGAAAAAAATCCCAAATTTTCGCGGTTTTTTCGTTTTTTGACAAAGTTGCGTTCGTCGCTCGAGGTCACAAACTTGGATTAATAATTGGGCCAACATCATAAACAAATCTGCAAAAAATCAGAACTACCCGATTTAACGCAAGGTCAGATTACTAAAGTTACTGGACTATCAACGAAAGACTACAAATTGCACATATAGTCCATAATGTTGAAATTTTAAATGACAGCATTATGCATGGGATCCTACTTTATCACAAAGGTATCAAAATAATTATAAAGTTACTGGATTACAAGACAGGGCAGGCAACAGGTAGTTCCTATGCGACAAGGCACGAGTGCAGGCGACGTAGACATATGGTGCCGACGGACCGCCGCTAATCGAAGACTTAATCAAAGTGTTCAGGGAAAAATACTTTAACAATATGTCCATTATATTACCAACATCTCTGAAGATAACAGTGCAGTGCTAAAGAAACAAGCTATATTTTAGGAAAAATAAAACCGGCCAAGTGTGTTTCAGACTCGTGCACCAAGGGTTCCGTACTCCAGAAGTATAATAAATTATGATATAACTGAAATATAGGAGTCCATTGAGGTGAATATATACTTACAAAAATAGGGGACCTATTTTGATCAATATTCTGTCTTTCACTGCCTTCTTACTGAACTGATATTGACCAAAGGTAAAGATTGCTTGCAAGATGCATTCCAGGGATGGACTCATTTTAATTAAGAAAAATATGCTAAGTCCCACAAGAAAATATTAAAAACAAATTACGCATTGATGTCATCTCGTTTTTTTTTTATAAAAATTGTGGACAAATGAGTAAGCGGATCTCCTGATGTTGTGATTAAGTACTGCCGCCCATGAACATTTGCAACATCAGAAGAGCCACGTGGATTGCCAGCTTTTGAGGAATTTGTTGATCCTCCCCTTGATCATGTTAATAATTTGCAGTCTCACACCACACACACATGTTACTGAGAAATCAAAAAAATATGAAATTAACAAATTTTAATAAAGTGAATTATACATTCTCATAGGTAATAATTAATGATATAATATACTTGTTTAATTATATTTATATAAATTTCAAATAACATTATGAACTAGCAACTTGCTTCAATGGACCTTCCAAGTATTGGGCGATGGCATTTATTTTTTCTTTGAGTATTCCAAAACCTACAGTTTCTTTTGCATATAAACATAAAAGCAAATTGGCTACTTGTGTAACTGCTATTTTACCATTTAAACAATCTACTAATATTAAATGTAATTTGTCTTCTTTGAAAACATTTCTACCATGTTTCTCATAGGCAGACCATACATTACTAGCAATAGCTGCCGTAACCCTTGCGTCTTTATCGTTATATCCAGAATACGCCAACAGCGCTCCTTGATGATTAAGTAATCTGAAAGTAATTAATATTACGCATTAATTTACTGAAATTAAGTAATGCCACACAATACATGGGTAAGTACAGTTTTAAATAATTATTACAATGTATTTTCCACGCCACCAGTATTTGCTTGGCTTAAGACTTGTGTCAAAGCCTTCGGTTTTAACATATTGAGTCCTAAAAGTAATGTTTTGTTGTATAAACGAGTTGTGATCACAAACCACAAAAACAAGAACAACAAGAATTCAGGATCGCGATTTTGGATTATTTTATTTTGACTTTGTTTACCACCCTTTTAGTGTTGCCAGCACGGTCATGTCAAAAGTTACCTGAAATAAATAAATAAACCGGTCAAGTGCGAGTCAGACTCGCGCACCGAGGGTTCCGTACTCTAGAAGTATAAGTACAATCTGTTTTTCATTAGTTTGTCTTAAAAGGTAAGGTGCTAATAAAGCTAGGCCTCTAAATTGTATGAGCACTCATACAACTCAGAGGTCTATCTTAATTGGCTCAACTATGTATGTATGGGGACACCCTTTAATTTCCTTCTTTTTTTAGTTTTTGGAATTTTTCCTTAATTTATGCTGTAAGACCTGGCTTTTTGCCAAATTTCGTAATTCTAGGTCAACTGGAACTACCATTTAGGTTTTCGACCCAAAACCTATAGGGTACTTCCGGGTGACCTAGATTTGTCAATTTTGGTCAAAAGCAAGGTCTTACAGATCAAGTAAAGGAAAAATTCCGAAAAATAAAAAAAGTTGAAAATTAAGGTTTTTGGTACTTACAAGTTTTCGTGAAAATCTAAATTTGCCCATATCTTTTTATTGTGTGGACTCAGGACCTTAATTTTTATACACCTAATAGGGACTATAGACCTTAGTATCTGGTATAAATATCAACTTGCTAAATCCACCCGTTCATGAGAAAATCGGTGGTGACTGGTGACACATGGACAGACAGACGGACAGATGGACAGAAGGACAAGAAAGTGATCCTATAAGGGTTCCTTTTTTACCTTTTGAGGTACGGAACCCTAAAAGTAAGCTTTTAGTGTAAAAAGTAATCTTTCATTTTTTTCTAGTACAAATGTATTAAAAGTTGATAGAATTGTTGTGTTGATAGTTGGTTGTAATAACTTAAATAGATGTTGTATTGGTAGTTAGGATTAAGTTCCCACTTCCCGCCATTGTAATGAGTAGCAGATAGCAGATGACAGGCGGCAAGCGAGTATGTCAAACGAAATAAGTACAAAGTTTAGCACTAGCAGTCCTGTAGTACGTGTAGATGTACTAATTTCTATACTTACCAAGTTTTCAGTTCTTTTTTATACAAAACACTATAGGTACTTGACAGAATACAAGCAGAACTAAAAACTTCACAAGATAATACAAGAAAAACGACGAGACAGGTCGAAAGTTAAGACTAACGAGTCTGAAAGAGAACGACGTGATTTATGAGTTGCAATAAGAACCACAGATGACAGAAATACTAAATACAAAAAATTAAGAATTAATAATTCTACAAGATCCGAAAAATCACCTAAAAGGTTACAAAAGTAACCTTCTGGCAACACTGCACCCCTTGGCACTGCTAATCACTCTCCACAGGATAAACTACAGCTGTCACCACACTGTCACTAATAAAAAATAATCATCAATACTCTGTATCTACCAAAGCGAACGTCATCATCAACGGCATCGAATAATTAAATACGCAGCACAATAATTTATTAAGGGTAAAAAATAACGTTAACTTTGGTATTAATTCTGTTGTACACGAGTCCGCATCATGACTTCGAAATATGTTACGCCGAATAATTATACGACACCAAATGTTTATAATAACGTATAACATGATGACGAAAGCACATTATAACGTTTATCGTAACAACGAAAATATGTGATAACGTATCACGCAACAACGAATGCACGTTATAACGAAAAACATCATACCGAACTACGCGCCTCGAAATAATTTAGGGATGGCCCTTTTTAGGGTGCCGTAACCAAAGGGTAAAAACGGAGTCCTATTAATGTAACTCTGCTGTCTGTTTGTCCGTCTATCTGTCTATCCGCCGGTCACAGGTCTCTAGCTCGTACACAAAATGAGTTACAAACCTGAAATTTTGGTACATATTTAGTGTAAAAAGTTGTCGCAAAACCAAATATTGAATTAAAAATTGAAAGAAATTATTTTTCAGGGGGCATAGGTACATGAAAAAGGAGCCGGAAAAATTTTTTTTGGGTTTTTCTTTCACGGTTAGCTGCGATATCTAGCTTGGAAATTAAATATTTCTTACACCCAAAATATTATGTTGTTCATAATTATGTACGGAACCCTAAAAGAGCGAGGCCCGATTCACACTTAGCCGGTTTTTTTTTAATTCAATGTTTGCTTTTGGGTCAATGTACTACACCAAATACCATTTCAGGTTTGTAACAATGTCTGTTGTCTACGTAATGTACGTGTATGTAACGTAATGTAGTTCGTCTACGTGCTATAGACACCTGTGACCGGCGGACAGACAGACAGCAGAGTTACATTAACAGGACTCCGTTTTTACCCTTTGGGTACGGCACCCTAAAAAGGGCCATCCCTAAGTTATTTCGAGGCGCGTAGTTCGGTATGATGTTTTTCGTTATAACGTGCATTCGTTATTGCGTGATACGTTATCGCATATTTTCGTTGTTACGATAAACGTTATAATGTGCTTTCGTCATCACGTTATACGTTATTATAAACATACGGTGTCGTATTATTCGGCGTAACATATTTCGAAGTCATGATGCGGACTCGTTGTACACAATCTAAACTTTTACAAGTCCTGTGCTAATATTTTCACAGTGTTCCCTGAGGAAAAGATAGCTGCGTTACATTTAGAACTACCACTTTATTAATATTATAATATTATATAACTTTATAATAGTCAAATTGTGTGGAACAAAACGGAATAGGCACCAAGAGCATCTGTATATTTTCTGTGTACGTGTGGTGTATTGTACGTACTTTTTACCGTTACTAGTAACGTTAAAAATACTGTTAATGTTAACAATCAACGTTATTTATTTCGTTACAATATGGCAATCAAAGAGGGTAATGTTATATTTTCAGGATTTTAAAGCAGGCTTGCAAACCTGCTAATCCTGCAGTAAATATATTTTTTTGAGTAGGTAACGGTATTTGTAGGATTTCAAAAAGAAAAAATAGAACTATAGTCAAACTTTTAATTATCTGCAGTAATCTGACGTTTCCTAATGTCATTTCGTAAAATAATGTTGCCAACCCCATTTCTATAGTGATGTGATACGTTCAATTCATTCAATTTCATTCACAAAAGTTTCGTTCAAAGTTACTCTTTCATTATCATCATAATTTTATTTATCTATTAAGTAAATCGATGGCTCCTACGTATAAAAGCCAAATTAACAATTTTGTCATCTTGACTTTTTGTGGCAAACGCATCCTATTGGTACAATTAATTATATGAGCTTTAATTGAAAAAAAAAGTAAGAAGTACTATTTCTATTGCAATAACAGCCTATGTGTGTTGACGATATCTGTCATAGTTAACATGCTAAGTTGCTACTGCCCTTTTATTACAAAAAAAAAAATATTTTTAAAAGAATACCTACTAGTTATTCAGAAAAAAATATATTTAACATTATAATAACATATTTACATATTTTTGGAATCTACTTATAATTTTCTAGATGATTTTGACCTCCCTGGCGCAGTGGTTTTGGTCTTTTTTTAATTTATTTTTTTAATTTATTTTATTTACAATACATAATATTAATATTTTTACATTGATTACTTCGTGCTCGTAAGCGCTTATAAGTGGGAGGTCCCGGGTTCGATTCCCGGCAGGGGCAAGTTGGGATTTTATAATTTCTAAATTGTCTTTGGTCCTGTCTGGTGGCAGGCTTTAACCGTGGGCCGTGGCTGGTTAGCACCCGACCGGCAAAGCTGTGCCGGCCGGCCGCCAAACGATTTAGCGTTCCGGTACGATGCCGTGTAAAAACCGATCAGGGGTATGCATACCTCTCTCAAGTTTGCCCGCTTCCGTCTTCGACAGCATCATCACTTACCATCAGGTGAGATTGCAGTCAAGGGCTAACTTGTAGTTGAATAAAAAAAATAGATAATGATTATGAACTTAATCTGATTTTTAATTATTTTTTTTTCAACTTTAGTCTTTAATGCGGGACCATGGTCATCACATCATTTTTTCTTAAATTTTACTAGCCTATGTCACCTAGAATAAGCTAAAGATTCTAACGATACCTACCTTATTCATCAAAATCGGTTCCGGCATATATAGAAGTTATGGTACAACATACAAACATACATGAACCCTGAAAACAATATACTCCTTTTTTTCAGGCAGTCCTTTAAAAAGGTTCTTTATGTCGATTCTTTTAAACACCGATGACCGAGGTTACGCTTTTTCCAGGCTGCTGTTGACGCTGTTGACACTGACGCTCGGCGAATATTTGCCGCCGAACAAAAAAAATCTCTCCATACAAATTTTTTGGGTTCTTTTTAAGAGGCTCTCTTAGACATTTTTGTATGAAACTTTTTCCTCCCACTACACGTATAAGTAAATAGAACTCAAAGATTTTTCACAAAAAATACAAAACGTAGTGAATGTGGAAAAATTACCAGAGTACCCTGGCCCTCAAAAACTATCAATCATAGAGGCATGGTCCTGAAACTAAAAATGTTCAAGACCTTAGGCCCTTTGGTGAGCCAGTAAAAAAAGATAGCAACGGAACAAAAAAAAATCGTGTCCATACAAAATCTATACTAATAAATAAAATTGAAGTGTCTGTCTGTAATATCGAAATAACTACCTCATATTAAGATCATATGGTTATTTGAACGCTACCATAACCGAATCACACGTTTTTAAAATTTTTGTCTGTCTGTCTGTCTGTCTGTTTGAACAGGCTAATCTTCGGAACGGCTGAACCGATTTTGACGGGACCTTCACATACAAGTAGAGAATCAACCAGGGAGTAACATAGGCTACTTTTTTAACCGACTTTCAAAAAAGGAGGAGTTGTGTTTTTCTACCTATGTACACCGATATGTCCGAGATTTCTGAACCGATTTGCGTAATTTTTTTTTAATCGATAGAAAAACATTGCGACCCTGTTCTATAAAAAATTTGGATTCCAACTCCTCAATCCTGATGCTTCAGGGAACCTAATCTCCAAAACTAATGGGTTTTAGGAACTTTCGGTTATTTAAATTGATATTGGGGGTACCAATTAAAGACTTTATCTATACTAATAAATAAAATTGAAGTGTCTGTCTGTAATATCGAAATAACTACCTCATATTAAGATCATATGGTTATTTGAACGCTACCATAACCGAATCACACGTTTTTAAAATTTTTGTCTGTCTGTCTGTCTGTCTGTCTGTCTGTCTGTTTGAACAGGCTAATCTTCGGAACGGCTGAACCGATTTTGACGGGACCTTCACATACAAGTAGAGAATCAACCAGGGAGTAACATAGGCTACTTTTTTAACCGACTTTCAAAAAAGGAGGAGTTGTGTTTTTCTACCTATGTACACCGATATGTCCGAGATTTCTGAACCGATTTGCGTAATTTTTTTTTAATCGATAGAAAAACATTGCGACCCTGTTCTATAAAAAATTTGGATTCCAACTCCTCAATCCTGATGCTGCAGGGAACCTAATCTCCAAAACTAATGGGTTTTAGGAACTTTCGGTTATTTAAATTGATATTGGGGGTACCAATTAAAGACTTTATCGTTGAATGAACTCGAGTAGGTACATATCCAACTCCTCAACCCTGATGCTGTAAGGAATTGTATTCCGAAATCGTGGGGATCCCACGGGATTTTTCCATCGGGGGACGGGTTTCTACAGATAAGCTACTTTTTGTTCTGGAAAATCAAAAGTTCTCACGGTATTTTTAAAAACCTAAATCCACACGGGCGAAGCCGTGGGCATCATCTAGTCTGGTAATAAATAAAATTGAAGTGTCTGTCTGTAATTTCGAAATAACTACCACATATTAAGCTCATATGGTTATTTGAACGATACCATAACCGAATCACACGTTTTTAAAAATTTTGTCTGTCTGTCTGTCTGTTTGAACGGGCTAATCTTCGGAACGGCTGAACCGATTTTGACGGGACTTTCACAGACAAGTAGAGGATTAACCAAGGAGTAACATAGGCTACTTTTTTAACCGACTTTCAAAAAAGGAGTTGTGTTGAAATCCTTAAGTGCCTATGTTAAAAAACGCCCTGATAGGTATTTTCGCTGCGCGCGACGGCCGACGCTCGCGCTGCACGGAACTCCCCGCGCCGCGCCGCGCGCCCCTGCGCCCTGCGCCCGCCGTACGCGGTACCGCGGTACGCCGCCGCGCGGCGGGGGGCGGGTGGACCAGAAATCTACTTATCCCTCAGGATTTGTGAAAAACCGAAATTCACGCGGGCGAAGCCGCGGGCAAAAGCTAGTTTATTTTTAATTTTCAAGTGGCTCTCCAGAACATTTTTGTGTAGATCCTTTTTTTTCCACTAAACGCATGCATAGAACTGATTAGTGTCCTTTCAGAAAAGATACGAAACGTGACACCAATATTTATTTCTATCTTTCAAGAGACTCTCCAGAATATTCTGGTATTTGGTATGGCCTCCCATTTCTTTATTTTACGAATATTGAAGAGACTACTAGGCCCGCGAGCTGCTTGCAGCTCGCGCACCGAGCGCAACACTAGTATATATATATATATATATATATATATATATATATATATATATATATAGCTAATATACTAGCGGTCTCGGTAGACGTCGTCCTGCCTGGTGACATACCAATATCAGCGCCACCTACCAAGACCCAATAGGTTAGCTGTAGTGTTAGCTGTTAGTGTTTTCAAACTATCCAGGAACCCATTGAAATATACACACAAAATTTCATCCAAATCAGTCCAGCCCTTTAGGAAAAAGTACAGAAGAATTATATCGGTACGGGTGAGAGAGTTCCGTATCGACAGGATGAACATTCAATGTTTGACAGTTACGAAACCCATGAACATTTTGTATGGGAAAATGTTTTTTCTTTTATTTTTTCGTCAATTTTCCAATATTTTTAACAGTTATTCTGCTAGGGACGAAGACAAATACAACAAATCAAAAACCATGAAAATCGGTCCAGCCGTTCTCGAGTTATAAGTGTTCGAACAAACGAGACTTTGTTTTATATATTAAAGATGTACGTATTTATATATATACTATATATATAAATATATATATGTAACTTTTGTACATAAAATATAATAATTACTTAAAATAAAAACTTTAATTTGAATAAAATAATTGAATGATTCAAATCAATCACCTGTACCCCATCCCTATTTTATTTTCGTTAAAAAGTGACAACCCACGAAACTTCACATTACTGCATACAATTAAAAGTCGAAGTATAGATACAGAGCTATGGAATAATCTACTTTTTGTCAAGAAATATTTAGGATTCCCGTGTAAAAAATGTAGATAAACTGTTGTTTCACTGAAGTTGAACTGTTGAATTCACATGCGGACTAAGCTGCGGGCATCAGCTAGTAATAAATAGTTTAGTAACAATCTTGCATCATATTATTTAAAAATACTGGTGCTATATTTGGTTGTACAGAATCTCTACATCTAACTTTAATTGACAGGTCTAAAGATAGATAGATAGAAAAGTAATGATAAACTTTAAAATGCTTTGTATATATTTTTAACTATACAAAATAACAAGATTGTCACATCATTTAACGCATTTTCTTTTGTTTGACCAGATAATTTCTGAATGCAATTTGTTTCTCTTTAAAAGATCTCTTTACTTTGCCTCTTGCTTTATGTTTCACCATTTGATAAGACTTGGTCTTTCTTTTCTCTCTATTAGTTTTTGAACAATTTGCATTCTTCCTACGATCTTTGTAACCAAATTTGTCTCTTTCCTCCCTTCCTTTGAGTACTGTTTCAAGTCTAGCATTTTTGTCATGCTTTCTTTTCTTATGAATATTTTCAATAGCAGAAAGCTGCACCAACTCAGTAGATTCTTCTTCGTCTTCTACAGCACTTCTATTGCGCTTGACACCTGTTACAGACTTTTTAATCTGGGCTGCTTCAATGCGTTTGAAGTCTTCATCTGTGAATATTTTCTCCATGGCAATCTCCCGAGCTACTTTTATTTTTTCTTCCACATTTTGAGATCGCTTGGCTTTTAGAACTTTTCTTGGTTTATCAATTTCCTTTGTTATAGAGTCAGCTTCCTTGGAACCGTCAGCTTTATCAGATTCTTGTTTATCCTTTGTCTCTTCTTTGTCTTTATCACTGTGATCTTCATCTGTTTGTTCTTCTTCATCATCAACATCATTTTCTACTTCACTATCTTCATTTTCACTATCAGTTGGAATATTGATTTCTGAATCAGATGAGCCTACATCAATCCACTCATCTTCAGAATCATCTGTCTTATATTTGCTTTTCTTATTCATTTTTTTAGTGGTTTTATCCTTTATTTCTTGCTTTTCTAGCAGCACTTCAGAGCCTGGCACATAATCTTTGGTGTCAACCTCACCATATTTTTTTGTTTGTAGTTCTATAGTTGCTTCAGATGGCCTTCCACGATCCCTTTTATGTAGAAGACTAGGCATAGATTGTCTATACAACTGGATAAGCGACCTTGCAGCCATCATTACAGATTTTTCTTTATATGATTTGTATTGGACTAAATCTCTTAACAAATCTTCATCAATAGCCAAGGGGCAACGTGCACAGATTTCTCGAACTGCATTTAAACCAACCGCCATCACATCTGTCGAATTTCTTTCTGTAATAAAGTTATTAGCTATAGCTTTCATAACTGGCTGGAGTACTTCAGGCGGGACTAGCTCATGAGCTGCTTGAGCTGCAAATTGTAATATGCGAGTCACTTCTCTCTGGTGTGGCATCAGCAAGCGGGCTATGAAAGGATAATAGTTAAACAAAAACAGATTGTGTAGACCAATTAATCTTGAAACCACATCTAAAGTCATTAACTTAACTTCAAATCTTTCATTCGAAGATTCCACTTGCTTAAACAGCTTTTCAGCAAACCCTTGTGGATTATTAATTAGATGTAAAGCAGAGAAGTTGAATATAGGAGCTTTCTGCTTCTTCTTCTTCATTTTCTTGGCAATCTTTTTGACTTTTTCAACCATTTTATCCCTTTTCCTAGTTTTCTTATTAAACTTGTTTGCTATCATAGTATCTTTGGGATCAACTTCATCTTCACTGTCAGAATCAGGCTTTTCTTCTTCTTCTCTGCTCAAGAAAAATTTTAAAGAAGCGACCATAACTTTGGTAACCTTGGAGAAACATCCTACATCAGCTATAATATTGACAGTTTTATGATCATTCCAAATGTTCTTGTGATATAGTTCGATCAAAATATCAACTGCAAGTTTTGCAGTTTTTGTATTTGAGTCACGTAACATAGAATAAATAAAGTTTTGAAGGGTGGAATTCAGTTTCATGTCCTTGTGTTTCATATTCATGTATTTAATGTCACTTATAATATGTGTCTTGAGATAATCTCTAAGATTTTTGTCTTGGCATTTTATCAACGAGAAGAATAACTCGAGCAGGTCGAATGATGTGATGAAGTTTTTATTTCTTAGCAATATTAAACACTTACACAGAGCAAGTCTCATTTCACTATGCATTGTAGTGTTATGAGTTTTTAAAATGTCCACTATCTTTTGTGGAAAATGTTTCATATCGTTCTGGTAGCATTGTGTAACTTGCGCCAAAAACATTGCTTGCTCATCCAACTTTTTATTGTACTCAGTAGGGTTTAAATTAAATATTTCCAGCGTCGTTTCGAAATGCGCCAGCTGTTGTCGAAACTCATCTTTGTAAGAATCACGATCCCTTTTAATTAAGTTTTGGAGCTGAGTTAGATTATTGGGTAACTGATTATTATGTCGCACCATTTTTATTTTATATCATGAATAAAATAAAAAATTTATAATTTACATCACCGACCAAAATTAGAATTTACATGTGGAGCACTATAAATTTAAAATCATCACAATTCTCACATAACCTCTTTGCATACCTAACCTAAAAGCAAAAAGTTTATGAAAGTCGAAAAATGAACTTCTTCAGCTGCGCGCCGTTGACATTTGACAGTATGAGATGACATTTGGCAATAGTTTGGCAATGACATTAAGACATAGACTACACAGGCTTATTATAATAGAGTGGAAGCCGTGTGGAAGCGGGTAACTTTAGAAACGTGTCATACATTGTGACTATAGCTGGAGCAAAGAATTCACTACTCTGAACTCTCTTCCGAACAAGTGTAAAATCGTTTAAAGATAAAAAATATTCAGCTTCAGAAAATCATTTTAGATAATTTTATGTTCACATTAGCTGATGACCGAGACTTCGTTCGCGGAGGAACTCTTCCGGGAAAAAAGTATTCTATGTCGATTTTCAGGATGCAAGATATCAGTAAATATATATCGACCACAATCTCATGAAAAATAGGGAAATGAAATTCCAAGGTTAGCAACACTACGGCTGCCCTAGCGATAAACAAAGTAACTGACATTTTTTGTGAAATTGACTTTTTGCATTAACAAAAGTTTTATGTCGAGTAGTTTTTTACCACAGTTTAATATTTCAAATAACTTGAACCGTTTACTGTTTAAATTACCCAAACAAAGTAACTGCACTCACTAACCCGGAATATAAATGCAAAAACCAAGTAAACAACAAGCACAACACAAAAACAAAGTAATTTGGATGTTGATTACTTTGTTTTTGTATTTAAAACTAGTGGACCCGGCATGATGATAAAAAGTTGTTTAGTTTAGTTTAATAAACATTAAAAATTGTGTGTTTTTTCTTTATATTTTTACAATTTTTATGATTATAATATTTTATAAAGTGTTTATATACGTATAATATGTGTCTTTGTTAAGTTCGTATTCTGTGATGTATTTTTTTCGGGTTGAAAATTTTTTTTTTCAAAGTGTTCCAGTGCTTTTTTTCAAATGAATTTTTTATGAGTATTAGTGCATTCTAAGTACTATAATATATATTTTTTCTGTGATTGTATCTCATAAGAAACATAGGAATAATAATAATTATATATTTACTTATTTAAAAAAAAATATTCGTAACTTTTCGAAAAATCCAAAAAAAATATATGATATGCTCTTAAATGTCACCTAAAATATCCCGTTAGTTTTAAGTTTCTAGCTTTAATAGTTTCCGAGATATGTCACTTTGAACGAAAGTCATAGTTGCAGTCATTTTTTTTAAATATCTCAAGGTCAAAGCGGAGTACGGTCGTGAAACTCATATCAATCGCGTTCATACATCAAGCCGATATTGAAACATAAGTTTCGAAATAGGTTGTCATTAGGGGGCCAATTCGCTATGCTTATCCGGCTAGACCCTTTCATACAAATCGGTCCAGCTGTTTAGGAGGAGTTAGACGTGACGTGACAAACACACGTACAGAAGAATTTTAATTATAAATACGGGTGAGAGAGTTTACCGTATCCAAGCGACGGGATGTTTGACTAACGAAACGACTGTTACGAAACCCGTGAACATTTTGTATGGGAAAATGTTTTTTCTTTTATTTTATTTTTTCGTGAATTTTCCAATGTTTTCAATAGTTAGGCTGCCGGCACACTTATGTGTCGTGGCGTGTCGTGATGCGCCGGTTTCGTACATTTAGTAGAAACGACACGCCCTACAAGTGTGTCTCTAGCCATACTAAATGTATGAAACCGATAGGCTTCTGGCGCGTCACGACACGGCACGACACGTAAGTGTGGTTCCGGCCTTATTCTGCTATTCGGGACGGAGACAAATATATCAAATCAATAACCAAGAAAATCGCTCCAGCCGTTCTCGAGTTATAAGTGGTCGAACTAACACGACTTTGTTTTATATATATAAGATGCAGTTGCTTGATTTTTCGTTTCGTGAAACGATCCCAGGTAAGGTGTTCTGAATTTAATTACTTTGTTTATTACTAGGGCAGCCGAGTTAACCTAGTGTTGCTTACTACAAAATTTAATTTCCCTATTTTTCATGAGATTCTGGTCGATCTATAGTAATGACTAGCTTTTGCCCGCGTGAATTTCGGTTTTTCACAAATCCTGATTCCTGAGGGATAAGTAGATTTCTGGTCCACCCGCCCCCCCGCCGCGCGGCGGCGTACCGCGGTACCGCGTACGGCGGGCGCATGGCGCGGGGAGTTCCTTGTAGCGCGAGCGTCATCGGCCGTCGCGCGCAGCGAAAATACCTATCAGGGCGTTTTTTACCGATTTCAACACAACTCCTTTTTTGAAAGTCGGTTAAAAATGTAGCCTATGTTACTCCTTGGTTAATCCTCTACTTGTCTGTGAAAGTCCCGTCAAAATCGGTTCAGCCGTTTCGAAGATTAGCCCGTTCAAACAGACAGACAGACAGACAAAAATTTTAAAAACGTGTGATTCGGTTATGGTATCGTTCAAATAACCATATGAGCTTAATATGTGGTAGTTATTTCGAAATTACAGACAGACACTTCAATTTTATTTATTAGTATAGATCACAGGTAATGGATATTAGGTAAGTGTGAGGTAAAGCCTAAAAATTGAAATAATACACAAAAAAAAGTTTGCTCATCATTGTTTATTTTCAAGCTAAATAACTTCTTCTATACTTTGTTCAGGCGACTCTGCCGACGCATGATCTTCTTTAGATGGCTGTTGCAAAATTTTCAGTTGCTTTTCTAATTCTGAAAGAAAATTATTAAAATAATTATTATACTTATAAATTCATGTATGTGCTTAGGAATAGCTATGACTCATACGTATACAAATAAAATGATATTTAAAATGACTATCTTTTACGTAGCGGTGATAGTCTAGCTAGTGGTGAAGTCTTACTCTTAACCACTAGCTAGACTATCACCGCTAGGAAAGAGAGGCTACCGCTACCGCTAGCTTCTCTTTCGGGGGAACCCGAGTTCGATCCCAGGCATGCACATCTAACTATTTGGAATTAAGTGCGTTTTAAGCAATATATCACTTGCTTTAACGGTGAACGAAAACATCGTGAGGAAACTTGCATGCCCTAGAGTTCTCCATAATGTTCTCAAAGTCATGTGATGTCTTCAAGACAAGGCATGTGTGATCCGCACTTGGCCAGCGTGGTGGACTACGGCCTAAACCATGCCTTAACCCTTCTTATTCTGAAAGGAGATCCGCGCTCTGTAGTGGGCTATAAAAAAATATAATATTTAGATAGTAACAATGAAAAAAAGTCATACTTTCCCCTTCCGGATGTTCTGCGGAATATTGCACAAGCATTCTAAGCACCTTTTCCTCAGTAATCAAGCCAGGTCTCCCGCTCACCGCATGAATAAGTTGTTGACCACTTGTTATTCCTGGAATGAATAGGTATGTGAATAATATACATTATATTATTCCGATTTTCATCAAACATAACTGAGAACACTGCCGACTAATTCACCTTTAAAACAAAAAAAAACCGCATTCAAATTGGTTCACCCGTTTCAGCGCTACAGACAGACATACAGACACACACACACACGCACGCACGCACGCACGCACGCACGCACGCACGCACGCACGCACGCAAGCACGCACTCATGCACGCACACACACACACAGACACAAACTTATAACACCCCGTAGTTTTTGTGTCGGGGGTTAAAAAGAAAAGTAATTTTAGAACCTGTATTGATTTCTCCACTCTGCAATGCTTTCTTCACTTCAAGGAAACGTTTGACAAACGTACTCTGCTCCTGAAGTGCGATCGTCTGTGCACCTGCAGTATAGGCAAATGAAGGAAATGTATCTTCTATAATATGATGCGTATGACCCGTATGATCTGTACCTTCTATAGATAAACAAGCTATAGGTAATTTAAGAAAAAATAAATCGACTTCAATATACAGAAATAAGCCAGGCCGCCACTCTTAACATTTATTAGTCCATATCATGAAAACTACATAGGTAACCGATTTTGATGAAACTTGCACTGTTCCTTAAGTTGAAGTAAATGTAAGCCAACCAATTTAGTGTAAATTGAAAATTTTAAAAACCCCCGACATTCGCCATATTGTGGCGGCGGCCATCTTGGATTTGCAATAATGCTATTCTACTAGTCAAGCCCTTTCATTTGATACCCATATTAAGGGAGTTGTGAAAAAATATGTATTCCACCATTTTGTACCGGCGGCCATCTTGGATCGATATTCATCAAACATAGCTAACAACACTCTCGACTAATTCACCTTTCAAATGAAAAAACCGCATTCAAATCAGTCCACCCGTTTGGGCGCCACAGGGGAACAGACAGACACACATACACACACACACACACACACACACACAGACACGTCAAACTTATAACACCCCGTCGTTTTTGCGTCGGGGGTTAATAAAAGAAGAATGGTCACAATCCGATTAGCGGTTTCAGAGAAATTCGTAGACAAACATACATAATATATAGCTTTAAAATTTTATATATTTGTTTGGAAGCCCTAACAGATCATCATAAATGTGAATATATTGCAATTCCAATAATATTACATACATACGTGTCGAATTGATAAACTCTTTGAAGTTAGTCCTGACACACAGTGGGATGCTCCGGTGTCGGAGTGAAACGTGCGTCGAGTGTGTTTATGGAGGGTTATGTGGTGTTGTGTGGTGGTGTTGCGGAGGGTTTATGTGGTGTTTTGTGGTGGTGGTGCGGAGGGTTTATGTGGTGTTGTGTGGTGGTGGTGCGGAGGGTTTATGTGGTGTTGTGTGGTGGTGGTGTCAGGTGTGTAGGGTTTGCGGTGTTACTTGTTTTTCCTGCATGTTTAGTGGTATGTTACATCTCGAGGAATCTCCCTCCCATAACCTTCGCATCCTATAAATCTGTTCCACGACTTCATAGCGTCGCCTTTCGCGTCGGGACCGCCCTTTCAGAAACCATCACAAAAATTTTGGTTTTTTATTAACCCTCTCATCACAGCAAAAAAAAAATCTATTTTTGAAGGTATTAAAAAATAATCATTACTCATTTCAGCGTCTGCTGACTTCGCAATGCATCGTGTTGCTTCCTTCAGAGCTTCTAACGCTTTTTCATAGTTCTGAAAAAAAAATCCAGTGTTTTTTTGATGTTGATAATTTTGAACAATAGAAGCAGAATAAAAAACTATCTTTAAAAAGTACCAGGAAGTTACAGTAGTTTTAAGATTTCTTCATTAGACAAGGACGGAATTATGACGTCACAAGCTAGGAATTCAACACAGATAACCGTTTTGCGAGAAGAGGACGGAGAAAAATTTAGAAACTACTCCTATTACGAAAGCAATGGCTGAATAAATAAACAGAATTGTTTCGATATTTCATAGAGTGACACTGAACATTTTAAATCTATTTTCAATAATAGTCAACTAGAACAATGTCACTTACGACGCCGCACCAGTCGCGTTGCATCGCTTTAAGTCGCGTCTTGAAAGGTCTGGGAAGTGGGAACCCATCTCATTATTATCGCGAGTAAACCCCTACAACTACGCGATCAAGATCAAAGAGAGGGAGAGTCACCTCATAGTCGTCGATTTCCATTTTGGCGCACTCGGCGTAGAACGCGGCCAGCTTGCCGTAGGCCTTCGCCCTGGTGTAGAAGTGCAGCACGTGTCGCGCCAGGTCGGGGCGGGAGCGCCAGGGCGCGCGGCGGCGCAGGTAGTCGGCCGCCATGAGCTGCGTGCCGCGGTCGCGGCTGGCGGCCGCGAACGTCGCGATGCGGTCCGCGTCGCCCGCGCGCATCAGCCAGCGCAGCGCGCCCGCCTGACGCACGTCTCTGTTACAGCATTCCGCTCACGACACTGTGGCAGGGCCGACTTAGCCGAGGGCAGGGCAGGGAGGCCACGCACAGTGGACCGATCCTGATCCAATCTAGCTGCTCCTAAATCGGCTCTACCGCAGTGACGGGATAGAAATAGAATGCTTTTACACTAGCACGCCGGACAGGTTGGGGCGGTCCTAAATGAGCTGATACTTGAGCTCGATTCAAAGCGCCGCACCGAAGGCACCGGGAACTAAACGACTTTCTCCAGTACAATTTATCACAATCCTCACTCAATAGGTATATAGCTTTAGCAATTAGCGCCTAAATGGCGATAGTCAAATTGCTTCAGTCTACAGTCAGACCAGTGTACTTTTACTAAAAGAGGTCTGTGCCCTATACTACAGTGAATCTATCTGTATTCTGCAATTAAAATAGTATGCATAAAACTCGGATTCCAGTCTCCACAGACCAACAACGGTGTTACCTTGTCGCCGATGTGCGCCAGCCGCTTGGCCGCCTGGTGGTAGAGGCCGCGCGTGCCCAGCACGTCGGCCAGGCGACGCAGCAACGCGTCCCTGCCCGCGGTGCCCGCCGGCGCGGCGAGCCTCTCGCTCAGCTCCTCCGACAACGGCGCCGACCGTGTTACCTTGTCGCCGATGTGCGCCAGCCGCTTGGCCGCCTGGTGGTAGAGGCCGCGCGTGCCCAGCACGTCGGCCAGGCGACGCAGCAACGCGTCCCTGCCCACGGTGCCCGCCGGCGCGGCGAGCCTCTCGCTCAGCTCCTCCGACAACGGCGCCGACCGTGTTACCTTGTCGCCGATGTGCGCCAGCCGCTTGGCCGCCTGGTGGTAGAGGCCGCGCGTGCCCAGCACGTCGGCCAGGCGACGCAGCAATGCGTCCCTGCCCGCGGTGCCCGCCGGCGCGGCGAGCCTCTCGCTCAGATCCTCCGACAACGGCGCCGACCGTGTTACCTTGTCGCCGATGTGCGCCAGCCGCTTGGCCGCCTGGTGGTAGAGGCCGCGCGTGCCCAGCACGTCGGCCAGGCGACGCAGCAACGCGTCCCTGCCCGCGGTGCCCGCCGGCGCGGCGAGCCTCTCGCTCAGCTCCTCCGACAACGGCGCCGACCGTGTTACCTTGTCGCCGATGTGCGCCAGCCGCTTGGCCGCCTGGTGGTAGAGGCCGCGCGTGCCCAGCACGTCGGCCAGGCGACGCAGCCAGGCGTCCCTGCCCGCGGTGCCCGCCGGCGCGGCGAGCCTCTCGCTCTGCTCCTCCGACAACAGCGCCGACCGTGTTACCTTGTCGCCGATGTGCGCCAGCCGCTTGGCCGCCTGGTGGTAGAGGCCGCGCGTGCCCAGCACGTCGGCCAGGCGACGCAGCCAGGCGTCCCTGCCCGCGGTGCCCGCCGGCGCGGCGAGCCTCTCGCTCTGCTCCTCCGACAACGGCGCCGACCGTGTTACCTTGTCGCCGATGTGCGCCAGCCGCTTGGCCGCCTGGTGGTAGAGGCCGCGCGTGCCCAGCACGTCGGCCAGGCGACGCAGCCAGGCGTCCCTGCCCGCGGTGCCCGCCGGCGCGGCGAGCCTCTCGCTCTGCTCCTCCGACAACGGCGCCGACCGTGTTACCTTGTCGCCGATGTGCGCCAGCCGCTTGGCCGCCTGGTGGTAGAGGCCGCGCGTGCCCAGCACGTCGGCCAGGCGACGCAGCAAGGCGTCCCTGCCCGCGGTGCCCGCCGGCGCGGCGAGCCTCTCGCTCAGCTCCTCCGACAACGGCGCCGACCGTGTTACCTTGTCGCCGATGTGCGCCAGCCGCTTGGCCGCCTGGTGGTAGAGGCCGCGCGTGCCCAGCACGTCGGCCAGGCGACGCAGCAAGGCGTCCCTGCCCGCGGTGCCCGCCGGCGCGGCGAGCCTCTCGCTCAGCTCCTCTGACAACGGCGCTGATGACTGCTCCACTATGTCTAACGCTTCTTCGTACTAAATGACAAGTTTTTCGACATATTAGTCACAACGAATATTATGTCTCACTCATATGGTTCAGGCTGCGGTGTCTTTAAAATGCCAGACGCTACCGATAACGTGCCGTGACGTCACGACGGACGATCGACTCGCCGCCGGTCGCGGATTTGCGGTCTTTCTGTATTCAAGATCGCTCGCTTGCCTGGTTAGCTTGGTTTCCATTTTTCTCATCATGGAGAAAATTTTAAGCATTTATGAAGATGCCCTTGGAAAAAGAAGAACAAGATAAAGTTCTAGCAATGGTAATGAGCAAAGAAGAAAGCTGAATTGAGGTCGAGTTTTTGTAAATTTTACAAAACACAAAATCAAGGTTTAGAGAGAGATAATGAATCAATTTCCACCATTTACAAAACAAAGTCCCGTCTGGTGTTCTTCATTCATCTGAATGTGTCAGTGTAAATTGTAATGTACAAAAATTAAAGGTCCGTTTACATTGCCCGCTGTAGCGAGTAAAGCTGCCGCGTGCGAGTGATGTTCCGCTCGTCGCAAGTGCTCCGCCAGGGTGCGAGCCAGCGCGGGGTCGACTCGGTCTCCGAGCGACTCGACAGCGGTCACCATCGCATTTGTATCGCCACTGCTGAGTGCTAACTTCAACGCCATGTGAGCTTTCCCTAAAAATATTTTACTTTGTTTTGTTTGGATTTTTGAAAGCTGCATGTAAATTTGTTTTTAAACCTGGGAACTTAAAAAGAAATAAAAATTTTGGTGGGTAGGCACTTAAAAAGAATTTTTGCGAAGAGCGGTCGTCTCTTTTCTTGATATCCATGGGTGTTTCGAAAATGCATAAGTTCATTTTCAATCAAAGATGGCCGAAGTGCTTTTTTTTAAAGAAATTGATATTGATATATTCCGAGGATTTTCGGGATGCTGATTACGAAAATGATGTTCATTTACAAATATGTGTTTTAATTTTTTTTTAACTTGATATTATGAGTGTGATTTGTGAGATTTTTCGGGATGACTGGAAAATGACGTCCACTTTCAAATCAAAGATGACCATCTTGTTTTCGTTTTGTTCTTGTCGTCTCGTTTTCTTGAAGAATTTGACGTTTTTTTTAAATGTACCCAATTATAAAAAAAAAAAAAAAAAACATTTTTTATGAAAACACATTAACGAGCGTGTTTAATGAATATAAGTACACCAAAGAAGCTATAATTCACTATACCGCATGTATGCGACGGATACGCAATGGTTATTTTGCTAGTTATTGTCCGTTAAGATTTAAATTGATGTAATTTCACCTGCTTTTTGATACAGAGTTATGGCGTGTTCATTTTGGCCGGCGTTTTCGAGGATGGAGGCGGCGTAGAGCGCGTGTTTCGAGGACGCACTGCCAGCGCGCCACACGAGGCTCCACGCGCCGGCCTCTGCGGCTACTCGTATAGCAGATGAAATAGCCCCGCACTTTATATACATCTGCAATATTATAATGTGTCCTATGATGTCATCAAACTTTAACATCGGTAATCATTTTCAGCAAATAAAATATTAGGGTACCTACCTAATTAGGGTAGAGAAAAATGGAAAAGTTTGCCTTACTTAAACCTTTAATATTTAGGGCCAGTAAGTAGTACTTACTTTGTTAAAGGCAACCAAATAAAAGCCACTTTGGATTGCAGAAGTTCTGGATTGTTAGTACCTATAACCCCCGACACGTAATTCGAGCGGTGACCTTCAAGTGCGCGCAGCGACGTACGAGTGAGCGAGACACAATACGACTGGAGAGCCAATCAGCGCTAACGAGGGATCCGCAAGAGCTAATCAGTGCTTACGAACGATCCCCACGCCCTCCCCGCGACGCCCTCACACCCCGAGACACCTCATTTTCGACTTCTGCACATTGAAGGTCACCGCTCGACTTATTTGCCGTGACTTGTATGTACAGTGACTTGTACTACCTTCATTTTGCTTGTTTTCTTGTAGACATGTTTAAACAGTAACTTTACTTTACCGCCCGACAAACAACTTACTCTTCAAAAAAAAAGAAAAGTGGAATTTTTTTGTAGATGCTGATATTAATTAGAAGAGAGTATGGTTAGATAAGAATTTTCTTAATACCTTAACAGCATTTTCTGTTTCGTTAGCATTCATTTCTAAGTAACGAGCCATCTGGTACAAAGATGATGAATTTTTAAGACATAATTTTTCCGCCTCATCTATTCTATCCATGTGACAGAGCAGTCTAGTTTGTTCTCCGAAATCATTCGCCCGTGTATAAGCCTCGAGGGCTCCATCGAGGTCACCGATACTCTCGAGGTAATGTCCCCACCACATTATTAAGTTACTATCATTCGATGTGATAACGTATTGGGCCAGGACAGAAGCCTGGCCTTGTGCTATGAGCATTCGAGGCACGTGGGGCACTAGAGTGCCCGCACTCTCGAATAACTTCATCGCCGCAGCAGTTTCACCATTTGCCCACAGCACCTTTGCAAGTTTATGTTGTGCACTTTTTACTAAAAGCATGTTTTCACCTTCCTTTTCTCCATTTATAATCTCGTTTAATCCTCCTTCTTTTGCTGACATCAGACGTGTGATCAGATCCGGCCTTTGAGCTTCTCGAAACAATTTCTCTGCTTCTTCAATCATGCCCAAGTTAACCGCTAAAACTCCGATTTTACATGTATCGTCCATACTGTCGTCACTTAACACTTTGCGCATCATTAGCGCTCCTTTTATATTTCCCATTTTACCCAAACAAATGGCTCCGACATCTGGACGCTTCAGAGATACGCACGCTTTAGCCAAGCTATCCCACACTATCGAGTTTTTGCTTCCCGTGATATTGGAACCCATCACGACAGCCTTTTCTAAGTGCCCTGTTGTCATATAATAAATGAAATTCAGCACATGTTTCAATTTGGCTTGTTCATAATCATTGGAGTCTTCAAACTCATTCATCAAAATTCTTTTAATATTTTGTTGGGTTAAAATAATAACATAAGGTGTAGATACAGTGCATAATATAAAATCAGATAAAAAGTAATCCTCTGAGACGGGACACCAGTTTTTGTATTCATAAAGTTTACTTTCATGGCAAAAGAATAAATGAATATGATCAAATTCTGCAGAACGCATATGAACGCCAACAAGCCTGGAGTCATTATTATCCCACAATATTGCAATAGGCACACTGTGATATGGAGCAGAATTCGGGTCTGACAGAAGCGTACTATTGATCACGTCATTTGCTACATCCCATAAATATATCCTGGGATCAGGAGCCAATCCTGCATTTGCAATACTCAAACAAATATAAAGCCCAGAAGCATTAACTGATGATCTCATGATTTCACCAAAATCTTCAATCATCTGATAACAGTTTTTGGAGGGAAAAGGCATTCTTAAACCCTTTTTAGTGATTTCCGCCAACTTTATTGTGCCATCAATGGTTGCAACAACTATGAATTTGTTTGTACATGTTATAGCAATTGGTTCACCTTCTCCTTCAGCACTGGGTAAAATTCCAATCTTATTACCAGCTATATTAAAGCATTCAATATGAGGACTTACAATACCGACTATTAGATCATTGTACAATATAAGGACATCTGTTTTCCATGCAAAAGTGCGAATGAGGGAGAACATGATTTCATTATCTTTGCTGCGCATCCATACCTACAAAAATAAATTAAATAGTAGTAGGTTAAAAGTTTAATTATTATAAATGTAACTACTTTGTAATAAAATTCCAATCAAAATACTTGATTTCACTTACTTGTACATCTTTACCATCACCTAAAACTACATAATTATCTCTAAAAGCAAATGCCTTTATGGTAATTGATGTATTTATACTTGATGAGATATTTGCTTTTCCCGTTACAGCAATTTCTTGTGCAGATTTTTGTACCATCCAAATATTATTGGAATAGCCCCAACATACATTTTGTTCACGAAGTATGAATGCGTTTGTAATACAATTAACATGAAGTAATGGGTTCATTAAACCTTCTGAACCCCAGGTCACTTCTTTCACAGTACCTTTAACAGAGGTACTACTGATTAACTTCCACTTACTCCTATGGTCTCGCCTCCATAGGTGTAAATTTCCTTGTGAAGTACCACAGCATAAAGTGTCACTTAAATTACAATAACTGATACTTGTGAATACATCTCCTGGAATAATTTTATCCTCTTCATTGGGTAAAACATCATTGTCCCCAGTTTCACTGTCCCAAATCCTAATCAAATTATCACCCGTTATGACAGCTACACAGAAGTTTCCTGCTAGCACTATGGACTGACCATTCCTTGCAGTCATTCGGACATGAGTATCTGTAGTTAATGACCCATCACTTGATATTGCAAATCTGGATAGGCTAAGAGCCCCACCCGTTTCCCAAGCCACTAGTAAATAAACAGTACTCAAAATATCCATAAAAACTATAGTTCCTGGGGCGTTTAAAACTTCTGAACAGGCTCCAGTATGGTCAATGTATAATATTGCTCCATTATCCTGAGCAGCATAGCAAGCATGGTTATCAGGCTGAAGGCCCTCCCTCAGTTTGGCTGTTGTACGAGGCCGCCAAGCAGCTAAAGCATCCAGAGCATTTTCATCACCTGCTACTGCGGCCCGAGCCAATCCTCTGATAGAGGATTCTGATGTGGGTTGAGGAGCACAGAATTTTACATGAGTGATGATATCACCCAACTGATGATGGAAAGCTGTCAAAGGAGCCCCAGAGCTTGCCTGCCATCCTGACAGAGAGCCGGCTGCATCTGATGCCAGCAGTCTACCACCCCCTGAGCTAAAGGTGAGAGTTGTTAATGCAGAATTATGTGGTGCTTCTAACCTGGCCCATGAGTATTCCAGCCAGATGTATAACTCCCCTCCATCCCAACCCACCACTAACAATTTTCTTATTGGATGCCAGGCTAATGCTGTTACTTGGTTTGATAGCAGCACTGGCCAGTCACAACCCTCTAAAGCATGACCCTGCAACAATGGTTACATAATATGGTAATATTTCGTGACCAATCTCAATGGAAACTAAACAACTATATAGAGTATTTTATAGTGCACAAATGTGTGTATAAACAACTGTTTATCAACAGCGCAAAGTTGGGAAGTTGGAAATTTTACACCCTCATGACATTAGGGGTGTAAGTGGCCCAAATTCCACCTATGTGGCCAAAGTCAACCTCACCTGCGCGCGGTGCACCCTGCCAATATGCTAACGAGGCCCTGACACTCTCAGTCCCCTTTACGGGTTGTTGTGCCTGATACCACACAACGTAATCTGGATGGTATTACCGCTTTGTGGTAGGATTCTACCCCGAATCCACCTGGCTAGTGACCACACTTCAGCCGTAATCTGCTGCAAAGCATCCGTGTGTTCCGGCAGCGAGCTGAAGAGCCAGCCCCCTTCCTCAAAAGCCGGCAACACATTAGTGGTTCCTCAGGTGCTGCTAATGTTCATGGGCGGCGGTAATCACTTAACATCAGGTGACCCGCTTGCTCAGTTGCCCGCTATTCCTATAAAATAAAAAAAATCATGAAACTGGGGGTGGGTTTCATGAGGGTGTAAAATTTTCAACTTCCCAACTTTGCGCTGCTGCCGAGATATTCTTGTCAGAAAACCCCATATTAACGTTTTTTTCGGCCCACCTGGGTCTCGAAACTAGGATCTTAAGCCACAGCAGAACAAGCTAGTGACTAGGAGCTAGGGCTAGGACTACACTAGACCAATGAGGCAGTTCACGAAGCTATAGCAAGCATCTGAATTCTGAGCAAGGCAATGACTGAATTGATTGATACGACACTTTCCGATATAAGAGCTGCGATGTACTCTGTGCAAGTTAGCCAAGATCATTACTCATTTATACAAAAATTTTACATACCGTTTCATCAAAAATGGTAACGAATCCACCTTTATCCTGGTTATAAGAACCAACAGCTAAAAATGGTAATGCAGGATGCCAAGAGCTTAATGTGGTAACGACATTACTATCAATAAAATTAAGTTTTGTGTCGGTGTAGAGAGTCATTTTAGTAACTACCTAATAGGCAAATTATTAATTCAAGTTTATATTCGTAGCTGTAAACCAATATCTAATATTAATTTCTTAGTTAAAAGTAAACTGTTCTTTTTCTCCGAGATCAATCCTATCAAAAACGTGATACCTATTTTGTGTGGACTGTGGAGGATTTAAACAAAAAGCACAAAAAAGCACTTGCAAGCACTTGGTTTGGTTTGTTTGGCAACATTACTATTACCGTTTCCATAGAAACAGGTTCACAGAAAAACTATAATTTTTCAACACCATAGAGAATAGAAATAATACAGTGAGACCAATCCTAAGAAGAGACTGTAGCCAATTCTGTTGTACACAATCTCTAAACCTAAACTAAAATGACAGGTCTAAATTTATTCCTATCTCTTTCACAGTGCTCACTGCAGAAAAGGATAGCCATAGATTTAGGCACAGACGTATAAAGAGAAGCAGACCTAATGGGCCCTTTACATTTGGCTGGATTCAGTGCACTAAATGAAAAATACTCTAGAGAAAGACAAGTGTAAAGGCATTCAGACAGTAAGACACACTAATTAGACAGTCAGAGTCGACACTGCAGTTAGCATGCTGAATCCAGCCAAGTGTAAAGCGATTTAGCCAAAAAAATACGTTCAGTTGTCCGCTGACCGCCACTCGAGGTGGAGTGCCCACACATCCAGTACCTATAATATAGCTTCATTAGTCGCCGAACGCGGCGCTTTTGAGGAGCGTTATCAATAATTATATACAGAGGCTTGTCTTGACTGACTGACTGACTTATTATCAACGCACTGCTTAAACCACTGAAACTAGAAACTTGAAATTTTCACAGTAGCTTCCTTTTATGACGTAGGCGCACACTAAGAAAGAATTATTGCGAATTATACCCCTAAGGTGGTTAAATAGGGGATGAAAGTTTAAATGAAAGTCCGTCATTTATCAAGTTATGTCCATGAAAATAGGTTTTTGTTCCTATTGTCAGTTAAAAATAAAGAATTACGTGTTTCTGGAATTTTGGAAATTCTACCCCCAAGTGGGTAGGGGGTGGTAAGGGTAGAGGATGAAATTTATAAGAATCCAAGCGGACAAAGTCGCTGGCATCAGCTAGACTAGCAGTTTAGACTACAAATTTACTTTTTGAGCAGCGATGTCGAAAGAAAAAATTTAATAAAATATATAATTCGTTGTAGATAGTTTTTGTCTTAAAAGCAAATATTTTTTTCATCCTACACTTCCTGCGTCTTTTTTTATTAATTAAAATCGAGATCGATGCAACCATAGCCAAGGCGAGCCCTATTCTTTGATATTTTGATGGTCCCATGAGAGCTCTATAAATACGTGCGACAGTTTCGGAATCCTTGGTTATACTGAGTTAGCTAGCTAATTAGATCAAGTGTAAAGAGCAAACTCTAATTAGCCACGCTTAGTGTCTGAATTCAGTCACACTGAATCCAGCCAAATGTAAAGCCGGTTTAACATAATCTTCACAACTACATCTAAAAGAATAAATAATATCTTCGCTTGTTTCTCTCCAAACAAAAATATAATACTCTATCTCTTTTTTTTCTGTTGTTGCAACACTTACGTACTCATAGAAAAAATAGGTCTTGACTCTTGAGGCAAACCGCCATCTTGCTAAGCACAGCTTAGCATGATGGCGGTGCAATAATGGTGCAATATGTCAAATGATGTCAAAAACAAGATCTTATCCTGCGAGTTGTTTATTATTTTATTTTTGCATTAAAATCAAGTCTTAAGATCCAAGAATACTAAAATAAAATGGTTTAGTGTAGTGCACCTCTGTGCAGCAATTCTTCATAAAGGAAAACACCTGAAATTAATTGTTATCGGTAAGTTTTCATGTGCCATAGTCTCGTAATTTGTTTACATGGTTACTGTGAGATTAATAATAATCGTTCGGCATTTTAGAAGCAGTCCCTATTTATTATATGTCCAAAACTCGTAAATAGTTATAGTAATTTTGGTTCTAGTAGATCCCTGTTGCAATATTTATCAATAATTTAATACTCTGATCTCGTTTGATGTTTCATATACTTGTGCAATTTTACAGGGCCGTATTCAGGCTCAAGGTTTGTTTAGTAGGTATATTTTGAAGGTTGATTAGATAAAAGTAGGTACGGACAAATTATAAAAATGAAATCATTTTTCAGGTTCCCAAAGGACGAAAACTAAGAAATGCCTGGTTGACCAACATGAATAAAAAAAATTGGCATCCCAAATCATCGAGTGTACTATGTTCTAAGCATTTTAAAGCACATTTAGTGGACAACAAAAAGGACAGGAGAGATTTGATTTACCCATCGAATGGTTTGATTAAAATAATTCAATCGTGTGAAGAAGTTTTGAAAATGATTAAAGGAAAATATATAAGTTATAATAGCATGATAATGTATATAGCTGATTTATCGAATAATTGTAGTGAGTTTAAGACCAATGATGAACATGATTTCAATCATTTGCAAGTAATGATTAAGGTGATTGTTAAATTTTATTTTGATTTAAGAATGAAGCATAATGCAAAGCAAAGCAATCTATCGGAATGAAATTATTAAGAAAAACTTAGTTTTGTTTAAAAATAAATAATTGAAACTTTTGTTTGTTTTTATTTATTTTAGTCATTTTACATAGGTAAGGTAGGTCGAATGAAATAGTTAGGTAGTTAAACTAGTAAAAAGTTAGTTTGATAAATAGTTTACAAACTAGCGTTTCACTAGTTTAACTACCTACCTATTTCATTCGAGTGAAGTGTCACGTCATAACATAGAGCACGAAGCGAATCATAAATCAGCAGGCCTATTGTGTATCTCAGTGGTAACGAAAACGTTAGAACCTATGAAAATGTGCCCATCAAATAATAATTATCAAACCATCATTTTACATTGTGTAACATCTGATGATGATGAACTGCATCCCAGTTGGAAATTAAGGTTACAGAATGTAAAATAAGGGTTTAACAATTAGATGCCACTTTACCGTAGTTTTCAAATTAATTTCATCACAGATTAATGATTAGTATCTACAATAAATTTCATATCACAGATACTTAATAATTATAGGCCTGCAGGTCAGTCCATAGAGATAATAATAATAAGTAGAGTAGGCATACCTACCTTAAAAACGTGCCAAAAATACACTCACACACGCACAATCCCCCAACCTAAAATGGCGCGTGTTCATTGTGATGTCTCAAGTTGTGCGTGTGTGAGTGTTCATGTATACATTTTAGGGAGGCCATCTTAAGGGAAGTTGCAATAAAATTTCTGCCACGATCTGTTTTATTGTTATGTTTAAAAATGTAGTGTTGTCTCTTACACACTTATGAAAATTTTGATAAGCTTAAGCTATTTTCCGATCCACTATTTTCTATAGGACATTATGCCAAGTCCTCTTCTATAGGTTCATGGGTCAGTCACTACGCTACGCTTTACTATCTATACTAATCTGGCAATAGTGTTAGGTATTTGACTATACTTTCAAGGGCCTAGTGACTCGAATAATAATCTCAATGTTCGCGCGATTATAGATACAAAATCAACCGCGCGATGACCGCGTAATCGCTTTCTAATACGGCGACGACGCATAAGTCTGATTCCGCGTTACGAGTTCAGTCCCTCACCCTCGCTTGCATGAGTTCGGCCCTGTTTACTGTCGAATGTGTGTGTGAAATTTGTATGTAGGCGTAATTGGCACGCCAATTTTTTTGTTATGTTAAACCGGCTTTACATTTGGCTGGATTCAGTGTGACTGAATTCAGACACTAAGCGTGGCTAATTAGAGCTTGCTCTTTACACTTGATCTAATTAGCTAGCTAACTCAGTTTATCCAAGGATTCCGAAACTGTCGCACGTATTTATAGAGTTCTCATGGGACCATCAAAATATCAAAGAATAGGGCTCGCCTTGGCTATGGTTGCGTCGATCTCGATTTTAATTAATAAAAAAAGACGCAGGGAGTGTTGGATGAAAAAAATATTTGCTTTTAAGACAAAAACTATCTACAACGAATTATATATTTTATTAAATTTTTTCTTTCGACATCGCTGCTCAAAAAGTAAATGTACTATACACTAGCTGATGCCAGCGACTTTGTCCGCTTGGATTCTTATAAATTTCATCCTCTACCCTTACCACCCCCTACCCACTTGGGGGTAGAATTTCCAAAATTCCAGAAACACGTAATTCTTTATTTTTAACTGACAATAGGTACAAAAACCGATTTTCATGGACATAACTTGATAAATGACGGACTTACGGACTTTCATTTAAACTTTCATCCCCTATTTAGGGGTATAATTCGCAATAATCCTTTCTTAGTGTGCGCCTACGTCATAAAAGGAAGCTACTGTGAAAATTTCAAGTTTCTAGCTTCAGTGGTTTAGGCAGTGCGTTGATAATAAGTCAGTCAGTCAGTCAAGACAAGCCTCTGTATATTATTATAGATAGATAACGCTCCTCAAAAGCGCTGCGTTCGGCGACTAATGAAGCGATATTATAGGTACTGGATGTGTGGGCACTCCACCTCGAGTGGCGGTCAGCGGACAACTGAACGTATTTTTTTGGCTAAATCGCTTTACACTTGGCTGGATTCAGCATGCTAACTGCAGTGTCGACTCTGACTGTCTAATTAGTGTGTCTTACTGTCTGAATGCCTTTACACTTGTCTTTCTCTAGAGTCTTTTTCATTTAGTGCACTGAATCCAGCCAAATGTAAAGGGCCCTTAAGGTCTGCTTCTCTTTATAGGTACGTCTGTGGATTTAGGCCTGTCATTTTAATTTAGGTTTAGAGATTGTGTACAACAGAATTAGCCCTTTAGCCACACTGCAAAAAAGTATTTAGTGTTGCCATCCTCAAAAAAATAACATTATTTTATTTCATTAAAATAAAAAAATGCAAGTATCTAAAATTATTAATGAACCAGTTTTGAGTTCCACATTTCTCTTTCCTATGAGGGTACATATTATGGTGCTACTTCATTGTCAGCGCCCAGCGTCCATATTAAAGTTGTACATGTCATTTGGCCTTGAACAGGTCTGAAGTGACTTTGTCTCGTTTTCACCTACTTATATAAAACTAGCGGTCCGCCCCGGCTTCGCCCGTTACATATGTAGCCTATAGCACTCAAGGATCACGTACATATGCAACGGTGAAAGAATTTTGGAAATCCGTCCAGTAGTTCCTGAGATTAGCGCGGTCAAACAAACACACTCTTCCGCTTTATTATATTACTAGCTTTTGCCCGCGGCTTCGCCCGCGTGAATTTCGGTTTTTCACAAATCCTGAGGGATAAGTAGATTTCTGGTCCACCCGCTCCCCGCCGCGCGGCGGCGTACCGTTTCTGTGCCGCGGTACCGCGTACGGCGGGCGCAGGGCGCAGGGGCGCGCGGCGCGGTGCGGAGAGTTCCGTGCAGCGCGAGCGTCGGCCGTCGCGCGCAGCGAAAATACCTATCAGGACGTTTTTTAACATAGGTACTTACCGATTTCAACACAACTCCTTTTTTGAAAGTCGATTAAAAAAGTAGCCTATGTTACTCCTTGGTTAATCCTCTACTTGACTGTGAAAGTCCCGTCAAAATCGGTTCAGCCGTTCCGAAGATTAGCCCGTTCAAACAGACAGACAGACAGACAAAAATTTTAAAAGCGTGTGATTCGGTTATGGTATCGTTCAAATAACCATATGAGCTTAATATGTGGTAGTTATTTCGAAATTACAGACAGACACTTCAATTTTATTTATTAGTAAGTAGTAAGTATTAGTATAGAGTATAGATATTTGTTTAAATAGTTTAGTGTTTAGTATAGTTAGTTGTAGGATAAAATAGGTGTAGACATTTATATGGATAATAATTTAATGAAATAATGGAAAAAAACATTATTTTTATTGTTGTATGGATGGATGCTCAATGAGCACAAACGAGGATTATGTATCTTTTTTAAGTTACCGAAGGATACTGAAAGGTGAGATAATTTCATAATAAAAATTATGTTAGAAGGTAGGTACTTAAAATTATTGAGTATTGTACGGAGTGTGTACAAATTTATACCTACACTATCTAGTTAAAATATTTACGTAGCGAAAAAATAATAAGGTAATCAATGAATTAACTAAAGAAGTACTTATGTAGGTACCTAATTACAGAAATTAACTGTTATTACTTCACTATCGAAGCTGCTGGTACCTACATAAAAGTTGTGCGCAGAAGGTTTGCCGATGGCTGCCCCTCCTGCTTACGCCTGCCGCGACCCGCGCTCGTCTAGCTCGAGCGAGGATCCCACTATGTACCTATATTGTCTGTTGTAATAAAACTACCTAAGTATTTTATGTTTTAACACAAAATACTATAATAGGTATACCTAGGTAGGACATAATATTTACTCAAAATCTTGTAAACTAATTTATGGTTTACAAGATTTTGACTAATTTTGTTGTGTACACTACCTACCTGTACCTACCTACTCTTTTCCGGCGAAACATCGCGTTTCGTGACTAATGTACCAACGCGGCCACGAAAGAAGTCTTACAGAGGCGGCGCTAATAGTCATATTTTATATTCATGCAATTAATGTATGTAAAATCTTAAAGTTAATAGATCATGTGTAACACCTCTTTGTTTATATTGTGAAAAACAAATAAATAATTAAAAATTATAACTACTGTATTTTTTTACTCTTTGTTGACAGTCCTAAGCAATCACGCAAAGTCGTCCGTGACGTAGGAAGGCAAAAAGATCCAAAGCAATACGGACCCTCGCGCCGAGCGAGGTCTAATTTAGCTTGCGTGCGTAATTTACCTACTTAATAAAAATTGTGTAGGCTATTAAAGCGTCGGCAAGTAGTCAACATCAAAGGAGTGAAACTTCTGTACGTAGTACTATTATATATTCTGTGGTATAGATTTAGTGTGTGAACTGTGAGGTATAGAAAATCTAGAGATAAAAAATAGCCCAGGTGAATGACCTTATTACAATATTTTAGAAGCAGTCTCCAGTGTCTATATAGAATATATATATATATATATATATATACTTCTAACCTTCTTGGATAATAATACACTATATCTGTCAAATCCATAGATGTTGTTGCTTCTCTGTGGCTCTTTGAAATCCATAGAGTAAACTTGTAAAGGTTAACGTCAAATCTTGCGGGGGAATGTGCTGTGGTGCTTTTTTTCTTGTATTCAGAAAGTGGCGTCGTTTATCCCATAAATAAAATATCTGAGTGTATTTATCCTAAAAAATGTGGTATCTAACTTCGGAAAGTGATAAACGAGTCATATTTGTATTGCCCGACAAGGATATCATAATTGGAAGGAGTGCTGACGCTCAAAATTGCAATTTCGCTATCCCGGATGATCAGTCGATTAGTAGAAAACATGCCACTTTATTTATATCAGAGAATGCCTTGTATTTAAAGGATTTAGGTTCTAAGTATGGGACTTATGTCAATAACTCTGAAAAAATTGAGGAGAACGCTATGATAAAACTCAATTCTACTGATGTCGTCAAGTTCGGTAAAATAAGTTGTGTTTGGAAAGTACAGGAAATTAATTTTGTCACATGCACATCTACATTGAAAGGTGAAAATTTACAAAATCTTAAGATACTTCTCGCAAAGTTGGGGGGAAGTCTTAAAAATGAATGGGATGACACTTGTGCATACTTGACAATGCCTGCAATAACATTGACGATAAAAGTAGTTCTTGCGTTAGTTCAGAGCTCTAACATTGTCACAGTTAAATATTGGAGCAAGTGCTTAGAAGCAGCTACTAATAACAGCCCATTGCCAAATGCAAGTGATTTCATACCTCAAATATTAGAATCCACACTCAATAAAGAAAATGTGTCTTTTCTTCCAAATAAAGAAAGGAGTTCTATATTTGCTGGCAAAGTTGTGATATTCTTTTCAAGAAGGCAGTTGGAGATGTACAAGATGGTGTTGACAAAGAGCTCTGCAACCCCTTTGCTGCTGAGTGAAACAAAGATGACAAAGTCTGCTCTTTGCGAAGACAATGTTATTGTTATTCAGTATAATTTGAATTTTGCTGGGCAAGACACTCAGTCCCAAAAAGATCAAATTCAAGAAATAACCAATTATCTGAAAAGCAAGGGAAAGAGAGTTGTGGCTGATGCTGAAATTGGCCTTGCTATATTATTCTGTTCCACGAGGAGATACTGCAACCCTGATTTTAATTTCACTTCTGAAGTTATAAAACAGATGCCAAACCAAAATGTTCCAAAAAATATACTAGCCCAAGAGTCTCAGGAACCATCGCAGGAAATATACAAGAAAGAAAATGTTCTTATTGATGAAAGCTTGACACTAAAACATTCTTCCAATATTACTACTGACAATATTGTGACATCCAAAAGGAAACTCAGTGAGGATGAGAGCAGTAATACATCTAATATGAATAAAAAACTGGCAGTAGAAACTATCACAACAAAAAACACCACCAACAAGAGACCTGCTGAAGATGTGAATAATTTAGCTAAACCATCTAAGAAAATGGCCCTTGATAATGACGATGATGACATATTCAATTTCTTAAAACCTAATGAAGATGCTAAGGAAGGCAATCAAAACAAGAAATTGAATTTATCAAAGCCATTAAAGAGAAAGCATAGTACAGATATGGATGAAGATGATTTGTTTAACTTTGTTGATAAAGGAAACAAAAAACCTGCTACTGATAATGATAATGCTGGCAGCCATATTTTAGATCCATGTGATGATGATGAGGTTGTTTGTCCCGTGAACAAACCGAAGATTGTAGTTGAAGAAAAAGTTGACTTAAATACCTTACGGGGATCAAAACTGGAGGAATTAATGAAGATCAATGCAGACATACCATGTTATAAGAATATTAAGAAAGAAGATATATCAGAACTAGATAGTAAGTTCAGCAACATTGATTTAGGATCTATAACAGTTGTGGTCAAAACAGATTTGATTGTCAAGAGGGAACCATTACAGGTACCATCTCCACAGAATGGATTGCAGAATTTCAAGAAATTCAAAAAGGTTTGGCCAGTTAAAATGCAAGTAAATATTGTTCCACAATCATCTTTTAATATTGCAAACCCTGATTCTAATGTGGCATGTGAAGCCACTGTTAATGCCTAGAAGGCAGTTAAAATTACATTAACGTTAATAATATACATAATTATAAAATTAATGAAAAACTATTGTAGTACTTCTGCATTTATTTTAAAAATTAAAATATACAATCAAGTGACATTTATAGTTTATTATGTGGAAATAAAGGCACAAGATTCCATAATGAGTTGTTTCATTTTTCATCATCAGTAGATAATGTATCTTCATTTTCATTATCTCCTTCATTACCCGTCATGTCACTGGAAAATATAAGAACAGTTTTATTAATATACATATATTATATATAGTGGCTATTGTATTGTACAATCACATCACTTTTAAATTAATATTATAAAGGCGAAAGTTTGTGTGTATGTATGTATGTTTGTTACTCTTTAAAGCTGCAACTACTGAACCTATTTGGCTGAAATTTGGAATGGAGATAGATTATACCCTGGAATAAAGTCGGCTGTTACCCTCCTGCAATCCGCGCCGCATCTCCAGTAAACAGAATCTAATCTATACTAATATTATAAAGCTGAAGAGTCTGTTTGTTTGAACACGCTAATCTTAGGAACTACTGGACCGATTTCAAAAATTCTTTCACCGTTGGATATGTACGTGATCCTTAAGTGCTATAGGCTATATATGTACCACGGGCGAAGCCGTGGCGGACCACTAGTGTATAATACATTAGGATTTAGGTTCTGTCAGTTTTTAATAATATCTGTTAAATTACCTGGAATCTTCCACAGGTTTTTCTTTATTTAGTCTTTTCAAACGGACAGTTCCATCTGGTGCCACTTGAACAAGACTTCCTGGTTTTGTTGTGAGTTCATCTTCATATGTAACAAAACTCTTTGGTTTGCTCTTTTTAATTTTAGGTGTAGTGACAGAGCTTGATGGTCCTTTAATGAAGAGTAAAACATAATATCAAAATGGTATGTATAACGAAGATCAATATGGATAACAATGATGTTATGTTATATTTTTGGTCAAATTATGTATTGACAGCTGTTAAATTATTATTTTATTATTCTGTGAGATAACTAATATGTTATGGTTGGAAGTAACAACAGTTCACTTTAAAAAAAATACATTTAATGGCTCTGGAACATAGTATATTGGTCGATTCTATAGTCTCTATACCAAAGAATATACAATCAATGCAGCATGAAAATAAAGCACTTCAAAATAAATCTTTTTGGTTCTTGTTCATGAAATGTTTCATTTATTTCTAAAAGTTTTACATACAATAAATACACATAATAAAGCTTATTTGCTTAGAAATGCTTTGCATTGAATGATTTTGGCTGGTACAAAATATGTGTATATTGAAATGTAATGTAATGTATATTTTTTTTACAATCAACAATTTTGTTTTCTTCTGTATTTTTCTACCTTTGTACTTAATGTACAATATTTGGCCACGTTTGTATGGAAGATAATATAATACCATGCAAAAATAGTTGTTACACTTACGTAATGTAAGATATAATGGCAGTGACAATGATAATGGCAATTTTACTGACAGGGATCTTATATTTGCTTCACCTCCAGGAAATCTCTCTTTCAATTTTTTAACTAATGCCAAAATATTTTCTCTTATATGGCTCTGTGACATAGCTGTGTGCCCTACAAGAATGGTTGATGTCTGCCCTTCACTTAAACGCAACATAACTGTGCGTAAACCAACATCAATATTTGCCTTCAAATCTTTTTTTTCATTGACTTTAACTGGTATTAACATATTATGTTTCTTGAAGAAAGTCTTTCCTGAAATGTGCGAGACATGGTTCAATACTCGGTTATCGACCATTATAAAATCGTGTTGTGTCAGCAGTCTACGTTTCAGTTCATATTGATCATATTCCACTCTTAATTGTCTCATGGGCAATACAGTTTTAACCTAAAAAAAACAGATAAAGTGTGTAATATTTATTAAAACTATACTATGGCTGTGCTATCGCTACCATAAGCTATAAAACCCACAAAACTGTGTCAGCCATAACCACAGTGCTTTTGTATTTTGCAGAGATTGGCATGCAGTTGTGTCCATACATAATGTTTCCATACACGTTCAAGGTAGTGCACAGTCTAAAGAAGACAGTTATAGGGAAGCTGACTCCATGTTTTATTGATTTTGCCAAGGTTACATTTCCCAGTATCTAAATTAAAAAGAGTTTTGTCTTGCTCAAAAATATAATATAAGGTCAAAATCTTTTAAACCTCGTGGCAGGGGTACTTGTGAAATTACAGAAATGGGTGTGAGGCAGATAGCGAACTATTTCTACTATTCCACTCTTCCTCATACCTTCATTTAAAATATTAATTACTTGTATGATATTTTTGTAATATTGGTAACCATTAAATAGAAACTGAGCAATACTTACTGATGTAACTCCAGCCCTTCTTAACAATTCTTCCCAGTGGTCCACTGTAGGCTCATGGTCAATCTTCTTGCCCTTCTTTAAATCTGGTGTCACTAGGCATACTTCACCACTTGTGGATAAAGTAGTGTGAGGTAGAACACTAAAATTATTAATTTTTCTTAAGTACAGTTGACACTGCTTATATTATGCAAGTTATTTTATTTCCAGTTTCAGTATTTGTAGCTTTTGAAAGAATCATTTGTACAGGAGCCTTTTAGGAGTGAGGGTCTGTGGGTGTTTTTATCTGTCTTTGTTTGTTTGGGTGGATCTTCAGAATGGCTAAACTGATTTTGACTGAACTTTCACAGGCAGATAGAAGATTATACATGGAGTTATCCAGGCTACTTTGTTTACCAAAAACAATTAGTTCCTGCGTGAAAAATAAAAACTTTCATGGCTGTGCCGCAGCAAAAATCTTGGGAGGCACAGAGATAGTTTGCATTTAGGAAAGGTAAATAGACTACTTTATATCCCATGAAATCAAGGAGTTCGCACAATATTTTTAAAAACTTAATTCAGGCTAAGTGCATCAGCTATTAATATAGATTACTTACAATTTTATGTTGGTCCGAGTGTTGGGAATTTTAATGCACTTTATCTCCATAAATATTTGTGTTTCATCACCGAAAATTGCATTCTTCCTGTCATAATGAGCAGTTAATTTTTGTAATGCGATTAAACATGAGTTAACAAGATCCTCCGTTATAACTTTAGATGGCAGAAAGTAGGATTTTTTCTTCTTAACGATAGGAGTAGGCTTATCCATGACTTTATTATCGCTTGGTACTGGTGATGATGTTTTTGGTAGTTGTATTTTTCTTAATTTCATAGTTTTAGCTTTTTTGATCTTTTGATTTTTTACTTTCTTCTTTTCGAGTTTTTTTTGAGGAACTTTAATAGACACCATTTTATATTTTATAAATACAATTTCAGAAAATAAAAATCGTTTTTTAAGGTATAGATTTCAGAAGCCAAAAACAAATTTTAAACTTCTTTATAATAAAATGCGGTAAGTAAAACTGAATTGAAAGGTTATGCAGTTTATCCAAGATGTCAACCACATGTCAACCACATGTCAATTGTCAATACAATGTGCTGTTCATAGAAATAAAGGCTCCCCCACACAGGCGAGTGTCGATAGTATCGGACGACGATAGTATCGCAGGAGTTCCTACTTCCATTGCGGCGTTATTATCGCACACAGATCACTAATATACTAGTCTCTTTATCGCAGCAGTGTGTAACTACATTAGAGATGTAGCGTATATACTAGAACAGATCCAGGGACTAGGTATTTATCGATACTAGGTCGCACCTAGTCCAACTTATAAAATACGCGATCCACCTAGTCTCTTCTCTCTCTGTACTTACACGATACGCAGCGCGCGGCTAGCTCGAAACTGTTGTTTAAATTTGAACTTTATTTGAATCAAGATAAAAGTCACGACGCGCAATCTTTTCAACACATTGAATTACTATGTAGTATGGACCATAGTCTATGGTTCAAATTCAAATGACACTTTTCGAGCAGACCGCGGGTGCCGCGTTGTGCAAAAATATATTTTGTCCTTTTTTAACTACACGATTTCTGTCTTTCCATCTTTGTCTGTCAATATTCGAGACTAGTCGGGACTTCAACCCTGTGCTGAACCAAACAACAGATTTTCCTAAGATTTTCTATACCCGTATTACTAATTCCCTGGAATTCTGACAGCTGTCATTGTCATTTACAGATGAGTTATTTGTATCGAGAACAGGGTTAACATAATATATTAAAAAAACAAAAAAATCAGAAAACAATCCAAAAAAACGTTAAAAAATCTGATTAATAATTACTGATTGATTAATGAATTGAAATCTTTTAAATACGCCAACAATATCTAGTGTCGATAAATCTACACGTTGACAGTCCTAACTTCTAAGCCTGTGTAAAGTATGAAGGGAAGATTCCAATTCATTACTAGTGCGTACGTACGTATTTACACGTATTGATGGAACGCAAAGTCTAAGCATACTTACACTCCTAAGTACTTCATGGACTAGGTGGAACAGGTATTTGGATCGAGTATTTGTACGGAATCGGACTAAGTGCACCTAGTACAAAATTTACCTAGTACGACTCACCTCTAAACTACATGACCATCCTAATACAAAATGTACTGGAAACAGATATCGCAATAACGCATGCGATAGTGTGGCTAATTCTGTTGTACACAATTCTCTAAACTAAACTAAAATGACAGGTTTAAAAATAGTGCTATCCCCTTCAGCAGGGAGGATTGTGAAAGAGACATGAATATATTTAGACCTGTCATTTTAGTTTTGATTTAGAGATTGTGTACAACAGAATTAGCCACATTGTGGCTAATTCTGTTGTACACAATTCTCTAAATTAAACTAAAATGACAGGTCTAAATTTATTCCTATCTCTTTCACAGTGCTCACTGCGGAAAAGGATAGCAATAGAATTAGACCTGTCATTTTAGTTTAGTTTAGAGATTTGTGTACAACAGAATTAGCCACATTATCGACCTATAATAACGCGCCTGTGTGGGGGAGCCTTAATAGGTACCTACCTAATATTATAGTCAATGGTGCTGCCACAGGTGCTGCTCCCATTGATCTATAAGTACCTACCTACTACCTACTCGACCAAGCCAACTACTCTAGCGGCACGCTATGATGGCCGGTTTGACGTTTGTCCGCTCATGAAGTTCCGTATTAATTGATAACGACTTTGAAGGAAATAATTGTATTACTTTATTGACGATAGTGATGTGCAGAGATTCATAAATTTTATCGAATGTAGTTTTAGGTTTAGGACTCAAAATTTATTTATTAAATTGATTTCTTAAATGTATACAAGTGTAGAAAAATCAGTTTGCACCATTTAAGGGGTGAATGTACTTGTGAATATGAACAATTTTCACTATGTGGACAAACCTCTGAAATCGCAAAAAAATATCAATAAATTTTTAAAAATGGAATCTAATACGATCGTCACATAGGATCGCTGGCTAGCACAACTACTACCTCCGGCAAACTCGCGTCAATGCTCAATGCAAAACAAAGCAGTTTCGAATTGACGTTGCTTCGAAAAGTATAAACTGTCAGTGCAATGCGATTGTGATATAGTTTTGACCTGGCTTTGGATTTCAAATATTGATACTGCATTACTGTTGACCCTTGCTCGTTAATTTGGACTCTGTTCAAGCCCTTTGTTGTGGATTTCGTCGATATGACCGAACGTACGCAGAGAACTGTTCTAAATAGTCAGACACGTGAGTTCGTAATACGCCTTCGTAACTATTTCGATCGTGAAGCTCAAAATGGAGGGCCAATTTTACCTATAACGTCAGTGGTTGAACGCGTAGCTGATGCGCTTAATATTGGACAACGAACTGTTAGACGGATAACTAAAAAAAAATATGGCGAGACTGGCACAGAAGAAAATAAACTTCACACACCAAAAAAGAGAAAACGAGCAAAACCAGTCGTAGGCATCGATAGCTTTGATGCCGATGCTATCCGAAGACATGTTTACGGCTACTATTTACAGAAGGAGTATCCAACAAGAAAAAAGTTGGTGCATTCACTGAAGGAAGCTGGATTATTCTTCGGTGGGGAAAGTTCTTTAACGAAGATTTTGAAGACCATTGGATTTCGATACAAAAAATGTAACAAACGCAAAATATTGATGGAAAGATTTGATATAGCGATGGCAAGGTATACTTTTTTACGGCAAGTGAAAGAAATCAAAAATTGGCAAAATGTTGTGTTCTTGGATGAAACATGGCTTAATGCTAACCATACTGTAGGCCGTTCTTGGAACGATGACACAGCAGCATCTACTTCCAAAGTTCCTGTAGGAAAAGGATCGCGACTTATAATTTGTCACGCCGGAACCATCAACGGGTTTGTCGAAGGTTCTCTCATGGCTTTTGCGTCAAAAACCACTGGAGACTATCATGAAGACATGAATGGAGAAAAGTTTACTGAATGGTTTACCTCAATGTTGTGTAGCCTCCCTGAACCATCTATTATAATTATGGACAACGCCCCATACCACTCGATGCAAATTGACAAGCCACCTGCCCAATCCCAAAAGAAAGCTGATATCGTCGCATGGCTTCGTAAAAATGGCGTAGATGCAAACATGAATATGTTAAAAGCGGAATTAGTACGTCTTTTAAAAGAAAACAAACCAACCAAGATCCGATACGTCATTGACGAAATAGCATTAGAACATGGGCACAGAGTTATACGGTTACCGCCTTACCATTGTGAGTATAATGCGATTGAGTTGGTGTGGGCTCAAATTAAGGGATATGCTGCAAGACACAATACAGAACCCCCATTTACCACAAAAAAAATGCTAAAATTATTAGAAGAAGCTTGTGAACATGTGACTAAAGGAGACTGGGAAAAGGTTGTGAATAGAACTGTTAAATTAATAAGGGAAGATTATGAAAGAGATGTGAAAATAGATAATATTATAGAAAACGAACATATAATTATTAATGTATGTGATGATAGCAGTGACGACAGTGAAAATAGTAGTATGGACGAATCTGATTAATTATGGCCTTTTGTGGCACCTTTTTTGGTATCTTTTGTATTCATATGTTTCTTGTGTGCATATAAAGTATGTATATTCATTTTCGTTCAAATATTCAGTTCGTTCAAATAAATTAAATAAACATATACATTTTTGTTTTATTAAACCTATTTAATCAGGTACAAAAACAAAACTTAATTGTTTTTTGTTCGAGAATAAATTGACATTCCACATCACTATTGTAATGTGTCAAACCGGCCATCATAGCGTGCCGCTAGTTTAGGCACCTATTGTAGAGCATGTAGAGTATAGGGGGCCGCATTCAAATTAGATGCCGAGTTCGCTCTAATTATTATTATAGTGCGACCAACATTTCTGTGAAATGGCAAAAAATGGAACTACGGCCGCCATCTTAGAACTTCATACAATTTGACTACAGATTAGTGTTGTCAGTTCCTTAAATATAAAATACCTACTTAATTATTTTTATTAAGAAAAATCTTTTCGGAAATTTTGAAGAATCCATCTCCTCATCCATAATTATTTCTTAGCATTAAAGATACAAAAGCTATTAGAAGTGATACCCCGAATATAATTCTGAAGGTAAAGACATTTTTTGAAGAAGAAACTCATCATCAGGCTCCAATAATTCCATTTAATCAAGTTTATACAAGCAAGTATCTGCCAATACAGTTCAGTGTTATGAAGTGCAACCGGTTTACGACCTCGTAAAAACCATTATAAAATAGACTAAATACCTACTGATGGGTAACATCAGTAGGTATAATACATAATGTGTAAAGTATGATAATATAGTATGCGCCTTGGCGGGAGTGCATGTGATGCGATGAGTCGCAGTGGGCCGCAAACTTTTTCCATATGCATTAGACCTAGACTGGGATCGATAGTTGGGGACGAGCTGTCGCACCTCACATGAACTGCTACTGGGATTTCCGTAAATATGTCGAATAAACGATTGTATGGTAACACTAAAACGACAGCGACCTCCTTCAGTTCACAGATAGATTGGTCGCACTCATAGAGATAATAATAATAAATAGAGCTGGCATAATGTCCTATAGAAATTAGTGAATCGGAAAATAGCTCAAGCTTAGCAAAATTTTCATAAGTGTGAAAGAGACAACATTACATTTTTGACATAATAATAAAACAGTTTGCGGCACACTCGTGACTTAAGATGGCCTCCCTAAAATGTATACATGAACACTCACACACGCACAACTTGAGACATCACAATGAACACGCGCCATTTTATGTTACAGGATTGTGCGTGTGTGAGTGTATTTTTGGCACGTTTTTAAGGTAGCTATGCCAACTCTATTGTCTGTTTACTTTATGGTCGCACTGTATCTCTATGGCTGCTCCTGCTCCATTGAGAAATCATTAATATGGAGGCGCCATACCTAGGTACTTTAAAAACGTGTCAAAAATACACTCATACACGCTTAGATTAGGTATCATACACGCACAATCCGAAGACACAAAATGGCGCGTGTTCATTGTAATCAGAGATGTGATTTTATTTTTCGTGGTCTGTGAGTGTGATTAAATGTTAAAAAAGATTAACTGTTAAAACGCTAATGTTAAAAAATTAACATGTTAAATTAAAAGTTAAAATTATAACACATCGGTAGAGGTTGATTCACATTCTCACATTCTCATTGAGAAAATTCACAACTGAAGTAAGTATATTAGTTCACATTACTAATAATTTACATTCAGGTACCTACTTGAAATCGATAAAACTTTATTTAACTAAACTTTCATTAAAATCTATACTAATATAATAAAGCGGAAGAGTTTGTTTGTTTGAACGCGCTAATCTCAGGAACTACTGGACCGATTTCAAAAATTCTTTCACCGTTAGGGCGTTTGTGCACTTACTCGTTTTCGATTCGTTTTCGATTCATGTTCGTTTTTTTAATGAACATCATAAAAACGGATACGAAATTCACGAATGACATTTGTGCACTTAATCGTGATTTCACTATACGTTTTAAGCATTTCGTAGATAAAACCGTGTTCATAATGTGTGCTGCATTTAATCGTCGTCAGCTTTTCGCACTTCTCTTATACATTCGTAGGCGATCATCACTTAATGACATGACATGACATCATGAAAAAACTTTTTTTAATTACTATCGAAAGAATGTTGCTACTTTCGATTTCATATTGTGTCATATAAAAAAAAGATTTCTCGGCAAGACACACGTTTTAGAGAATGCATAACTCCAGAAGAAATGCTGGTAGTAACACTAAGGTAAGTGATTATGAATATTTCACACGGTACGGTTAGTATCAAAATTATCTAAGCATACGTCATATATTTTGTGAACATCCCAAGTGGACATTACGCTCTTGTAAGAAAACAGTAACAACTAAGTATCAGAAATGATATTTTTTATGAAATGTTCATATTTTGCTGATAGTTTTTGACTACCAACCACAGGTATGGAAATTTTGATTATACTACAATATTTAGGTATTTTACTCGAAGTAAAACTAATTTGAATGAAACAAACAATTTATTTGAATGCCAAACTAAGTAGGTATTAACTTTTAATAATAATCAACTGCTTTGAATCATGTTTTGTTGGAATTCAAGATACCTATGTTTTCCAAATACCTCACAACATCAGGACTCATCTCTGCCCTCTTTCCACACACCATTCCACTCGCGTCCTTATTTTAAAACGATTCGATGTGAAGAATTCACGAATATATAAACACGAAAACGAATCGAAAACGAGTAAGTGCACAAACGCCCATACAGTTATAAGGAAGGCTATGTCGAATCGTGTTTTCACGAAACACGAAAACGAATCGAAAACGAATAAGTGCACAAACGCCCTTAGATACCTATGTACGTGATCCTTGAGTGCTATAGGCCATATATGTACCACGGGCGAAGCCGGGGCGGACCGCTAGTAATAGATATAACTTATACAATAGGTATTCACTCATTATTTATTTTACCTACATTGTATAATAAATTAATAAATGCTATTTAAAATAAGGCTCACATTTCCTTGTATTGTATCGTGAATTGTTAAACCGTTAAAATTATTTTTTCCTACCTACATTCTATAATAATCAATGCTAAAACTAACGTGTAGCCACAGCTTCAGGATTATGGGAACTTTTAAATTAATCTTCATTGCTATAGTTTTTATACATTCATTTATTTCAAACTTTTACAATAATTATTTTCAGGCTATCTGCCGTCCGCCATGTTGTGGCGGCACGTCTTCTTCAGTATGGGGGTATCTAACTAGCCAGGGCTGAAGCATTCCATCAGTCCAGACCAGAATCCCAATTAAAAACTTTTTTAGGTTGTCAGAACATTTAGCTCTTCGACTTCATAATTTCCTCTCTTATCTAATATTAAATTACTGTAACTATATTATATTAAACTCCAAAATCTGCTCTTTAGTCTTTAGCAATTAGCACCGTGCACTATCAGCTACTAAGTTGTGACTGCTTTCATTCACAAGGGTAAAAGTGCCGTCTATCAGAATAATATTATGATGGAAGGTTGCAATTTGCATACAAACAAACAGATTTTTTCATACAATTAATAAAACTTACAAAATCTTAGCTAGCTCGTGCTAACTTACCTTAGTAAAAACACAAAAAATTCTATCGCAGACCGTAGTGAGTGTTTATAACGCTAAAAGTGTTACCTTATACCTACCACTTACCGTTGTAAATCCCGTGCAGTTTTTGTAGTGTGCGACGACAGTTTGGGATTGGGGCGCACAGGACAAGTGGACCTTTGCAGCGGGCCGACGTTTTTTGTCGACTCTACTTCAAACGCGCTAGAGGACTGTTTTGCTTGCTCTCGTATTAAACTACGAGCGCTTTAAAGTTTTAAGACCAAAAAGCTGCAAACAAAGGATTGCGGAGTGTATTGATTTTACTTTTCTGGCGTAAATTGCTTTTTATATTAGGTACCTACCTAAGTATGTAAAGGGTTATAAGGTTGTAAAAGAACAACGATAATTTTCTGTTCGTGTTTCTTACACAATTCGCCTGCTTATACAGGGTATATGGAGACCGCTTTCGAAAACTTAGTAGGTAGTATTATACTTATGGTACCTACCTATTAGTGGTTTAGAATTTAGTATTTTTCAAATCGGCAATGAACAACATGCAAAACACGGGGCATTGACCTCACGAGCAGCGTGCCCTTCGCGACAACTTTAGGTATTTAAGCGTCAGCTGATTCCATTACGAACTTACGAAGGGAAGGTAGTTACTACTTATAGCGAAAGCCGGACGGCTTACACTCATTATAAGCTTTCCAGAATTTTGATTCATTAAAAATCAGGTAGAAAGAATTCACCAAGTTACTTAGCTAATCAATTAAACAAAAAAAAAAACTTTTTGTAAGATAACCTTTTGTACTAGTTGATGTAAACGACTTCGTCCACTTAGATTCATAATAAATCTCATACAAACAACCAACCCCTATTTAACCTCTTTAGTGGCAATTTGGGATTTCATAATTTCTAAATTGTTTCTAGTCTAGTATGGTGGGAGTCTTCAGCGTGACTGGTAACCACCCTACCGGCAAAGCCGTGCAGCCAAGCGATTTAGCGTTCCGGTACGATGACGTGTGGAAGGCGATCAGTGGTATGCATACCTAAGTACCTCTTCCAAGTTAGCCCACTGACTGCATCCATCTTAGACTGCATCGTCGATTACTATCAAGTGAGATCAAGTGAGAAATTGTAGTTGAATAAAAATAAAAAAGTTCTGCTCTCCAACTTAGGTATAAATATAATATTATGATTGTGTAGTCTATACAATCTTATCTTTATACCATACTAGCTGACCCCCGCGACTATATAACCACGCGGACGACCGCGTGGTTATATATGTTTATATATAGCATCGGATTGGATCTCATAATCCTTTTTTGTACCTAAACTAAATGTAGCCTAAGTTACTCCTATTACTATTACTATTACCTATCTGCCATTGAAAGATTCTTCAAAATCGATCCAGCCGTTTCGGAGATTAGCTGGAGCAAATTGACAGGTCGACAAACATAAAGGAGAATGATCAACCCTGACCCAAGCATTTACACAAAATGTAATTTACTAAAAATTATCTTACGAATATATGACAATTTGAAAATTAATAATTATTAATGCTAAAGCTGCTTTTAAAAAAATGCAATAAAAAAGGAATTCAACCGTCTCTTCCTGTTTCTCTGGCACGTCTGGTGGCCATTTGCATTACTTTCTACGCATACATGCCCAAACAAAAAGTTTTGTTGTTAAAAAAAATCATGTCACTTGCAATAAAACAGATATTAATTATATTAATACATTATTCTATTTATTTGTTGTAAATCGTACAATATGATTAAAGTAAATAAGCAATAATTAATAATATTATTTTGTTGTAATATTGTTTTAACTTCGTTGCGTTTTGTGCAATGGAATATATAACTACAACCTTCTTGATTTTGTGTAACGAAACTTATTATATTTCAAGATGCCAATGTGACATTGTCACTGTTTTAGTTATGTGTGACGCTAGTGACGTCTAGTCTGTTTACATTTTGAATGTTTATTGTAGCGCAGCGGAGACCAATATTAATTCTATGGTTTATTGTTTTTCCTTACCAACGACTTTTGCTATATTATACGGATTCGATCTCGCCTACTCGCCGACTTTACGCTTTTCTACGGATTCTGATTTTTGTTCGTGATTTGGATAACATTGTTGAGGTGCATTAAATGTCAGTTGAATGTAAACATGATGCCTTTGATATGATGCTAAGACATGATGTGTCTTCGTTAGATTCTACATTGCAAACTACTCTCAACATGGACATCGTTGCAACAGGTATGTTAAGTATAGTGCGCGCTAAACAAATAGTTCAAATCGGCAGGAACGATACACGGCTTTCCTTACTAGTTTAACAATCATAAACTACACATAACCTAGAATCATTTTCAAACTTAAACTAAGATTTATTCAAAAACGGCAGCTCCTAGAGGTATTAAAATGGTGTGTTTGGTTATCAGGAATAAATCTGCAATAAATGCTGCATACAACACGCTTGTAAACGACTGGGTTACACGCCCATAGAATTTTGGGCATTCTCCTTTAAACGCACGCCAGTTTAAAATAAGCCATACGTACAAAAATCCGGGTCCCAAGTTATTTGAACCCAATAAATGTGTCTGTCATTTTTGAACTAAAAAACCTACGACCTTGAAATATTTACGGGACAATAATTAAAGTACTATCTTTCTAAAAAAAAGAATGAGTTAAATCGAACTACGCGTTAATGAATTACAGCTAAATACATGTTTTAACTTTCATCCCCTCTCCCAAGGGAACCGTGCTGAATTTCGGGATAAAAAGTATCCTATATGTTACTCCGTAGTATGAACTTAAATCGTACCAAGTTTCGTTTCAATCCATTTAGTAGTTTTTGCGTGATGCGCACACAAACATACAGACAAACAGATAAACAGACAAACAGACAAACAGACAAAAATTTCAAAAATAGCTTTTTTATGTTCTATTACTTATCCTTAACATCCCCCAGTTATTATTTCGCAAAAATCTTCAATGTACAGATACGGCAGGTCTACGATTTTATTATATGTATATAGAATAGATAGATATAGATAGATAGATGTTGGAGAAAGATGGTAAGTTATTATACTCGACTTCACCCACTTATTTGTAACAAAACACTTCTTAAATATATAACTAACCCAGAAAAAAAACCCTGATATGAGATTGCCTGTGGCTATGAATTCGAGCGGAAATTACTTTGATTGTACCTAGTAACTACCTAGTTAGCTTGTTTTGAGAGTCGTCCCGCCTTAGTTGATTGAATCAAACAACAAGAATGGTAAACACGAGTACCAACTTACTTAATTACCTAGTTCTACTTGACAATAAAGCCTAAAGTTAATAAATAATATTAATTTGCACCTAGTTAGAATAGTAGGTTTATATAAATGTTCTATTGAAAACAATGACAAGGTTCTAGTAGATACCTAGTAACGAATGTTTTGGTACTTTGTATTGTATCTACCCAGTCAGTACAAATGGCAGTCAGACAGTCTCATTAGGATCCTTCATAGGCAGTGCCGGATTAAGCAAGCGCGGGGCCCGTAGCAAATTCTTTCAAAGAGCCCTTGATTTGCTATGGGTTCTTAATATGTATAAAGTGGTAAAAAAACAATTCAATATTCAATTAAGTATACAAGCAAATTTTTGTAGAACTTGTACGTTTACCGTATGAAATTTGGTGTTTTATTTACGCCAAGGAAATAGTCAGTTACCGGTTGTCTGACGTGGATTGTCTTAGTAACAAAAATTGTAATGTTTCACGTTTTTGTGTCATCAAGTAAATTCAATATACCTACCACATCTTTTTCTTTTGCATATTAATAAGTTCCACTCAAAAAATTATGATCAGGCAAAGATGAATGGGTTTAAATATGCGGGGCCCCCTTTCGCGCGGGGCCCGTAGCAATTGCTACTCTTGCTACTATGGTTAATCCGGTACTGTTCATAGGTCTTATATAATATTTAGGTACCCTTAATGTGTTCATCATTTTATAGTCAATGAGATTCGAGCCTCTCTCTCTGCCAAGTGCCTACATTATACCTACAAAGAAACCTTTCAACAGAAAATGTAGTCACGTCTTGTTGTATTATTCTTTGTCTATAGTGCTACTTTAATTCAGAATAGGTATCTGCTGTTTGACTACAATAGAACCTTGCCGCTGTAACTTGGATATTTCTTTGCATTCGATATAAGTAATCCCACAGACATTATTCCAAAATCAAAGCATTATTCATTATTTAGTATGAAATATAACTAATTCATAAAAAATATTGAATATTACTTAAATAGATTCTCATCTTCTAGTTTTGCATCATCAGCTTAGCTGATGATACAAAACTAGAAGATTCCATTCCATCAATTCTAGAAAAGGAAGTAGCTTATAAGCTGTTGTTTAAAATTACAGCCAAGTAAGTCCAGTAGTTTTTGTGTGAAAGAGTAACAAACATCCATACATCCATACAAACTTTCGCGTGCATAATATTATTATAACTAAGTAGTAAGATATTAGTGTGGAAGTCTATGGCATAGTTAGGTTGGTATCTACTAAAATATCTTCACAGTTGTGTGAGCGTGATACTGGAAAGTTCAACTTGTAATAACGCTACTTACCTACTTCGTGCTAAATTCATTTCGTCTGATATTCTGTACAGACTCGAGGGTTGGTAAAACGCCAGAATTTTAAAAGACTCCGTTGAAAAATTACGCATAATATTATAAATTACTTGAGCTGCGCTTTGCGGTAAGAGAACCTCTGTGCAAGTGGAGAACCCGTCTACGGAAGCAGATTGTAGAGTATGACTTCTACAAAAAAATCCGGACTCAATAGGCGAAAGCTTTTAATTGAAGGCGGTTAAGGGATTGCTAATTACCAAATTTATTATGCCTGATTGTTATCTAAGTTAGAAAAGAGATTTCTTTTAGTATCCCCGTGAACATTGATACCTATGAGTGTAGGTATAAAGCGTAAAAGAAATTCTTTGTAAATATCTGTATTTTTTATTATATTATATCATAGGTATCATAGGTATTGGAGAATATCGAATAATATACTCGTAGAAACCAAATATAATACATATACTTAGAAGCAATCATAAAGTATGGAAATATACCCATAAACCGTACTTAAAAGGTATTATTGTCTGAACATTTAAGATGTTCCTCAAATGAAATAACGCGAAAATAACTGTAGAGTATGCGCGACAGTTTATTGCATATAAAACATTAATGCACTTCCAGTTATATCAGTTTCATATGTGTCGTAAAATATGCTTTTCACTCGCCATGCCATTCACTACTGGTTGTAATAAAAATTCATGTCGAAAGGCTCTGCCTGCCCATACCATGACATTACTGCAACTGCCTTTGAGCAGTTGGAATACCTTTATTTTTGGAAATAGGTCAGTTGTATGCGTAACTAAAACTTAAAGCTTAAACTATAGGAACCGTCTCTAAGAAAAATTTCACTAGATAGTTCAAGAATCACATTTTAAAATTAATTCTTTGAAGATAATCTAACTACTAGTAACTAGTTTAAGTTTTAGGCTTCAAGTTATGTTAATAATTAAGTATAGTAACTATAGGAACCGTGTTTAAGATAAATTTCACTCGATAGTCCAAGAATCACGTTTGAAATTAAAATTAGCGCTACAGACATCATGCGGCCGCTCACATTATGTACCGACAAGTATAATATATACTTCTTTATACAGAGTGCTTAGTCTCAGTTGGAAGCGCTCCAAAACTAAAAGTATACTATAAGCATACTATTGATCGAATTACAAATGACTTCAGAGCAAAATGAACCCAAAGACTCGTATTTTAGGTCCATTTTACTCTGAAGTCATTACGATTCGATCAATAGTATACTTATAGTATATTTATAGTATACTATAAAGTTTTGGAGCGCTCCAAACTGAGACTAAGCACTCAGATTCATTTACAGCTATTTTCCTAGAGACAAAACATATCATATATGTATATATATGTAAGAGCAGAGTCAGTGCTGATTTTGGAGACCGTTTCGACTATAAAGTAGTGTCCCTAATCCCTAATAAAAGCTACTCTATCCTACCTACATATTATTAGTATTCAAATGAGTCACTGTAGCGCGTAGCAGTGCTACGTGTTTACGCTACGATTGAGCGCAAAGCTAAAGCGTAGCACTGCTACACTTTGAGCTTTTATTTAACACAGCGAGCCAAAATCTCTCCAAATAGATTACAGTGATTAAAATAACATAACAATTACCTAGCAATATCCTACTAATCCTACTACTTAATATTATAAATGTGAAAGTGTGGATGTTTGGATGTTTGCATGTTTGTTACTCAATCACGCAAAAACTACTGGATGGCTTTGGAGTTTGGATGGAATTGAAAAATTGTGATAATTTTATTTTTCCGGCGGATTATTTTTCGTTTATCTATCCAGTAAGCCCCTGAACTTTTGCATTTCTTAAATTTTATAATTAATATGTTTAAACAAATTTTATTGATAAAGTGTCTCGAAGTAGGAGTGAACTATTAACGAAACATTTAGAAAGGCGATATCTTAGGAATGGTTAGGAATTCTTAGGAAAAAAAGTATAAAGAATATTTTTGTAGATAATTTTATGATCTACAATTTTTGCCTGTGTGCTTAGTCTAAATCGGAGCACTCGAAAACGAACTCGAAAACTATTGATCGATTTCAGAGTAAAATAGACCTAAAATGGCTTGTATTAAGGTTTGAGTTCGCCAATACATTCAGCATTGTTCGAATGCTGAATGTATTGGCGAACTCAAACCTTAATACAAGCCATTTTAGGTCTATTTTACTCTGAAATCGATCAATAGTTTTCGAGTTCGTTTTCGAGTGCTCCGATTTAGACTAAGCACACAGAACTGCATTTTTATAAAACTTGCCGTTTTCGAGAAAAATCCAAATAAAACGAAAATTTTGACTTTGACCTTGAATAACTTTTTTTGCAGACATGGGATCAATGGGGACTTTTGACACTTTATTCCTACTGGTGTACCCAAGGTCTCTACCAAAATTCAGCTCTGTCGGAATCACTGTTAAATTAACTACTATTATAACATTACTTTGCAATAATTTCCTAACAAAGTAGTGTTATAATGAATTTTTTTATTTTTTTTTTAAATATTATAGATGTATGTGAATAAAGTAGTCCAATATATGACACATTTTGATTTCATATTCGGGATTTTAAGATATGAGAGTAGATAAAATTCTATTTTGACTGAGCTATAAAAAATAATATTTCTGTAAACTAAAAAACTAATTTAAAAATTTTGGATTCCTATGCGGTAAAGGGTTAAGTTGTTAATATATTGTGTTGTTCGATTTACAAGAAGTACTTACCTACCTCAGTCAAGATTTATTTGTAAGACTGCGATTTCACCGAGATAACGTTGATAAATTCACGATATTTTTCAAAGACGAAATATCATTATTGTAATTTGTCAGTGCCGTCCTTAACTCGAGCTCAAAATATTTTTCAAGTAGCCTTCAAGGCTCTTTGATCGAGAATCATTGGTTTCTCAGTAGAAATAAAATCTTTGTTAGTTTAGATAGCGATTAATTTAATCGCAATTTTACGTAGGCAATAAAAATAACGCAATCCTTTCTACAGTGTACCCTTTGTACCTACTTATAGTTTTATTTATCAGTAATTAAGTTTAGAAATTGCTAACAATACAGTTGGCAGTTTAACTTAATTTCTTAGTAGGTAATAAGTTAAAATATATTTAACTAAGGGATGATTCTTATACACTGAAAAGTTTTAAAAAGATTTGTGGCAGGGCGACGTATCTAAGAATGCCTTGCTCTCGACCACAATGAAAGTATCTGTAAAGGCAAGGTAAGGCATTTTTCTCTGCTGACGCTCTAGGAGATAGTTACTCGAAATTGCAGTTCGCTCTGAATTTTAAATTTGGAAATTGTTCTGTAAGTGCTCACTAAATATTTACGATTTTTAAAAGTTCAAAAAGTTCATCACTATTTTGCGGATATTTAGAAAGAACTTTACTTAGTAAAAAGTAAAATCTCTGATGCAGAATTTTTGACGGCTATGAGCACCCCAATTCCTAAGTTTTGTTTTAAGGAAAAATAAAATTAAATAAAACTTCTTAGTTCTCGACTTTACCTAGTGATTCTTGTGCTTGAATTTGGTATGACTATTATATTTTAGCACAAAGGGTGATTCGACCTTAGGACCTTACCACCCCCTAAACCATTTAACTATAAAGACTTCGAAATTATAATGAAATATCAAGGTTTAAGAAGTATAAATAGAAACCGGAGAAAAGAAGACGTATTCACGTGAAAGGTAGGCAGGCATGTCTTATTAGAAGTTCTGGACTTCTTTTCACGTTATAGTAGGTAATATATTACATTTCGACGTAACATGTTACTTTGTAACTACGTGCCTGATGTTGTATCCCCTCGATATACTTACCTCACCTACGCGACACCAATAGTAAGTATTCGGTGCCAAAAAGTAACCTATAAATTATAATTTATCTACTCTCATATCATAAAATTCCGAATATGAAATCAAAATGTGTCATATATTGGACTACTTTATTCACATACATCTATAATATTTAAAAAAAAAAAATTAAAAAAGTTCATTATAACACTACTTTGTTAGGAAATTATTGCAAAACAATGTTAAAAAATAATTTTTTCTACATTATAGTACAGGCACTGGGTTCTGGTATTTTTGAGCCATGCCGGGTGTTTATTATTATTATTATTATTATTTAATACTTTATTGTACACCAAAAAAACATAAATTAAACAAAAGAAACATTTTAAAAGAAATAGGTACAATAGTTAGTTTACAATAGTTAGTTAATTTAATTTTGTTACTTACAATGATTATCCCGCTATCAAAGTTACCCTATTACTACTACTGCGAAAGTGTGGCGGTAGCAAGATGCGGCCAGAGGACAGAGTGTAGTGCTACCATAATTGACCATAGACGCACTGCACGCACCGCACATTCGAAATCACCGAAATTGACAATTGAATTTTGGCGCCTATTATTTAAATTTTTAATTTATTATTTATTTACTATTCAGTTTTTGTAACTCAAAATTTTGCAAGTGATTTTTGTTGCGCGGAAAAATGTCTAGCAGTGATACTGAAGAGAATTTAACTCCACCAGACATTCTGGAAATAGCATCGGGAATGACAAATAATCTTTTGCCAGCAAAATCAAAGAAAATTTACGATAAATGTTACCAAGATTTTATGAGTTGGAAAATTTTGAAAAAAACCACTTCATTTTCAGAAAATGTAATGCTAGCATATTTCCAAGAATTATCAAATAAATTTAAGTCTTTGTCCTTATGGGCTAAATACTCAATGCTCAAAAGTATATTGAGTATCTACAACCAAATCGATATTATTAAATACACAAGACTGATTGCTGTTTTAAAAAGAAAATCGCAGGGCTTTAAGGGAAAAAATGCAAAAACGTTCTCCTCTGAAGAATTGAGTACATTTATAAATTGCAATATCCAAAACATGAATACTTATTATAATAAATAATTTTGTTAATTTCTTAGTCTTTTCTTTTATACGTAAGATACCTATTGATGAGCTTAGATAAAGTAGTGTATGAAACTCTACATAATTAGTTATTAAAACACTCGTGTAATACTATTAAAAAACTCGCCTGCGGCTCGTTTTTTAAACTAACACTCGTGTTTTAATAACCTCTATTATGCAACCGTTTCATAAACTACTATTATCTAGTCAGTGTGATTGTTAAGTATTCTTAACAATCTGCGATTTAAAGAAGAGGGTGGTAGAATGTTTGTTCTATATTTTCTTTAAATCTGCCTTTGAATTTATGTTTTTTATCTTGCCTACCTAATTATTCTTTAGTTAAAAAACCTACAAGCTATAAAAATTGTCGAACAAAAAGTTTTTAAGAAGCCAACAATTAAGAACTTTTTACTTGTTCCAAAATACTTACAATTAAGTAGTTAAACATAGCCAAGCAATGGGATGAACTTTTTAGGGTTCGGTCTCTTATTGATTTCATTACGAATTCCGAAATGAATGTGTATGAATCAGTGGATATCTGAATATATAATGAAACATAAATACTCAGTTCTATAGAGTAAGGAATAAAATCCAAAAAGATTTGTGGTATCAATCCAGCGAATAGTCAGAGAAACCGCAAAATGTGAAGAGTCGGGCGTTGGCGTTTTAGCGTCCTTTTTGTGAATGCTGGCATCTTTCCAGCTTGACGTTACTCACGCTGGCCGCCGTCAATAGACATCCAGAAGGCTTACGGATTTAAGTCAAAAGATGTTAAGTATGTGGCGAGCTTTTTAGGGTTCCGTAGTAAACAAGGAACCCTTATAGTTTCGCCATGTCCGTCCGTCTGTCCGTCTGTCCGTCTGTCCGTCTGTCCGTCTGTCCGTCCGTCCTCGGTTAATCTCAGAGACTATTAGTGCTAGAAATCCGTAATTTGGCATGAGTATAAATATTAATCACGCCGACAAAGTGGTGAAATAAAATTTTGATAAATATTTTTTTTTAGGGTAGCTCCCCTACATGTAAAGTGGGGATGAATATTTTTTTTCTCGTCTACCCCATAGTGTGGGGTATCGTTGAATAGGTCTTTTAAAAATACTGTGGGTGTGGGAACATCATTTTTCGATTTCTAGATCCGTTTGTAAAATATGATGTTTTAAAGTGCAAATTTTTATTAGAGTCAAGTGTCCCCCCCCTCTATCAGCCAAATGGCAGTATATAGGAACTTGAAAAAATTCACAGCAGTAGGGTATATAATCAATTTTAAAGGAAAACTATCACGGCTAAGTAGGGTTCACAGGTTAAGGAGTTATATCTGTTTTTCGAGGATTGTGACTACGGAACCCTACACTGCGCGTGGCCCGCCACGCACTTGACCGGTTTTTTATACTATGCCTGTACTCGTATGCATTATGTACCTACCTTTAGAACATCTCTCACCATCAGCACAATAAAGTCCGACGTTCTCTGGCGGTTTTCGCAATGCTTTGTCGATACAAAAGCGTTGTCACACCGATTGTGCTTGGACTGCTGGTCTTCATTGTCGTTTAGGTTTGACTAGATACGCCTTTACATCAGATAAAGCATCTCTCTTCTTCTGTTTACATAGATGCTAATAGACACGGCTTGACACCTCCTGCTAACTTCACTCACAATAATTGTGATAATGTTTGTAAGATACAAAACAGGAGGTGCAAAACAGCAACTGTTAGCATTTGAATAAGATTAGGTATACGGAAGAAGAGGAGGTACTTATACTTTCTCTTAGAGGTATACAGATATTTGGACATAAATAATTTATGACATTAGACTTCTCGTTTGATTAAAAATATATATATAGTGATGATGTCAATTAAAAATCATAAACGAATACTATTTAAAAAAAATATGCAACTGGAAAACGGTTTCGTTATATATTTTATGAGCGAACATTTTGGGTTCAGTCTTTGAGGAATTATTATATAGAGTCGACGCCGAGACTTGGTTTTTTGTAACAAGAGTTATGGTAAACGTACCTTGGCTCACTTAGTCTGCGCGAAGCGCCTGTCGGAGCGTGACGTGTTTGAGACCTATTTAAAATCAATTAAATATGCCTGGGTGTGTACTGCAATACTGTGCCAACCACTCAAGAAATACAAGTAAAGGCCAAGGAGTTACTTTTCACTCGTAAGTTCACTGAATTATTGGTAAAACATGTAATTTAATTATGTGAAGTTGGAATTTGTCCCTATTCACCCCGTTTTACGGTACGTCACCGCACTTGCTGCCATGTTTCGCCGAAATTCATAGACTAAGAAACTACGCAGATGAGACACTTTATTTTTAACCTCCGATACAAAAACGATGGGGTGTTATAAGTATGACGTGTTTGTGTGTGTGTGTGTGTGTGTGTGTCTGTCTGTTCCACCTTAGCGCTCAAATGGGTGAACCGATTTGAATGCGGATTTTTTTGTTTGAAAGGTGAATTAGTTGTGAATGAATTAGCTATGTTTTTAACAACTATTATCACAAATTAGTGATAAGTACAGGGACCGACAGCTTTAAACGTGCTCTCCGAGGTACGGGGGTAAAGCACCGCTAACTTCCAATGCCAGGCTTGACCTGACTTAGGTATTAAACCCATGACCTAAAAATTCGCAGTCAAGCATATGAATGGTAGACCAACGAGGCAGTTTTATTATTTTTTCGAGGTTTAATAGGTAATAGAATACCCAAGTCCCGGATAAACGTTGCTTAAGTGCGAGTTTGGGGCACATAGTGCTATAAAATAAACATTGTAAATCAAACTCTCAGATGCGATTTCTCAATAGGTAGAATATACTCAATGTGTCGCCTCTGTATTGTAGTAGTCCCATCTATGTCTCAAGGAGCGGGGCGCGCGGGAGGAGGGTTGCTGCTCGCGGTACACAGATTTTGTTAGCGTTGTCTGTTCTAGTACCTACATAATAATTCAGTGGGTTCAGTATCGATGTAACTAGTGATAATAAAATTGTAGTCAAACGAGTAAGTACCAGTTCATACGTCCTTAAAAGGCAATTGAAGTTTAAGGAGAAAGTAAACTGAGATTGCGTGGGGGCCAATGTTTATAAAAATCTAAAAATACACGCTTTTCGGTAAGTGGGTAGGCACAAGTTTATTTTACTTTAAAAGGCAATCGAAGGTTAACGAGAAAGTAAACGGAGATTGCGTGGGGGCAAATGTTTATAAAATTATAAAAATACACTTTTTCGTAATTTTTATACAAAATATTTATTCAAAATATTTTTTCGATAACTATACCTTTTTATGTTCATCAATATACAAATATACATCAGACATATGTACGAACCACGGATCTATACGAACATACGAACACTGAAGTGACAGCTTAATTATTCCGATGTTGTCGGATTGCATGGAAAGGCCTTATATGCTTTCTTATATGATTGCATTCATGTCGTTCACTCGTCGACGGTCGAACAATTGATCCTGCTGCTGATTGATGCTTCCACTCGATTAAATATTCCTCGCGTAAGTCTGAAAATTAGTCTGTTATAATAATGACGAATTTGGAGATGAATATTTTTAAATTTATTTATGAGAGCGAGTTTTCGAACGCCAATAATTCAAAGCCAATATGGTACCTATCGTATAAAGTTGGTTACATTACATTCGTTTGATCCGTTAATTATTCAAATTATTAAAATCTACTCTACTTTGGTACTTTTGTTAACATTTATGTATTAATAATATTGCATGAATCTTAGAACCTAGATACCTACCATTGATATGATAACATTTGATAGATATTTTAATTATATTTATCTATGACGTCAAGTTGAAAATCATCCTGCTTTGTTTACGCATAATAATATTATGATGCATGGTATTATAGCATGCTGAGCTGTTAAATAGGTACACATTTTTACTGTGTTGTTTTTAGGTTACTAGTGTATTGTCTATGATACCATTACTGAATAAAGATTTTTCTTTCATTCTTCTTTCTTTCCTGAAAAAATATGGTATCTAAGTAGTATCTATAGCTCGTTGTACTTATTTGTTTCGTTGTTGATTCTGAGATCGTCTACTTTTAACATAATATCATTATGAAAGCTGGCGACGACGCAGGCCACTCAGCAATGGACAAGTGGACGCCCGGCTTAAGTAGATATGAACTCCTCTCGACGAATTAATTAGAGAAAGTGATATTTCTTCTTTAATATTTTAGAGTTTCAAATATTGGATAATCATTTTATTATTTATTTTTTATTATACACTACACTATACTAAGTACATTAAACAATATTTTTTTTTCACTCAGGCTATGGTTTCTATGCTTGTAAATCTAAATAATCAAGAATTATACATATGGTTAAGCTTTTGAATTAATTGTGTAGTTGATCATTACCTACTGAATATAGAAAAATATTCAACATTACCTAATAAAATGTTTAAACCGAATGCAATCGCTGCAAATATAATCAAAATCTGTCAATAAACCGTAGAGTAAATAAGCTTTTGTTACAAAAGTATAAAGAATATATTTTTGTAGATAATTTTATGATCTACAATATTTGTCAAGACTATATTTTTATAAAACTTACCGTTTTCGAGAAAAATCCAAAAAACCGAAAATTTTTACTATGACTCCTTCCAGGTTAGTCCACTTTCATCACTGTATCGACACTTACCGCGTTCTGAAATTTGAAGTCAAGAGCTAGCTAGAATGAGATGAATAGCTTAAGGTGCGTCCAGACTTGAACATTTCACCGAACCGAACAGCGAACATTTCGGCGAACTTGTTACGCTCAATGTAGACGGCGCGCTTGGAGCGCTTGAGATGGGTTACTGCGTAACAGTTCGGCGAAAGTTCGCTGTTCGGTTCGGTGAAATGTTCAAGTCTGGACGCACCTTTAGAAGTTTTTGGGCCTTTGTTATTCCAATTTCCACGTGTAGAACTTCTAAAACTAAACTATAGTTTACCCCGCTTTTAAAATAATAGGTGACAAGCACTGTGAGTGATTTACTGGACCCCCATTGAGACGCGCGTACTCTTACTCTCTTACGTAAGCTCTTGGTTATTATGCATGCAACACACTTGCCAACACGATGATATACTGTGTATTTACTAAACCTGTCGAGTACGTACGTTTTAAGTAGGTATATGTATGTTAAACGTACAAGATAGTGTAGAATGCAACATTGCCTACTCAATGCTGATATTAGGAAGGAACTTGAATCCATATTAATTATTTATTAATGAATTTGTTTAAAAAAGAGGCCTATGAGCAATGCGAAAATTCATGTGGTACGTGAGTGATAGACTTACCTATTCTAGTTGATTTAATATTAAGAAATAAAATATAAACTTGACTTACAACTCTGCAAGACCAAGAATGTGTTTGAGACACGTTCAAATTTTCACGTTCCACATGAAACTCGTTTGGGTCAAACAACCACCTTCTTTAGACCCAAACGAGTTTGGACTCGTGGGAAACAAATAAAATGGATCTTTTAATAAGACTGAGTTGCTGTGACCACCTTTTTACTCCAAAATCAGACATTAGTCATCAACTACTTAGATCAAGATCAATTTACTTATTTGAAAAGAATAAGAAAGGATTTAAGTAGATAAATATCATAATTAAATATTTGCCGACGGTACAATAATATATCACAATACAGTCAATAGTCATTGCTCGTATTAAAAACCTAGAGCCGTAATTTAAGAAAAAAGACACCTGTTAAGTAGGTAGGTAGTGAATGAAATTAATTATACAGTATACCTACTATCCCAGCATTCGAAACATTGCTGCACTACATAAAGTTCCCACAAATAATATGAACCAGGTCGACAGGTGAAATATAATATGTACCTATGCTTAATGTACGTTTATGTAGGATCGTAAACTTTATGGGCGCCGGTAGGTACACATACAACCCACATACCTGTGTATGTACCTAACATGAAGGATCTACTCCATAAGCAAAGTTTAAATTAAGAGAAAATTACATTTCCGACCTTGGTTCCAGAAAAATATTAATTGAGTGGATTCACCCAGGCCCGGACAGACAGATTGATAGACAGACAAAAATTTTAAAGTCGTGTGTTTACTGCTTAGGTTATGCTATCTTTGCAATCGAATAGTCTTAAAGGGACCTATAGGTAGTTATATGAGTTTGATAGATTCGCGTGAATCGGTCTTTTAGTTTTTGCGTGATGCTTTTACAAAAAACCATTTTTAAAATATACCTATATAAAAGAATTTATAAAATATATATATATAAATAAAGAGATAAAGAATTTTTTTAGATAAGTTTTCGAAGTTGTATTGATTCTATATAGAATACGAGTAAGTAGGTAGTAGTAGCTGTGAGAGAAGTCGAAATAGCTTGAGGGTTTCCTGTCTCGTGTATAACTTTATCCAGATGGCGGATAGCAAACAACCTTTATATCAGAGAGCTTGTTTCAGTATCGCAGCATCTAGAATAAACACAGTTCAAACCGAAATGTTGAAATATTAAACGTAAAATTAGGTAGGAAATATACAAGCGAATATTTGTGAATTGTGAGTGCAAGCAAGGTTGAATGCATCATGTACGAAGGCTCTCACTACATAACCAACTAAGTATTTAATTGCAATCTTTGTGGTCATTCACTTAATTCCTGAGCGCTGTGTTGCAGTATTGCTAAATATTAATCTCATGAATAAAACTCCTTTAATCGAAACTAGTATGGCAAACACAGTTTCACAACGTCAGAAGAATATACCTATATAAAGGGCGTACAGAGGATAGAGTCAGAGGTTTAATCTAGACCACAGTGAGGCTATAAAGGCGACCCCAATCAATGAACTATAAATAAGGTGACCGACGATCTTTATAGCAGCTTGTAAATGTTACCTGCACTAAGAGCCTGTCCAGATGAGGCGTATGAGGCGCGAGTCGACTCGCGCGTTCTAAAGATACTAGAGCTACATATATTCCGTCCAATGATGACGCGCGTTCCCTCACTCGCGCGTAAAAATATATGTAGCTCTATAGTATCTCGGGAACGTGCGAGTGTCTACGCGCGAGTCGACTCGCGCGTAAAACGCCTCATCTGGACAGGCTCTAAGGTTTATTTAAAACTGTGACATGATTAAAACCGCAACGACGTTGTGACTAGATTAAAGATGTCATCTACACAATAGTCTATCGCGTCATCAAGGTAAGGTTCATCATCGCCTCATTTATGAAATCAGGATTTGGCGCGAAGCATTTCGTATATGAAAAGCTATCATCAGCATCCACACTGGTACGCTTTCAACTTCATCTTGCGTTTTTCATGTCATTGTCATGCATTAAACCTAGGACAATAACAGTAAAAGCTTTTTACAAAAATAAATGGGTAGGTACACATCAGTACACTGATTACTATTAAAATGGATGAGGTGGCAAAATGTTTGTATAAAACCATTTGTTGGCCATTTGGTTATTGCGTTATTATGCTAATTCTGGTTCGCAAATTGTGTGTATGAATGAAGCGAACCTTGAACCAGAGAGGCTATAGGTAATGTCTCCAAAGCTAGGCTTACTCTGTCACATTAACATAAAATAAATTATACATGAGTGATTTAGGGCAAATTATGTTCTATTTTTCGTAATTTATTTACATTAGTTAACCTTATTTTCTTTTGCCCAGAGCTTTTCTTTGCGTACAAGAAAGCATGGTTAGGTACCTACGTGGTACCTACCTACCTAATATAAAATTTTCAAAATTAGTGAATGTTCAAAAACAAGTTACGATGACAAAGGCCCTAAAGTGAATGTAATTGCAATGCAATAATAAATCCCATGCAGTGGAAATAGGGAGTAACAAATTATTGTTGAAAAAAAAAAGCATTATTGAAATTCCGCTTGCCTGTATTTAAACGGCTTCGACAGTGGTTCATAAATTAAAATTTGCAAACTAAAAATGCGACAGATTTTTTAGAGCGTACATATACATTCTACATATTTTATTATGTACATTAATATACATAAAATGTATAAAATCAACATCTATGAAACTCTGCCCTATTATTTACATTTATGGCAAGTAGGTACATAAACTTCTTTGATCTCGCTTTTCGATGATATTATTATTAATTATTAACATTACGTTTTCTGTTAAATTTACCATCGAGTACCTATAAAATTTCACGCATCAGACACACAAAAAAGTGCCCCCATTAAGTTATTTTAAAGATTTAAACTTGGAACCAATGGTGCAATACTTTTCATGCACTATATTGTTTAGAAGTGATAAACATTAACGTGACGAAACTCTTAAGAATATGTACCTAGGTAAGAGGTAACGAATAAGAGTTCGTCATACAAGACAGAGAGTAAAAATAGACTGGAATCAGCCGAACAATGTATTTAGTTCGCAGTTCTATTGAATAATGAATAGACATAACCGAGCCGCCAGCTTTCTCGACTCAGGCGATATTTTGTAGCAGTCCTAAGTATTATCCGATTTCAGCCATAAGAATACAAATGTTGTACAAGATGGACATTTAATTACTACAAAAGTACTTTTCTCGTACCATTTTAATGTGCGAATTATTTCTATCAATGTAATTTGTCTGTCTCTCTATCCGTCCGTATCTCATGATCTCTGGCGAAGTATTTTTTTTCTTACACTGGTAGGTATATGGCGTGTATACAGTATCTATACGGCATACGGCATTAGAATTCATTGAGTAGGTAGAGTACAAGTAGATACAGATATAACTTGGGGCCGTCAAAGTTGTCAGTTTAAGATCTTTTTTGTCAATGTATCTATCCTTAACACTAAACTAATTAGAAATTGGAATATTCTGTATGTTACGTATCATACTATACCTATGTACCTACTGTATTTAAACAACAAATTCTGAAAACACCGACACAATGTAGTTTGTAAGGTGTGTGAATAACAAATGAAATATTTTTAGTTGGTCATGAGTACAGAAGTCGGAACCACGCATTTCATAATACGTGCACAAATAAATACCTAAATCGTCAAACAACTTTTTGTATTAAATAGTTGAGGTTAAGTAACAAACCTCGTAATTGGATTTTAGTGTCACTTAATGTGGCCATTTTCATTCCCTCTCAGACCACCATGGGTCCCCGCTAACATAATATGTTAACATTAAAGTTTCCGCAGAGAGCGAGGAGAAAAATGTGTTCTTTAATTTATTTTTAATGACTTCTGGAGAAAATATAGCAATGTCACTTTGGAAACTACATATATAATTTCACGATACATATTATCTAATAGATGTACAAGTAGGTACTAGGTCGGTACCTACCTATGATTACTATAGAACCTACCTATACGAAAAATCACAATGACTCTCATAGCACAATACACGGGCGATGGAAAGTCCTTTCCTCTAGCAAGGTCAAACTTAGACGCCGAAAACTGTATCAAACCAAAATAATAATAGGCTCCTCGTTAGATAAAACAAAGAAAACATGGACCATTCTCATCGATGACCGTACGTGCTGTGTATGGCAGTTTATAAGAGCCTAGAAAATATAGCAACTAACTTGCAAATCAGTATTGGCAAATGTGAACACAAACGAGCGTTTGTGACATCTGATTGGAAAATTGCCAGGAACTTTGCAGACGCAAAAAAGTGATGATTTTGCGGTCAGGCATAGTGTTAAATTCTCTACAATTTTTTATAATTTTTTTATTATTTATTTATGTAGTGTGTGCTATTTTTAGAACACAATACTTGTAACTTATTAAACTTATTTCCATTTAGTCTAATTGTAAGTACGATACTAACTTTTAGTTTTAAGTTTTCTTATTAACCCGAAGGCTCTAAAATGGCGTATATTTTGTGTGGCTTTAAAATTTTCTCTATTAAGTTTAAGTTAGTGGGCATGCCTTAAGTAAAGTCATTCCGCTTCCACTCTCTGTTTGGAACATGCTAATCTCAGAAAAAGCTGCGTGCATTATTCAAGTTTTCACCATAACTGTGAAAGTCTTTCTCACCCGTGCGAAGTAGGGGCGTGTCTTCTATAAATAAATAAGAGCTTATTGCGTCACCATTGTTTCAAAGCAACACGTCCCTATGACGTCACAGCATACGTCACGTGGGGAGCTTAGGGCGCTTGCCTGTGTACGTCTTACAAAATACGTATCCTGTGTGTAGGTGTAAGGGGGTACGCATGGGTATGGCTGACTGATATTATTATAACCCATTATTGTTGTTGCAGGGTTTAAAATTGATTGGATTGTTAGAAACCCTACAAGTACGTTATTCGATATATTACTTATGTACCTAAAAAAAATTGTATTATCGTAGTCCGTTCCTTAGAAAATTAGTTGTTACTTACTTAGGACCTAATATATGTCAAAAATATCAATTTTATTTTATTTGTTTGAAGAGACGACTGGATGTTTTTTCAAACAAATAAAGGTGGTTATAGGTTGCTAACTTCAAAAAATATGAAATCTTCATCTATCTATTTAATATAATAAAACTGCAACAGATCCAATTCTGTACATTGAAGATATTGTGAAAGTTTTTATTGGAGGGCACTTTATAATCGATACTGAAGCCAAAACTGCAATTTTTTTCATTTTTGTCTGTCTGTCTTTCTGTCTGTCTGCATCTTGGCCGCGCATCACGCCGAAACTACTGAATGGATTCAAATGAAAGTTGGTACAATTATGGAATTATGGGATCCGATCCGATCCTATATAAAATAAAAACCTATATTTACGCGAACGAAGTTGCTGGGGTCAGCTAGTATTTTTATAAGCATGAAAATATTATGTAAAACTCCTACCTACGTACACAATGAATCATCATCCTAAAACTATGATGGTGTTTAATCTTTCATCTACTTAAATATGTACAAATTGTGGCCGATTCTGTTGTACACAATCTCTAAATCTATCTATTCTATAATATAATAAGACTGTAACAGATCCAATTCTGTACATTGAAGATATTTTGAAAATTTTTATTGGAGGGCATTCTATAATCGATACTAAAGCCAAAACTGCAATTTTTTTCATTTTTGTCTGTCTGTCTGTCTGTCTGTCTGTCTGTCTGTCTGTCTGTCTGTCTGTATCTTGGCCGCGCATCACGCCGAAACTACTGAATGGATTCGAATGAAACTTGGTACGATTTGAGTTTATACTCCGAGGTAGGACATAGGATACTTTTTATCCCGAAATTCAGCACGGTTCCCTTGGGAGAGGGGATGAAAGTTAAAACGTGTATTTAGCTGTAATTCATTAATGCGTTGTTCGATTTCACTCATTCTTTCTTTGTTAGAAAGGTAGTACTTTATATATTGTCCCGTAAATATTTCAAGGTTCTTTGAACGTACGGCTTATTTTAAACTGGTGTGCGCTTAAATTTATGTTTATCGGTTTGTTTATTTGTTCCAGCTAATCTCCGAAACGGCTGGATCAATTTTAATGGAACTTTCAATGTTATAAGGAGTAACTTAGGCTACATTTAGTTTAGGTACATAAAAGAATTATGGGATCCAATCCGATCCTATATAAAAACCTATATCTACGCGAACGAAGTTGCGGGGGTCAGCTAGTCTAAACTAAAATGACAGGTTTAAAAATAGTGCTATCCCCTTCAGCAGGGAGGATTGTGAAAGAGACAGGAACATATTTAGACCTGTCATTTTAGTTTAGATTTAGAGATTGTGTACAACAGAATCGGCCACTGTGTACTTAAATTTAAAAAGGGGTCATCGTATAGGTATATATACATTATTTGCCTCTCCTGTGAACAAATTGAAGCAATTTTTTAAGCCTTAAGATTTTCTAAGTACCGACCTACAGGCTACATAACATACATAGCTGAGTAGTACGTAAATACGTAAAATTACAAGTAGGTAGGTAAGTATCTGTTTATCTATCTATCTGTTATTTTTTTTTTTTTACGGATTATCCGCTGAATAGGAGGTACTCATAGGTATCCTATGGCCGTTATCAAGATTCAAAGTCTTTGACATATTCTATTTCGTCCGGGATATCAGGATTAAAACCAAAAATCCTTTCGGACGAAGTTGCACTCATTAGCTAGAAGTTAAGTAATAAAAGATCTCTCCACTCCAGTCTCCACATCACACAACGGTATCTCGTATCATTATTTGCTCAGCAAGCCGCTGGTGCACGTTTCTCCGTAGTGTTTTAATAATTAATATACATTTGTAGACCAATTTCTTTCCACTTCAGCACCCCTTTACTTATACGGCTTTAAGATTAAAGGAGAAAGAAAAGCGTTCCATCTCTAATAAGGTGGTGGGCCGCCTGACAGAGTCGACAGCATTATGTCCTGTCCAAAGGTATTTCTTGATTGTACCTTTCTACTTTTGGACCCGAAATATTTCAGGTCTAGGTAGGCTAAACGTTATTATAAGATGTTTGTAATAATACAAGAACAAAAGACCGACGCGGTGGGCTGATTTCACTTTAAGATGTAAGAAAGAATTGCAGGAATCTCATTCTGTTCTGAGCGCTACAAATATTAAGTAGCTATATCTTTTGGTACCTACAAATTCTAAAGCATAGATCTTGTGCACTCGAAGAGAAAGAGAAAGATTACCCTAACCTAAATTATTTATATCGAAAGCACAAAGGAAACTCTAATCTACAGAATAAGATATTAGGTGTAGCTCCGGAAGTTATCTTTGACTTTGAGACGGTCTACTGTTCGTTTTATTGGTAGAGTTTGAGCCCCATCCTTTATACCCTTATATAGTGAGAGAAGAAATACTAATAGATGTTTTTTTTTTGTATTTAAGTCTATCTAAGTCTCTCATACAGTATTATGGTTAAGAGCACGTTACATTTTGATGAGTAGCTACTTAATTAAAATTATATTCAGTACCTAGCTATTGGTTTAAATTTTAAGTGCCCAGCTAAGTTAATAAATGGTATTTACGTAATTTAATAAGTTTCAACTTTAGAGTAGGTACTTATAAGAAGTACACATGCTTTCTGACTATGAATGACGACTTTCAGAATTAATCTGCATTTCTAACGACCTCATAAATTCTGTTGACAGTAGGCGTTGGGCATAAGAAACCTCAGCTTTTATAAATATTTTCTATTCATTTTGTGCTTATTCTAAATTAAGGAGATTAATTTAAAACCTTAATGTAGTTCTTCTCAAGTTAGCGATAACTGTCTGTGGTCAGTCAGTTAGTCATGATTTAACATCTGTCATCTCCATACTTTTATGATAACTACATCGGTACATACCGACTAAAATCCGTTCGGTAACATAGTGTCACACAGGCGTAGGTGCTCTTATTATTCTGCTTTTATTTTTATTATTTTTTACACTTTGTAATTTTTTTTCTATTCTAAGAATAAAACAGAATCTCCAAATAGTCTGCCAATCCGCACTTGGCCAGCGTGGTAAGTAAACGAACGTGATAAGTAAACGAACGTTGACCGTAAGTAAACGAACAGACTATAAACTAAATCCTCAGCGTATATATGAAATAATGTGTACTTAACAAAGTCTTGAAATTTTGTAGGTAGGTAAATGCATTAATAATTACTTAAGTTTGGGATAAAATTCATTCACATCTGCAAATTCCATCAGAGTTTTTAAAGGTAAGTATTAGAACGATCCCTCTGCTTAAATATGTATAAATAGGGGTAGGTAGCTGTTAAATTTCAAAGGGCCGCCCGTAAATAAGCAACGTTGTTTTTGAGATGTTGGAAAATTTATCCTACTAATATTATAAATGTGAAAGTGTGGATGTTTGGATGTTTAGATGTTTGGATGTTTGGATGTTTGGATGTTTGGATGTTTGTTACTCAATCACGCCGCAACTACTAAACCGATTTGGCTGAAATTTTGAATGGAGATAGATTATGCTCTGACTTAAAACATAGGCTACTTTTTATCCTAAAAAAATCCACAGTTCCCACGGGATTTTGAAAAAACCTAAATCTATAGCTGCAGCTATAGGTAGATTACTATAGCAAACTTTCTTGAAAGTAGGTATAAAGGTTGGAAAAGGGAGCGGGAACGGGAATCGGAAATCCACGATTCCCTCGGGATTTGTGAAAAACCGAAACTCACGCGGGCGAAGCCGCGGGCATTCTCTAGTTTTAGAATAATTATTTATCATGCGGAATGATCTGGAAACCAACTCATTATTTTCGTAAGAAAATCCGTACGTGAATTATGATATTAAGTATCTAAGGCCCCTATCCCACTGGCGTTTTGCGAGCGTTGGCGTCTCTCCAACGTCTGCGCAGCGTTGTCGCGACGTTAACGTTGCGTTGACGTTGCGAAGTCGAAGCGTGAACGATTGCCTTATAGTAGGGGAGCCGAGGATGCTAAATGTGGATTTACTCGAGCGTCGTCGGGACCTAGTAGATTTTATAGATTAGTTGATAGGAAGAATAAAAGGTTATATAAGGTTTTCCATTTCAGTGGTGGGGATAGCTTCTAGCTGCACGCTCTCATCTTCAATAGACGAACTAATTGGCTTGTGAACATTGGCTGAATATATATTTTTGTTATTTTTTATCATTTCCTTCAAAATAGAAAAAAATTCAACCACCCTCGAGATTCGAGAAGGTCAAGATGACGTTTTTTTTGCAACTTTGTAACGCTCCCATTCTCGTACGTTACGTTCAAATATAGTCTGATTTTCTAAATATAGGTACTTTTCTTAGCTCGTAATTAACCCACCGTATCTTAATCTGACGTTTCTGAGTATTTCTGTCCTCATCATTTTTTTTATTTTGCGCGCGGCTCTATTTAAAGGGCTTATATATGGTAGAGGGTACTCAGCAGGAAGCAAGATGCCTCGCCTCTTCTCTATCTTAATCTGACGTGCTCGAGTAAATCCAAAAATCCCCTCTTGGGCTCCCCTACTATTGGAGACTCTCAACGTTGACGTCGCGTCAACGCGACGTTGTCGCTGTGCAGACGTTGGAGAAACGCCAACGCTCGCAAAACGCCAGTGGGATAGCGGCCTAAGTATTTGAAAGGAGTCATAGCAATGAGATACGCGGCACAGTACACAGATACAACCAGTAGTGAAACTACCTACAAACGTTCGAAACGGCTCACTCACACAAACATGCGCATCGACGAGACCCCTACCGGGTTTTCGTCGTGGATCCTGATGCTGGTAAGTGGCTACCATTACAACCCGCATATTAAACAACGAGTAAAAATTAGCGACTGCGGGGTGCGAGGCCTATACCTTCAGTTCAGCGCAAGACGCGAATTAGATAACTTAGATGAACTGACTGTAGACTGGAAACTGTATGGTTGAATGTTACATTGCTACTTTTACTTACTTACTCTAGATTCTAGAAGAATAATTTTGTATATTTATATCCCGCTTCTTGGGATAGAGCTATTAGAGATGCCTTGTTAGTCGTCAGGGACGGTTTTCCGAATGGTCCACAGAGATACCTAACTATCAAATGTATCAGTTTGAAAGTTTATGTCTTCGCTTTCATTATTGCCTTTGAATAAACAGTTTATCAGCTTTGCGACGACTGTTGTCAGTCTGTGACAAATATTTTGACTTCATAATAAGCGAGAATCTGGGGTTAACGATTTGAGTTTACTTTAACAGTAGGTAGGTACTTAATTTGTGGTGAAGTGTATGGTAGAGTTTCTGACAATACCGTACAACTGTTTAGTTAAATTAAATCAAGTCATCTACTACAAACAACGCAACGTTCCTACTATACTTAATTATAATAATTTGTACAAACAACAGTAACAAGTACCTACAGTCCGCGAGGTATAAACTCAGCTTTGCATTTGTGTGATTGCACACCGATAAGTGACAACCGCTTTGATGCGCTTTGCGTCCTGTGCACGGCTTTAACAGCTTTGTTCGGCTTTTCGACGCCCCAATTGTAATACAAATTCTACAATTGGCGGTCACTCGCACAATTAATGTAGGTAAAGCTGGGCTTACGGCTCGCGGAGTGTAACTAATTTGGTATCTATTTAAACTTTGTTATGTTTTGTTAAGATACCAATCACAAAATAATGTTTTCACGGCAACTTTTAACAAATGACATGCAAATAGGCACAGCCTAATGCGATAACAACACGGCCTTTCTGCTCCGATGACGGGGAAGGCCGATCCTAAACCGTAACAAAGCTATAAATGCGGCTTTGGTTACCTCAATATTTTATGGACCATTGAGCGAGTGAACAGGAAGCCTTTCATAGAATACCAAGAAGGTCACATAATATTCAAACAACTTTGTGTTCTATTAAGTATATTATGATTAACATTATAACGGTCTATTAAAGGTTAAAAGCCGAGTTTGAACCGTAAAGAGGCTATAAATGCGATTTCGTTCACCTCATAATTTCATAGTTCATCGAACGACCGAACAAAATGTTTTCGTGTGATCGCTACTTACATATAATTTTATTAATATCTCATCGTAGAAAAAATCGGAAATCTTTTCCACTAAACTGTTGTTATTTCCGTAAAAAAATAGTCTTTTGTTTAAAACAAAAGGAGCGAAATGTTCAACTTTTTTTGTTACTTCATCAACGTTGTTTGATAAAATGATAAAAGTTACTTTTTTGTGTTTACATTAAAATAATTAGGGTAATGGATTTAATATATTAACAAATACTTTGGTATAAGGCTTCCCTTATACTTATATAGGTGGGGGGGATATGTTGCGTCCTACGATCTTCTTTCTCGTGCGGCAGCGAAGTCCTGGGATATTGCGATATTTCTTTTTAGTACATAGGTACATTTTGTACTAGAAAGCATGCGATCTTACACACTGCTGAGATAGTAAATATATGAAAATACTAGCTTTTGCCCGCGGCTTCGCCCGCGTGACTTTCGGTTTTTCATAAATCCCGAGGGAATCGTGGATTTCAGGATCCCGTTCCCGCTCCCTTTTCCAACCTTCATACCGACTTTCAAGGAAGTTTGCTATAGTAATCTACCAATAGCTGTAGCTATAGATTTCGGTTTTTTCGAAATCCCGTGGGAACTGTAGATTTTTCCAGGATAAAAATAGATATAATTCCAGGATAGCCTATGTGTTAAGTCAGGGCATAATCTCTTTCCATTCAAAAATTCAGCGAAATCGGTTCAGTAGTTGCTGCGTTAAAGAGTAACAAACACACACACACGAACTTTCGCGTGAATAATATTAGTGTGATAAAACAATTTTACATTGGATTAGATAGCCTAATGCTAAATATTAGATCTAAGTTAAAAGTCGGACGACAATGCGTGATGTTGAGTACTCAGCCTACAAGTGCACAACATTTGTATCCTGGTGAAAACACGGTATTGCTTTCCAAGTTGTATTTCATCCCCAACTTACGCCAAGCTATAGCGCTCCGCCCGCACGCAAGTTTGACATTCCGCGTTTTGTGCTCCGCTGAAATATTATAATGGAACATTGCTTCCTTCATTAGTGACATGCTTTGTCTTCTTTTTACCAGCCAAGGTTAGCGATTTTCTGCGGGAAAACGAGTAAAAGTCGAAACAGGGAATTTTATAAGACAACATACTTACACCCGAGACAAGTTACAGCAGCCCAGCGAATAGTGCTAATAGTTTGAAGTCGATTACCGAAAGTTGGCACGAACAACCCTAATTAATTATTTGCGAATACAGTAATTAGAATGATGGTATAGTAAAATAAGAAATAATACGGTTTGCAATGTAGAAATGTTGGATTTCTGTAGTTCAAATATGCTTAAAAAATAATTATAAAATACATAACATATATATGTACTTATATGATGTTTCGGAAATATTTTACAGATCTGTATGAATAACCGGAAAAATAAATTCATTGAATCCTATAGAAATTAATATATCTAAGGTAACAATAAGTCATTTCGAATTTTGTAGATAACACCCACAGTTTATTTTCTATTTCGTGGTTTAATCATTGTTAATTATAGAAATATTGAGCAGCCATCGAGTTGAATCAAGAACGTCCACCGAATTTCGCTATATATGTATGGAATAAATAATTAATCTATCATGAATGATTTGTGTCCAATAGGACTCGGCAATCGGAAGTTCATTACGTCGTCGAATAAAACGTAAAATATGCAACGAAACGTTTTGGACAAGGGTCGTGATAGGAGTAGTAAGTAGGTACTATGTAGGCAGGTACGAGTGGTACATAAAGATCGTTGTTCGTTACGATTTTTATGTAAAGGTAGGTAGTCTAGGTACTCTTAGATATAGGATTTACAGCTTACTAGCTTCTGCCCGCGGCTTCGCCCGCGTGAATTTCGATTTTTCACAAATTTCACTTTTAGCTATAAAAATGACGATACTTCCATACAACATTTCAACCCCCTTTTTAACCCTTTACAGCCCTTTTTTCACATCAAAAAGTAGCCTTTGTCCTTTCTCAGGCTCTAGAGTATCTGTGTACCAAATTTCATTCAAATCGGTTCAGTAGTTTTGGCGTGAAAGCGTGACAGACAGACAGACAGACAGACAGACACAGTTACTTTCGCATTTATAATATTATATAGTAAGGAAGTAAGGATTTAGTGAACCCAAGGCCTTGCCGCTTTTCTCGCATAAAATTGTAGGTGACATTGTCATTTTCAGTTACATTTTAATAAGACTTACCTATAGTTACTTGGAAAAACATTTTCGGAAACGATTTTGTTTTATAGGCTACAGAGCTGACTTGTGTTCGATGGGTGTATACCTAAACGCTCCTTTAGTTCAATGGCAAGTTTATTCGACTGCAGATCATGAAGTTCCGGGTTCATGACTCCAGAATCAGGCCAAAAAGTTATTGGGCTTTTCTGTCAAGAAATTGTCACTAGGAGCTCGGAGCAGGGAATATGACGGTGCTACACTCCCGTAGACACATAAAGTCGTCAATTCTTCTGTCGTGTATCTAGAATTGCCGTCCCTTCGCAACATTAAGAGTGAGGGAATAGAGAGTGCATCTGAGTTTACACCCACCTTATTAAAAGTCCTGCTTAGTTAGACAGGCTGTGTAGAAATTAGTCGGCGTGGCTGAAAGGTAGTAACTTATGTAACCTATTTATAGTATACCTACCTTTTCCGAGAGATAATAATACTTATCTTTAGGTGAAAATTAGATTAAAATCCGTTCAATTATATTTTGGAACGCGGCGATTTTATTTTTATTTTTTTAATTTACTAACGATTTTTTTTTTTCACCAGATACGTACACTCCATGTTCACTTTAACACAGTAGATCTTTTTTGTTGTTTGCTTATATCAAGATTTATCAAAGGCATCCGCCCCCCGATTGTGTAATAATGATTGCAAACAGTGCGATGATCGCCTTCGCCTCTGATTGGCAGACTCTTTTGCTACTGACTAAAGTGCTTCGTTGTAGCGAGAATACCACAAATTGAGCCAATCACCACAATTGAGATTGTAGCAATGAATGATGTAGCATATATATACTGATGTACAATCGGGCGGCTGCTTATGAAATATTCAGTGCAATTCTTTGCGTATTTTACATTGCTTTTCCCCTTACACAGCGAGCGACATAAATTTTCTTGAATGTGTTGTATGTAAAGTGACTCTACGTTTTTGGCTATTTCCGGTCACTCTTGAGCCAAATGTAAGAGGTTAATTAAAGATTTATTTTATTTCGCTCACAAAGGAAAATCATGTACTTAAGGTAAAAGCACCCAATTCGGAGGTATTTTCATCAAAACTCGAAAGAACGTCAAAAATTAAGCATTTATATTTCGTATATTTGCTACCCACCTACTCGTACCAATCCACATCTTTTGTTCAGCGAGTGGTTCAAATTGAAAATTGTTGGAAGCTGACAGGCTTTTAATTAATTATGATTACGGTTAATTGAAGCCAAGTTGATAATTGAATATGATTTTCATCTTCCGAACGAACTTAGATGAGTTTTTCAAGTATAATAACATATATTTTTGTCAATCTGTTGGTCATTCCCTCACCAATATTCGTTGTTTTCAACAATGATTTTGAATTAAATGAGGCTCTTTATATATATAGAGTAGTCTTTTTTCAAGAAAACATAACAACAAAATATTCATATTAATAAAACTATAACAATTTATTTAATTTTACTTATTAAACTAAGTAGGTGACTTAGAGCTTTAACCTAGTTTTTCGTGAGCGTGCTCCATACATTTTTATTACATGCTTATAAAATAAATAAATAAATAAATTCAACGCGAAACAAATAAGGTTTCCCACTCGGCATGAAGTTGCAGCAAACTGGAGGGCTGGTTTTCAGGGGGAACTTCAAATAAGTAAAAGTTGATTGATATGAATCAACACGATTCATATCAATCAACTTTGACATAATATACCTACTCCATCGAAAACAAAAAATATACTTTAGTAGTAAAATAATGTTACCTAACTATATATTTCCCCGATAATTAGATAAAATTTTATGTCTTCTGAAATTCAAATGCCCATTGACTAAGTTTGGCATCTGGCTGGAACAAAGCCAAAATTTGAATAAAGGCGTAAAAAGAGCAGCAGCTGTTATTCACATTTTCATATTTTATTATTTTATCTCTAATCGTAGACCTTAAGTCCTCAACGACGTTGACGAGGACAATCTAAAAAACGTAAGTATTAATTAATTTAATTTAATAACAATGCAGCTTATTTTTAAATAAGATAAATCTTTAGTGTGATTTCATAATCTAGACTTCAAATAATTGATGACGACGTTACGATAACATTATATCTTCCTTAAAAAAATAATTAAACTTTGCTTTTCTCATTAGCGAGATAGCTCTTCTAATTTTTGTACTTATTTACCTGGTCGCTACCCGTTCCCTCGAACTCGGAAAGCAATAAATATTCAAGCGGCCTGAATCTTTGGTAGCGAGAAATACACTGTATTTCAGTTACGGTTTAAAATCGAGCTGCTTAAAATTGAAAATAGGCCGAAGAAAAGGGAAATTTTAAAATTGTCGCTTCAAATTATGTCTAGATGTTAAACTAGGTAGGTATGTATATACCTCGTATTAGTAAGGTAGTATAAGTTGGATTAGTATAAGTATCCTAATCCAGTAGTATAGTCTGTTCATTTTCTTACGGTCGCTCTTTGTGTCTGGCCGCCTCCGCCGCGCGGTGTTTTACCAAAGACGCCGCCGCGACTTCAAAGCATGCCGCGCGGCGTGTACAGGCACAAGGGGTTTTGGCGTTTTATACCTACTCATATTTTTTCATTAAAATTCTCTTTCCTTTTTTTATTTTTTTATATTCGTATTTTATTACAATATAACCATAAACATAAAATATAATATTCTCATGAACACGGGTCTTCTCTCAAAATGAGAAGGATTTTAACCATAGTCTACCACGGTGGCCAAGTGCGGATTGGCAGACTATTCGGAGATTCTGTTAGAATAGAAAAAAAATTACAAACAGAAAAAAAGTAATAAAAATAAAAGCAGAATACTAAGAGCACGTGCGCCTGTACCGACACTAAGTTACCGAACGAACTATATATATTATTATGGAATAATATATGTATACTAGTATAAGTTGGATTAGTTAGGTATTTATTTATTTATTTTGTACCAAAAACTTAAAACTAAAATATAAACATAAAAACCGGCCAAGTCCGAGTCGTGCCTCGCTCTTTCAGGGTTCCGTACATAATCTATCTATACATCTATATCTTCTATAATAATAAAATCGTAGAATTGCCGTATCTGTACATTGAAAATTTTTGCAAAATAATAACTGGGGGATGTTAGGGATAAGTAATAGAACGTAAAAAAACTATTTTTGAAATTTTTGTCTGTTTGTCTGTTTGTCTGTATGTTTGTGCGCGCATCACGTAAAAACTACTAAATGGATTGAAATGAAACTCGGCATGATTTAAGTTAATACTATGGAGTAACATATAGGATACTTTTTATCCCGAAATTCAGCACGGTTCCCTTGGGAGAGGGGATGAAAGGCAAAATGTGTACTTAGCTGTAATTCGTTAACGGGTGGTCCGAATTCATTCATTCTTTTTTTGTTAGAAAGTAGATACTTTAAAGACTACTGGCTAATCTCCGAAAGGCTAGAACAATTTTGATGGGACTTTCACTGGCGGATGTTTATATTTTGATGTACCTAAACATCCACCAGTGAACTTCTAACAGTTTTTAGCAAGGTGCAAGGAGCAAGTATGCTCAAAGGAGCATAGGAAAAACAAAATGATTCCCACGGGATTATTAAATCAATATCCACGCGAACGAAGTCGCGGGTATCCGCTCGTCTATACATACATATAATAAAATCGTAGACTTGCCGTATCTGTACATTGAAGATTTTTGCAAAATAATAACTGGGGGATGTTAGGGATAAGTAATAGAACGTAAAAAAGCAATTTTTGAAATGTTTGTCTGTTTATTTGTTTGTTTGTTTATCTGTTTGTCTGTTTGTCTGTATGTTTGTGCGCGCATCACGCAAAAACTACTGAACGGATTGAAATGAAACTTGGCATGATTTAAGTTCATACTACCGAGTAACATATAGGATACTTTTATCCCGAAATTCAGCATGGTTCCCTTGGGAGAGGGGATGAAAGTCAAAATGTGTACTTAGCTGTAATTCATTAACCCATGGTCCAATTTCATTCATTCTTTTTTTGATAAAAAGGAGATAGTTTGTAAATTACTGGGTAATCTCTGAAAGGCTGGATCGATTTTGATGGGACTTCAGTGGTAGATGTTTACATTTTTATCTACCTAAACATCCATCAGTGAACTTTTAACAGTTTTTAGCAGGGTATGGGATTTTTAAAAACCGATATCCACGCGAACGAAGTCGCGGGTGTCCGCTTGTAATAATATTATATTTTTGGTGTAAGAAATATTTTAATTTCTGAGCTAGACATCGCAATAAACCGTGAAAAAAAAAACCCAACAATTGTTCGTTTGTGTTGGTCACAGCTTACAACTGCTTTATTAATCGTTGTTTTCAGTTCAACTTTGATGGCTCTCTCGTAGCTCGTAGGCTCGTAGACACTCGTAGCTTGTAGGTATACCTACTGACAATGCGTTGCTACAAACTCACTTCCTACTTATTTGTTCACCACAATCACACTAATATTATAAAGGCGAAAGTTTGTTTGTATGTATGTATGTATGTATGTGTTTACGTTTGTTAGTCTTTAACGCTGCAACTACTGAACCGATTTGGCTGAAAGGAATGGAGATAGATTATATACCCTGGAATAATATATAGGCTACTTTTTATCCTGGAAAAAGTGTTCCTGTGGGACTTAAATAGATATAGACTTCCAAAAACGCGATAGATGGCGCTGATTGTTCTTAGGTACATCACGCTCAGATAACATATTATTGCAATAGTTTGCTGTCGTTGCATGCATTTGTATGCGTCTGTATGAATTTTCTGTCGTTCTCTTTGCTAAGTTACTCTAAGAAGATTCTGTTCAATTATTTTTATGTGTACAAACTTATTAACCGCGGGTAATACCGCGGGACGCAGCTAGATTAATATATTTACAAAACTTCAAGAAACCCGAGCGTAACATAAAGTACCTACTAAGAAACCTTCCTTCCTTAATATCTAACTAATGCATGGTTCTGGTATGCATAGTTGGTAGATTGTAAAAACTAAGTACGTGCTTCATCTCAGTTAAATTTATTATTCAACAGAACTACAGGTGAAATTCATCGCTGTACTGATACCACGCTACACTGCGGCCCGTCTGATATGTACGGCTCACCTCACTACACCGATTTCAAGCCAGAATACATTAATATTCACCACCAAATATTTCAGTAGCTCCCGTTTCTTTATATCTCAGCAATTCAATTATTAGTAGTAAGTCAAGTACAAGTATCAGACTTATGGAATCGAAAGCAAAACCATGGTAGATGTAGGTACATGTATGTGGTAGGTACTAGCTGTTGTACGCGATTTAATTTGCGTATAGGTTTTAAAACCCATGGGATATCTTTGATTGCTCTGGATAAAAGTATCTTAGAAACCCTTGACTAAGTTGTAGTTGAATAAAAGTGGACTAACTTGAAAGAGGTAGGTATGGCAGCTTTTATTAAAGCCTGAACGATTTCTACGTGGCATCGAACGCTATTAGTCGCTTGGCGACACCTGACCAGAGACAATTTAGAAAAATTCCCACCCTGCCTCTTCGTACCTATAAAGTAGTTAAACCAACTTTACTAATTCTAAGAACCCTAGGTAAAACAGGGGCTATTTTCGCGAGACACACATTATTGATCATGACTCTGCTCGTAGATCGATTATTTATTCAACAGTCTACCACTGTGGATGAAATACATCGACCGACACAGCGCCGCGATTCGTGCGTACATTACAAGCTTCCTGATTCATGGTTTACCTCACACCGATTGCGCGCCAAACCAAATCAATATTTATCACCAAGACCTGCTTTTACATTGAAATTTGAATACAAAGTATCAGAATTTGGTGTAAAACGTTAGCCCAATACTAAATATTGAATTAGAAATTTAATGAAATGATTTTTCAGGGGGGATTTTTCCATACATGAAAAAGCAGCCGAAAAAAAAAATATTTTCTTACCCTAGCTTGTGGGGTATCATTGTTTAGAGCTTATTAAGTAACGCACGAATATTGTTTAGAGCTTATTAAGTAACGCACGCCGACGAAGTAGCGGCATCCGCTAGTTGAAAATAAAAATAGCGGGCAAGAATAAATAGACAAAATAGGGATGAATAAGATGAAATAGCGCTCTAGTTTTCCATAAATACCTATCTACTGTTTCCTATTTTAACGTGAACGAACTGACATTTTCCCTGATGCTGACGTCGTTTGTAGCTATAAATATTATACCCACCATGAAAGAGACCTTTTATTTATAGCTAATCGATTAATGTACTTTATAGATACATTTAACCGATTAGTAGAAGAAAAATGAGGGTCGATACGTACCTACCTGCGTAGTCGAGACACGGGTTTAATAAAAATATCTAAGTACTTACGACTTATAAGTACAATATATAAAAAAACCCAGCTGAGTTTGTTGTGGGCTCTTCTCAGACCAGGGGGGTTATTCTGTAACTTAGCAACTGAAAATAGTTGCCAACGGAATTAGTTCGATATACATTGCTGCTTTACTGTGTAAAATTATGAAAACACTTTATATTTCCCACAGTAAAGCAGCAATGTATATCAAACTAATTCGTTGGCAACTATTTTCAGTTGCTAACTAAGTTACAGAATAACCCAGCAGGGCGCGTTTGGAACCCTCGTAGTTTTAGTTTTAAGTTTTCATAGTAATTATCACCATTACCTCACTTTCATGTACTTAAATTGACGTTCAGAAAGTGTTAAATGTAACAATATTGAATAAATAATTTTGAATTTGAATATATTATTAGGTATCACGTGAGCAACTGACATTTAACTGGCTCACGGTTCATTTAACGTGGGTACCCAGGATATATGACAAAATTATATACCTACCTTCCCAACACTGTTTCCGGATGCGTGGTCGCCACTGGAGCACCTTGCGACCCCAACGTCTATCGGTTCTGGGATGTCGGAGCTGGGAGCTGCTGGACATAAGCGGCCTGGATCACAAGCTCTTATTCTGTAGCGACTCACTCTACTTATCGATGATGATATAAAGATGTTTATCTAATTTTGCAATACAGCACTTTGGTAAGAGTTATTAAATTGCAGGTGAACAATGGTCTTTAATATATATATAGCTGCTCGTGCTGATTCATTCACTGACTGACTGACTGACTGACTGATTGATCACCTCTCCTGAACAATTTTGTATGAAATTTTTTTTTTTCAATAATGGTGTCGTATAGAGGATAAAATTCATTAAGAGGAAAAATATGGAGAGAGCTGATGATTGAGGATTTCAGAGACGAGCGACGGGCACGCTTAAGGTATTGAAGATAGGTGGGGGGGTGCTCGAGCAAATGTCACTCGAAACGTCATCCAATTGGCAGTCAGCTGAAAAAAAATTCAAAATGGCGAAAAAAAGATGGCCGCCATACAAATTTCGTCAGTCTCCATCTCGGAGGGTATAAAAGATGGAAGAGTGATTTCTTGGCAAAAGATGATCAGGATCTGAAGGTCTACTCAAAGAATAGAAAAAAAATTCAAAATGGCGGAATTTATTTTTCCATACAAAATGTACGGCGTATATTGAAAAGACTACAAGTTGTGAACTATGCAAGGCTGTGATCCGGTTTTTTGGAGAACTCTCAAAGAAAAATATGGGAAAACATGATGATTGAGGGTTTGGAAGACGGTTGAGCAGCCCGGGCAGGGTATTGTAGATAGGTGGGAGGTGCTCAAACAAAAATTACTTGAAACCTCATCCAATTGGCACTGAGCTGAAAAAAACCCCAAAATGGCGGATTCAAGATGGCGGCTATACAAATTTCGTCGATGTCTATCTTACCAAGTATACAAGATGGAAGAGTGGTTTCTTGGAAAAATATGATCAAGACCTAAAGATCTACTTGATGAACAGAAAAAAAATCAATATGGCGGAATTTATTTTTCCACACAAATAATTTTTTTCATTGATGGTTTCGTATAGAAGACAAAAATTTATGTGGAGAAAAAATATGGAGAGAGCTGATGATTGAAGATTTCAGAGGCGGGTGACGAGCACAGCCAGGGTATTGAATATAGGTGTAAGGTGCTCAAACAAAAGTCACTCGAAACCTCATCCAATTGGCAGTGAGCTGAAAAAAATCCTAAATGGCGGATTCAAGATAGTGGCCATACAAATTTCGTCGGTGTCTATCTCACTGAGTATAAAAGATGGAAGAGTGGTTTTTTGGCAAAAGATGATCAAGACGTGGTTTACTTGATGAACAGAAAAAAACAAGATGGCGAAATTTATTTTTCCATACAAAATATATGGCGAATGTTGAAGAGAATACAAAATGGGAACTATGCAAGACTTTGATACAGTTCCTTTTCAAAATCTGTTTTTATGGAAGAACTCTCATTCTGACAAATGATTCGGAGAAAAAATATGGAGAGTGATAATGATCGAGGGTTAGGAATATGGGAGAGATAGGTGGAGGCTGTTCAAACCAAAATACCCAAAACCGAAACCTCGCGGTCCGCTTTAGCGGGCCGCGCACCCACGCGCCATACTAGTAGCTATATATAGCTAATATATATTTCATTCCGTATTCAGTATTTACATTACATTTTTAGCCTCAAAAACATTTTTGTTTCAAGAGTGTACGACTTAATAGTTGGACTATTTATTGAATACGTTCTGACTAGAACACAATGTTAGAGTCCAGAGTCTATCGATTTATGACGTTCGTTGCGCATCCTCAATCCTCGTGTCCTTTAATCCGCTTTACCCGGTAGCTGGATCAGCAAACTCATTCAGGCATGGTGCATCTCCCATCTTGCAACACTGCATAATTTCGTATGTACTATATCGAGTGGAGCCACAACCTTGCGCAATTACGTATTTAGTTTCAAGTAATAGTGTAAAATTTTGATAAAATGTATTGATAAGTACTGACTTACAAAAATGACTTTCGTATTATTATTAAGAATTAAATATTATTTATTTTATTTATGGAGTAATACAAATTTCCAAAATCGTCATCATAAAACTCTGTCATAAGTTATAATAATATCTAACCTTTGATTTTTAGTCCCATCACGTTCAACTTGCATGAATGGCATCTCTTTCTCGATTTAAATAAACAGAGAATAATCCTTCTCACATTTTTCATAAATTCATAGAATCCCCATAAGAAATTTCAAAACTCTGAATTAACTGAGACAGATTTTAAAATCGTTTATTTTTCCATGAAACTTTTTGACATGAAGCTATTAAATTTTTAAATACTCTAAATTAACATTTCTACTTAACTAGGTAGGATACTTACCTGTTTTCTAAAGACGCATATTTCAGCGGAGCTTTTTCTCTAAAGTGTCGTACTAATGAGATAGCTTTTATTACAATCTCGTTTTCCTTTATATTCTGAAAATAAAGCTGGATTAAAATAAAATGTGAACTTTTTAGAAATATTTTTTTTTATTTTTCGTCATCGTCGTCGTGAAATGAAATTTTTATACTTATATAAGTATAACATTTATTTAATACAAAATCTTTTTTCTTTCTTTTTTTCTAAAAACACAGTTTCTATTGACCAATGAAAATGAATTCTCACATGCGGGTGCTACCTAAGTATATGTGCTTGAAAAATACCAGAATGTGTTTCCTGAATGCAAACTTTTAACTTGAAAATTAGCTTCATAAAGTGTTAGGGGTGAAAAGATCGAGTGGCAAGCACGTGACAGTTTCATTAAATAAACTTTTACGGGGGTTGAGCTGAGGCCCAAAGTTAAGAGAAGTCTCTCTCGAATGCTTCCGAGCGCGCCCCGTGCAAGCGAAGTTTGATTATCATTTGAATATTATGAACATTATCCAATCAAACTCAATGAAATTTTGTAGACAAGCCCTTGAAATTTATATCAGTTGTGTCTGTCGTTCGTTAGATTTTCTTAAAAACCGCAGTTTCAAAGTTACGCAAGCTCCAGGATTTACATATTTTAAAACTATAAATGAAACTTCGTTTGTATGCGGCGCGCTCGAGATAAACTCCTCTTAAGACAAATAATTATACTGATTTGTAAATTTTTGTTCAGTGACAATAAAGTAACATACTTAACAAGAATTTCTTCAGAAATTTTAAATGTAAAAACAAGAAATAAAAGTGAAATTATAATTGTAAAACGACGCCCACAATGTCTTAGTATACTTATTGTGTGAAAAAATATAAACATCGGTTTACGTCGCGAAGGAATTTCACCTTTTATGATGCCCTTCGTTCGTCCAAGTGCCACTGAGGCTTTTGGCAGCAGAATTAATGAGTTGTTGAAACAACAAGCTCTTGTAAATGTAGCACGTCCCTCAGTGGTTTGCAACGCGTTAATAAAAAGTTTAAATATTCGTTTTTTTTTTCGTAGTTTTATAGTAGTTTATAGCAGCTTTCTGTGGTGCTTTACTAGGCTTTCTTTGACTATTGCAATTTAGGTTTAGCGATTTAGGTTTGGACTCTTCCAAACCTAAATCGCAATAGTACTTATAATAGTATTGCATATAGTTTTATAGTAGTTTATAGCAGCTTTCTTCGATGCTTTACTAGGCTTTCTTTGACTATTGCAATTTAGGTTTTTAGGTTTAGCGATTTAGGTTTGGAAGTGTCTAAACCTAAATCGCTGAAGGTATCGGATAGATAGCACTTGTACAAACTAGATATCCTTACTAATATAATAAAATATACGAAATAAATATGTGTTTGTTTGTTGGTTTATCCTTCAGTCAAGTTGCAACGCGCTAACGTAACGTAAGCCGCTACTGATCGACGTGATTTTTTGCGTAGACATAGCTGAAGGCCTCCACAGTGACAAAGGATCCAAGATAACAAAGGGTTCGCGCGGGTTTAAAAATCTAACTCCACGCGGACGAAGTTGCGGGCATCAGCTAGTAATAAGTAAATTAAATGGAGTAGATTATAATAAAAATCTGCTTTGTTGGTATTTGCGCTAGAAGAACAAAAGTTTTCACCTGTGTTGTTTCCGCTGCGGTGAACCTTTAAATGCAGCGGGGTATATAAAATCTCATCCATTCTTCATAGGTATATACACGAGTCAAATAGAAAGCGTTTCTGTGTCACCCCTCCACAGAGCGGAGAGCACCACGGCCTATTTTCTTCTATAGTAACAGTTTACTTTCTCGAGTCCCATTCACCCTTTCATAGGATCCCATTTGTTAGTAAATGAAAAGTAAACACCGTTCACTGTATTACATTTATTCGAATTATTTCGTGACAAATGACACAATAATTACATTAGGTTTACATACGCTAAATACCTATTATTTTGAGCTCACCGGTTCTCTCAATTCCTATATCAGCCAAGCCTGCACACGTCAGGCAGGTACATACACACTGGGGGATGATTCGTCGAATATTTACAATATAACATGAATAAGTCGTATTTCTTAATGCATTTTTACATACATATGTGCATTACATAGACATCTCACTATCAGATACCAAAATGCATGTTTCGAAAAAGGTCGTTATATATAACGATAAAACAGTTATTCAGTTCTTAGAAATAAATAAACACTATAGACCTACGTTTAACTGAAATCTTATGGTAGGGGTGACGAATGGCGACGTTTAACTTCCGTTTTCTATATTCAATCTATTTGTCTGTCGATAAGTTACTAAGCAACGCTGCTATCTGATTATATAAATCGATTGAATCTAGAAAATGGACGTAAGTTAAGTTCGTCATCCCTACCACGCCGTACAAGCTATAGTTATCTGTTATCAAGAATCATTCATCAATCGGTGGGCCTATAGTTTTGCTACACATAGAACGCATATCTATATATCTATTAGTAAACAAAAAGTAATTTTATACCGTAAAAATTAATAAATATAAAATAATTAATACCGTAATTGAAAATGTTTTCAAGTGAGTAAAAGTAGTCCAGGGCACAGACAAAACAAATCCTTACTTCCCTAATAGACGTCGTGTTCGTCTCTCCTAATCGTACAATCGTGTCTACTGTCTAACTTATTCAATACGATTCATAAAAAAGGTTGACTATTCAGTCGTTTTCTTACATGCTATACACGGATATTCGACATACAACGTCAAACATACTGACGAACATGGACACCTAGGATTAATTTACACGTACAATAATATTATGCAATGGGTATTACAATCGTGAAGTAGACTTTGTTTCTATCTCTCTCTTAATATTTATTTCTGTTGTTCTACGGCAGCAAGGCAGAGACACTGCTGAAGGCAATTTAAGACAGTTTTACGTTCCCCGCTGTCCTAGGAGAATGACAAATGCGACGCGACGCGATGCGACACGATTCTTCAGAAAATTACTTTACCTACGCGACGGCGTAGGCCACGTGAAGGCTCAGCTATAGTTTTCGCGTCGCGTCGCATTTGCGTTCACCCATAATAGAACAACGGGATAGCGTCTGCTTTGCACTGTGTAATCAATATTGGCTTATGTTGATTGCCTTCTAGCTCGATTGTCGATCGTCCAGGATGGCAGTGCATTCGTGACTTTATTTAGAAAAATGCCTGTACACGTATAAGAAACAAGTCAGTTAAACAGTCAAGCTTACTTGCTAAAAGTTTTTAATTGCATAGAAATGTTTCGGCAGTTATAGTTTTCATATTATACTTATAGGTCTCAATCATACCTTCACCAGTGTCTGTTGCCTTGACAGAGTGGAGGTACCTGTATATCTTTCATAGCGGGTCGCCCAAATGTGCTAGTAATTTAATAAAACAATGCATTTGTATTTTGCCTATTTGATTTTTACTCTATGTACAAATAGCCGTTGACTGCCATCTCCCATGGTGGTACGAGAAAGCGACGATGCAGTCTAAGATGGAAGCGGGCTGACTTGGAGGGTATACGGCAGTTTAATTATAAAATCATACCCCTAATCTATTTGTCCAGGGCATCGTATCGGAATAAATAGGGCCGAAACCTCCCACCACATCAGAGACAATTTAGAAATTATAAATTCCATAATTGAACCCGGACCCTCCTACTTGTGAGACCACAGCGCTCGCGATAAATCACCTTCCTGGCGCATTATTATTATTAACATAAATATGATGATAAATAATTCGTATCAAAATATATTCTGGTAGTGTTGATTCATAGTTGGAGAACAGAAGAGGCCAAGTCTTCTCGCCAAGGAAACTAACGGTTATAACATATTGACTCACAAGATGAAACATCCGCATCTCTTCGATAAAATAACCAACGACCTCGTCGTATAAACTTTAATATGAAAAGTTGAAAAGTTTGACTCTTCACACGGATTGGGTATCTTAAAATATCAGTTATCTCCAGCGCGCCCCACACAAATGAAGTTTGATTCTTATTTGAATATTAACGTACTTACTCAATGAAATTTTGCAGGAACGCTCTACAAAAGTTCAAAGTCACACGGGCTAAAAAATAAGTACTTAGGTACTAAGTATAACACTTTAACACTTTAGGTCCGTACTCCGTGTAACGTTGAAACTTCATATTTTTAAAGAAATCTTACAAACTACAGACATAAATACTATTTTATAGAACGTGTCTACAAAGTATCATTGACTTGATTGATAAATATTAAAATAATAAATCAAACTTCTTTTGTATGGAGCGCTCGAGGGTGTTTCTCAAGATTTAAGTAGGTAACTTTTGGAATAAGATTCTAATCTAAACATGAAGTGTATTTTTATTTTCTTATTATTTTATATTAATTAAATATAATTCATATAATTAAAGAACCACATTACAATGATAAAAGCTACAAATAAAGTTAATGTAATGTAACAGAGTTTAGTGGGTCGGAGGTTTTTGGGGCTTAACGACTTCTTGCCAAAAAATAGGAGGACTCTCAGTAGACAGAGTAGTAGACATTTAATGTATTTAACTTTAGGAATGTATTAAATGTATTCATACTAGGCCTAGGTACGTATTCATGTTCTGCTAGAAATGTTTTCATTTTTCACATTTGCAAATACACAATGTAAGCTAATTATTAGGTGTAATATTATAATAACAAAAGTACCTATATATTCCCGAGACACTCGTACAAGTCGCATTTGTATTTATACAATGTTCGTATTATTTTGGATTAAAAATCAACGAAGTTCAACCGGGTAAGAAAAAGCGATGTTATGTTACCGTTCAAAATACACGTATTATTTAATATTCCGGAGGTAGGTAATACTAATTGAAGAAACCGTTAAAGTTGATGTTAATTACCTACTTGATTTTCTCCATAAAAAGTTTTCCAAACACTGCTCCAAATTTTTTTTTGGTAATGGTATTTATTCGTGTAAATAAATAATTACAATTGCCAAAATCGTCCTGAATTTCGTATAACTCATCATAGTTTATTCTTAAAACGATATAAGTATAGGTACCTACCTACTCAATTTGATTTTTTCTCACTAGGTACGCGTTCAACTTGCAAATGCCATTCTCTTTCTATGTAGGTACACAACATTGAATAAATCTATCCTTCTCACATTTTTGCTAAGAATTAGGATCATTGTAGCCCCTAAAGCGCTCTGGTTTGTCAGATTGCCTTTGTAACTTTGTGACCCAATTTCAAACAAAAAAATTAACAAAAAACAATTTCTTCAAACTTGTTTTGAATATTGGCTTATGAAATTGAAATTTCTGTATGCAGCTTCGCTTCAAATTTTTTATAGACAAATAACTAGTAGGTAAGTAAGAGAAAAACAATAATAAAAATTTTTATTTCGGTAGTTAACATTCATATTTAATTACAAAATTAAGATTACTTTGGGTGAAATAATATGGACGGGTCATGCTGCCACAAAAAAGGTTAAGCTCATAAGCTGTACCTACCTACCTTAGTTTCAATTTAGGACGTTTTCGTCGGTCTACGGTATTCATTCTTCAAGTATTAAATATTTTGCTCTAAATAAAATAGAATTTTTTTATGAATAGTGTACATAAATGTTCACAAAGATAAGTATTACTCGCAACTAAATAAGCAATCTACATTATTGAGCAATTTCTGTGGTTTTGTGCGCTTTATTATATATTTTTTTGTGTGCTGAATGCCGTAAAGGATTGAATTAAGTAATACGGATAATAAGATTGATCTCCAGTCTCCACTAAGCACCACAATTTTTAACGTGACCATCATACTCGTAAATTGTCTTGTCGAAAATTGTCTTATGAAAATATTCAGAAACGTGTTATAAACTATTATGATATTTAATCAACTCAAATTTCTTTTTGGTGTCGCCAGTAAATTGTGATTAAGTTGCAGAGTGAACCAGGATTATTGTTTCCACCGATCCGTGCTGAAATGAACTCTCTAAGTAGATGACTCTAAACATTTCGATTCGGTGCGTTACTTATAAACCCATAATATAAGCGAAAGCATATTTATATCTCATCAGTGTACTCAAGCAGCAAACTAATTGTTAGAGGCTTGTTTTAACACATTAACACAAAAATTACTTACTTATAAGTGAATTATTGAATGTTATTAGTGAGGTTTTCTTTGTATATTTATTTATGATTATGATAAAATATTTCAATTTAAACCTATAAATACAATGAAGAATGAGTATAGGTTGACCAGAATCTCATGAAAAATAGGGAAATTAAATTTTGTAGTAAGCAACACTAGGTTAACTCGGCTGCCCTAGTGATAAACAAAGTAATTACATTACGCGCAGCAAAACCGACAGATGACAGAGCGTTTAATTTGGTATTGCTTAAAGAAAGTAAAGGTGATCTCAAACATAGACAAGTTTTACCTGGGATCGTTTCACGAAACGAAAAATCAAGCAACTGCATTTTAAATACAAAAACAAAGTAATCAACATCCAATTACCTACTTTGTTTTTGTGTTGTTCTTGTTGTTTACTTGGTTTTTGCATTTATATTCCGAGTTAGTGTGTGCAGTTACTTTGTTTGGGCAATTCAAATTTCAGTAAACGGTTCAAGTTATTTGAAATATTAAACTGTGGTAAAAAACTACTCGACATAAAACTTTTGTTAATGCAAAAAAGTCAATTTCACAAAAAATGTCAGTTACTTTGTTTATCGCTAGGGCAGCCGTAGTGTTGCTAACTTTGGAATTTCATTTCCGTATTTTTCATGAGATTCTGGTCGATCTATAGTATATAATATCTAGTGCACTTATTTAGACATATTTAGAGAACTTTTTCTCATACCAATGTTTTTTTTTGTTTTTCATATTTCGTTTAAAAACATCAAATAAAACAATAAAATGCCACAGGGTATTCAAGTGACTTTTTAGATAAATATAATATCAAATGTACGTCACCTGAGATGCAATACTCAATTTCAATATTTAAAGGTAGGTATTTACAAACAGCCAAAAATTTATCAAAATTCTATATTAGGTACATGTAACCGTATCGTTGTCTCACAAAGTTTAATACTATCCTATTACGATGCATTTTTTTAATTTAACCAATTGACGCCCGTTCGAGAAACACTTTGGTCCTAGCTCACATTCCTCCTTATCAGAAGCTTCTTATTGCATTCAAATAAAATAACATAACAAAACAAACCAAGCTGTTTTCACAAAAATACGGAACAAAAAATTGGGATGGTGCGGCCTTCCGTTTGGGAAAGCGTATTTCTTTAAAACCTATTGTTAATTACGTCCCTTACAAGTCTATAGAACGGTAAAGGCACGGTAATGATGTGTATTGCACTTATCATACGGGAACTTCCATACAAAACAGAGAGAAGAAATTCCTTCTAAAGGGTTCAAAAACGCTCTAATCTACGAGTCGAATCGAGGAAAGCATTTCAAGGCACATCCATTTAGAAATAACAGTAAAGTGGTAAAGTCAAGTGGTTGAAATCAGAGCGACCGCTAGAAGCGCGACTACGAGAGAGATCCGCTACGAGATCCACAGTGACACTACTAAGTATTTCACCAATCCGATTTTTATTTCTTTTCATACTGATACACTTTTAACACATTTGGATACCTACATACACAATATGAATATATCGAAATATTATACGAAGCTCATACGGTTCATTGAAAACTCGCACCTTGTCATACTTGTCATACGGGTAAAAATTCAATAAATGTCTTTCAGCGTTCCTCGCACGTGTCAGTCATCGCACACTCCGCCGTTCGGCACAGGCGGAATATAATATCCATTAAGTTTGTCGTGCCGGCAGGAGGCTCGAGAGGGCTGCGGTCAGAAGTGCGGCTGCCGCCTCGTGTCGCAGGGCAGGCGCAGACAGGCGCCGCGGCAGGCGCGCCGCGCGGCGTGCAGGAAGGCGCTGGGCGCGGGCGCCGGCGGCGGCAGCACCGGGGACAGCGAGCCCGCGCCGGAGGGGCTCTCCCGCTCCGCCGCGGAGGGCGGGCGCTACACGTGCGTGCACGCGCCCGCCGCCACGGGTCAGCCGCCCGCCAGCACGTCCTCCGGCTCGGGCGACCAGCAGTTGTCCGACAGCCAGCACCCCACCACCACCGTCACCACTCCTATCAGCAACGCTAACACTATGTACACCTCCGCGTTTCCTGTTATACCAAAGTTTATCGTATTAAACTAAGTAAAGTATAGGATCGTATTAAAGTTTATCGCTGCGTAAGTAGAAGTTAATATTTCTACTCAAGTAGCGAATGGAGGGGTTAGATGATTGTTCATTCGTTGCCTTAACACGCAAGGTCAGGAATGAAGAAAATATTTTCTTGTAGACCAATTCTAAAATTTGAACGTTAGGTGAGTATGTTAAAAATTCGTCTCACTTGTATATTTAAAATTCACCTCTCACAAAGCTACAGTATCCGATGTTCCTGAACTGTTTTGTGATACACATGTTTTATTTACCCTACAAACAATAACTGTCAACTGGGGTCCCTCGTCAATGTTATGCTAATGTCGCCCGAAACGTACCAAGCTGCTTCCGAATGCCTAATGGCTGCCGACTGCGCCACAGTGAATTGATGAGCGTGGGATCGCCCCGAGTGCGCCAGTCGCGGTACCCTCGTCCCCTGGAATACTGACTGAATCTGCGTACAAATACTACAATATTAACGCGCAGTTACAAAGTTCAAAACTGGCTATATAAAACGCATCGCCTCAAATAATGCATCGGTAATCAACTATAATCTGTATGGTAGTATCATATAACATTCGCAATTCGCAATCATCACTTTTAATAACTCAATAAAACTGCCAAAGGCCATATTGTGGCTGGAGCGATGCCAAACACTACGCTGAAAGCTAGCAGACCATACAAATTGGAGTTTTTACTGATAGAAGCGACAAAGCGAAATTGAATTGTTAGCATTTTCCGTTTCGAGGAGTTTTAGTTGCTTTCGTGCAGGATGCCTATGCGTAAATGTGTTTCATGCGAATGCAATCAACTACCGTGATTCTTGCGTATCTAAAGCTAACTTCCAATTATACGGTCGATGCGCGAATTATGTGGAATTAGATAATACAAGCCGTATCATACACAAATGTAGTAAGACGCTATTAGCAATTTACCAAATATTTTTACGAGTATATACAAACTGAGTCAGTCATGAATGTTATTCAATTGAACAATTCAATTTCGCAAATCTTATCTTTTAATTACTTATTATAATATTTGCCTATAAATTAATCTTTGGTTTTCAAGTCTAAATACCAGTTTAAACGTGGGACATCTCAGGTTTGTTATACAAGTAAATATATTTGTAAGTATTTAATATCTGTAAAGAGTATGCACTGAGTTTGCCTCAAATACCTACTTGCGATACCTAAACTACTATCAAACGTGCATAATATATATTACGTTGTTACCATGCAGTGGATCTATGCTTATATCGACCATCGGTAATAATCGATGGTTTGCAAGAATTCTTCTAGAATTTGTATCAGCATTCTGGCTTTCATTATACAGAGATAATTGAAATATTGTTCTAAATGGTAAATTACTTACATTATCTCGTCGGAGCCGTTTCGTTGCGGATGGTAACATATAAAATAAAACTTACATATTTACATCCACAATGAAATTTTCAACCTCGCGCATATTAAGGTGGGCCGCCGCCGGTAACTATATCACAGAAATCTGCCTGTGATATCAAATTGAAGAAGCTCAGTGGCATAGCTTATGCCTGAGGATATTTCTATGTTAGGCGTATGTTTGTGCTACAGTGCGGTTCACCTGAATGTGCGCTAGCCTTTACTATTTCAACCCAAAAATCAGTGAGTAATGTGCTATAAAAAGTAGTTCTGTAAACTTACAAATATCATCGGAAAACAATGTACATAGTCGGTGTTAAATTCATGAGAATCGGTTATTTGAACTGACGGTACTATGGAGTTATTTAATATGGTAGGTACCTAGTGATAAACAAATAGTTGATTAGACAAAAACACACTTTATGTTATGTAGGGGTTTTAATACAAGATGTGATAATTGCAAACGTGTTTCCAAATTGAAATGTTTAGAAAAAATAAAACAATATCTCTATGTACTTAGGTATAATTATTGTTTAAAAGATCTTCTTAGAGAACCTAAGTATTATAATATAAGATTATGTAGTTATCTACCAATACCAATGGCGCTTCAACTTAACCCACCTCGCTTCGCTCGTCTGTCTTCATAGAGCGCAATAATAAAATATAAAAAAAGAACGGCAAACAAAAAAAAAATTTACCAAGTTCTTAGATATTTTAATCTATAGAGCCCTAGTAGTATCGATATTTCTTCACTCGAATTGCTGTACTTACCATAGATTTATTTTATCCGCTATCTTTGACATCAAGTTTTACATAAATATTTGCCAGCAATATGCCTTTCTTGGTGCAAGGGCTTGCACAACATATTATATCTATAGCTTCCACATTTTAACTATGTATAATGTATATAGTATGCGATAAGGACTGCGTGGATGCGACGTAGTCGTAAACCCGGGCCTAATCGACGGATCGTTCTTTTAGAATTTTCATCAGTTAGTTTAAATATTCAGTGTTCTAAAAGACGCCTAGCTATAGGTAGATTGCGACAAGGCAGGAGCGCATGCGACGTATGAGGCGCATACATAAAAAACAGGAAGTTTCATTTATGTATATCTACAGATTTGTGTACATTTACTTGAGAAAATTTACGTCAGAAGGCAAGCGGCGAAATGTCATAAACTGGAACGCGATAACTTGGAGAAGGTAGCATATAGGTATAGCCTAGGCTATTAAAGGCTGGGATGATTGCTTATAAAGCGAATTATTTAGTTTATCCGCATAACATAAACGCTTGCGATAATGGAAATGGGAAACTGTAAACTGCTTTCAAAAGTGTCGAGACAAATATTGTAAATGTCACCACAAACTCTTACCATTATTAGTGTTCTGTCGAGACTGGACCTAATTATTGAGTATAATAAGAAATGATAAGTTAGTCGTTTTTAATTTCTCGTAGTCGAGATTGTTGGCACATTTATTCTTCTCGAGCGAGAGTCAGACAGATATATAAACTAGTCTTTAATAAATGCCATAAAGTTGTAGAAATTTTACTTCGGCTTTCCCTGTTAGGACTGGAGCACAAAGCAATTTGTACGGCTTATTAAACTGACTGAGCATTTGAGAGGAACGCTGTTGGAGCAAAACTGTTTTGAGCGTGACATCTTTAACGATTTGTAAATGAAAATAAGTACACAGCATTAGAGGAAATATCTTGTCCTTTAAGACTTTGACTATAAATAAAATAAACGATAAATACTCGGTATAAATACCACGTCGGAGTTATTGAACCGCCTTAAAATTTCAAGACAAAATAAACACAAAAAGGTTATTCTGCCAATTCCAATACAAAGTATTTTCGTCTACTGCTTTCGTTTCGTTCGTGCGCCAGGTGCATCTTAAATAAATGATGCAAAATTTATCACGGTTAAGCTGAAAATATCAGAAAGCAAATACCACCCTACAAAATTGGAAATCTTAAAATCTTATACTGAAAATTTTCCATTTCCTTGCGATTTCATAAAATACTAAACTACCTACGAAATGGAAACGAGATACATATACTATAGTATAGGAAGACGAATAGGTTACATTTCTGAGTTAAGTAATAAAACAAAATCGGTTGTTTCAATACGAGTATGTTAAAGAATCTTAAGAGGAGTTTATCTCCAGTGCCATACAAATGAAGTTTTTTCTTATTTGAATACTAACCAATCAAAATTGGTGCAGACCGACTTTCGAAATCAAAAATACGTAGTGTCAAAGTTAAACGAGCTCAAAAATTGGTATGTAAGGCGCGGGGAACTTTGAAACTACATATTTTAACGAAAATTTGAGAAACCACAAACAAATATTCATTGTAGGAGCGTGTCTACGGAATTTCATTTATAATTGATGAATTTCAGTTTAATTGATGAATATTGCAATTCCCCGTTTTCCTGTAATTATGTACTTACCTACATTTTAAAGATGTAAATATATAAATAAATAAAAATAAATGAATAAGAATCTAACAAATGATTGGTATGGAGCACGCTCAAGAGAAACTCGTCTTACAGTTAGGAAACACGTTTGCCAGTTGGTCTGTTACTGTTACGTGACGTGATCAGTCAGTGGGTAGTCGTATATAAATAGTGTGTGTGTGTGTGTGTGTGTGTGTGTGTGCGTACCTGCGGACGCCACCGACACCGGCGGGCGGCGCGGTCGTGTGCGACACCGCGGGCACCTGCGCGCCGCCCTGCACGCTTCCTTGCGGCGCGCACACACAACACCCTGCGGTCACACAACACAAACAAAAAATTTTGGCTGGCCCGTTGGCGCGGTTGGCAGTGACCCTGCCTACCTCTCCCGGGTCGCGGGTTCGATTCCCGTCCCGAGTCTGGGTGTATTTGTGTAAGTATATAAGTATTTACTATGTATTTATACATTTATTAAATATTTATATTTATATGTGTAAGTAATATATGTAAATATGTATATCAGTCGGTTGTTACCTATAACACAGGCATTAAGTTGCCTACTTTAGGAACATCCGACCGTGTGTGTATGTGTGTATATTTATTATAAAAAAAAAAACAGCTTCGTTAGGCCGTGTCACCATTAGGCGAACAGTGAGCGGCTAACTGTTTGCTTCCACTTAGCCTCCTATAGTTTTTAAGTGGAGTGTCCAACCAGTGCGTAATATGTGTAGTTTGCGGCGTTTCGCTTGCCGACTTATTCAGTGAGTTCAGTAAGCGGCTGATTCGCCTCCGAATGCCTCCAAGACTATGAGATATCCAGAACTATGAGTTAGCGACCGATCCGCCGCTCAAAGTCAGCCAGCGGACAGTCAGCCGCTCACTGTTCGTCTAATGGGGACACGGCCTTATACTCCGACACCACATCATACACCCGCTCGTTTGCTAACTATTGAGTTGATGACACCTTCCCTCCGTGTTTTTAAAAGTATATACAGTGTAAATTATAAAATACCGATACAATCTTCAAACAGGCTACTTTTGTGCATAATTTTGTTCAACGATTTCTTACAAAACTAAATAACTAAGTAACTACCAACACTGACAAAAAATATATAATTAATAAGTTCTTGTTGTAGTGTCTGACACTGATAATAAAATTACAAAGCTAAAATAGCTTTGTAATTATTTTGTATAATGCTTCTACATATAAGTATAGGTCTCCCGTTCTTTATGTTATTTTTAATCTAGGTTCTCAAGTCAACGCGTAATTTTTTTTATGTGTGACCCCGTATAACTTTATACAGAGTAGTTCAATTTTGATGGTTTATTTTATTATTAAATATTTTTTATTGGTTCCGTTTAGTAGAAGAAAACTCCGCCCAAAAGGGTTGGAAGATTAATAAATCACTCCCTATTTTTGTCTTATAAATTCAGTGGGTGAGCAATAAGTTCACCCACTAGTAAGTACGCACACTAGTAAGTACGTACACAAGTAAGCACTTAGCTAATTTTGAGTCGGCACCAAGCAAATAAACAAGCCGCCACGCGCACATCCCGCTGCCATCATTTTACACTGGTGCCGACTACTATTTAATACTCCGGAGTGCGGAGTACCTACTAAGTAAATAAAGAAGTTTTTATTTAGAGCTTATTGCTTCTTCACAGTGGAGTCATTTTGCGCAAGAGGCGTACTACCTACTCTTTTCGCTTTCCTAGTACAATATCTATACTAATAAATAAAATTGAAGTGTCGGTCTGTAATTTCGAAATAACTACCACATATTAAGCTCATATGGTTATTTGAACTGTACCATAACCGAATCACACGTTTTTAAAATTTTTGTCTGTCTGTCTGTCATCTTCGGAACGGCTGAACCGATTTTGACGGGACTTTTACAGACAAGTAGAGGATTAACCAAGGAGTAACATAGGATACTTTTTTAACCGACTTTCAAAAAGGAGTTGTGTTGAAATCGGTAAGTACCTACGCTAAAAAACGCCCTGTAGGTAAGTATTGCGCGCGACGGCCGACGCTGGCGCGCCCCTGCCCTGCGCCCGCCACACGCGGCACCGCGGCACATAGTAATGGTAGTATATTATAGGTAGTGCCTACTACCTACCTACCCAAGTTTATTTTTATTTTTAGTAGGTAGGTACTGGCGTTAATTCCAACTTAAGTAAACCTAGATACTTATCTAGGTAGGTACTTACTCTTTTTTTAAGCTTGCATTTAAAAAACCGAAATTTACGCGGGCGAAGCCGCGGGCAAAAGCTAGTAAAGAATAAATAAAAAAAACTAAAAATTATTTATACCAGCTTTATAGTTAATTGGAGGGAAAAGGGGAATCTTAGTCATGTTCCGCAAGGCTTTTTAAAAAAAATGTATGTATAGTTTTATAATTATGTACTTATAATTTTATTTATTACTGTAATATCATAAATGTAAATAAAAGTATTCTGACCCGAAGTGTGAAATTGGAGAGTGGGAGAGTCAACTCAAAACCATAATTATTGTTTTAACAAGCGGACACCCGCGACTTCGTTCGCGTGGATATTGGTTTTTAAAAATCCCGTGAGAATCATTTTGTTTTTCCTGAGCTCCTTTGAGCTCATACCTTGCTAAAAACTGTTAAAAGTTCACTGGCGGATGTTTAGGTAGATCAAAATGTAAACATCCGCCAGTGAAAGTCCCATCAAAATCGGTCCAGCCTTTCAGAGATAAGCTAGTAATCTATAAAGTATTTCTTTCTAACAAAAAAAGAATGAATGAAATCGGACCACCCGTTAACGAATTATAGCTAAGTACACATTTTGACTTTCATCCCCTCTCCCAAGGGAACCGTGCGGAATTTCGGGATAAAAAGTATCCTATATGTTACTCCATAGTATGAAAATCATGCAGAGTTTCATTTCAATCCATTCAGTAGTTTTCACGTGATGCACGCACAAACATACAGACAAACAGATAAACAGACAAACAGACAAAAAATTCAAAAATAGCTTTTTTACGTTCTATTACTTATCCCTAACATCTCCCAGTTATTATTTTGCAAAAATCTTCAATGTACCTACAGATACGGCAATTCTACGATTTTATTATATGTATAGATTTGAGAATGATCTAAATAAGATTTGTTTATTATAAATTCAAAACAAGATCTCCACAGTGCTCTTATCGAATTACGTCTTCTATATTTTCCCGATAAAAGCTTCGATAGAAAGATATTCTTTGATTTGATTTACCTGCCTTTCTATTCGAAAATCCGTCAAAAGCAATTTAATTATTTCTTTGATACGATACCCTTATAAATCTTTTGAATCGCTAATTTGTAATGTATAATACAACGTATACCTACTTGTCTTTCGTTTCTTTTTCGTGAAACCACGATCTACTTAAAAATATTAATAATAATAACATTATGGGCCTGTTTCACCACCTTTTGATAAGTATCGGATAGCTATCTACAACTTTTGTGTTTGTCACTGGACAGAAAGTAAGTAAGTGACAAAACTTATTATCTTTATCCGACACTTATCAAAAGGTGGTGAAACAGGCCGTAAGAGTACAGAAAATAGAACGATAAAGGTTTTATCGTAGGTAGGTAGGTATATGACATAAATGGAACCCGTAGGTACAATCTTATCCTCCATAAATCTTCTTCAAACAGTACGGTCTACCGTATCTAAAAATAGTACAACATTAAATTATACCTAGTTAATTACCTTACCATGCGAGTATCGCTTGACTCTTGAACACTGAATGCTCTAATACCTGCCCTAATTGTTTTACACTCGAACACCGATTACTCAGCGAGCAAAAGCTAACCTAATATTCCACGATAAAGTTAATTAGACGGAAAATTTCATCTCTTATGCTCTGCCTTTGACGCTGCTGCCTCTACCACATGGATGTGATTGAATTTATTTTTCAACGGAAAGAAAATTGAAAAGAAAGAATAGTTCTAGCCGATGCGACGCGGCGACAGAAATAAGACAAAATATGTATCCGCTTTGTCAACAAAGCATGTCGGATTCTTCGCAGTGACAGAATTTTTTGCTGGAATTCTGCAAGAGTAAATTTGTAAATCCTTTGTTTATTATGTAAAATGCATTTTGCTATTATCTAAGCCTTCTATCGCTAAGTCTGCGAATTATATGTGTGTCATATTTACATGGCTTGGAAGATATTCATCCAAGTTTCCAGATTTACATAACTTCTCTACTACTTATTTAGATTAAAGTACTGATACCCTGTACGGAACGTATTGATTTATGGAGGAGATGGATTAGTATAATACCTGACGTAGTCCAGAGTACAAGAAAATATATATATAATATAAATATATATATATATATATATATATATATATATATATATATATATATATATATATATATATATATATATATATATATATATATATATATATATATATATGTATATATTATATATATGATATATACATATATATATATATATATTTTTTTTACAACTCAAATTTCACTTAAAACATAATTTCTGTGTTATTTAGACCGAAGTACTGATACGAGCACCTTGAACAGTACTTACTTAATTTTACGAGTAGGATAAAACAATAGGTACCTCGCAAATAATATAATTGTTAGAATCCACCACTACCACCACTACAGCCTTTTTAACGTCCCACTGCTGGGCGCAGGTCTTCTCATAGGAGAGAGGGATTTAGAGCTTAGACCCGCCACGTTGCTCTAATGCGTGTTAGCGGGCTTTAACGACTTGTTATCACATGATAGTGATAACAACCGGGACCGACTGCTTAACGTGCTCTTCGAGGCACGGGAGTGAAGCACCACCAACTTCGGGCTGGCACTGAGAATTTCTTGACAGAAAAAAAAACCCAGTAGGTACCCACTTAACAATTATTTGCCCGACCCGTGAATCGAACCCGGGACCTCGTGATCTGCGGTCAAATATGCTAACCACTAGACCAACGAGGCAGTTGAAATTGTTAAAATGCAAGATATTATTAAGAAATTATTTTAGTCGAACACTTCATTATATTAAAAATGCGTTCGTTCAAACATCCGTCATAAGGTAAGAGCATCAAAGTCTAAGTTTAAAATGCCTGCTTCTGAGAACGGAACAAAGAGAGGATTTTCAAAGCGGATTCGGGTCGCTGCAGATTAAATATTGCTCTTTCCAGGCATAGCAGTTCATGCTTACTATGCACATAATTTATGAATCCCATTATAAAACAAAATATTTTCGTGTTTTACAAACATTGCGGCTGATTTACAAAGTGTACTCTATTAATTAAATCCTATGATATGAAATAGTGCTCGTATATTATGAATTGAAATTGAAAATACAATTACCAACTAACAAGGAGACGGCAAGGATGTGGGGTCCTCAAATCAAATGGAGGTTCTGCATGTAGTTAGCACTCAGTGAGTGTATTCATATACTGAAATCCTAGAGCGCACTACTTAGCCATTGCCGAGAAAAAAAAATCCTGAAATTTGAAAAAAGAAATTTTTTTGTATTAAAATCTAATAAATCGATATAAACCATTTCTTTTGAACATTATTGAATCGCGAATTTAATAATTTTTAACTTTTTAACGATTAGAATTTATAAAAGACGGAGACATGTGAATAGACATTTGTGATTAGGTATTTTGTTTCAAACTTAAGGATTTTTTTTCTCGGCAATTGCTAAGTAAGTAGTGCACTCTAGGATTTGAGTATATGAATAAACTTACTGAGTGCTAACTACACGCGGAACCTCCATTTGATTTGAGGAATCCACACCCTTGCCGTCTCCTTATAAGTGAAAAACTTTAAACTTTTTAGTAGGTACCTTCGCATCGAGCAAGTTAGTTTTAAAATGTGTTAGCTACATTTACTCCACGTTCTATTTGCATATATATTACGAAGTCTACTTAACGTGAGTGTAGGACTTTTAATTTAGCCATACGATCTAAACTAGAGCATGATTTATTCCCATAGGAAATTGCATTTGAACATTAATATTTTCTCCCGTTTTTAACCACCATTGTGGCCAAGACAAAATCCATATTCTGCTTCAGCTAAATATCACCATCGGAGTGTATGGACATTAATTGTTTGATAGACTGATTTGATCTTTCTACCTTGGACGGTATCTTATCAGGCAGCCTTTCCTCAAATCACGAACCAACTGGATAAACCATTGTAGATTAAGTTGCCCTTAATCTACAATGGTACCTAACTATGTTGATATTATACTCGTACATACTAAATCTGCATTATTGTTCTAGTGGCTAGCTTGTTCAGCTGTGAATTATGAGGTCCTGGGTTTGATTTCCGGGTCGGGCCAAAAAAGGAAAAGTTATTGGGTTTAACAGTCAAGTTATCAAGTTATCAGTAGCAGCCCGGATTTGGGAAGTTAGCGGTGTTCGATACACTCTTGTACCTCGAAGAGCACGTAAAGTCATCCGTCTTACGCGTTTGTGCGCAATAAAAATATAATATCCCCTGCATCTTTCCTTGGTTAGTCCTGTCCGTTGAGACTGGGCAGCCATGGCGACCAAGTGACGACCACGACCGCTCTGTCAAGAGCGTATCGACGAAGAAGAAGCCATGGCCAAAATGCGGTCGGAAGGACACTTGTTACATCTTCAATCATCAACGAAAACAAAATAAAAAAGTATATTCCACAGAACCGTGGAACCCCAGAAGCAATCAGAACTATTCTGTTTACTGTTAGATTATATACCCTGGATTAACACATCTAGGCTACTTTTTATCCCGGAAAATCATAGAGTTCCCACGGGAGTTTGAAAAACTGAATTCTATAGCTACAGCTATAGGTAGATTACTATAGCAAACTTCCTTGATAGAAAGTATAAAGGTTGGAAAAGGGACTGGGAACTGGAACCGGAAATCCACGATTCCCTCGGGATTTGTGAAAAACCGAAACTCACGCGGGCGAAGCCGCGGGCAGAAGCTAGTATTATATAAATCGTAGAGCCATTTCGCAAAGGCTATCAAATGTCGCCCGCAAACGTATTATGTATGATGGTGAGATTTGATTGCATTCCATTTACATAAGCGATGAACGATGTACTGTCAATAACCAAACTCACTTCGAGCCAACTTTGTAACAAGATCCGATGACAAAGCATAATTAGGCCTGCTATCTTATAACTTGGATTTTGTGTTAATATTGTATTACTTTGTAAGTAGATAAATATATTCCGTAGCAGTGAAACGTTCGAAATAACGTAACTTTCTGCTTTTTATTTTTTTTACCCGACTGGGTATATGTGTTTCACCTGTGTGTATGTATGTCCATTCCTATGTCCGCTTGTAACTAATCAACGGCTCAACGGATTTTGATAAATAATACGTCATTAGATTTGTCTCAATGACGCGAGTGTTATAGGGTACCTAAATTTAAAAAAAAAACAAAATGGCGGACTTTATGCGCTTTAATGTGCGAGCTGAAAAAAAATTTTTTCTCCAAGACCCTCGAGTGGGGTATCAAAATAAAGGGATTCAAAAGGCAAATACGAAAATGTATAAATTTATATATTTGGAAACAATTTGGAGTGATAAATCGTAGAAAATGACCGTTTCCTATGTCAGTTCGTAACTACTTAACGGCTCAACCTATTTTGATAAATTATACGTCATTAGATTTGTCTTGACAGCGCAAATGTTACTGGGTACATAAAATTCATAAAAAATCAAAATGGCGAATGTTATGCACTTTAATGTGCGGGCTGAAAAAAATTTTTTTCTTCAAGACCCTCGAGTGGGGTATCAAAATAAAGGGCTTTAAAAGGCGAGTACGAAAATGTATACAATCTATATGTTTTAAATCAATTTGGAGTGACAAATCATGAAAAACAAAATAAATAACAACTACACTGTAAGTGGTACGGTGGTAGTTTATTAATTTATTAGTTCGTTTTTAGCATGGCAGTCGGGTTTTTTTAATTTTTAAATTATAGCTTGTTTCTTATTACGGAAGAAGCCAATAGCTTTTTGAGATGTTTGTATTTTTAACCCCCGAAGCAAAAACGATGGGGTGTTATAAGTTTGACGTGTCTGTGTGTGTGTGTGTGTGCGTGTGTGTGTGTGTGTGCGTGTGTGTGTGTGTGTGTGTGTGTGTGTGTGTGTGTGTGTGTGTGTGTGTCTGTCTGTCTGTTCCCCTGTAGCGCTCAAACGGGTGAACCGATTTGAATGCGGTTTTTTTCGTTTGAAAGGTGAATTAGTCGAGAGTGTTGTTAGCTATGTTTGATGAAAATCGGTCCAAGATGGCCGCCACTACAAAATGGCGGATTACATATTTTATCACAATACCCTCAATATGGGTATCAAATGAAAGGGCTTGACTAGTAGAATAGCACTATGCAAACCCAAGATGGCTGCCACCACAAAATGGCGAAAGTCGGGGGTTTTTTAAATTTTTGTCTTAATTACCACACAAACTGCGTGTTTTAGTGGGAGGGATCGATATTATACCATTAGCAATGACGGATTTTTTGACGGTCGGTGTTAGGTAGGTACATTTTTAAAAATCCCTTGGAAACTATCTGATTTCCTGGGATAACAAGCAACCTGTATCCGTGTCGGTGCAAGCTAGTGTGCCTTTTATCAAGACCGATCAGCACTTGAACCGTGAAAAGGTAACAGATTGACAGATAGAGCTTAATTACTTGTCCAAAAAAAAGCGTTAACCAGACGGCAGTTATTTGTTGCAACTTATGGTTATTGTACCAGGTAAACGATGTAACAGATATTCATTCGCAACTTCAATACATATAGATATTAAAGCACAGAACGATGTAATAATTTTGCAGGAGACTAAGTTCAGAAACGAGTCTGTTTAATCTGCAGCGACCTGAATTTGCTTTGAAAATTTTCGCTTTGTTCCGTCCTCACAAGCGCTAATTTGAATTTACACTTTTACCATATTACGGTTGCTTTGGCTTGCTTGCACACAGTGACACAGCTTAAATATACAGCATGTGCTCTTAAACGGCACAATATTATAGAAAATACAACTTTAATTTATCTTGAATTTAATTTATTATTTTATAATGGAGTCGTTATAAAAGTACACAGTTCCTATCTATATTCTTTTCATCCTTTTTTCTTATCTAAATAATATGCATAGTTTTGAGACTTTGTTTTGTTTTTTGTAAGTAAACCTATTCGTTTATAAGTTCTAAACTTCTTTTCAACTAGCACACCAGAGCGAAGCCGGGACGAGTTAACTAATATAAAGTAATATTAGGTAAAAACATAAATATAATTAATCTATCTATACATATAATAAAATCGTAGACTTGCCGTATCTGTACATTAAAGATTTTTGGAAAATAATAATTGGGGGATGTTAGAAAGCTGTTTTTGAAATTTTTATCCGTTTGTCTGTTTGTCTGTATGTTTGTGCGCGCATCACGCAAAAATTACTGAATGGATTGAAATGAAACTTGGTATGATTTAAGTTCATACTACGGAGTATATATGATACTTTTTATCCCGAAATTCAGCACGGTTCCCTTGAGAGAGGGGATGAAAGTCAAAATGTATACTTAGCTGTAATTCGTTAACGTGTGGTCCGATAACCGATTTCAGTCATTTTTTGTTTGTTAGAAAGTAGATAGTTTAAAGATTACTTACTAATCTCTGAAAGGCTGGATCGATTTCGATGGGAATTTCACTGGCGGATGTTTACATTTTGATCTAACTAAACATCCGCCAGTGAACTTTTAACAGTTTTTAGCAAGGTATGAGCTCAAAGGAGCTTAGCAAAAACAAAATGATTCCCACGGGATTTTTAAAATCAATATCCACGCGAACGAAGTCGCGGGTATCCGCTTGTAATTTAAATAAAGTACAAAATGATCTAGTTAATTTCTCAGTTCTTCTCTCAGTTTCTTTTCAGGTTCTTTCTCAGTTTCTTTCTTAATTTCACAATGTTCGTACCAAGCAGGAAAGCCATTATGGCTGTATCGAAACACATTTGTACGTTCTCGATAAAAGCTCCTGATAGGCAGACGTGCTCCGATGAATTGATTCAACGCCGCGATGGAAAACAATGATAGACCTATTCATGGCCGATGGTACAATATTGAAAGCATTTCGCTTTATTCCAGGGCCTTTGTTATATTCCATATAATTTAAAAGCAGTAGATAGATATAGCGGAGCGGGTATGATTTTAAACAAGGATACCCCTTTGTCCGACATAGCTCGGTTTGAGTAGCGCTACCTCGACCGAGGGATATGCTATTTCACTAATGTTGCCTTGAATTGAGCACATTTAACACACCTGCCCCAAGGTCATGGCCATGGTCGCTTACCATAGAGCTTAGGTATCAGAAAGCTCAGAGTCACTCTGCGAGCGATCGGGAGAGATAGGAGTAACCATCATAACTCAATTTTTTAATAGCGAGTTGCGAAGCTAAAGTGGTAATGAGTAGGGCACATACACATTTCGCTGAAAGGATAAACGTTGATCGCAAGGTACTGAAATGGCGACCCCGTACTGGCCTGGAGTGGTACCACACTAGGTGGACAACCGACATCAAACGAGTCGCAGGGAGCCGTTGGATACAAGCGGTGCAAGAGCGAGGTCTATGGTTAACCTTAAAGAGACCTACTTCTAGGAAAATTACAATATACCGCATAAGACAAATATGATTATATGATAGATCATATAATCATATTACAAACACAGTTGATTCAACTGTGTTTATACATTATGATAGAGTGATTGTGACCGCCCTTATGATTCGTAACCAAGAGCCACAGCTACGAGTATAATATTATGCTTTATTTATATGATGTCAGCGTATTAAAGCTAGTGCTACCCTACCAGTATCGAGTCTCAGCTCCAAATAATGTTGATCGACTTGACGTAGAGGACTAGACTACGTCTTCAGCGGTATTATGTATGTGTGACATGTTTGCACGAAATAAAAAAAAAAACTATTCAAAACTTTTCGGCCCATCTTTCCCTTCTAGGGTCTCAGCCCACGTCAGACTTGTTGTAGGGTCGATAATCGGACATCATCGCACATACATTTTCAATAGTTCCATTTCCCACCGAAAATCTGATCGACCGGAATGCACTGATTTTATTTTTGACCAATTTTTTCGTAGGACGTGTGCGTTTCAATATTGTATTCTGAATGTTCCATTTATGTTGACAAAAAAATAGGTCACCGATTGTCTGATGGGGCAAAGGCCCTTATGTGTCAACAGTAACTAGTCACATCAACGCACGTTTATTTTTCCCACATTTTTCCTTTTGGTACGCGAAATTTCGGCCTCGTCATAATGTATTCTGGGCTTTGGGCCATGTTAAGTGTATAGCTACGTTGATATTTTACACAATTCATATTTTGTAGAGACAGAATCGGTGACATTGACTTGGTTGAATATTTACAAGTTCTCTTTGTTACGCCTCCAAGATCAAAATATTATGTACAAAAACAAATTATGTACAAAAGTTATTACTGTGCCAAAGAACATAAAATATTACATAACAATACATAACAAACTACATTAGTTAAAATTTGAGGTAAATACTTGAAAATTTTATAAGGTATCAGACTGAATTAAAAGGAAGTTTTATTCCAAGCAAACTCAAGCTATAGTATACTTTGGTTCCCAAATCTCAATTCATTATTGATTAAACTACTCTTAGAGGCGGTTCAATTTCACACGTAATCTAGATTCATGTGCACACAGCATATCAGTGTTAATCTCGATGTGAAATTGGAACACATTGCTGAAGATATTATGATTTCGTCAGATTCACACATATCAATTTCTATAAATATTCATTTTGGTTTATAAACAGAGCTTATTAAGTACTAGGTAACTAATTGCCAGTGATTTCGTCCACATTTAATCTGATTGTGATTTAATAAACCTTGCTCGTAAAGAATTTGATAATATTAAGTGATTTTGGTGTTGCTATTTTGTATTGCAGAACTCTATAAAAATTCAATTCATCACTATCACTACATAGTATAAAACAAAGTCGTTTTCTCTGTCCCTATGTCCCTATATCCCTTTGTACGCTTAAATCTTTAAAACTACGCAACGGATTTTGATGCGGTTTTTTTTAATAGATAGAGTGATTCAAGAGGAAGGTTTATGTGTATAATAACATCCATTAAATTGTGGAGAAATACTGTTATTTTTGAGGTTTCTAATGTGATGTCGTAAATAATTACATTTTTTCCGCTTACATTGCAAACGCAGGCTGAACCCTACGAGATTTATTGGTACTAAGTATTGTACACATTGAAAAGGTCTATAGAAAACTCCGCGATGGTATATGTCTATCTCTTATGGATATCCCACAATAACTTTTTTTGTCATTTACTTTTTTACGACAAATAATGGCTAATTTTAGAAGCGATTTTAACCAATACAGCATTAATCCTTATCTAATTAAATACCTTAAGTACATTGTTGATTTATTATAGATCTATATGGCCCTTTACAGCATATGATTTAAATGAATATTTTCGAAGATATTACAGATTTAAAAATTGCGGGACATAGCCTTTACGCGCGGCGCGCGGTTCCAGCCGGCCGGCCGGGGCGGTGCGTAAAGTTCTCCCCATATAGCATTTTGAATTTAGCAGCGATCGGACGCGTATGCTATCGGAGCTCTCTAGCGAGGAAAATAACAATCACACTAATGTTATAAAGGCGTTATTAAGTTATTAAGTTTGTGTGTATATTTGTTCCTCTTCTCCGCCGCAACTACTGAACCGATTTGGCTGAAATTTTGAATGGAGATAGCTTATGCCCTGATTTAACACATAAAGTAACTTTTTATCCCGGAAAAGTATTCCTGTAACCTAACTAAAATAGATATAGACCTCCAAAACGCCACAGAGGGCGCTGACTGTTCTTAGGTAAATCACGCTCACATAACCCATTATTCCAATACTTTGCTGTGTAGCATGCATTGGCAACACATAGGCTACTTTTTATCCTGGAAAAATGCACAGTTCCCACGGGATTTCGAAAAACCCGAAATCTATATCTACAGCTATAGGTAGATTACTATTTACTATAGCGACCTTGCTTGATATTTTAAGTATAAAGGTAGGAAAAGGGAGCGGGAACGGGAACCGGAACTCCACGATTCCCTCGGGATTTGTTCAAAACCGAAATTCACGCGGGCGAAGCCGCGGGCAGAAGCTAGTATATCTATAAAATGAGAAAAGGGAAACGCATCAAGCTAAAATATACTACTGATGGTAAAAACCGCATTAACATCCACTTTTATGTTTTTAGAGTTGTAAGAAATGCTATTTTATAGCAACTTAACCACGTGACGATTAGAACGAAAATTAAAAAAAAAAATTACTTTTACATTACATTGCTATGGCATAAATTGCGAAGTTTAAATTTAAAATAACTGCTTCTAACGAAACAAAGCGAACATTTTTAAAGCGAATTAAGGTCGCTCTGCAGATTAAAGAGTGGCACTTACTTCTGAAACCAGTGTGTAACGAAATCATTTTACTGTAGGTAGTATCTCTATGATTGTATGACTCTATGACTTGTATTACATACATGTACTCTGTGTTGGGGTGGCGTTTGGGTGGTAAAGCTTAGTTGCGACGATATACTCGTCGTATAGGTACTTTCCCCCGGTGCCTCGGCGAATATGTTAAGCTGTTGAACTCGCTTATTATCACTAACATACGATAATAATCGTTGTTCCTAGGAGGAAAATTATTATAAGTAACAAATATGCTTCCCGTTTATAGTCTCGATGAAGCTTAGGTACTTTTATTATTTAATAAACTGAGCAACAAGTATTAATAAGGGAAATAACCCATATACATAGCTATCATACTTTTAACAGATACCTACTCTGATTTCAATAAAATTAGTTTTATATATATAAAGCTACTTGAAGTTACGGACTGATCACCTCTCCTGAACAATTTTGTATGGAACTTTTTCACCATACTTTCCATGTGTGTAAAATTCAAAAATTTTAGGTCACCAAAATTATAGAGAGAGCTGAACGTGGAAATCTGACTAGAGTGCCCTAGGGGATCTCGAAAACTATCAGTCGGAGAGGTATCGTCTCGAAACAAAAAATGTTCAAAACCTTGGGCCATTTCGTGAACCGGTAAAAAAATTATGGCCACCATACAAAAAAAATTTCGTCTCCATACAAAAAATTTCCTAATTTTCAAGAGGCTCTCCAGAACAATTTTGTATGGAACTTTTTTCCCTTCACTACTTATGTGCGTACAACTTATGGGTCTTCCTTCAGAAAATTATGAAACGTCATGAATGTGGAAAATTTACCAGAGTACCTCATGGATCCTCCAAAACTACCAGTCATACAGACATGGTCCCAAACAAATGTTATTAAAGACCTTGGGCCATTAGGTAAACAGGTAAAAAAAAGATGGCCGCCAAACAAAAAAAAATTCTCTCCATACAAATTTTTTGGGTAATTTTCAAGAGGCTCTCCAGAACAATTTTGTATGGAATTTTTTTCCCTTCACTATTTATGTGCGTAGAATATATGGGTCTTCCTTCAGAAAATTATGAAACGTCATGAATGTGGAAAATTTACCAGAGTACCTTATGGGTCCTCCAAAACTACCAGTCATACAGACATGGTTCCAAACAAATGTTATTAAAGACCTTGGGCCATTAGGTGAACCGGTAAAAAAAATATGGCCGCCAAACAAAAAAAAATTATCTCCATACAAATTTTTTGGATTCTTTTCAAGAGGCTCTCCAGAACAATTTTGTATGGAACCTTTTCCCTTAACTATTTATACATGTCGAACTTATGGGTCTTCCTTCAGGAAAATTCTGAAACGTCATGATTGTGGAAATTTTACCTGAGTACATCATGGGTCCTCCAAAACTACCAGTCATACAGGCATGGTCCCAAACAAATGTTGATTAAGACCTTGGGCCATTGGGTGAACGGGTAAAAAAAAGATGGCCGCCGAACAAAAAAATTCTCTCCATACAAATTTATGGGTTCTTTTTAAGAGGCTCTCTTAGACATTTTTGTATGAAACTTTTTCCCCCCAATACACGTATAAGTAAATAGAACTTAAAGATTTTTTTTTTTACAAAAAATACAAAACGTAGTGAATGAGGAAAAATTACCAGAGTACCCTAACGGCCCTCAAAAAGTATCAATCATAGAGGCATGGTCTTGAAACTAAAAATGTTCAAGACCTTAGGCCCTTTGGTGAGCCAGTAAAAAAAAGATAGCTACGGAACAAAAAAATTCGTGTCCATACAAAATTTCTTTTTAATTTTCAAGTGGCTCTCCAGAACATTTTTGTATAGATCTTTTTTTCCACTAAACGCATGCATAGAACTCATTAGTGTCCTTTCAGAAAAGATACGAAACGTGATACCAATATTTCTTTCTATCTTTCAAGAGACTCTCCAAAATATTCTGGAATTTCTTTATTTTATGAATATTGAAGAGACTACAAGGCCCGCGAGCTGCTTGCAGCTCGCGCACCGAGCGCAACACTAGTTTTAACTAATCTTGCTTTCTTGATAGACTATCAAGACTTTATTCTTATAATACTATCAATTATTATAGTACACATGTCGACTACTCGTATTCGAGTAACATCAGAGTGATATGAACTTTAAAACCCCAACGGTGGGCGCAACCATAAGTTATTAAACGACAGTTTGCAATATGGCCCTCTAATTTATCTATTTAAATCTAATTAGGCTTTGATTTTGTTGATGTCTTTGATACTCCTACAAGTACTGTACTGACTCTTCTTAAAATATCAAACCAATAGCTATATCTACATATTCTAATGTAAAAATTACGGGTACATACCACGATAAAATATTTGTTTGTTTTTGTTGATATTTCGATCCATGGACCGTGGTCGCGACCAGACTTACATTAGAAAATGTCGATAAACCACGAAATAAGCCTCAAATCAATAGCTATCTAGGTAAGCAAGTGTCTTTAGTCAGTCGTTGATCGCTCAGGTAGGTAAATGGAATGCAATCAAATCTTGCCGCCGATATTGGTTTGCAGCCGATATTCGATAGTCTTTACTATGCAATCACAAGCAAATTCTCAGATCTTCATATCAATTTATCAAGTGATTTTTAAAAACATAATTTAAAAACATTTTAATCTCTACGTAAATAGGGACCACTTATAAAAAAAAAATTATTTTGACGATTTATTTTGACGCGTACGTACTCGCTATCATCGCAGAAAAGGCTCACATAAACCCAATATCGGATAGGTAAATGTAGAAAATGTAAAATTATAGCATTTACCTTACCTACGAGTATTTGCACAAGAAGCCGGGAAAACGTTTCGTTCTAAATAAGCGTGTTTCCTCCTTCAAAGTGTACCCGTAGTTACGGCGAAATACTCGTAAAATATTTTCCTCAGAGTATATTTGCTAATATCCGTGAGCTTTAGGTTGTTTTAAAAGTGAGTAGTTGTCGTCATGTATTCCCTATTCGCCTATTTACTTATAGTCCGGTCAAAAAGTTAGTTTCCAGAACAAAAAGTAGTTTTATCTGTAGTAACCCGTCCCCAAAACGGAAAAATCCCATGGGATCCCCACGATTTCTGAATGCAATTCCTTACAGCATCAGGAGCATCACAGGAGGAGTTGGATATGTACCTACTCGAGTTCATTCAACGATAAAGTCTCTAATTGGTACCCCCAATATCAATTTAAATAACCGACAGTTCCTAAATCCCATTAGTTTTGGGGATCAGGTCCCCTACAGCATCAGGATTGAGGAGTTGGAATCCAAATTTTTTGTAGGACAGTGTTTCTCTATTTGTTCGCAATGTTTCTCTATCGATTAAAAACAAATACGCAAATCGGTTCAGAAATTTCGGAGATATCGGTGTAAATAGGTAGAAAAACACAACTCCTCCTTTTTTTAAAGTCGGTTAAAAAATTAGCCTATGTTACTACCTGGTTAATTCTCTACTTATATGTGAAAGTCCCGTCAAAATCGGTTCAGCCGTTCCGAAGATTAGCCCGTTCAAACAGACAGACAGACAGACAGACAAAATTTTAAAAACGTGTGATTCGGTTTTGATACCGTTCAAATAACTATATGAGCTTAATATGAGGTAGTTATTTCAAAATTACAGACAGACGTTCAATTTTATTTATTAAAATAGTATAGAAGTCATCGAACTATACCTATTTATTATAAGATAGAAGTATAGATAAAAAAATTCATTATTCTTTCAATTTAGACACTCAGACATAATTATATTCGAAGTTTGTTCTCGTAAAGTGTTTTATTTTTAAGAATAAAATATTTCGTAAAAAAGTTAGGTAGTTTGATAATTAATAATTAATAATCATCATTTCACATTTTTGAACACTACAAAAAATTATTTAAAAGGTAAATAATTTTCACTTCCATGCGTCAAGGAATGCGATAAATCAAAGTTTAGGTCTTTAGCACAGCTCCACGCCAAACAAACGAAACAGAAGCGAAACTACCTATTCTAATGAAGAGATTTCCCGCACGATTCCGATTGGGTACTCAGATGCCTGTCACATCTTCCTGTTAGATTTCATGCATGAAAGCAGAACAGAAAGTACAGGCAGTTTGTATTTAGTTTCGCATGCCGAGGTTCAGCGGTTTCACAATTTTTATTTCGCAGTGGAGATCTGCTACAGCCTTGATATTTTGACGTATTGTAATAGGATATTTAACTATGCGACAGATAGATGGTTTGTTAGGTTTGTCCACGTGTCACCGTGTCGCGCTGTGTAGCCACAAGCAAGTGCCGCTGACAAGCTGTGACATAATTATGCCCAGGTACACGAAATATGGATCAGCGGGATTTTGAAATTGACCAAAGTGGTAAGGAATTTCTACCTTTTCTATATTTGTTACAAGTTTCAATCTACATTTTTGTTTGCATTCGCTTGAATATTTTTATTGCTTTGATATTAACCAAAGCAATAAAAATATTCAAGCGAATGCAAACAAAAATGTAGATTGAAATTGCGTAATTTATAAATTATTATAAATTATGCAATGGAGGAGGAACTCTCTCATCTCAAAAGGAGGGCGGAGAGGCTGGGAGCCATGTCCGCTTGGCAAGCAGTGTACACGTAAAGTATTCCTAAGATCTTTCACCAGCGAGTGCTGTTAGAGCTGCCAGCGAAAGGAGGGCGGGTAGCTGGGTGCCATGCCCGCTTAGCAAGCAGTGTGTTGCAGTGTACACGTAAAGTATTCCTAAGATCTTTCACCAACGAGTGATGTGAGAGCTGCCAGCAAAAAGAGGGCGGAGTGGCTGGGTGCCTTCCCCGTTAGGCAAGCAGTGTATTGCAGTGTATACGTAAAGTGTTCCTAAGATGGCTCACCAGCGAGTGCTGTGAGAGCTGCCAGCGAAAGGAGGGCGGAGTGGCTGGGTGCCTTGCCCGTTAGGCAAGCAGTGTATTGCAGTGTACACGTAAAGTATTCCTAAGATCTTTCACCAACGAGTGCTGTGAGAGCTGCCAGCAAAAAGAGGGCGGAGTGGCTGGGTGCCTTGCCCGTTAGGCAAGCAATGTATTGCAGTGTATACGTAAAGTGTTCCTAAGATGGCTCACCAGCGAGTGCTGTGAGAGCTGCCAGCGAAAGGAGGGCGGAGCGGCTAGGTGCCATGTCAGCAGGGCATGCCGCGCTGTGCACGCCGCGTCATCGCCGCCACATGTCGCTCTCACCCTCACACCTGACGACTTCTTGCTACCGCAAACTGCAAAAAAAAATTATAGTTTGATGGTCAGGTTGCATGTTAGACAATTTAAGTAAAGGTACCGTTAAAAGACAAGTTTACCCTGGTGGGTAAGCTTGTCTGTTTTGGTAAACACAAGCAGATAGTACGTTGCGCAAATACCTACATAATACATATCGTACGTATACCTCCACGGTTAAGGTTAAAGGTCAAATGGTAAAATAAATGATTTCTGCAAACTAAAAATGTTGGTCTATTTTGGTTGTCAGATTTAACTAAAACGGTAACGTTACTTTAACTGCTTGGCCCTAAAGGCGAGCTGCATATCTGGTAAATGGAAAAAGGTCAAAGTTAAAAACTAATTAATGAACGGGCCAACGTTCCATGCTTCGTAGTTCGAATATAGACATTCGATAATTTTGTCCATACGCTACATTGAACTCGTTATAGCAGGCGTTTGAACTTTGACTTGATATTTTATCTCGGTAAGACTATTTTTGTGTACTTATTTTGTTTTGTTTACTTTGACATGATCGATGGTCTATCACTGAACTATTCATACTTATTATCCTTCAATAGGTAAATTCTTTGTATGGTAACTACTTATATTGAGTAGTTTTAAAATACTCTACTAAATACTAATAATTAAAGCTCTGTCAAAGCTACCAAGTTTCATTATTCAATCCTCGGATCTGACAAGAGTTCTTCTTATTCAAAGGCCAAACCCTATAGACCTTTGATTAACTAGTGCTAGGCCTTATAGTGTTTCTTAACTAAATACCTAATTTAAGTAACATATACAGGGTTAATTGTAAAATGCCAACAACCATCTAACGGCAACTTCTATGCATCAAAGTAAATAACTTTTGTTCCACGACTTTTTAAAATTCTTAAAAGAAAAAAAAAATTTTTTTCATACAAAAATAAAAATATTTATTTTTCTGATCTAAAATTTTAAAAACTCTACGCGGCACTTGTCAAAGGGAGTCAGGGAACCGTCGCGTCGGGTCGCCCTTGACCCTGCCGTGCGTAGCGGCAATCGGCATGCGGGGCGCGGCGTGCGGGGAACCGAAAACCACACGGCCGCGGCGCGTTTCAGTAGTTTTCGCTCGGTCGCACGCGCCGCGCGCCGTTGATATTCGCCATATGTACCTACCTACTGTGTTCGCAACTTAACATAGGTTATGTTCTGTGCCTACTGCCTAGTGCTTAAACGATGGCTTATCATTATTCTAACATTGAATGCATGGAAATGGTGCGAGTGCTCGTGATATGTGGTGATAACGTTTCAGAAGCTTGCAGTACCTAAGTTGGCAAGGCGATTCCCTAACGTACCTACGTCGCGTAGGTCAAGCCACATGCCAGCTGCCTCAGCGATTAAGAGATCAAGGGCAATTCCAGTCTAGTAGATCAGCTAGGGATTGTGGTCGGCCACCTAGGCACACAGTGTGTGAAGAGGAAAACATTACAATTTTTGAAGATAATCCAGCGATGCAGTCCAAAGATGTCGCAGTAGGTACTTTGCTTGGAGCGTCCGCGTCATCCACAATGTATTTCCCATACCTACCCTTTTCATCTTCATCGGGTCAAAGAACTTGTCACTTTTAGGAAGTATGTACCTAGGTAAGTGCTTACCTAGATAAGTACTTAATTAGTTTTACTACACGCGTTTTTTGTTGGCTAGGCATAACTCATAAACCTAGAAAGTAGGTAGGTAAGTAATAATCAGTCCGCTCCAATACAGTGACCAACTCCCAGCTTAATTGAACTCTAATAGGTAGGTAGTAGGTACCTACCTACCTAACTTTTTTACATTTTATAAAATAAATTGATAAATTATTTATTTAACACAGATTACTAGTGACTTTAATTTTAATTGACTGTAGGCATCGATGTAACTGTAGGTATTAGGTAACTAACTACCTTACTTAGGTAATTACTAGCCTCTCATTGCGTAAGTACCTGTGTATTGCAATAAATTATTATTATTATGCGGCAGAAATCAAAGAAATGGTAAATTCCAAGTATGTAGACGTACCTACCTAGGTAGAAATGTAATCAACCATTTCAATGTTTCAATATCATTTCAATAGTTTTCATTAGCGGCTGCGCGAGGCCGCGGCGCGGCGGCGCGCCGTTTGAAGTCTCAAGGATAGTAAGTAAATACCTAATCAGGTGGTCCATCACGCGGTCCATCATTATTCGAATGCGACACAGAGTAGGTACTTAAGGTACTTACAAGTTAGTTATGACGTGGATAATAGGTAGATGTGTAGCCTAGTTTGAACTCCGCATTTTGCATATTAGTTATTTGCACTGGTCAAGTCACGTTGATTCGGACTGAATCGGAGGGGTAACCGACTTTGGAAGTTTGGAGGTCCGTTTTAAGACCTACCTACTTTTGGTTCTTCCATGCCACCACCACCACTCAGCCTTTTTACGTCCCACTGCTGGGCACAGGCCTCCTCTCTCATAGGAGAGAGGGATTTAGAGCTTAGATCCGCCACGCTGCTCCTATGCGGGTTGGCGGGCTTTAACGACTATTGTTACATGATATTGATAATAACTGGGACCGACTGCTTTACGTGAGGCACGGGGGTGAAGCACCACTAACTATCAATCCGCAACTGGCACTGAAAATATCTTGACAGAAAAACCCAATACAAAATACCTACCTTACAATAATTTGCCCGACCCAGGAATCGAACCCGGGACCTCGTGATCTGCAGTCGAATATGCTAACCACTAGACCACCGAGGCAGTTGTTTTTCTTTCATGCGTTCTTCCATGCCTCGGATAGCAAATTAAACTGTCCTAATTTTTATCACTAACATCTGATCTGTTAATAATAACATCGCTAGTAAATCGACATCATTTAGGTAGGTATGTTCTACCTTATACTCTTCCTTGAGCCGTATGGGAAAGTAGGTAGGTACCTACCAATTTGAAAGTGGAAACTGGAAATTCGCCGCATGATCCTTAGGAAATCGTTTAGATTTATGGAAATGGTTCACGACCCTCAACAATGAGGAATACGACGCATAGAGAGATGTTTAAAATATTCAAGTCTTGTACCTACAGATAGGTGTTTGTAGGTAGGTTAGGTGGTAAATAGGTGGTAGTTAGGTAATGCGTTAGGTAGGTAGGTTCGATGTTAGGTACCTTCGCAAGTTAGGTGGTGTTTTAAGTGTTAGTTAGATCAAGTTAGATTGATAGGTATCTGAAGCATTATGTAGGTTCGTGTTGAATGTTGAGAGTTTTGTAGGTACCTAGGGTAGGTGTGAAGATGGTAGGTAGGTAAATAAACTAATAAAGGATTGATAGGTAATAATTTTGCCCTTCTGTAAAAAGCGCGGGAAATTGCCAAGTAAACAATCGTGCTTACTTTGCGTGTATGTAGGTAGGTACCTACCTACTTAATGCCGGTCCGACACTCACGTCTGTCGCCGCGAGAAGTTTTTTTGTTTTTCGCGATAAACGTTAATCTAGGAAGAAATTATTGACCTGCAGACGTTAGCTTAGACCGATGTTAGTAATACACATCACAAAGCATTTGTAAATACGTCAGCGGAGCGATAACTTCGGACGGCGGTTATTAGTAGTCGCAGGTGTGGAAGAGGCATTACATAAAATGACCATAGAGTTAAAAAAATTACAGACTCTTCAAGAAAAACTTAGAAAATTTTTTTTGGTGAATTTATTGAGTTACGTGAAAAGTCGTTGAACAAATGTTGTTCAGTATCATGCATAGAAGTTACGTGTAGGAGGTTGTTGGTAAATTACGATTAACCCTGTATATTCATTGCCAATCTTAATTCTTGACTGAAACTCTATCTTGCTGAAATCTAACAATTAAGTCGTGAATTGTATATGTCTTTACTTCAAATTGTTTTCAATGCGTATTTGTATTAACACAAAGTCAATACCTACTGTTATTTATTTCGTATATTATGTTTTTAAAAGTTCTCGAGCGATACAATAAATTCATGAGTGACACTGTTTCGTGTACAAAAATAGTTATTTGTGCAACATGAGAATAAAGTTAAGTACTTTTTGTCACGAGTACCTACTGAGTTTAAATCCCGAGCAAAGGAAGCAGTGTTTAATTGAATCATGAGCGTTGCCGGTGATTCTAAGTTAGAATCCTGAGCGTAGTGAAGGATTGAATCCCTTGAAAACGATACCTATTGCGTTTTTGTTTATTTAGCTATACAACTACAGTTATATTAAGGTATCCTTAAAAAAATTAATGATTTGTAAGCCAATGAAATTAGAAATATCAATTTACAGCGCTCAGCGCTTTCAAAACATTTTTATCACTGAGTAGGTAAACAGAATTGACTTTTGCTCAGTAGTTTTATGCTACACAGACGTGCTTTTTATCGATATTCATTCGACAGTACAAAAATCAACCATTTTCCATTAGAAACCATCGAAGTTAGCTACACAGTCATCTGTTTTAGGGCTCAGCCCTGTTTAATTTACTGATGAGCCGCCAGCAGCCCTTTGTTTGAAAATCGGATCCATCATGTTGATAGCTCTAAGGATTTTTCTTTAATTAACTACGAAGGGGCGGATGGTGCGTGCGCAAAGGTTCTTTATTACAGTTTTTCAGCCCAGGCAGTTCCTTTTCATTAAACATTTTCTAAGATGGAGAATTTTTAGGTTGTTTTTCTTATTCACTGTTTGGAATCAATGTTGGGTATACATTTATTATTATTAGCTAAATATAATATTTTATTAACGATGCTGCAAATTGATTTATTTTTTACAAAAAATCTTATTTATTAAATAGTTACAAGTAGATATATATTTCGTACCACTTGTCAATATGAATCTGTTACTGTAGGTACTTTTGTTTTTTATTATGAGACTAGCTGATCCCCGCAACTTCGTTCGCGTAGATAGGTATAGGTTTTTATAAAGGATCTAATAAACTAAATGTTACTCCTAATAACATTGAAAGTTCCATTAAAATCGATCCAGCCGTTTCGGAGATTAGCTGGAACAAATAGACAGACCGACAAACATAAATTTAAATGCACACCAGTTTAAAATAAGCCGTACGTTCAAAGATCCGGGTCCCAAGTTATATGAACCCAATGTTGAGGGTTGTAATGTCTGTCATTTCTGAACTAAAAAACCTATGACCTTGAAATATTTACGGAGCAATATATAAAGTACCACCTTTCTAACAAAAAAAGAATGAGTGAAATCGAACAACGCGTTAATGAATTACAGCTAAATACACGTTTTAACTTTCATCCCCTTTTCCAAGGGAACCGTGCTGAATTTCGGGATAAAAAGTATCCTATGTCCTACCTCGGAGTATAAACTCAAATCGTACCAAGTTTCATTTGAATCCATTCAGTAGTTTCGGCGTGATGCGCGGCCAAGATACAGACAGACAGACAGACAGACAGACAGACAGACAGACAGACAGACAAAAATAAAACAAATTGCAGTTTTGGCTTCAGTATCGATTATAGAGTGCCTTCCAATAAAAAAATTCAAAATATCTTCAATGTACAGAATTGGATCTGTTACAGTTTTATTATATTAAGATTTACGAGTGGTTAATGAATAGCTGTTCATTAAATGATTTCTTCTGATGGATTAATCGGCCGAATAATCGTTAATCATTTCCAAATTGGATTGCATAAGGACGATTCTTAGATAACAGATTAATTAATGGAATGCTATAGTTTGTTTGATCAATTGATCTATTAATTGATTTGATTACCTATCTATCCAAAAATGAACATTAGGTACGCTTTCGTATTAAACAATGTCAAATACTACGCGGTAATAATTTGCAAAACAACAAATCCACATCCGTACACAAATACCCTTCCACGTGGTGATGTTAAAGCCCAAACTGCAGTGCAAATCATAACATGATATTCATTACGTCGTCGGCGAATTGGTGTTTATTTCATTCGAAATAGGTCGAGAGGACGCAGTAATGAAAACAGCTGGAAAACAAGGCGGAACAACAGGTGGTCCATATTTAATGATCGTTGCTAGGGAACTGAATTTGTCTGTGTTGTAGTTAATTAATCCAGGGTGAATTTGCGAACCGCCCATCTGAATCGTGTATTGATTTACGTTTTAAAACAACCTTACTGCTATATATGTATATTTTGGTACGTATACATATAATGAAGATTTCAAGTTATTTAAATACGTGTTAATAGATAGAGTTGATTTTTTACAGAATACGTGCTACTTTGGCCTTATTAGAATAGAACAGGGAATAAAAACAAGTATAAATTAACAATTTAAAAAACCCCCGACATTCGCCATTTTGTGGCGGCGGCCATCTTGGATTTGCAATAGTGCTATTCTACTAGTCAAGTTCTTTCATTTGATACCCATATTAAGTGAGTTGTGAAAAATTATGTAATCCGCCATTTTGTAGCGGCGGCCATCTTAGACAGATTTTCATCAAACATAGATACACACAACACTCTCGACTAATTCACCTTTCAAACAAAAAAAAACCGCATTCAAATGGGTCTACCCGTTTGAATGCGGTTTTTTTTTCGGTTTGCGGCGGCGCCACAGGGTAATAGACAGACACACACACACACACACACACACACACACACACACACACACATACACACGCACACACACACACACACACATACACACACACAGAGAGAGACACAGACACACACACAGAGAGAGACACAGACACACACACAGACACACACACACAGATGTTATTTAGTCAGATTGTAGAACATACTCCATAGTAAAACAACAAATAATAAAAATAAGGGTTCCGTTCATAGAGGGTACCAAATTGTCGGTCAGGCGCTACCATTTTAGCTTTTTTGTTTCTTGTCTGCTGCATTTCTGTTTTCATTCATTTTGTCCCCTTGATGTTGCTATGGGATTGATCTTTTTATTTTCTAGATGAACTAATATGTGTGGCGGTACGGAGCCCTTTGTGCGCGAGTCCGTCTCGCGCTTGACCGGTCTTTTTGATAAGCATAAATTAGTAAATAATTCAATATAGCATAATATTGAAGACAAGCGGATACCCGCGACTTTGTTCGCGTGGATATTGGTTTTTAAAAATCCCGTGAGAATCATTTTGTTTTTCTTAAGCTCCTTTGAGCTCATACCTTGCTAAAAACTGTTGAAAGTTCACTGGCGGACGTTTAGGTAGATCAAAATGTAAACATCTGCCAGTGAAAAGTCCCATCAAAATCGATCCTTCCTTTCTTTTTTAGCCAGTAATTTATAAAGTATTTCCTTTAACAAAAAAGAATGAATGAAATCGGACCACGCGTTAATGAATTACAGCTAAGTACACATTTTGAATTTCATCCCCTCTCCCAAGGAAACCGTGCTGAATTTCCGGATAAAAAGTATCCTATATGTTACTCCGTAGTATGAACTTAAATCATGCCGAGTTTCATTTCAATCCATTCAGTAGTTTTTACGTGATGCGCGCACAAACATACAGACAAACAGATAAACATACAAATAGACAAAAATTTCAAAAATAGCTTTTTTACGTTCTATTACTTATCCCTAACATCCCCCAGTCATTATTTTGCAAAAATCTTCAATGTACAGATACGGCAATACTACGATTTTATTATATAGTATAGAGTATAGATATAGATATAGATATAGAGTATAGAATAGATATAGATAGAGTATAGATAGATATAGATATAGATAGTATAGATAGATATAGAGTATAGAATAGATATAGATATAGAATAGAAGAATAAGTAGATAGAAGATGAAAATTTTGAGTGTAGCAATAAATATTGTTTCGTCGATCGTGTTGCAACTAGGCAGTACAAGTACAGTAGTGCAGTTACAAAGGTCACTAACTTCGGCATAATAATGACTGCGTGCTCAAACGGTCCGGCTCGAGCAAGTTCTCTGCTCTTATTCATCATGTAGTAACTATACAGTTCGCTCGTACGCTTGAAAAACTTTTTAAAATTCCTACAAGTATGATACCTACCTACTACGCAAGCATTCTTCGAAAGTTCTAGAGTATGTTGCCTCTTTATTTAGCGTTGTATTTCATATAAATGCTTGGTTGGTTTTCTTTTATAAATGTTTTTCTTCGTAGAGTTATATAACTATTCGAGATATAAAACTTAAAACTACCACCTATTTTATGTTCCGAGAATAATAATGTTCATTACACAGTGTAGAACAAAATATGTCCAAGCGGAGAGCCCGTGGCTTATTTTGAAGAGGTGCTAATTAAAGTTGAAAGTACGCAAGGTGCTTCTTCAGAGATAGAAATATATGTATATCGTCAACTAGACCTGCTAGCCAGGACGCGACTAGTTCGCAAAAAAAAAATGTAATAAATCTCATACTTTGAACTTTAAACATTTTTTTTAAATTTAATTTAAAAATGTTATTTAAAATCTGTATTTAAATATACATGTCTAAGTCTTACTAGTCGATGCCCGCGACTTCGTACGCGTAGATTTCGGTTTTTCGTGAATTTTAACTTATTTATTAATTGTAAAGTTTGACTTATTTATATCAAGGTGTGGTAAAGTCAATGGGTAAAGTAAAGCAACAAACCGCTAACGCAAAAGTGTATTATTCAAACTGCCCGACTATCTTTTGACTGCCCCATGAAAACGAGAGAATAATCACATTTCATGAATCTGACACAAGATTTATCAACCAAACAGGCTTTTGTGCTTTATCAAATGTAGTGCCAAAAATGTTAATAAACAGGAGTGGCGCGGTCTGACTTGGCGCTCGCATTTGCTTCGTAAAATCAATAAGCATATTAGGGAGACAGATTGGGAGTTTATGGTAAGTCGCAACCAAAACAAATACCTATATATTTTTGAGTTTTAATTTAAATTCGCTATGAAATAGAAAAAATATTATTGGAGACAATTTTTTCGATAGAATGTTTATTAGAGCAATGCTGCAAAATAATGATTAATTTTTAGTTTTAATCAGAAACTATTATTAATCTTTGTTTAATTTTTATTATTTACTTATGTATTTCATAACAATTTCCAAATCCGTAATAATTTTTATATTATCATGGTTCATAATTAAAACGATGTAATTTTTTTTCATGTTGCGGCCTTCTTCTATAAAACGGCATGTAAGTCGACCGGTGACCTTCAAGTGCGCGCAGCGTCATACGAGTGAGCCGGACACAACACGATTGGAGAGTCAATCAGCGCTTACGAGGGATCCGCGAGAGCTAATCAGTGCACACCCCGAGATACCTCATTTTCGACTTCTGCGCATTGAAGGTCACCGGTCGACTTATTTGCCGTGACTTGTACTTCTCGGTAGCTGAATAAATCTATCCTTCTCTATTTTCTGCTAAAAATAACTTTCTGTATTACCCTTTGATAGTAGGTATAAAAGTTATTCAAATCGTCCGTAGCTTTTACAATAGAATTAAAATCATGAATGAATAAAACTTATAAAAGGAGTCCGGAGTCGAACTATCTAAAATTCTATGAATAGTAATTAATTGTATACCAAACGCTAGGATGGACATTACGCTGAACTTTGACACTTACCTATACTCGCAACTCTTATGTCTTAGTTTACAAAAAACTTGATTTTGTTTTTGTCGAAACTTGATTGAATCGATGTTCACTGTGAAAGTTTTTAAAGTTTCTTACTGGTAGCTGAAACTGCAGAGAAAAACCTATGATATGGTTTGGTATCACTGCGAAAATCGAAAACTAAATTCAACATTTCATTCGATAAAATCACATCAGAAAGAACTAGTCCCATTCATCGAATTGTATTTTGCAACCAAAAGTAAAAATAATAAAATTAAGCAATGCGTATATAAAGTTGAACCGTACGCGTACGCTGAAATAAAAAAGTTATGGCGAAAAAAAAACGTATAAAACTCCTGAGTACTTTCAAGTGCTCAATATATTGACAGTCATTAGTAAGTATTGAAAATTGTATGCTGTACTATACCTAATTATATATAGTACAGCATACAATTTTCAATACTTACTAATGTAAACTTTATGTTAACTCTTGTCTGAATATTAATTCAGTATTATAAAAATTATAAAAAATATTATAATATATATATTGCGATAATTTATAGCCATATAAATTACGATAATAATGACTGCTGGGGATAATTATGTTGCAGGAAAGCATATTATTATAAAAAGCCGTGTACATTAGAGCGGGCCGCATCGCAACGCAATGGTGGATCGATTAGACTAGACTCGGTACCTATACTATAGACTAGTGGGGCGCTTGGCTGCGCGGCCCGCTAAAGCGGACCGCGGGGATTTCAGTATTATTTTTGTTTTAGCAGCCTCCACCTTCTTCTATCATTTTCAGCATCTTTAACCCTGGCCGTGCTCCTCATCCATCTTCCAAACCCTCGATCATCATCACTCTCCAAATTTTTTTCTCCGAATCATTTGCCAGAAGGAGAGTTCTTCTATAAAAACAAATTTTGAAAAGGAACCGTATCAAAGTCTTGTATAGTTTCCCAACTTATAGTCTCTTCAATATTCGCCATATATTTTGTGTGAAAAAAATAAATTTTGCCATCTTGATTTTTTTCTGTTCATCAAATTGTAGATCTTTAGTTCTTGATCATCTTTTGCCAAGAAACCACTCTTCCATCTTTTATACTTGGTGAGATAGACACCGACGAAATTTGTATAGCCGCCATCTTGAATCCGCCATTTTGTTTTTTTTTTCAGCTCAGTGCCAATTGGATGAGGTTTTGAGTAATTTTTGTTTGAGCACCTCCCATCTATCTGCGATACCCTGCCCGGGCTCCTCAACCATCTTCCAAACCCTCAATCATCATGTCTTCCCATATTTTTCATTGAGAGTTCTCCAAAGAACCGCATCAAAGCCTTGCATAGTTTACAACTTGTAGTCTCTTCAATATTCGCCATACATTTTCTATGGAAAAATAAATTCCGCCATTTTGAATTTTTTTTCTATTCATCGGGTAGACCTTTGGATCCTGAACATCTTTTGCGAAGAAACCACTCTTCCATCTTTTATACCCTCCGAGATGGACACCGACGAAATTTGTATGGCGGCCATCTTTTTTTCGCCATTTTGAATTTTTTTTCAGCTCACTGCCAATTGGATGACGTTTCGAGTGACATTTGTTCGAGCACCCTCCACCTATCTTCAATATCTTAAGCGTGCTCTTCACCAGTCTTCGAAATCCTCAATCATCAGCTCTCTCCATATTTTTGTTCCGAATGAATTTTTGTCCTCTATATGAAACCATTTGTGAAAAAAAAAATTTTCATACAAAATTTTACAGGAGGGGTGATCAATCAGTGAGTCAGTCAATGAATCAGCACGAGCAGCTATATATATATTAATAAGCCTAATTATGCTTTAATGCGGCGAAATGAGAAGCGATCTGCTGCGGCTTTAATATGCGCGGGCCTTAAAGTATACTCATTAAATATTATTATAAAATCTGCAACATTGCAACAACCGATGAATCGAAAAATACATAATTATACACAAATACTGCTAACCCATATAGGTGTCACGTAATCGTGCAAAAAATACTAGCCGATTGCAATATTATTAATGCTAGGGGGCAATACGATTACGATACGATATATTATTTGGACGCGACAGCTTCTGGCTGGTTGTAGCCACGCAGCGTGCGATGTCCCTTAAGCTGGATTCAATTTGAAGCGCAATGTACCTGCCATAAATATTTATTAGGTACTAATTGCGTTGCATGAGGAGCCGGTCTGAACAACCACTGACCCCCCACAGTCCAACAACAAGAGCATTAAATTATTCTGTCTGTAAGTAAAATATACTCGGCCCACGGGAGTGAGTAAATGTCACCCATAAATTGTAGTATATGGTTATGAGGAGAACGCGTGACGCCCATTGTTGAACTTTCAACCTATTCATGAAAGTGTCGCGATTTTATTGCATCTTCATACATTTTAGTTCATTTCGTCGGAGAACATTGGTGCAGCGAGCGAACTTCTTTAACAATAATTATTATAGAATCCATTAAGCTAATGTTGATTAACGACAGTTTTATGTTATTTGTCGCCTCCGCCTTAACGTCTAATTCACTACGATTAAGTATAAGGTAAAGACAGGAGTAACGAATAATGTTATTGTTACATCACAACGTGTATGTGTGTGTGTGTGTCTTGTTACTCTTTAACGGCGCAACTAATGAACTGTGAACAGTTTTGGCTGAAATTTTGAATGGACATAGATTATGCCCAGACTTAACACATAGGCTAAATAGTACTTAAATAGATATAGACTTCCAAAAACGCCATAGATGACGCTGATTGTTCTTAGGTACATCACGCTCACATAACATATTATTGCAATAGTTTGCTGTGTTGTATGCATTGGCAACACATACGGTACTTTTACCGGAAAAATGCACAGTTTCCACGGGATTTTGAAAAACCCGAAATCTACAGCTATAGGTAGATTACTATAGCGAACTTCCTTGATAGTAGGTATAAAGTAATAAAGTGATATAATAAATCCGAATGTCGTAATGTTATTTGTTACTTCTTGACGCCTGGAGCACTCAACCGATTTCAACGTTTATTTAACTTTAACACTACAGGCTACAGTTTAGGATCATTTTTTATTCCGGGAAGATAACGAACTTTAATAAACTGTTTGGCTGCGGATCGGGAGGTGCTGGGTTCGAGTCCCAGGACTATGAAAGTGAGGAAATAGAAAGTGCATCTACACAACTAATATTATGTTTTCGCCTACTATACTGTCTCTGCGTATTTGGTTAATCTGCGTCACAGATAGGCCGCGTGGTCGAAATTCGTTTTTACTTGTTGAGCACGTATTACGTGAATCCAGCTTTAGACTAAAGTTATGCAACTGTCACGCAGGCTAATGGAACCGCAAAACCAATCAATACTGCAAATACGAGTATTATGAAAACCAAAATGCGGCTGCATGCTAGTGGTAAGAGGGGAGCCCATGATGGTAAATGTGGATTTACTCGAGCGTCGTCGGGACATACGCACCTTAAGATTTTGTAGAAATTTAGTTTATAAGAAGAATAAAAGATTATATATAAGGTTTCCCATTTCCGTGGTGGGGAAAGCTTCTAGCTGCACGCTCTCATCTTCAGTAGACGATATTTATTACTTCGGCTTGTGAAAATCGGCAGATTACATTTTTTTGTTATTTTTGCATCATTTCCTTTCTCAACCGCGTTTGAGATTCGAGAATATCAGTTACGTTTTTTTATATCTTTGTAACCCTCCCACTCTCGTACGTTACTTTTAAATGGTCTGATTTTCTTTATATGCTTTTTTAGCTCGTAATTAACCCACCATACCTTAATCTGACATGCCGCGTATTTCTGACCATCGTTTTTTTTACGCGCGGCCCTATATAAAGGGTTTATATCTATACTAATAAATAAAATTGAAGTGTCTGTCTGTAATATCGAAATAACTACCTCATATTAAGCTCATATGGTAATTTGAACGATATTATAACCGAATCACACGTTTTTAAAATTTTTGTCTGTCTGTCCGTCTGTCTGTCTGTCTGTCTGTCTGTCTGTCTGTTTGAACGGGCTAATCTTCGGAACGGCTGAACCGATTTTGACGGGACTTTCACATACAAGTAGAGAATTAACCAGGGAGTAACATAGGCTACTTTTTTAACCGACTTTCAAAAAAGGAGGAGTTGTGTTTTTCTACCTATGTACACCGATATCTCCGAGATTTCTGAACCGATTTGCGTAATTTTTTTTTTAATCGATAGAGAAACATTGCGACACTGTCCTACAAAAAATTTGGATTCCAACTCCTCAATCCTGATGCTGTAGGGGATCTGATCCCCAAAACTAATGGGATTTAGGCACTGTCGGTTATTTAAATTGATATTGGGGATACCAATTAAAGACTTTATTGTTGAATGACCTCGAGTAGGTACATGTCCAACTCCTCAACTCTGATGCTGTAAGGAATTGCATTCCGAAATCGTAAGGATCCCACGGAATTTTTCCGTTTTGTGGACGGGTTACTACTTACTACAGATAGGCTACTTTTTGTTCTGGAAAATCAAAGTTCTCACGAGATTTTTACAAACCTAAATACACACGGGCGAAGCCGTGGGCATCATCTAGTATTATATATGATAGAGGATACTCAGCAGAATGCACGATGCCAGCCATAAGTTAATCTGACGCGTTCGAGTAAATCCCATAATCCTCTCTTAGGCTCCTCTACCTACTATAGTTTGTGTTAGTTATAACAGAGTTACATTACGATTATATATCATCGAAACAATTTGCCGGCGCTTTTCTTGCTACACAACATAATTTGTTGATACACCAATCTATACTAATAAATAAAATTGAAGTGTCTGTCTGTAATTTCGAAATAACTACCACATATTAAGCTCATATGGTTATTTGAACGATACCATAACCGAATCACACGTTTTTAAAATTTTTGTCTGTCTGTCTGTTTGAACGGGCTAATCTTCGGAACGGCTGAACCGATTTTGACGGGACTTTCACAGACAAGTAGAGGATTAACCAAGGAGTAACATAGGCTACTTTTTTAACCGACTTTCAAAAAAGGAGTTGTGTTGAAATCGGTAAGTACCTATGTTACAAAACGCCCTGATAGGTATATTCGCTGCGCGCGACGGCCGACGCTCGCGCCGCACGGAACTCCCCGCGCCGCGCCGCGCGGCGGGCGGGTGCGGTGAAGAGGGTGCATGCTCCAATCTCCAATTTCGAACGAGGGAGCTAATGCGTGCGGATGTGTCCTACGGTTTCGTAATTTTTATTTTGAACTAGATGATGCCCACGGCTTCGCCCGTGTGTATTTAGGTTTGTAAAATTGATTTTCCAGAACAAAAAGTAGCCTATCTGTAGTAAGTACCTAGTAACCCGTCCACAAAACGGAAAAATTCTGTGGGATCCTTACGATTTCGGAATGCAATTCCTTACAGCATCAGGGTTGAGGAGTTGGACATGTACCTACTCGAGGTCATTCAACAATAAAGTCTTTAATTTTTTATCCCCAATATTAATTTAAATAACCGACAGTGCCTAAATCCCATTAGTTTTGGGGATCAGATCCCCTACAGCATCAGGATTGAGGAGTTGGAATCTAAATTTTTTGTAGGACAGTGTCGCAATGTTTCTCTATCGATTAAAAAAAAATTACGCAAATCGGTTCAGAAATCTCGGAGATATCGGTGTACATAGGTAGAAAAACACAACTCCTCCTTTTTTGAAAGTCGGTTAAAAAAGTAGCCTATGTTACTCCCTGGTTAATTCTCTACTTGTATGTGAAAGTCCCGTCAAAATCGGTTCAGCCGTTCCAAAGATTAGCCCGTTCAAACAGACAGACAGACAGACAGACAGACAGACAGACAGACAGACAGACAGACAAAAATTTTAAAAACGTGTGATTCGGTTATAGTATCGTTCAAATAACCATATGAGCTTAATATGAGGTAGTTATTTCGATATTACAGACAGACACTTCAATTTTATTTATTAGTATATAGATCGAAGATTTTGGGATTTGTGAAAAACCGAAATTCACGCGGGCGAAGCCGCGGGCACAAGCTAGTCTATACATATAATAAATTCGTAAAATTGCCGTATCTGTACATTGAAGATTTTTGCAAAATAATAACTGGGGGATGTTAGGGATAAGTAATAGAACGTAAAATTTTTGAAAACGCTATTTTTGAAATTTTTGTCTGTTTGTCTGTATGTTTGTGCGCGCATCACGTAAAAACTACTGAATGGATTGAAATGAAATTCGGCATGATTTAAGTTCATACTATGGAGTAACATATAGGATACTTTTTATCCCGAAATTCAGCACGGTTCCCTTGGGAGAGGGGATGAAAGTCAAAATGTGTTCATAGTTGTAATTCGTTAACGGGTGGTTCGATTTTATTCATTCTTTTTTTGTTAGAAAGGAAATACTTTAAAAATTACTGACTTATCTCTGAAAGGCTGGACCGATTTTGATGGGACTTTTACTGGCGGATGTTTACATTTAGATCTACCTAAACGTCCGCCAGTGAACTTTTAACAGTTTTTAGCAAGGTATGAGCTCAAAAGAGCTTAGGAAAAACAAAATGATTTTCACGGGATTTTTAAAAACCGATATCCACGCGAACGAAGTCGCGGGTGTCCGCTTGTGCAAAATTATTTTTTGTCTTGTATTCAAAACATCCATACTTAGGGCCTGTCTCACCACCATCTGATAAGAGTCGGATAGCTTTCACATTTGTCTTTGTCACTTGACATAATATAATAATTAATTAAAATATAAAGAAAGTACCAAAATTTTCTTAGGATATCCGACACTTGTCAGAAGGTGGTGGAACAGGTCAAGCGAAAGTAACTCTGTACTGTGTGTATTTAGTGTGAATGCGTCTGTCTGTCTATTACATTTTTACGGCTCAACCGCTAAATAGAATATCTTGATGAAATTTGGCACAGAGATAGTTTACATTATGGAGGACACAGACTACATTTTATGCCGGAAATTCATACAGTTTCCACGGGATTTTAAAAACTCCATATCCACGTGGACGAAGTCGCGGGGATCAGCTAGTACGAATATATTTTAAACATAAAATATATAGTTAATATAAAATAAAATATTATTATATTTTTTAAAATAAAATATTATTATATTTTTTTAAATAAAATATTATTATATTTTTATTAATAGAGTTTTTTTATTGGGCAACGCTTTCCGTTGCAGAGTTTTATTTTCCAAGATGCGGATGAGATTAGAAAAAGGTCTACACCACAGTTCAAAAACCGTTTAGCCGCAAATCAGGAAGGGTATACCTACTCGCTTCAGTCATTTTGACAGATGCTGTAATAAGTGTGACCCAATGACCCTCATCAGAAATACATGAGGTCTCGGGGGCCGGTAACTGGGAGTTGGGAATTGGTATCCACTTCATAATCTTTGGCTTTGTTTGACTTTGGAATCTCTCCCTTCGTATGGGTAGAGCTAATTCTTTGTTCATTATGATAATTATCTTTCAATTAGGTAGGTATATTAAATATTTTTGTTTAATTTGAATCGTATTCCCTCTTTTATAAGAGGTTGGCAATCAAAACACAATTGCCCTGCAATCGTCCGTTGTGAAGTCGACATCTCCTGAAGATGCTCCGGTGTCGGAGCGAAACGATCGTCGAGTTTGTTTTGTGGTGAATTGTGTGGTGTTGTGCCTACAAGATTGTGTGGTGTTGTGCCTACAAGATTGTGTGGTGTTGTGCCTACAAATTTGTCACTGTTAGCGGATTATAGCAAAATAATTTTATATTCATTGTATATCATGGAATTCCGCAAAGTAACGCCTGCTTCCATTCAACAATTGCCCTGATCAAAATAAAAATAGCTGTAAATTTTTAGAGTATAGTAACTCGGAGGAAAATCTTCTGCGACACGCTATTTATATTGATGACCTGCACTTGCTTCGCACGGGTGGGTTTTCCTATAGAATGAATTAAACAGTTTTTTCTCATTAATTTCACAAATATGTATCTGTATATATTGAGACTCGATTATATTGCATACTTATCATTGAGTCACGCAATCTACAGACGTAACTTATGTAGAGGCGTATAACTACTAAACATTAATGCACTAATGCGTTTCGGTGGCACGCATCGTAATCCCGGTTGTCTAAGCCACAAGTTCATAAGATATAACACTATACCTACGTATACAGTCCGAATATCTAATCACTTACTGTAAACCACATAAACCACAGGCATATGTACCTATCTGAATATACTAGAATTACTAGTGGTACACTATTGTATTACATAATGTGAGTAAATACACAATTTTCTAGAAGTACTTATTATTTATTTTTTAAATGCGCATTTACCCCATTTTTTTTGTCCAGTGGTACGAGTAAAATTTTCTCATGATACGACTTCCTAAAAGACAATATTCTTTCCCCGCTCTGTTGATTAAAAGCCTTACCCATTACATTATGGATCCGTTTTTCGCAAAGGGCTCACTCTCTTCACTAAATTAATTCCAACTGAAAAGGAATGACGTTGTAGAAGATTTCGTAACACGAGTTAATAGTTTTAAGTGAATCGAGATTCGTCTGGTGTACCTAGGATACCTATATAATCTTAAGAATCTTCATTCGCCACAATGTATAATATCAATTTATGATTTTTGTTATTGTAGAGCTTATAGTTTTTATTATAAAACTAGATGATGCCCACGGCTTCGCCCGTGTGGATTTAGGTTTTTAAAAATCCCGTGGGAACTTTTGATTTTCCAGAACAAAAAGTAGCTTATCTGTAGAAACCCGTCCCCAAAACGGAAAAATCCCGTGGGATCCCCACGATTTCAGAATACAATTCCTTACAGCATCAGGGTTGAGGAGTTGGATATGTACCTACTCGAGTTCATTCAACGATAAAGTCTTTAATTGGTACCCCCAATATCAATTTAAATAACCGGAAGTTTCTAAAACCCATTAGTTTTGGGGATTAGGTCCCCTACAGCATCAGGATTGAGGAGTTGGAATCCAATTTTTTTGTAGGACAGTGTCGCAATGTTTCTCTATCGATTAAAAAAAAAATTACGCAAATCGGTTCAGAAATCTCGGAGATATCGGTGTACATAGGTAGAAAAACACAACTCCTCCTTTTTTGAAAGTCGGTTAAAAAAGTAGCCTATGTTACTCCCTGGTTAATTCTCTACTTGTATGTGAAAGTCCCGTCAAAATCGGTTCAGCCGTTCCGAAGATTAGCCCGTTCAAACAGACAGACAGACAGACAGACAGACAATTTTAAAAACGTGTGATTCGGTTATGGTAGCGTTCAAATAATCATATGAGCTTAATATGAGGTAGTTATTTCGATATTACAGACAGACACTTCAATTTTATTTATTAAAAAAGTATAGATATAGACTAGAGGATGCCCGCGATTATCCGCGTGGATTTAGGTTTTTAAAAATCCCGCCGGAACTCTTTGTTTTTCCTAAACTTCTTTAAGCTCATACTGTTAAAAGTCGCTAATTAAAATGGAACTACAGTAATGAGTATTTATTTTTTAATAGCTCTTTCCCATCACTAAAGTTTTCACAATGAAAGTCTCATCAAAATCGGTCCAGCATTTCGGAGACAGACAAACACAAATTTGAATGTACCCCAGACGATAATCCGGACGTTCAAAGGTTCCTGTACAATCCGGATTCCAAGTTATGTGGAATACTGTGGGTTGTGATGGCTGTAACTTCTGAACTATAAAACCGATGACCTTGAAAATAGATTTACGGAACGATTTTTAAAGTATTTCCTTTCTAACAAAAAAAGAATGAATGAAATCGGACCACGCGTTAATTAATTACAGCTACTCGTAAGTATACATTTTGATTTTGATCCCCTCTCCCAAGGGAACGGTGCTGAATTTCGGGACTAAAAGTATCCTATATGTTGCTCCGTAGTATGATCTTAAATCATGCCAAGATGCGCGCACAAATAGACAAAATTTTCAAAAATAGCTTTTTTAAGTTCCTTTACTTATCCCTAACATACCCCAGTTATTATTTTGCAAAAATCTTTAATGTACAGACACGGCAAGTATACGATTTTATTATATGTATAGATATAGAAGAAGAATATAGAAGATAGATAACAAACCTACTATCTTAAAACATATAAATTATGGGCGTCGTGAATAAAAGATTATTCAGCTAATGAATTAATTTATACATATTTATCGAGTTACGATTATAAGTCGTAGATCTATATAAATAAAAATGAATATTTATCTGTTTTTCCTCTATGCACTCCTAAACTATTAATCCGATTATTAGGTAGATATTATTAAACTTTGATAAGTTGTTCTGCATACACCTACGAAGGTTTCTGGCTCAAAAAATATATAGGTATAAAAATAGGTTACAAACCTATTTTATTTATTATTGTTTGTCCTCTATGCGTTCCTAAACCATACCTATTTTTTGCAACGCATGCTGCAAACAGCCAGTTTAATATAAAATAGGGTATAAAAGATTTGCTGATTTTTCCTTCTTGTTCAACTAATTATTATTAATTGCAATAGATACTGCGCTAAGTTTGCTTGAACATCGGTATAAGAATGATCGGGCGAGGGTCGCGATCGGTCACATCAAGAGGGCTAGAGAAACTAGAGTGCCATAGAGACGAGTAGACAAGTACCGAATATAAAGATATCGAGGTTATAGATCGACCAGAATCTCATGAAAAATAGGGAAATGAAATTCCAAGGTTAGCAACACTACGGCCGCCCTAGCGATAAACAAAGCAACTGACATTTTTTGTGAAATTGACTTTTTGCATTAACAAAAGTTTTATGTCGAGTAGTTTTTTACCACAGTTTAATATTTCAAATAACTTGAAACGTTTACTGAAATTTAAATTGCCTAAACAAAGTAACTGCACTCACTAACCCGGAATATAAATGCAAAAACCAAGTAAACAACAAGCACAACACAAAAACAAAGTAATTGGATGTTGATTACTTTGTTTTTGTATTTAAAATGCAGTTGCTGGATTTTTCGTTTCGTGAAACGATTCCAGGTAAGGTGTTCTGAATGTAATTACTTTGTTTATCACTAGGGCAGCCGAGTTAACCTAGTGTTGCTTACTACAAAATTTAACTTCCCCATTTTTCATGAGATTCTGGTCGATATAACAACTATTATTTCAAAGAGAATAAGAATACGGCCAGGAAATTCGATGACAAATGGGATAGTACATCTTTTGTCTCTCTGATTGTTATCTTTTGACGGCTCAACGAAATTCGACACAAAATGTGACAAAATCTTGTATTTTCTAAACTGACGGATGCTTTTTATCCCAGGGAAACAAAGGATTTTTTTTTGAAAACTTTAATACAAGCGTACTAAATCGCGGCCAAAAACTAGTGTTTTTAAAGTGTTAATGGAAGATTAATAAAACAAATGTCTGCACCACGTTTAAAATATTTCCGGCTAGAGGCTAGGTTAACTAAAAATTGGGTCAAACTCATATAAATTAAAGTTTTTTATGTAGCTTTAAATTTAACTATTTTATTTAGTATGAAAATAAAAAAAGCCACAGTGCATCCAGCCGAGTCACTAGACCATAATAAAGTAAAAATCTGCGAGGCCAAATATTGGAATTCGATTCGATGACCTATAAGTGGACTTTATACCTAATAATATGTTATACTAGCTGAACCCCGCAACTTCGTTCGCGTAGATATAGGTTTTTATATAGGATCGGATCGGATCCCATAATTCTTTTATGTACCTATGTAGCCTAAGTTACTCCTTATAACATTGAAAGTTCCATTAAAATCGGTCCAGCCGTTTCGGAGATTAGCTGGAATAAATAGACAGACCGATAAACATAAATTTAAACGCACACCAGTTTAAAATAAGCCGTACGTTCAAAGATCCGGGTCCCAAGTTATTTGAACCCAATACTGAGGATTGTAATGTCTGTCATTTCTAAACTAAAAAACCTATGACCTTGAAATATTTACGGGACAATAATTAAAGTACTATCTTTCTAACAAAAAAAGAATGAGTAAAATCGAATGATGCGTTAATGAATTACAGCTAAATATACGTTTTAACTTTCATCCCCTCTCCCAAGGGAACCGTGCTGAATTTCGGGATAAAAAGTATTCTATAACCTACCTCGGAGTATAAACTCAAATCGTACCAAGTTTCATTCGAATCCATTCAGTAGTTTCGGCGTGATGCGCGGCCAAGATACAGACAGACAGACAGACAGACAGACAGACAGACAGACAGACAGACAGACAAAAATGAAAAAAATTGCAGTTTTGGCTTCAGTATCGACTATAGAGTGCCCTCCAATAAAAATTTTCAAAATATCTTCAATGTACAGAATTGGATCTGTTACAGTTTTATTATATTATTATTTTCTAAACTGACGGATGCTTTTTATCCCAGGGAAACAAAGGATTTTTTTTTGAAAACTTTAATACAAGCGTACTAAATCGCGGCCAAAAACTAGTGTTTTTAAAGTGTTAATGGAAGATTAATAAAACAAATGTCTGCACCACGTTTAAAATATTTCCGGCTAGAGGCTAGGTTAACTAAAAATTGGGTCAAACTCATATAAATTAAAGTTTTTTATGTAGCTTTAAATTTAACTATTTTATTTAGTATGAAAATAAAAAAAGCCACAGTGCATCCAGCCGAGTCACTAGACCATAATAAAGTAAAAATCTGCGAGGCCAAATATTGGAATTCGATTCGATGACCTATAAGTGGACTTTATACCTAATAATATGTTATACTAGCTGAACCCCGCAACTTCGTTCGCGTAGATATAGGTTTTTATATAGGATCGGATCGGATCCCATAATTCTTTTATGTACCTATGTAGCCTAAGTTACTCCTTATAACATTGAAAGTTCCATTAAAATCGGTCCAGCCGTTTCGGAGATTAGCTGGAATAAATAGACAGACCGATAAACATAAATTTAAACGCACACCAGTTTAAAATAAGCCGTACGTTCAAAGATCCGGGTCCCAAGTTATTTGAACCCAATACTGAGGATTGTAATGTCTGTCATTTCTAAACTAAAAAACCTATGACCTTGAAATATTTACGGGACAATAATTAAAGTACTATCTTTCTAACAAAAAAAGAATGAGTAAAATCGAATGATGCGTTAATGAATTACAGCTAAATATACGTTTTAACTTTCATCCCCTCTCCCAAGGGAACCGTGCTGAATTTCGGGATAAAAAGTATTCTATAACCTACCTCGGAGTATAAACTCAAATCGTACCAAGTTTCATTCGAATCCATTCAGTAGTTTCGGCGTGATGCGCGGCCAAGATACAGACAGACAGACAGACAGACAGACAGACAGACAGACAGACAGACAGACAGACAGACAGACAGACAAAAATGAAAAAAATTGCAGTTTTGGCTTCAGTATCGACTATAGAGTGCCCTCCAATAAAAATTTTCAAAATATCTTCAATGTACAGAATTGGATCTGTTACAGTTTTATTATATTATAGATGAGGTAGCATGTCGATGATTGGGAACCACTATAATAACCACCTAGAAACAAGTCTCGATACTGGCTTTCCATAATATGCACTTACAATCGTGTCTTTCATTTAATGTGGCATATAGGTGGTAAGAAGAATCGAGAAGTAATATCAGATACTATGCACAAAATAAAAGATGGTTTGCAGAAGTCATCATTATATTTTTTTTCGCCAGAGAAGGAATAAAGCACAAGCAGATGCAATAAAACTACGACATTATAATATGACGAATAGGCTAGGGTGGGAGTACACAATAGCCGTCACGCACGCGCTACCTCATAACCATTGACTCCTACTTTATAGGCGACATTTTCCCACTCTCGGGGGTAAGTAAAGTATACTTTGTGTGGGAATGGTTTTATGCTTTAATGGTCCATAAATATAGTAATCTTTAAAAATATTCACTCTGTTGGACACAATGCATTTATACTTATATATTACACACACTTTACATATAAGTAGACCAGATGATGCCCACGGCTTCGCCCGTGTGGATTTAGGTTTTTAAAAATCCCGTGGGAACTTTTGATTTTCCAGAACAAAAAGTAGTTTTATCTGTTATAGTACCGTCCTACCCGTCCGTACCCGTCCCCAAAACGGAAGAATCCTGTGGGATCCCCACGATTTCAGAATGCAATTCCTTACAGCATCAGGGTTGAGGAGGTGGATATGTACCTACTCGAGTTCATTCAAGGATAAAGTCTTTAATTGGTACCCTCAATATCAATTTAAATAACCGACAGTTTCTAAATCCCATTAGTTTTTGGGATCAGGTCCCCTACAGCATCAGGATTGAGGAGTTGGAAACCAAATGTTTTATAGGACAGTGTCGCAATGTTTCTCTATCGATTAAAAAAAAAATACGTAAATCGGTTCAGAAATCTCGGAGATATCGGTGTACATAGGTAGAAAAACACAACTCCTCCTTTTTTGAAAGTCGATTTAAAAAGTAGCCTATGTTACTCCCTGGTTAATTCTCTAGTTGTATGTGAAAGTCCCGTCAAAATCGGTTCAGCCGTTCCGAACAGACAGACAGACAAAAATTTTAAAAACGTTTGATTCGGTTATGGTACAGCTCAAATAACCATATGAGCTTAATATGAGGTAGTTATTTCGAAATTACAGACAGACACTTCAATTTTATTTATTAGTATAGATATATAAATCACAAATAATTCAGTATATTTATTAAGATCAAACAAGATAATATTATTCCTATTTTTACCCGACTGCGCAACGCAAAGGAGTGGTAATGTGTTTATCAGTCCATGTATATATGTATGTATGTATGTATGTATGTATGTATGTATGTATGTATGTATGTATGTATACAGTATGTATGTTTCTTCCTTTGTGGTACTCTAGAGAACAAACGCGTGGGCCGATTTTGATAAATGGTACGTCGTTAGATTCGCCATGCCAGCGCGAGTGTTAACAAGAACATAAAATGGCAGATTTTGGACGCAATAATGTGGGGTTCAAAAAATTTTATTTCTTCAAATCCTATCGAGTGGGGTATTAAATTAAAGAGCTTGAAAAGATGATTACGAAAATATATTTATTTGACAACTCGTCAATGAAGGGCCCCGTGTGAATGCCGTCTTACGCAGTCGGGTTTTTTATTTTCGTGTCAATAATAATTATGCTTGTTTAATTGCATGATTTACACATGAGTTGGGCTTAACGATGAATCATGCCTGATGGAAAGCAATGATGAGGTCTAGGTTGAGGCGGGCTTACTTTATTGTGGTCTTGAATATTGTATGCGTTCCTGCCATGATTGTCCTACTCCCATTTCCTTTCATTAGGATTGCACAAGAACAAATTGTTCGCTGCCTCTTGGGAATCTGTTTATTGTACGTATAATAATATGCCTGTGGACGGTATAAAATTTATATATTTTTTTTATGCTACGCTATTGCTGCAAAATATGTTTTTTTTACAATTATTTATTGCTACTTTGATAAAAGAAGAGACAAAAATATCATTTCACGTATAAAACAAACAAATAAAAATACATACTTTAAACATAAAAAAAATATACATACTTTAAACATAAATATGAAGAAATATTTTTATTCTCTGTCTATGAGTGGTGCTCTTATTCTGGAATCTGGTGCATAAAGAGAAAATGTTTCACGAGGACTTTCGACGAATGCTTGCGTAGCAGCATACAGATGTAGAAGTTTGTAAAGTCTCTCGAGCATACAAGTGAACTCAATGTACATGATGAATAAAACCGTGGAACTACTTAGCCGGTCCGCCCGAGCCTGGCAGCTTATTATTATGCCGGGACTCGTGACTCGTGACCCATTGTCTGGTGCTTGTTGCCAACAATACGCCTTGTTGCAACACAATCGACAAAACAAATGCAACTAAATGTACACAACAGTTTACTATTTAATTTTACCTTTATTACTATTCAGACCTTTAAATGTTTTCAGTGATATAGTATACAGTGATCCATTTATCAAACAGGGCAGGAATAAATACGCTTCCTACTTAGCAATTCACGGATAAAATAATGATTTACATAAAACTAGTCCTGTTTTGTAAATATATTATTTTATTCGTAGGCATAGATTTTGTTGGACCACCAGTTCCCACACGCCTGTATATTTAACCCCCGACGCAAAAGAAGGAGTGTTTTAAGTTTGACTTATTTGTATGCGGGTAGTTCAGTTGAAGGCATGTTTAATCGGCATGGTTCTGTGGTACGTTTGATAAAATCTGTTCGGCCATTTAAGGATTATTCATCAGCTCCTTTCCTAGGCGGTGTAGACATGAATCTCAGTGATCATGCAAATGATGTTAAGTATATTACTTTGATTATTCTAATCAAGAGTGTAATTTTGATATACTAAGTAAACCCAACGTCAATGCAATTTTGTATACCCTCACCTCATGTTGCATCCAGGTCATTCTGCGGACTACCCAACTACTTAGAACAGATGTATCGTGTTGTGACCCTTTATTTGGGTCTGATAAGAAGTTGACTTAAAGATAGACCAGGGTCTGATGATACAGCACAAACATTCAGTCCATTAAACGTAGTTGTACTGAGTTTTTATTTATCGGATTGGTTTCAATGACTAGACACACTAATATTATAAAGGCGAAAGTTTGTGTGTGTGTGTGTGCGTGTGTGTGTGGGTGTGTGTATGTTTGTTGCTCTTTAATGCCGCAACTACTGAACCAATTTGGCTGAAATTTTGAATGGAGATAGATTATGCTCTGACATAGGCTACTTTTTACCTTGACAAAATTCACGGTCCCCACGGGATTTAAAAAAAACCGAAATCTATTGCTACAGCTATAGGTAGATGGAAATGTTATATTTAAGGAATCGAGTAGGTACCTACATTAACACAATCAAAATGGTAATTACCATAACATCATTATGCGAACATGTACGTGTTTACACTGCCTCGAGCTTCTCTGATATCGAGGAAAATTTATGATTTCCTGGTAATTGGGTAGGGTTTAGAATGTATTTTCAAATTGATTAGCAATATGAGGGGATCCTTCGACTGTATTTTATTATTTATTGTAATGTTCACCCCGGAAAACTAAACATAAAATACTCGTTACTGATAGGTATATGTGATAAAGTATTTATGACAATAAGTACTTTCAATCTAAACAAGTTCGTCAAATATTTTATCTATATCTATACTAATAAATAAAATTGAAGTGTCTGTCTGTAATATCGAAATAACTGCCTCATATTAAGCTCATATGGTTATTTGAACGATACTATAACCGAATCACACGTTTTTAAAATTTTTGTCTGTCTGTCTGTCTGTCTGTCTGTCTGTCTGTTTGAACGGGCTAATCTTTGGAACGGCTGAACCGATTTTGACGGGACTTTCACATACAAGTAGAGAATTAACCAGGGAGTAACATAGGCTACTTTTTTAACCGACTTTCAAAAAAGGAGGAGTTGTGTTTTTCTACCTATGTACACCGATATCTCCGAGAATTCTCAACCGATTTGCGTAATTTTTTTTTAATCGATAGAGAAACATTGCGACACTGTCCTACAAAAAATTTGGATTCCAACTCCTCAATCCTGATGCTGTAGGGGATCTGATCCCCAACACTAATGGGATTTAGGCACTGTCGGTTATTTAAATTAATATTGGGGATACAAATTAAAGAATTAAAGACTATTGTTGAATGACCTCGAGTAAGTACATGTCCAACTCCTCAAACCTGATGCTGTAAGGAATTGCATTCCGAAATCGTAAGGATCCCACGGAATTTTTCCGTTTTGTGGACGGGTTACTACTTACTACAGATAGGCTACTTTTTGTTCTGGAAAATCAAAGTTCCCACGAGATTTTTACAAACCTAAATACACACGGGCGAAGCCGTGGGCATCATCTAGTTTCCTATAAAGATGTTCACCGTTTTGCTTTTGAATATATGAATTTCAATTAAATGTATTCATAACCAGCTCCTACATCATACAAAAAAAATACGCTTCAGAAAGAGGTTTTCGGTGCAGTTTTGTTTGGTGATTCGAATGATTTCGGTGATGAGTAAATATAAAATTATTATGAAATAAATATAGAAAATACTTGCAATAGTTTACAAATAAGAGGTTTGTACTTTGTAGATTAAGCTGATTAAACTTTATTTCGCAAATAAAGTGCTTTTATTCGACGAGTTTGCCAAAACTGTATCCGAACAAAAGCTACACGATGTTTTACATCGTTATGGGAATTTTCCGGACACAAATGTTTTGGTCGTGTATGGTGCAGCGATGGGCAGATAGCCAATGATAGAAATATGCTTTTGAATCAAATATATTGTATTCGGACTCAATTTATTTTATAAGATTTGTTTGGAAACGAAATGATGGTAATATAAGCTGTTTGGATAAAAGTAACTGGCCAAGTATGTGTCAAAATACGCATAATGTAGAGTTACGTAGTCATGCTGGTAATAAAATGTCTTATCATCAACTAAAACTAAGAATTGTAAGAAAGAAAGATATTATTATAATATATTCTGTTGTTTCCAAGCAGTCGCCGTAGCAAACTACTTAGGTACACGTTGTCTTGGTTGATTCTAGCTCTTAACACTAAGTGTTTCTTGTTTAACAATGGAATCCTATCTAACAAAGCCTTTCATTCACAACTTATATGAATTATAGAACTAAAAAATTTAATACCATTTTACTATCATGACTTTCTCATTCAAATATCATTATAATAAGTCAACACCAAAAAACAGATCCATTACAAGTTTTTCGTTAACGAATGATGTAGAGAATATCCGAATTCGAGTGTGGATATGAAATCCAGTACCAATTTAATTTCAAGAGAATATAAAGTGCTTGAACTGGATTATATTCCAATAATGAATTCAATGTAACTTTCAGCATCTCAGTTTTTAATATTAAATTAAGTTTTTGATTAGATCCTTAGATTAGATAGAATTCACTTGACGATTCAAAAGTATTTATATATTTTATTTTTGAATAAGAACCTAGGTAAAAAATAGGTACCAGATGTTTTTTTTCCGCTTTTCTATATTTTTTACAGAAATTGTTTATCCAGTAATGGGTAATATTAATAAATGCGGTAACTCTGTGTATGTCTGCGTGTGTGTTTACGCGGCTCAAACGTTGAGCGGATCTTGACAAAATCAGGAATAGATAATTAGATATATGTATATAGAGAGAACAGGATAATTTACATTCTGGAGACCGGACGTAGGTTACTTTTAATCCCGGAAAAAGGGATTTTTAAACACTTAAAACCACGCAGATGAAGTCACGGCCATCAATTATCAAGTGTGTTAAAATTAATTACTGTTTAAACCCGTTATCACGATGTGACAGATTGGAATGCTCTATATGCCCTACTCTACAATGAGAAATTAACAAAACACATTTAATTACCAATATGGAATCAATTAAGTGTTTGTAATTAAAACTGAATATTTTATATGCCGTTTGTGCTTAATTCGTTTGCCTTGAATGTTGATAGTATTATTTTAACATCAAACCACAGTAATTAATATCTAGTGGGAGCGCCAAAATGTACCTACACTTCAAATTGCGTTCAACCTGCGAACAAATAATGTTGAAAAAATAACCATAAATGAACACATTTTGACGACTTTTTATGGTACGAACAATAACTGGTTCTGAAGAAACTCTCATAGGTAGGTAGAGGATTATACAAGGAGTTATCTAGCCTACTTTTCATCCCGGGAATATTTAGGATTCCTGCTTAAAAAATCAAAACTGTTGGAACAATTATAAGGACAATATTTTCATCACCTAAATTGACGTTGACAAAATTCAAACTAACCGGTGAACTGATGTTGACTTATGGTATTAGCTTGCATCCCGGCAACGGACAATAGGTACATTAAATTTTATTTCGCAAAATCAAAAAGTTCCCACGGGATTATAAAGATCAACGCGGATCAACTCGCGGGCATCAGCTAATACACAATACAAAACACAGACCAGCATTTTTTTAGAATTTCGTAGTTAGACAAGTAAATGTACATATACTTAATATTAAGTAAAAATATCATCTATTTTTCTCTCATGAAACATGAATAACATCATCTCATCAAAACTATACAAACTGGGCTCAACCACCTCTCCGGAGCTAGGTTTAATTTAATATTTTAATAATATTTAAATGGTAAAAAGCGTTGAAATTGAAAATTATATGCAAAAACGGGCACAACGCTCATTTTTCTGGAACGTAGATGACGATGCGTCATTTAACGAGGCCGCACAATTTAATAGATGAAAAATGAAAAAGTGCGGGGGAAAAAATTTTGTTAAAATATTTATTCCTGAATAAATGAGTCTACATCTAGATTATTAATAGCGTTAATTCATTTGGCGCGCCAGCTAATGATGCCGGGGAATAAGATTAAATGGAAACATTGTTCGCCTATATTTTGTGCTTTGTCATATTTAACTCGAATGCGACGACTACGACCTTACTTTACTTTACGACCAAACTTACCATCGGTTATAATACATTATGGTTTTCATATCTCTTTAATAATTAATTATTATCTACGATCAAGAATAATACCTACTTAGGACCTATTTTAATCAACTAACAAAAAAGAGAATAGTCGCATATATTATTTGTTTTTTTCTACATAATAATGTACATTGATTTTTCCAAGACTCCTGAATATAATAGAATAGAAAAGATTTTTATTCACAAGTATAAAGCTTTACAAGTGCTTTTGAATCGTCAAGTGAATCTACTCGTATTCGGAATACCGTTCCTACCGAGAAGAAGCAGCAAGAAACTTGGCGGTTACTCTTTAAAATAAAAACATATTATTTATATTATGTACATACACAATCAAATTGCCGTTTCGCGCATTACTGGAACAAGTTTAATCCACGCTTTAGTATTTTTATATATGCTTTCTTTATGAGCATAGTTTAATAGATTTTTTAAGCTCTCTCTCTGGAGAGTCAACTCTCTCTCTGGATTGATTTGTTAGTATGATTTTTTGTCGACAGAGGAAGTTTCTGAGACCATCGTATAAAAAAATTTTGTTCTAATTCCTCTTCTGATCCTAAGCTGTGGGGAGTCTGGAACTATCGAGCGGGCATAAAAAGAAAAGCGAGAAAGGATCCTTCAAAAACTTAAAGACTGTTGAATATACCTACGTCGACAAACAAATAAACAGCAACAAGATATTTACAAAAAAACAAAAATAATTATTTTTATACGTTGTATTTCCATTCGAATTGGGCTTTTTCAAATGAAATCTAATTTTTAGCATTTAAGCAACTTTTAAGTATGACATTACATTTTTGTTATTATCTTGATATTACATAATGAAGGATCTCAATCTTTTTTCAAGTCAAGATTAAAACTAAAATAAAGTGTAAACGTTCGGAAATTGGGTAATTTTTGATAGCATCAGCGTTACGCAAATTCATGACTTTACTCCTTAAGGTTTTAAGAGTTTATTTTCTCAAAGAACAAAAAGTCCTTCGATCAATAATGTAAATTGATCGAAGCTTTACTCTTAATAATAGACGTTCAAGATGAACTCTGCCCTCGTTTGCCTTATAATACAGGATAGAAAATGACAAATGAGAATTGCATGACTTGTAATAATATATGGCTGAAGTGATAATACTCTTTTGAGCGATACTCATAATGTTTATGACTTTTGGCGTGTTATTACTCTCAAGTTCTGTATCAATTCATCAATTAGGTATACAAAACTAACGATCACTAAGGACATATAATTGAATGACATATCACAATACATCTCAACAACTCTAGATACTTTAAGTTTTACATTAGTTTTTCTTTAGACCACTGCGAAAGGATTTCGAGATTCGAATTCTAATGCTTCTAGAAAACCCTAAATCTACATGGATAAAATAGCAGGAAAAACCGGCTAAGTGCGTGGCGGGCCACGCGCAATGTAGGGTTCCGTAGTCACAATCCTCGAAAAACAGATGTAACTCCTTAACCTGTGAACCCTACTTAGCCATGATAGTTTTCCTTTAAAATTGATTTTATATATACTACTGCTGTGAATTTTTTCAAGTTCCTATATACTGCCATTTGGCTGATAGAGGGGGGGGGGACACTTGACTCTAAAAAAATTAGCACTTTAAAACATCATATTTTACAAACGGATCTATAAATCGAAAAATGTAAAGTATTTTTAAATAAAAGACCTATTCAACGATACCCCACACTATGGGGTAAACGAGAAAAAAAATATTCATCCCCACTTTACATGTAGGGGAGCTACCCTAAAAAAAAAGATTTATCAAAATTTTATTTCACCACTTCATCGGCGTGATTAATATTTATACCCATGCCAAATTACAGATTTCTAGCACTAATAGTCTCTGAGATTAACCGAGGACGGACGGACAGACAGACGGACGGACATGGCGAAACTATAAGGGTTCCTTGTTTACTACGGAACCCTAAAAAGCTAGACACAGTAATGATTAATGTTACAAAGAACACCATAAAAATCTTGCTAAATTATGGATTAATTATATGTAAATGTTTTGCTTGTAAGTATGTGAGTAATATACCTACTTACTATAAAACCAATAAAAATATTTATGTAACAATTAACAATCAAAAATTTAGCAATTTAGCATTAAATTCATAAAGTTATTTTTAAATTTCATAAAAAGTTAGTAAAAAATTAATTGGTCAGTAAATATGCTTATCTCAACATAAATTCCTGTAAGAAATGAACTCAAAAGCAGTAAAGTATTGCAGAGGAGATTAATATAAGATCTATTAAATATGTACCAAGTTCTCAAATTAAACGCTGAAGTAGAAAATTGAAAGTATGATCGTATGTTAAAAATATTTACGAGAATTTATATTCACTCAACAAGAAATTGATAAGCTAATATTACTTAATAAAGGATAATATCACAAAGGAGATTGTGAGAAGCCGAAAATTTTCTCTCAAGGAAAATATTTTACAATTTGTGTCATCATTATTGAAGCAAATTTTTAGTATTATGTCGAAATTAAATTGGTGTTTACTAACAACATTTTTGAATCTCTTGATTAAGTATATACTTGAAATTAATCTACTGTTCAAGCAAATGTTGGTAAATATTAGTAATATGTAGTACTTTAGATCCTGTACCTGCATATTTCGTATTTTCACGTGAAACTTAGCTTTTCTAAACACCTAATTTTGCTGTCTGCTGTCTGAACAAATGATAATGATAAATTAAGCACATTAATTATTATAGCAATTATAGTATTACTTACAGTATTAAAACAGAAATTATTTGAAATCCTCTAAACGCACGGTGCCATTTTCGGAAACCCTCTAAGCACTCATTAAACTCTTAATTTGCATTTCTTGATGGAACAAACAACAGGAGCACTGCACTATAATTTCCAAACAAGAGGCGACATTAAAGTTTCAGAGCCGGGCGTATAAATTAGACTGGGTGGTAGCGAGCTGAGCGCGCAGGCGACGGGCGTCGCCACCTGTCGCGTCGGGAGCGACGCGGCGGCGGGCGGGCGACGGCGGCGCTTCGGGTTCTCGCGAGCGACTGAGCCCGAGCCTGGGCGCCTAGCCTGCCGCCCGGGCACGTGCGACGCCGGGCGCCGGCCGCCGCCCAGGTGCACCTGACCCGCGCACCCGCCGCCCCCGACGCCCGTTCCACCATACTGGAACTCTCGTAGCTGTGCTCGTAGCGACCACTGTTCAATGCGTTTCATATTTAATGCAATGTATTTGTGGAGGATTTATTCTTCATTCTTCGCTTGAGCCATCTGTGAATAAAGCTGTGAGATAGTAGGTATCGTAGTCTAAGGGTGGGGTGCATATCAGGCGGTTAAGGTGACGTTACGGTTAAAGTTCATTTTAAAGTCAGGATTCTTCACCAGAATTGGATCTTTAGCCTTATCTAAGAATGTACGAATAGTGATTTGTAGAGCCTATTTTGCTTGTTTTTCTGTGAGCAATTTTAACTTTAACGGTACCGCCTCACATGCAACTTTTGAAGTAAATAATAACTGCGTGATCATTCTCATTCTATGGAGGTATCAAGTCATGGCGTTTGCTAAAGTTTAATTTCCATGCACAGTTAACGTTAACGTAACTTTTGCTTTCCTTGTCCACTTTTCAAACGATTGTTTTTTAGTAATAAATACAAATTAATAATGAGTACTGTATACAACCTTAAGTCGACTATAACACAATATTGTTAATTTATGATTTGGCTAGACAATTTTGTCGTCCACTATTTTAGACTTAAGTAAAGTATACTACTCGTGTGCCGCTACACGAGTAGATAAGTACAGAGGGGAAGCTTCTACAAGCGGCCCGCTGTAGACACACTCAGAACACATCTTCTTCTTCTTCTCTCAGAATACATATGCGCACGTTTGTCACCCAAATGAACCGGTTGGGGGACCAAGCAGGCGTCCGTGAACCGTTGGTGAGTGTGTTTGTGTGAGTGTACCTATCAGCGGGCCGCTTGTAGAAGCTTCCCCTCTGTACTTATCTACTCGTGTGCTGCGGCCGCCCGCCTGCGACGCGACGCACCCAGCCTGCAGACTGCACACTGCACCCTCTTGCACCGTCTCCACGATTCATTAATATTCTAATTAAAATTACGCCCAGTAAAAACCACATGACGTGAATTATCCTGAATGCACTGTTTTTCATGAAATAATAGCTGGTACGCGCGAATTCGTCGTTAGTGGGTGTATTTTTCTATCTGCGACGTAATAATACTTATTTTGCACGTAAAAAATGCACGGTTTAAGGAAATAACTCAACAAAATGCAAACCAAGTAAAAAAATTTTGTATGAAATTTTTCAACATTTGAGAGAGCTTAATGAAACTTCGTACCTACAAATATAGAAGACCTAGCATATTGTGTCGGAGTCTGCACTATGAAATCGAAAAGTCTGTATTATGAAAACTAAGTAACTTTTTGCCATAGCAGCTTTGTGTGTGACATGTAGATTTAAAACTGCTGGACGACTTAAACGTTGGTGGATTAACGAGTATATTTGCTACCACCGCATTGGTAGCCGCATTTGATTTGAAGCCTCGTTAGGCTAATTAGCAAAACGGAAAATGAATAGTAGAGTGAAATCCAAACTGCCGCAGCACCGAACCGTCGGACCACGAATGTTTGACTCTAAATGATTTGTCAGTGTGTATCTCAATATTCTTCATAAAATTAAAATTTTAGTGTTTATAATTATTTGTGTTAATTAAAAATTTAAAAATTAAAATTTTAGTGTTTATAATTATTTGTGTTAGTTAAAAATTTAAAAATTAAAAATTTTAGTGTTTATAATTATTTGTGTTATTAAATAAATATTTGGAGTAGCTCTGTATCAAAAAGGAAAATGTTTTTCATGAACTTGGAAAATATCAAAACCTTAGGAAATTTTTATTTTTCGGTAATGCATTTAAAACTTCTTTTAGAGCCGACTTAAACTCTTTCAAGTTTTCAATGGCTTATGAACATAAAAATATCATCATTGCAGAGATAAACTTTTAGCGTTTTAGTGTGGCAATAAGCATAAAGTTACCATTAAGGTATGAGATTGTTTTTGCTGTAGTTATTAGTAACTGATCCGTTTCATACGTTAATTACATAGTTTATGATTAATTATGAAAAATATAGCCTTACCACTACTACCTTTTAACGTCCCATTGGTGAGCACAAGCCTCCTTTCATAAGGAGAGGGATTTAGATCTTAGACCCGCCATGCTGCTCCAATGGAGGTTGGCGAGCTTTAACGACTAGTGTCACACGATAGAGATGATAACCAGGTACCGACTGCTTAATGTGACTGCTCTCCGAGGCACGGGAATGAAATATCGCTAACTACCAATTTCGGGCTGGCACTGAGAATTTCTTGACAGAAAAACCTAATACCTAATAATTATAATATTATTAGGATGTAAGTAAACCTATTTTTCGGAACACTTTAGCAACACTAAAATAACCTTACACATAATTTTATAAAATAACAAAATGTTAGCATACAATATAGCAAAATTTACCTCTTGGAAACCAGAAATAATTGAATATTAAAAACAAAAGGAAACATTTCTCGACGATGTGTAGGTAGGCATACCGCTGGGACGCGGACGGCGGGGGCGAGGCAATAGCCCAAGATAACAAACAGCAAGTAGGAAAAGCCTCAGGCTACCTGACGATTCGAATGTATTACGAAAATGTATATTTAAGAACTTAATATGTTATTATAATATTATACAAAGGTTAAGCAAATCCTGACAAATAAATTGGTTACGGATAAAGACGAACAAACACAAATCAAATGTTATAACTAGTTACCTTTACTTAGGTATAAATAAATTACCTACTCAGTAATTTTTTAACCTTCCGATATTATCCAGGAAGGTTATGTATACTCATATCTTAAAATTTCTTACGATATGTACTGCAGAGTGCTTAGTCTCAGTTTGAAGCGCTCCAAAACTAAAAGTATACTATAAGTATACTATTGATCGAATCACAAATTACTTCAGAGCAAAATGAACCCAAAGACTCTTATTTTAGGTCCATTTTACTCTGAAGTCATTGTGATTCGATCAATAGTATACTTATAGTTTACTATAAAGTTTTGGGGCGCTCCAAACTGAGACTAAGCACTCAGAATACTTAAATAATACCTACCTACATAATATTCCATTCAAAAAATTTAATTGAACGTTTAAATATTACAAGACATGAGTTTCTCAGAAGGTTTGGTATGAGCTTCAAATAGGTGTTAGATTCAGTTTGACAATTCAAAAGTACTTGTAAAAGTTTATTTGAATAAAAAACTTTTCTATTGTATTCTAAAAAAATTAGAGACGACTTTTCATCGCGATCACCGTACTCAGACTCTTACTAGTACTCTTACTCTTACCTACAACTACTACATGGCATTCTGACACTCACTTAGGGTGTGAGCAAACAGAAGCGAAACTATTGCGAATTTTGTAGATAGTGGCGCTCACAATAGACTGACAACTTTAAACATGATAATATAGGAACTGCAAGTAGCTGTGTACAGCCGCTACTCCCCAAGAAGATTGAGAAGAAGAATTATAGCGAAACTTTTCTAACGCAGACATTTGACTATGCCTCTATCCCTTTCGTTCCGCTGCTACGTTTTCGCGGCGGAGTTGTACTAACAAACAGCCTTAATGACATTATTTATCATACAATTTCGTCAATATCATCGTTATTACCACTCTCCGCTTTTAGCTAAAGCAGCTGAGAAACGACCTTGGGGAGGACGTATTATCAATATTTTGACAACAAAGTTATACCCTTCTTTGGATACACGCCAAATTTTCCAGCCATTCAACGGTTTATAAATAAAGCGTGATCAAAGTTTAACGTTCTATCTATTTCATGTGACATAGGTATACATACTTTGAATAATTGGATTTTTAGAGACAAGTGTAAAAAATTGTTAAGAGCCTCGCACATTGCCGCATCAAAACAGATTAGACTCTATCTCGTAGGATCTATATAAAGCTTCGATCACACAGCGCGTAGCGCTGCAGCATGTTTCTAGTTTGCGATGGTTCATATAAAATATATGAAAATGATGCAGGAAGATTTCTGCGTTGCGATGAGAACCACCCTAATATACGCGGTGCTATAAAGTTTGTATGTAGGCTTAGTGATAAGTTCAACTTTAAACCATTTATTGTAGCAAGTTACGAATCAACTATATCCATTTATTCATATTTACCTCCTTTTAAAAATCTGAACGAGTTTTCTTTGTTTTTACTTCCTTATACCTCAATTACTCGATCAATTTACGTATTTACGATGCACGAAATCTGGTACATAGCTTGCACCCAGGAGATGGACATAAGCTACTTCTTAACCCGAAAAATCAAAGAATTTCTACGGGGTTTTTCAAGCCTTAGTCCGTGCGGACAAACTCGCGGGCATGAGCTAGTTTTATAAAAGAAAAAAACTTCATCAAATAAGAGTATAATGTAATTGATAAATGGAATTTAAAAAAAGGGAAAACGTGTTCACGGCAACCACATTTTTACATTTAAAACCACACTCTGTGAAACGCCCTAGGGGGCAGATATCCGAAGTTCCGATACAGCTAACGAGATTGCCTCGTATCCTACTTTTCGCTACATGCTATATTTTATCTTTAGTAGTTTCACTAACACGTTTTACCACAGGAATAATTGCATCTTCTATTACTTTGTACTCATGCGAGGAGCGTTGAGCAGTTTATTATCCAATAAATTTAAACTATATTAGTTAAACATGATTTTCCGTCTATATTTACAAAAAACTTAGCCTAACTGACTGACTGACCGAGTGATCTATCAATACATAGCCAATCACTGGGATTATAAACTTGAACGTTTTAAAGCAAGTCAAAGGAGAATGATCACCCCTGACCCAAACATTTACACAAAATGTAATTTATTAAAAATTATCTTACGAATATATGACAATTTGGAAATTAATAATTATTAATGCTACACTTCACGATAAAAAAATGTAATAAAAAAGGAATTAAACCGTTTTTTCAACTTCCCGTTTAAGTCTGACGACCATTTGCATTACATTTTACGCATACCTACATGCCCAAATAAAAAGAGGTTTGTTATTTAAAAAAAATCATTTCATTTAAAATAGAACGGATATTAATTATTTAAATACATTATTTTATTTGTTATTTGTTGTAAATCGTACAATATACGCTTAAAGTAAATAAGTAATAATTAATATTATTATTTTGTTATAATATTGTTTTAACTTCGTTGCGTTTTGTGCAATGGAATATAATATAACTACAACCTTCTTGATTTTGTGTAACAAAACTTATTTCAAGATGTCAATGTGACATGTCATTGTTTTAGTTGTGTGTGACGCTAGTGACGTCTACTATGTTTACATTTTGAATGTTTATTGTAGCGCAGCGGAGACCAATATTAATTATATTATGGTTTATTGTTTTTGCATTGGATATCGTTGAACAGGTATGATAAGTATAGTGCGCGCTAAACAAACAAGCAGGAACAAATCGGCAGGAACGATACACGGCTTTCCTTACTAGTTTAACAATTATAAACTGCACATAACCTAGAATCATATTTAAACTTAAACTTAGATTTATTCAAAAACGACAAGTCCTAGAGGTATTAAAATGGTGTGTTTGGTTATCAGGAGTAAATCTGCAATAAATGGTGCGTACAACATGCTTGTAAACGACTGGGTTATACACCCATAGATTTTTGGTCATTCTCCTTTAAATACAGCTCTAACTTTGATCAAAATAGGTTCAAAGTAATCCAACGCATGATCAGAGTACCCCATGCATGCATGGGGTGCTGTAGGGAAAACTAACAGATTTACAACAACTACAGATTTTTTAAACTACAGATTATATTAAAAATTCTTCAAATAATATGCTCTAGAAACTGAAAAATCTTTTTAATATATTTAAAACTAGCTTTTGCCCGCGGCTTCGCCCGCGTGAATTTCGGTTTTTCACAAATCCTGAGGGATAAGTAGATTTCTGGTTCCCGTTCCCGCTCCCTTTTCCAACCTTTATACTTACTTAGGGAATTTTTTATCTCCATTCAAAATTGCAGCCAAATCTGTTCAGTAGTTTTGACTGGCCCGTTGGCGCGGTTGGCAGTGACCCTGCCTTCGACATACATACGACTTAAACAAACTAAAGAAATAAAAAACATCATAACCCCTAATAAAAACAAAATCTCCGATTCAAAATAAAAATTACGAAAACGCACGCAACAAACGCAGTACACATCCGCACGCATTAGCTCCCTCGTTCGAAATGGAGATTGGAATTGGATTGGAGCATGCACCCTCTTCACCGCACCCGCCCGCCGCGCGGCGGCGTACCGCCGCACCGCGTACGCGGCCGTCGCGCGCAGCGAAAATACCTATCAGGGCGTTTTTTAACATAGGTACTTACCGATTTCAACACAACTCCTTTTTTGAAAGTCGGTAAAAAAAGTAGCCTATGTTACTCCTTGGTTAATCCGCTACTTGTCTGTGAAAGTCCCGTCAAAATCGGTTCAGCCGTTCCGAAGATTAGCCCGTTCAAACAGACAGACAGACAGACAAAAATTTTAAAAACGTGTGATTCGGTTATGGTATCGTTCAAATAACCATATGAGTTTAATATGTAGTAGTTATTTCGAAATTACAGACAGACACTTCAATTTTATTTATTAGTATAGATATTTAGAAGAAGCCGTCGTCTACGGCGTAGCAATCGCTACGCTCAGACGTGGTAGCTAATTTATCACCGTAGTTCGGGCTTGTGTGAGAGCGAGTTCAACCTATAAGTACACCAAACTTTTACACTATATGTATAGAGAGTATGCCCACCGTTCCCTCGGCGTAAATGAGGTAATATTTAATTACCTCAATATCTATATCGTAACTCTTGCAAAACGGTAATTGTCATATTATGCTACAAGTGTTTTGTTAGTCAAAAATATTGTAATCTTTTTTATACCTCTCGTGCAGCCATGTAATAAGAATTATTAACACAAATAAGATTCCCCGGATTCAATTCCGGATTGATACAATTTAGAAAATGTATACATGTAGACCATTTTCTAAATTGTATCCAGTATCCTGGATTAACTGTACAATTAAGGTTGATCAAGAAGAATTTTCATAAAAAAGTTCAGCACACTTTGGAGTCTGAATTGTTTCTTAAAGTTGAAAGTTCGACGGGCTCGTAAGATATATTTTGTAGGAGCTTGTATAGTAGTTTCATTTTATGATTCAGATTCATTAAAAGAGAATGAAACATGTCGTGAAACATGAAAGAATGCCAGATTTTTTTACACTGACGTTTTTGCAAATATACAACAAAATTTGGAAAACAAAAAAGTGCCTAAGTAAGATATAAAAGTGTTCTGGTTTCATAAAACTATAATATGCCTATTTTATATTTGCTGTTATGTTTACAATGACTTCAGGCTATTTCATGCACTATTCGTATGCGGGAAAATTTTATGCAATCTTATGTATTCAAGCTTGTTTACTGTACCTACATTTCAGAATATCATTATACTTACAGAAGTTTTTAAATTCAGTAGGTACTCTAGTAAATTGTAAAGTAAGAGTAAACAGAAAAAAGTTAATTATGTGAGTTTATAAAAACAACTGAAAATATTTTACTGCAACAATTACAACCTTGTGCATTATTATCTCGTTAGAATATTGCTTTTACATTTATTTCATTTTTATATTATTATTTAAAAAAATAAACTTCACTTAACACGAAACAACTAAAGCAAAAAAAATATTTTTCAGCCTCTAAATTATACCTACAATAGCAAAATATTATTTTCTCTTACAAAGAAACCTAAACAATTGAAAGTATGTACCTATGGATATATGAGCGAGGTGCACTTGTAAACTAACAACACATTGTTACTCGTTAACAAAGTAAAATGAATTATTAAATATAAAAATAACGATGGGCTATCTATGGGCTATAAAATAAAAAAAAATGGAATGGGCTATGGAATATAAAAATAACTTTCAAAAAATTTGCGCTTATTCGCAGTGTATATGGCATAGATAGCCTCCGGCTCAACAACTTCTACATTATTTTGATTATTACATCGACTCTTATATTATTCAAATTTTACAATACATTGTATTTTTTTATGACATTGTACAAATATAGTAAAATTATAACAATAATAGTACGAAACATACATAAATGCTTGCAGTGACTGTAGAAACTGGCAAACTAGGCGTCTAGAAGTTTGTTAATATTCCATGCGAATACAAGCCTCGAAACTTCTATTAAACCTACTGTTGTGAACATTTGGCACGTGCTTAGCACGGAAAAATAAATAATTTGCAGGTTAGTGTTATTTAAGGCTACGTTACGATATAACGTGCCTACCTACTTAATATTGAATAATATATTAGATAATGTTAACAAAGAGAAAATAACTCTGTCTGTTTATTATATAAATTTCATTCATTCAATCAAATTAAAAGTACTCACGGGATTCAAAAAAATCTAAATCAAAACAATGTGGCCAGCATGAGCTAGATTCCTAATAACACATTAGATATATTACGAGTATCTATCCACAGTATCTATCTATGTACAACAAAGAATATTCCTAAATTATTGCATGTACGAATTGTGGTTGAAAACGCATTTAAATTATTTAAATAGACCACAATTCAAATAAGAGGTTCAAACCATTAAACGTATAGTTTGAAAACTAAAAACAGGTCAATATGCTGTTATAATTAATTATATACGTTATAAAATGTAGATACAAAAAACAGAAATAACATTTTAATGACAAAATTAAATTACCTGTGCGTATTATTATGCAAATTTTTAATGCCATGTTTGCACCGGATTTAGCATTAATTTAATAATATTCTCTAATCTAATGCCTAACGATGTCTTATATGGTAACTAGTTACATATTATTTAAACACTTTTACCTGATTAATAAAGTACCTGATTAATAAAGTTATGAGTCACTTGTTTATGCCAATAAACAAATGACTGTAATCTTAACGTAGATTTATTTCCATATACTCAGATTAAGTATCAAGTTCCCTTTCTCTTCTTTCCGTAGAACATCAGATGACAACAGTACAGAGTACATTGAATATACGGGTGTCAAAAGTCTTTGGTCGCCTTAAAATGACCCTAGTCGGAATTGTGTTTCAATATACTATAGATATACGTATATATAAACATAAAATAAATTGTATGTATGTAGTTAAAAAAACTAAAAAAACGCTTCTCAAAAGGTTTACTAGTTGTAGGTAGTAGTCATTGTGGAGTGCCTCTATCGAATTCCCAGTTCCATCATTAGGCCCTCGTTATTAAGTGGGGTGTATTGGAATCGTTAAAACAAAGCAAATGAGCCAAAACTCGAGAGGTTTACTAGAAGTCATTGAAGGAGACACTATCCACTTCCTGTTTTCATCAGGTCAGCTCGATGAAATAAAATTATTTTACTATCACTCTTATGACTAACATTTGCAAACTATCAAAACAATACGTCAGTTAGAAGTTAGTTAAATCTTTAAAGATTTCTTTGCATACATAGTTAGCTGCAGGTGAAGCTAATAAAAGCAATAATGCAGTGGGCTCCCAAGATCAAGATCACATCCACATACGACTCGAAGTATCTTGAGTATGATATTGATTCTTAATGACATACAAAGTCGGTAAACCACTCGGTTACCAACTAAGGCCAACGCTTCTTAAATTAATAAGTTTTAGGTAAAAAAGTCTAATTTGTAGTATGACAAAAAAAGCCTACATTATTCCCGTCTGGAAAGATGCCAGACTTCCGCCTTTGAATAGCTTATGATATTTAATAAATTGTGGTCAGTCTGGTATAACTCGACTTTAACTGCATGAAAAACGCGTTTAGAAGTACCTAGTGAAAACTTCATAAATGAGCTTTTTGAGGCGGTAATGAGTCGTAGCAATTAGCGTTTTTTATACGGATTTACCTTATATTTATTTTAATTTTAATTTTATTCCAGAAAATCTAATGGTATGTGGTCACTAATGATAACATCTTTAAGACAGCCCATAGTGTAAGTTTTAAAGTAAATGAACGGAACATCCGCGTTTGCATTTTCTCTCTGCAGTACGTAGGGATTTTCTTGGAATATTAGTGCGATGTGCTTCAGATCCTTTCGCATACGATGGTATCGGATGTTAGTTAATAGTAGGACCGTCACTACGTGCTCGTTCATTAATACAGTCACCGATTTCGACTAGCGTTTGATTCACTTCCGAATGTTCAACTAGCCTACCTTTGTATGGAAATGATAGAGGATGGCTCTATTATACTTTGATAAATGAATATACTTAATAGGGACCGAACAGTTGTCAGCGCAATGTCCGTTGAAAGAAATTCTGTATTCGCGAAAATTTTATCGATTCCATGACTTCTCAGACACGAGACAGAAACATGAAACTTTAACCTTTCGCAACTTAAGTATTTCTAAGTACGCCGTCTTTAAAGCTCAAGTAAGGCTGAATTCTTGATCCACCACGATCTCAGTTGCTACTAAAGTATCTTCTGCAGAAACCCAGAGCGTAAAAGTTTTGAAATCGCAAATGGCTAGACAATAGACATAACGCCCACGACCGTTTTTTTTGCTCTACATCATTATGTTCGATGTTACATTGTTTGATATCATTTGACATCCTGTCGATTTGTCAAACTAAAAACATGTGACCTACACCTCAATTATGGTGAATGTTTATGGTGAATATTTTTTGGTTTTGATAACAAAGTTAACCGTATAGATCGACCAGAATCTCATGAAAAATAGGGAAATTAAATTTTGTAGTAAGCCACACTAGGTTAACTCGGCTGCCCTAGTGATAAACAAAGTAATTACATTCAGAACACCTTACCTGGGATCGTTTCACGAAACGAAAAATCAAGCAACTGCATTTTAAATACAAAAACAAAGTAATCAACATCCAATTACTTTGTTTTTGTGTTGTGCTTGTTGTTTACTTGGTTTTTGCATTTATATTCAGGGTTAGTGAGTGCAGTTACTTTGTTTGGGCAATTTAAATTTCAGTAAACGGTTCAAGTTATTTGATTTGAAATATTAAACTGTGGTAAAACTCGACATAAAACTTTTGTTTATGCAAAAAGTCAATTTCACAAAAAATGACAGTTACTTTGTTTATCGCTAGGGTAGCCGTAGTGTTGCTAACCTTGGAATTTCATTTCCCTATTTTTCATGAGATTCTGGTCGATCTTTACCTACTTTTAATGGGTCCCAATCTAAAATCCACCGATATAATGCTTCAAAAATAAACTTATTAATATTTGAGAAGATTGATCTCTTTGGGTGCAACCTTTTAACTCTACGTAAGTAATACCGTAAAGTCTATATGTACTACTCTCATCGATATAAGGTCTTGAACGAGGAAGTTCTTGTAACTTTTTAATTAATGTGTTGCAAGATTAGCAGCTGCAGAGCCATCTACGGCGTAGCAGTTTGCTACGACCGAACGTAGCACCTCATATATCACGGTACGGTCAGCGCTCTGTCGTTTTAAAGTTATTATGGGAACTTTTAAATTTTTATATATTAAAATTAATTTATGTAACAGTATTGTTACACTAGAAGAAAACCCGGCTTCGCTCGGGGGACTCATAATGCACATCTAGGTAAAAAATGTAGGTAGATATTTCTGTAGTCATCGGTTCTCAAGGAATATTAAAGGAAAGCAAGGCATAGATTCGTACAGCTTGTGTTGTTGTGTCGTTGTTCATTGTGTTTAATAAATATACTTAGTAGGTAAATAAAAACTGCAAAAGTTTTCACACAAATAATTTTTATTTTAAATTAACATTCAAAATAAACTAACTCTGTAAAACAAATCGGCTAAATAAAAAATAATCTTAGAAAATAATACCTATTAGGAAATATGTAAATTGTAATTTTACAATGAGTATCTCACCCGAGAATTTGGCAAAGATACCTATAAAGGATACTTATCTCTATTATACATCACAGGTTGATTATCATAAAATTTCTCTATATTGAAATTGTTTATTTTTTACACAAATAGTTTTTATTTCAAATTAACATTCAAAATAAACTAACATACATTGACAAAACATAAGTTTTAAGGCATAGCATAAGTTAAGGCTTATTCTCTGTAAAACAAATCTAGTTATTGAAATTCTCTAAAATTTATTATTTCCCTATATTTCTCTGGTTCCCACATGGCTACCACAAATAATTTCGGCATCAATGACACGTGAAGCTAACGCTCTAACAATAAGACGGGTTCCGTTGCACAACCCGACAGTCGGGTTTAAATTTCTCAAAAGCATTACTATACAACCAACTTTTAATTTTAAAATGTGTGGTGGTAGTCCTGCAGGCGTTATAGAATTTAGGAATTCTACAGGATAGTTTAAAACATCATTATGATCGTCCTCAACCACAGCGATTGATTTCTTCAGCTAAAATTGCAGCCACCTTTTTGTACCTAGATGTGTATTATGAGTCATTGTTTCAAAAGGGCTAGAACTCAGAGTCGTAAAACCTGTTAAATCTCCATGGTTAAATCAAATAAAAATAAAAAAAGATGTGTCAAATTGGCGAGTCGTATCCATGGCGACTGCGGTTTGTTTGGATGACAAACGTGATTTGTTGTTTGTCAGTGCCGTTAGAATTTAACGAAATTCTCCATAATACGAATTTTGCGGATATATGTTGTCGACTCGAAATCAATATTTTTTCATGCCCTGTTATTCTTATAAGGTTTCGATCGAGTCTACCGTACCCCTGCACGAAATTATTAATATAGATGTAGTTTACTTGTCACTTTAGTTTGAACCTTTTACTTTTGAAAGAGCGAATAAAATTAAAGAAAAAATTCAATTCTTACTATGCAGTCTCAGAAAAGTTCAACAGCAAAATGTTTGACTGGATTCAAAATCCACCTATCGCACTATTGTTTTTTTAATAAAGTTTAATTTATTTTGATCCATAAACAAAACCAAAACTAATCACACTAATATTATAAAGGCGATGTGTATGTGTGTTACTCTTTCTAAAACTACTGAACGGATTTGTCTAAAATTTGAAACGGAGATAGATTATACTTTGGATTAATATATAAGCTACTCTTTATTCCGGAAAATTATAGAGTTTTCAAGGGATTCTTAAAAAACCTAAATCCACGCGGATGAAGTCGCGGGCATCAGCTAGTTTTATATAAGTCTTAAATACTATTTTACTATTCATGCAAAAATCTTGAATACAGTTGAAAATAGGATGAACCAACACTCAACAGCTAAGCTAAAATTAGATTTTATGATTTAGCTGCTGGATTTCTGAAGTCGTACTTTCTTCTGGCTCAAGCTTTAAGTTTAATGTTCAAAGTTATATGGGCTTAAAGATACTACATATTTTAACAGAAGTCTGACAAACCATAGCGATAGCGTGTCTACAAAATTTCATTGATTTAAGTATATTAGTAAATAATAAAACTTCATGTGTACTGGTGATAGCCTAGTGGTTAGGATAGCCTAGTGGTTAGGACAGCCGACTTCTAATCGGAGGTCGTGGGTTCGATCCCGGGGCACGCACCTATAACTTTTCGGAGTTATGTGCGTTTTAAGTGTTTAAATATCACTTGCTTTAACGGTGAAGGAAAAACATCGTGAGGAAACCTGCATGCCTGAGAGTTCTCCATAACGTTCTCAAAGGTGTGTGAAGTCTGCCAATCCGCTTGGCCAGCGTGGTAGACTATGGCCAAAACCCTTCTCACTCTGAGAGGAGACCCGTGCTCTGTAGTGAGCCGGTAATGGGTTGATCATGATGATGATGATGATGATGTGTACTGGTGCTAGAGCTATATTATTTTTTAAATAAACTAAACCATGTATGCAGATGGTGTATCCGATATAAAAAGTTACGTACGTGCCGATACGTCGTATAAAAAAAACTTTGTCATTAGCACGATTCCGCAGTGACTGTGGGAAGTAATAAAATAAGTTTATAGAAGTTTGTCAATATTCCGAGCGAGAGCAGTGTGCTTAGTCTAAAGCGGAGCACTCGAAAACGAACTCGAAAACTATTGATCGATTTCAGAGTAAAATAGACCTAAAATGGCTTGTATTAAGGTTTGAGTTCGCCAATACATTCAGCATTCGAACAATGCTGAATGTATTGGCGAACTCAAACCTTAATACAAGACATTTTAGGTCTATTTTACTCTGAAATCGATCAATAGTTTTCGAGTTCGTTTTCGAGTGCTCCGCTTTAGACTAAGCACACTGTGCTCGAAACTTCCATAAAGCCGCTAACGTAACGCGTTGCACGGGTATAAGCTTCATCGTCTGGTTTTTATTCGAGTTAATAATAACATTAATAAGTACCAACGTACTTATAACCACTTGACCTAGTATCTCCATTGTATAATCCTCCCCCTTCCCCCATTTCATCTGGTTTTGCAATGAAAAGAAAATTATTTTTGAAATGTTTTCATTTGCTATAAACATTGGACATTTGAAACTATTCCAAATCCGTAGGATTATAGCATTATACTGCCAGTATTATTATTAAGATTTTTATTATAAATCATAAACAATTCACTAATTTGCCAAATTGAAGGGAAGTAACAGTTTCTAATGTTTCTATATTATTCATAATAAAATTTCATAATACGTTAATGTACATTGTACATAGTAATTAAATATTTACAACTTGTTTCTTCGTGTTTGTGTTTTATACATTATATTATATTATATTATGTTTAACTTGTATCTACAGCTAGATTCACGACTTAAAGTAACTCTTCTCGTATTTAACCACTAAAATATTCATTACCTACCTAGAGAGGTTTCTTGAGAGAGCTCCCGAGCGCGCCCCATACAAACGAAGTTTGATTTTTATTTAATTTTTTTTTAATAAGAATAGCGGGCAACCTAGCAAGCGGGTTACCTGATGTTAAGTGATTACCGCCGCCCATAAACATTAGCAGCACCTGAGGAACCACTAATGCGTTGCCGGCTTTTGAGGAAGGGGACTGGCGCTTCAGCTCGCTGCCGGAACACACGGATGCTTTGCGGCAGATTACGGCTGAAGTGTGGTCGCTAGCCAGGCGGATTCGGGGTAGAATCCTACCACAAAGCATCTACTTATATTAATCAATCAAACTTAATGAAATGTAGACACGCTGTAGAAATTAATATCTGTGTCTGCAATTTCTCAGATTTAGGTAGGTACATAAAAATACATTATTTTAAATCTGACTAGCCACAGTTTAGTTTCTCGAGCGTGTCTACAAAATTTAATTAAGATTTTAAATTATTATTGAATATTCAAATAAGAATTAAACGTTATATATATGGGACTCGCACGAGATGAACTGCTCTTAAATGAGCTTTGTCCCACGCAGATGGTCAACACGACCACTATGTACCGAAGAACTACAAAAGCCCCCGGGCATTGCTTCGTTGGAGTTTCTATTTTGACAGCAAAGTTTTACCCTCTTTAGCCCTGCGCCAAGTTCTTTCACCCCGACGATAGCTCATTATACAAATAAAGATCGTACCGAACTTTGACTTGGATTGTGCTTAAGCTTAATGTTCAATTAGTTTTTAACAGGCTTAATTTTGGTAGTAATTTACCAGTAGGTATGAAATTCAGCCTGTCACGTCAAGCACTAATCTGGATAAATCGATGGCAGCTGCTGCGTAAGCGGTAGAAGATCGGCGATCCTTGCAAGAGACCTATGGTTGAGATGAAGGACAATGAAGCCAACGACAATCTATTGGATATACATATGTTATGTAGAATATTTACGGTAATCCAGCATGAATTCTAAATATGTACTCCAAGGCGCCACACAAACGAGCTATCGTGACCAAAAAAACACGATAAGGAAAATGGCTCATGCTGTGGTATAGAAAGTAAGTACCAGTTGTGCTCATGTGTACCTACCTATTATGTATAAAACTAACCTAATATTCGGTTACGCTATGGACCAATAGCCGTTCGAAGAATTTTAGACGCCATAAATAGATAACGCAACCACTTAGCGCAGGCAGACCGGCATATTTGGTACTCGCTCTGAATTTTATAACTATGAACAACTATAATCTCGAGAAAAGTAAAGATGGGCAAGTGACTATACTATTGGTATTTACCAGTAACTTATTGACTCGATTACGTGATAGAACTAGAACAACGCTTATTAGCTTTGAACAAATAATTATAAACTAAAAATTCCATCATAATATGGTTGATAATATGTTCACATAGATGGCAAGCTCTATAAAATCCGACCTTCCTAGATAGAGTACTTAGTCTCGGGGATTAATCAAAAAGTTACTCAACATGTCAGCAGAAAACCTGTTTTAATGGATCTGTCCAACTGTAGAGCTGTTCTCCTGACACAAAACGCAACATATGAACGATAGACGGAGGTCGACAGAAATTTTGATATGTTATCAAATTGTAGGTGTAATTTGAAACATTTTTCAATACACGTAACAGAATGTTTCTTTCTCATCTCTCTCATCTATCTACCTACCTATAGGTACCATTTTTATAAATGCAAAACTGTGTCTATCTGTTACCTTTCTGTTACCTTTTCACGGCTCAGCCGTTGTTGCAACATTTGGCACACAGATTTTTGGATGTTAGAGTTGTACAAATCAATTACCGGGATTTTTTAAAATAATAAGTTCACGAGGATGAAATATTAAGAAAAGATCTATTACCTACACTTTAAAGTTGCATTGTGATTCAGGAATAATTAATTGGCGATAACGCAATACCCTCTTCATAATATTATTTCGACTAGACTACTTATATAAGTAATTTTGTAAATTTTTCGTCGCAACTAACAAGATTTTATTAAAATTCTTTGAAGATAACAATTCTTTAAATATGACAAACAAATTCCTTAAAGATAACAAACAACTGATTATTATGATCTTGGCAGCAAGTATGCGACTGCATAACGAGCTCGCGAGTACACCCGGCGCACTGCTTTATTCAGCAACTAGAGGGAGCTTTTCCCGCTATTAACAGTCTAAATATTCAGCACCACGTTAATTAGACTCTCGTACACACTCGTGCAAAATCTAGTAGGCTGTCTTTCTTAGCATCTAACAGTTAAGACGAGTTATAATAGCGTGTAGTTTGCTTTAACGCCTACATTAAATTGATGCTTACCTCTTTTATTTCTACAGTAATAAATCTCATATTATCTAAAAGATAAAAATTTGTCTATCTGTTCGTTCTTTGTGGGTTTGCGTATCGTTCATTCGATATTTTCACTCAAAAGAGATATCTTGCAGCCTGAAGACGGTTATAGCATACTTATCATTCCGGAAAAGAGTTCCCTCGGAAACGAAGTTGAGGGCATCGGCTTGTATGTAATTAATTTAATATTATCTTTCTACTTAAAATTCTTAGCTCAAATTGATTATCTACAGTTAAGTATATATTTAGTATCAAAATATTTTCCATAAAATATTTTAGTACTAAATAACTGTAGATATACAATTTGAGTAAAGAAACTGGGTTTAAATTTGATTTTCTTTAAAATAATATCAATATTTAAGATGTTGACTATTTATTTGATGGAAGGAAATAATTGCTTAACAAAGCATTCTGTATCTAGGATAATTACAACTTTAACGTATGTAAGTATTTGGACAGATTGAATATATCATACTTAAAGTACATTAACACAGGTTATAATATATCACAGGTATATTCAGCAGCTAAGTGTTTAGAGTGCTTCTTTCTGTCAAAATGATATGGGAATTAGGAGTTATGAAGAAGAAAGAGAGAATATAATATCTTTGGAGCTATGTTGTATGTGGTATGATGGATGTCATATTTTACGACAAAGATACCTATAACCTGAGTTCAACAACTCCTCATTTTTGTTACTTTGATCATTTCGTTTAATTCTAGATATCTATTGTTATGTACAGATATATCTTTACGCAACTTCAGTAGGTACAATTCACATTGACGATTGTTAAAAGTTTGCCACAAACAACACAATTAAAGTAATTAAACAAGAAATATTATATTATGTAGAGATACTAATTCCTGCCTGCAAAACTTTGAGATTGTTAATTCTTATTCATCTACTTTTTAACCGACTTCAAAAAAAGGAGGAGGTTCTCAATTCGAAGCGTATTTTTATTTTATTTAAAAGACCTATTATATTGTTTAAAATATATATTTAGTGATATGCCACTCAATATGGTATGCCATTTTTTTCGTCTCTACCCCTATTTTTTATGTTGCTGCCATTTTTCGTTTTATAAAATCCTAGGTATAAGCACTCCATAAGCAACGCACTAATCGATAGAAATTTCATTTTTTATTAAAATCCATCCAAACGTTAGGATGATGCGAGGGTAAGTATAAAGAATTCCACATAATTATACACACATACATAACCAGATGCGCGATGAAAAACATAACTCTATTTTTGCCGCGCACTCGGGTAAATATTGTTCTTCGAGGCGCGAGGAGTTTCACGACGTGATCTTAGATTCCTGAGCCGTAATTGAGTTTGTGCCTTTGTGGTGTTTTATTTGTACGTGTCGACAGCAGTTCTCGTGTACGCTTAGGGCCGGGGCACACAACACGCAACGGCAGAGACACGCGAAACGTGTACAACGCGACACAATACGGCGCGTACAAGTCATACTACTCGAATTCATTAGTGTGCAGAAAAACGTGCTTTTTTAAAATATTAATTGCGAGCAAACGAGCAAGCGGGTCAAATGTTGTTAAGTGATTACTACTGCGTTGCCGGCTTTTAAGGAAACCCTTTTCCCTTGAATAACCCTATGTCAAAGTTATGTGGAAACACCTCCCTCCTGGGAGTTGGTTCCACAGTGTTTTGTAGTTGGTTCCATATTCAACTGATGTAGAATTCGAACTGAAGAAAGCGCGGGGCAAGGAGCTAGTGACGTCATCTGTTATGTCTATCTGAAACTAACATATACTATTCAAAAGCCGCGTAAAAGTCACTTCTCGATTTATTTCGTATATAAATTATAGCCTATGTTACTAAGGACTATAACAACGAATCAATTGATACCTCATTCATCAAAATCGGCTCAGTAGTTTAGGCGCTACGATGGAACACACAGAATCTGATACAAACATACATACATACATACATACATACATAGTCTGCTAAAATCATAAACCTTCCTTTTGGTTTTGCCGTAGTCGAGTAAAAAGTATTCACAATGCGGTGCGCACATATTAAAGCTTGCGCTGCTACTGTAACGTATGAGTCGTAATTACAGTCTACGATTTTATTATATAAACTAGCTGATCCCCGCGACTTCGTCCGCGTGGATATAGGCTTTTATATAGGATCGGATCGTATCCCATAATCCTTTTTTATACCTAAACTCCTTATTACATCACCTATCTGCCATTGAAAGTTCCATCAAAATCGATCCAGCCGTTTCGGAGTTTAGCTGGAACAAATAAACAGACCGACAAACATAAATTTAAACGCACGCCAGTTTAAAATAACTGTACGTGTAAAGATCCGGGTCCCAAGTTATTTTAACCCAATACTGAGGGTTGCAATGTCTGTCATTTCGAAACTAAAAAATCTATGACCTTGAAATATTCCCGGGATAATATATAAAGTACTAACTTTCAAAAAAAAAAATAATGAGTGAAATCGAACAATGCGTTAATGAATTACAGCTAAATACGCGTTTTAACTTTCATCCCCTCTCCCAAGGGAACTGTGCTGAATTTCGAGATAAAAAGTATCCTATGTCCTACCTCGGAGTATAAACTTAAATTGTACCAAGTTTCATTCAAATCCATTCAGTAGTTTCGGCGTGATGCGCGGCCACGATACAGACAGACAGACAGACAGACAGACAGACAGACAGACAGACAGACAAAAATGAAAAAAATTGCAGTTTTGGCTTCAGTATCGATTATAGAATGCCCTCCAATAAAAAATTTCAAAATATCTTCAATGTACAGAATTGGATCTGTTACAGTTTTATTATATTATAGATAGATATCATTAAAGAGATGCTCGTACGTACTCTCCTAGGTACCGAGATATAAAACAACCGACTTCCCAACTCCGGGCTGCTACTGAAAACTTCTCGACAGAAAACCCCTTGGTGATTTTTTTCCTCCCGGGTTTTGAACCCAGGACTTATAAGATGGCCTGACTAACGAGCCAGTTGAGTGAAATATTAAATCCACATTGATTTTTCTTCTGTAGGTAAATATCTACTCATGTGGTAATACTATTTACTAGTTCTTCATGACGTAAACTTCAATGATCAATGCCATGGGGGTTATTCTGTAACTTAGTTAGCAACTGAAAATAGTTGCCAACGAATTAGTTCGATATACATTGCTGCTTTACTGTGTGAAATTATGAAAACACTTTATAATTTCCCACAGTAAAACAGCAATGTATATGAAATTTATTAGTTGGCAACTATTTTCAGTTGGTAACTAAGTTACAGAATAACCCAGCAGATAGTATGTATAATATTATGCAACTTTATATTACTGAATCCATACTCAAATTGATTGATCATATTGAATCGATCAAAGTATATTGAATTCGACAGGGTCTGTGTGAGTTCCGGATCTGCTTAACAAAGTTACGTTCCCGCTGGAACCGCACTTAGATACTGAAAAGCTTCTAATATAACTTTGGTTTAACTAGACAGATTGCTTCCTTGTTTGTCTTGCAAAACTTATTCATAAACTAGCTGCGCCCCATAGTTTTACCCGCGATACTGCTCCACTCCTACAGGTCATAACGTGATGTTATATTGAGTGAGGTAATACCAGGTGAGATCACAGTCGTGACTGCGATCTCACTGGTAAGTGACGATGCAGTCTAAGTCGAAGCAGGCTAACTTGGAAAGCGTATGGCAGTTTAATTTACACCATTACCCTTAATCTTTCTACTCGGTATCGTAACGGAACGCAATATTGCTTGGTGGCACGTCTTCGCCGTCAGCAAAAAGTTCGCTTAATTACATCGTCAGATTTTAATTTCATTTCTGCATAAAACGTCTTGGATAGATAGACAGATACCGTTACCGAGGCGATTTCATAAGTTTTCAGTTTTTTCTTTCGTATATATACGGAATGCTAAATATTCTAAGGCTAAATACGATTGGATTGGAGTTCTCTGGTTATATTTAACTGTGAGCTCGCTGGTTTTGAGTTACGGGAGATCGCATGCTCAAAAAAAGGCGGATTTAGGTATCTGGGTTTGAAGAATTATGTTGTGCACTACTTCATTGAACAAAAAAAAAGGAACGAAATCGCAATACCTACAAAGGCTTGCCATAAAATTCTGTTGCAAATTTGAACTCGAGAATGTAGAAATCGAGAATGAACACGATGTGCCATACTTTGAATAAGTATGTTAAATGATTCAATTACTTATTTCATTACACCGAGTGGAATAGACGTAATAAGCTATTTTTCAAATGTGAACGGTCCTCGCGTAAAATTTTCCAAATCGTTCAGTTTTAATCAGAGATGATATTTATTATCCTGTCCCGTAGACCGCTTTGATTAGGTACCTATACCTACTCTGTACAGAACATCTATCATTGGTACTTAAAGGCCTGTTCCCATATAAAAACACTCATAGTAATAATTGAAGTTTTAACATTGTCCTAATTCGTACACCAATTTAGTAAGATTTTGAAAAAAAAAATATTTACGAGATAAGTAGGTACTTACTTACACTTTAAGTTAATTAGATACATACAACATCATATTGCGTTAATAACAAACCTGAAATTAGTTTCTCCAGAGTCAGTCAACCAATCGATAGCAACCATTCCATATTCCATAACTATTTTATTTAAATACTAGCTGACCCCCGCGACTTCGTCTGCGTGGTTATATAGGTTTTTATATAGGATCGGATTGGATCCCATAATCCTTTTTTGTACCTAAACTAAATGTAGCCTAAGTTATTCCATATAACATCACCTATCTGCCATTGAAAGTTCCATCAAAATCGATCCAGCCGTTTCGGAAATTAGCTGGAACAAATAGACAGATCGACAAACATAACTCTAAATGCACACCAGTTTAAAATAAGCCGTACGTTCAAAGATCCGGGTCCCAAGTTATTTGAACCCAATAAATGTCTGTCATTTCTGCACTAAAAAACCTATGACCTTGAAATATTTACGGGACAATACTTAAAGTACTACCTTTATAACAAAAAAAGAATGAGTTAAATCGAAGTACCCGTTATTGAATTAGAGCTAAATACACGTTTTAACTTTCTTCCCCTCTCCCAAGGGAACCGTACTGAATTTCGGGATAAAAAGTATCCTATGTCCTACCTCGGAGTATAAACTCATATCGTACCAAGTTTCATTCGAATCCATTCAGTAGTTTCGGCGTGATGCGCGGCCAAGATACAGACAGACAGACAGACAGACAGACAGACAGACAGACAGAAAGACAGACAGACAGACAGACAGACAAAAATGAAAAAAATTGCAGTTTTGGCTTCAGTATCGATTATAGAGTGCCCTCCAATAAAAATTTTCAAAATATCTTCAATGTACAGAATTGGATCTGTTACAGTTTTATTATATTATAGATTCAATGTTTGATAGCCCAGTCAAATTAGACGTAAAAATGTTATCAAATAACAGTAATTCCGACAGAGCTGAGTTTTGGTGAAACCTTGGCTACACCAGCAGAAATAAAGTGTCAAAAGTTCCCATTGATCCCATGTCTGCTAAAAAAGTTATTCAAGGTCAAAGTCACAATTTTCGGTTTTTTTTCTCGAAAACGGTAAGTTTTATAAAAATATAGTCTAGACAAAAATTATAGATCATAAAATTATCTACAAAAATGATTCTTTATACTTTTTTTCCTAAGAATCACCATTCCTAAAATATCGCCAGTCTAAAAGTTATGTTAAAAGTTCACTCCTACTTCGAGACACTTTATCAATAAAATTTGTTTAAACATATTAAATATAAAAGTTAAGGAATGAAAAAATTCAGGAGCTTACTGGATAGATAAATGAACAATAATCCGCTGGAAAAATTAAATTATCACAATTTTTCAATTAGTTATGCAATAGTTAATTTGCTGCTTGAAGATGAAAATTGCACGCGCGATAATTGTTAAACTATAAATTTGAGATTTTTTTTCCTTTATTGATGCATTTATGAAAGGCTTCAGAATAGATTCCCGTTGAAAAAATTTTGAAATGTCTATTTTGACCGGACTATGAGTTTTATTCTTTCTTTGTTCTTTATTTGTCGAGAGTCAAGAAAAACAATATGAGCAACATGTATATACTTACTTAATACATTATATTAGAGCGGTTTTGTAAAATTACCTTACGAGTCGAGCTTCGCAATTTGCCAATTTTCACACTTTAAATCTAATTCTCCTAAGTTGTACAAAAATTTGGTTACTGCGCTATTCAATCAAAAAAAAAACTAACCTCTGGAGCTGAGCCAAGCCTTTCGACCGTTCAACGGATCTCGCAGCGTGCGGGTAAATAACATTTCCAATTGAGTGATTTGTGATTGAATCACATTTTATTTGAGAATTTTTTGAGCCAGAATATTGGCGCCTGCTTTTTCGTTTCGATTTGCATCCGTTAATCTTCCCAAATGTGACGAACTTTACGAAATAGAGAGCCAAACAAAATAATAAATACCTTTATAGTTAATCCATATCTTATTTAGAGCGGGGCCGCACTGCGAAATTTATTCGCGCGATTTTTATTCGCGCGGTTTATATTCCGCATTTTAATATATTTTTCTCGCGAATTTTAAATCGCATGTGCGTGCAGCTTCATATATTTCCATACCTATGTCACAGAATTTTGCGAAAAAAATCGCGCGAATAAACGCAGTGCGGGCCCGGCCTTATGTAACACTAACGGACCTGGCAGACGTCGTCCTGCCCAATTGACAAACCGACATCAGCGCCATTTGCCGGGTCCGATTGTATTTTCAAATCATCCAGAGACCCATTGAAATATTACACACACACACACACAAATATTACATACGCACAAAATTTTATCCAAATCAGTCTAGCCGTTTAGGATAGTAGGTAAAACAAACTTATTACATGACATAAGACGTAGTTGCCGTTTTATTCTTTATTCTATTTGACGATAAAAGTCATAAACATACAAACAGGAAGTACTTAGGTCAGTAAGTGTAGGTTCTTATGTAATACTAGCTTTTGCCCGCGGCTTCGCCCGCGTGAATTTCGGTTTTTCACAAATCCTGAGGGATAAGTAGATTTCTGGTCCACCCGGCCCCCGCCGCGCGGCGGCGTACCGCGGTACCGCGTACGGCGGGCGCAGGGCGCAGGGGCGCGCGGCGCGGCGCGGGGAGTTCCATGCAGCGCGAGCGTCGGCCGTCGCGCGCAGCGAAAATACCTATCAGGGCGTTTTTTACCGATTTCAACACAACTCCTTTTTTGAAAGTCGGTTAAAAAAGTAGCCTATGTTACTCCTTGGTTAAACCTCTACTTGTCTGTGAAAGTCCCGTCAAAATCGGTTCAGCCGTTTCGAAGATTAGCCCGTTCAAACAGACAGACAGAAAAAAATTTTAAAAACGTGTGATTCGGTTATGGTATCGTTCAAATAACCATATGAGCTTAATATGTGGTAGTTATTTCGAAATTACAGATAGACACTTCAATTTTATTTATTAGTATAGATATATAAATTGCGCATTTGGAGGAGCGCAAAATATAATATACTAAAAAATATTTTTCGCGCATCCATACGTCTGACGGGAAACGGCGACTCTATTTAGTACTCTATGACTAAAACCAACTTATATTATTATAGTAAGAACGTCTAAATAGTTAGGAATTATCGTAAATTAAGTAATACAGTTTTGTTTGTTTCATATGCGAGAGGACAAATAATACGCCGCCAAAAGAAATCAATTACCTAATTCGGATAGATTTTTCAAACGTATTCAGCCAACAAGTGAAGCAAGGCTTGCGCTTGAACTGTAGTAACCTACAGAATAGCCTCGGGTCGACAGACAGTTGGATTCCTGACATAATAGAGTCGAGCTCTGGCCTCGTGCCAAATCTTGCAGCCTATGTGTTTAGCATTTCCGACTTTTAACCCCCGACACAAAAACGACGGGGTGTTATAAGTTTAACGTGTCTGTGTGTGTGTGTGTCTGTCTGTTCCCCTGTAGCGCTCAAACGGGTGAACCGATTTGAATGCGTTTTTTTTTGTTTGAAAGGTAAATTAGTCGAGAGTGTTATTAGCTATGTTTGATGAAAATCGATCCAAGATGGCCGCCGCTACAAAATGGCGGATTACATAATATTTTTTCACAACTCCTTTAATATGGGTATCAAATGAAAGGGCTTGACTAGTAGAATAGCACTATGCAAATCCAAGATGGCCGCCACCACAAAATGGCGAATATCGGGGGCTTTTTTAATGTTTAATTTATACTTGTTTGACGTGATAACGTCTAATAAATCGATGAACGCCGGCCGCACGCATGAAAAAGCATGATTCATTGTCACGTACCGCCTAGCTGAGCGTGCAAGCGAGAACGCGGAACAAGCGATAGAGAGGCAATGTTTTATGACGTTATCACCTAAAATTATCGTCCGTAAACCGAATTTACAGACAACCAATTTTTTTTTCCATTTCTTTAGCTAATATTAAAATGTAGGCTTATTATAATTTATTTAAAATAATTGATTGGAACTCCTCTTCTCTTAAATACTCACGTTGCTGAAGAATATCTAAAGTTACAAAAATTTTGATAAAAATCTAAGATTTTGGGTTTTCAAATCATTTATCTCAATTATTATGCTTGATACGAATTCATTTTTATAAGTTCAGTTCCTAAATAATTCAAGCGAGGTTCTCGACCCATTTCACCCGCCTACCCACGACTCGGGCGAGGATAATGGTAGACTTTGAGTCAAAGGCATATTAATTACTAGAGACTATGGGCACAGAATATTTGCTATAGGTATGTATATACCTACTACGTAGCCTGTCGACAGACGAGGGCTTTTACTTTTTGTAGCTGGTAATTGTCATCATGACAATGCTTCCGGGAGCAAGATGTAATTAAAAATATTTTCGCGTCATGGATAAACAACAAGGAAAGTCATATAATTTTTCTATTCTTGCATATTATATTATTATAGAGAAAAACACATAGGTAACTTACCGTCCTAAAAATGCAAAGTAATGAATCAATTATTTATTTATGTATTATTCATCCATAATAGTACCTACCTACCTATTATAAATGCGAAAGTGTGTCTGTCGGTCTGTGTGCTAGCTTTTCATGGCCCAACGGAAAACAAAGAAGTGTCATGGGTGTTTAAAAATTCTAAATCTACACGGACGAAATCGCAGGCGTCAGCTAGTAATAATTAGCCAGAGCATATTCCGTGTTTGCTTTTATACATATTTTAAGGGAAGGTGGAAAATCTAAAAGACTTTCCGAGAAATGTTTTTCCTCCAGGGTCACAGACTCTTGGAGTTATTATCTCAACGCATCACGCATTCACGCCCGCCCGGCGCTAAGCCCCGCGCCGCGCTCACAAATTCCACAAGCAGCGCTTTTCTCGCCATTACTAATCAAGTATTCAGCTCGCTAATTAGCCTGCAATCGACACTTCGAGCGAGCGAATATTTTCTCTATTTTTCCTCAGGCGAGGAGAAAAAAAGGACCACGGGCACGATTACACCAAGGTTTGCAAAAGGAATTAGCAAACTGTTCTTTTCTACTTTAGTACCTAAATGACAACTTGTCTGTTTATTAGCACGTCCAGCAAAAACCAATTATCACAGGAGCGTAGGTAAGCCAGGAGCATAAGCTAAGCAACTTATTGATCTGTCTTTCTTCCTCTGTTACTTACTCTTCACATATTTTGTGAGGGTCGAGAGTCGAGACAGAGTTAAATAGACAGAACGAGACAGACTTAAAACGAGACCGGAGAATGGAGACATTAATGTCAGGGATATAAGTAAACCTAAATAGAGTAGTAGGTAGGTAGTAGAGTCACAGTACGCTCTATAGATCTCTAGATCCTTTCCAACTAGGACTCGCCTTATAATATTATTTAAATATTAAAGATTTGTGATAATAACGGGAAACGACGAATGTGCTTCGGGAAACACGAGAGCCGTAAAATTTGGACCTCCGAAGTCCGGTTACCGGCGCGCGTTAGTTATACCAGAATAATCGACCGTCGCAATCATTGTCACATCTACGTACTAAATTATTTTTATTCTATCCCCTCGAACTTGTTTTCATTTCAATTGCTAACATAACACTTCCCCACATGGGGCTCTCTGCCACTAAAACAAACGTATCCTTAAATATTATTCATGTTCCCGGAAACTCGATTCGATAACGGCGGGGAAGGAAATTTTCAGCAAACTGAACCCTTCTACTTTTCCTGTTTATCTTCTCATAATGTATTCGAAACTACGAAAACATTGGTGAATTTTGCCGAACTTAGTTCTTCTCTTAGACCTTCTAGTTAAAGTAAGCTAGATATAAATTATTATCAATGGTATAACGATAAGGTTCAGTTCTGTTTTGAATGCAAAAAAAACCAAGTGTGTCGAGTTTCTATTGCCCAATACAAGGGTTACTAGCAAAAATTTAAAGATAAGTGGTGAGCCATTGAAAACTGAGGACACAACTGTGTTCTTGGGAATAACCCTAGATGCAAAGCTTCAATGGGGCACCCATATAGCAACACTTGCTGGCAAGCTCAGCTCTGCTGCTTACGCTGTTAGGAAGATTCGACAGATAACAGATATAGAAACTGCAAAAATTGTTTATTTTGCATATTTCCATAGTATTATGTCGTATGGACTCATACTATGGGGTAAAGCGGCTGATATTGAAAAAATTTTCGTTTTACAAAAAAGGGCAATTCGCGCAATTTATAATTTAAAACCGCGGGATTCCCTTCGAGAGAAATTTAAAGAAATAGGTATTCTTACGGTAGCTTCTCAATATATCTATAACAATATAATTTTTGTTAGGCAAAACATTCACAGTTACATTAAAAAGTGCGAATTACACGACAGGCAATTAAGAAATAGAAATAGGCTCGTGATTCCTCAGTTACGCCTCAAAAGGGTCCAAAGGTCATTTGTGGGAATGGGCGTAATGTTCTATAATAAAATTCCACAAGCAATCTTAGACTTGCCTTTACACAAGTTTAAGAACTCTATTAAAAATATGCTCATAAAAAAAGCATATTATACAATTGAAGATTATATAAATGATAAAAAAGCATGGAGCAATTTCTCAATGTCTTAAACCGAGTATTTGATTATTGGTGTTCAATTCGATGCGCTTTGATCATGGGTAGCCTAAGTATGTCACGCTCTCTTTAAACATTTCTGTGGTGGTGTCGTGTGGTGCGGGTTGTTACGTTCCCTCGAATATGGTTGAGCGAAGCAATGGCTGGATCATGCGTCATGCTCGTGAACGGGTGCCACCGTCGGAAATGGGGCTACTTTTGTCTGCCCTTCTTCACATGTGTAGAATTGTAAGCACCATTCCGAACCTGTGGTAGATTCATTTGTCGATTCGTAAACGCTTCCGAAAGTTTATCTGAATAAAATTATGATTACTTATATAAATGATAAAAAGGCGTGGATTTGACTCGTTCCAGCAATGCGCGAGACGGCAATTCAATCATGTACTTACCATAAAATTGTTATATTGATATTGTAAATTTGGAAAAGAGCAACCGCCGAGTTTCTTGCTGGTTCTTCTCGGTTGGAACGGCATTCCGAACCAGTGGTAGATTCATCTGACTATTCAAAAGCACTTGTAAAAGTTTATTTGAATAAAAAACTTTTCTATTCTATTCTATTCTATTCAGTTGGAACTAAACAGCTAAAAATATAATCCCCCGGTTAGCCACAATCTACCTACCTGTATATTTATTACTTACCAGTAGCTCGCCAACCCGCATTGGCGAAAGCAGCGTGGCGGGTCTAAGCTCTATTAAATCTCTCTCTCCTATTAGAGAGCCTACTACTATGGACTATGCCTAGCCGTTGGGACGTTAGAGTATAGTAGGTATGTAGGTGTAGTATAGTGGTTGTAGTGGTGGTGGTATTTGTACTTGGATGTTACCGTCTAATGATAATATAAATATTATTTGTCTGCAATTTGAAATAAAAACAATTCGTTTTATTTTGAAGTCACGTACTTAAAACTTCACAATAAAATAGTTCCTAGTTATAGCTGGCTGTAATGTTTCAGCCGTTTTGATGAAATTCAGCTTTTATTAATATAAAGTTTTAATTAAATTTTTAAGTTCCACAAACTTGGAGCTTACAATAATTTAATGCTTCATTTATTTTCAGTCTATAAAACAGTAAGTATCATGACTGGCTGACAGAAAATCTAGATATTTTAAGGGTTTAAAATTTTAATATTCCTTGAGTGTTTACCTTAGTAATGCAATAAGGTACTTAGTATATTTTTAAAATTTCATCCCTAAATGGTTGAATTAGGTAATACGCCTAGAAGTTGTACGAAGAAACATTTCTCTAAACCTAATCCACGCGGATGAAGTTGTGGCCATCGGCTTGAATTTAATACGTTCTAAGTTTAATGAAGATCTTAAGTCCATTTATCATCAAACTCTATAAACAATATTTGGTTCTGTAGGTAAACTAAACTAATTTTTATCTATGCACTAGTGGACCCTGAACCTGACACCTACCGAGACCCGGTAGGTTACGTGTACCTACCCGGTAATTGTGTTTTCAAACCTATATAATTATGTAGGTACGGGTGAGAGAGTTTACCGTATCGACGCGGGATGAACTATAATATTTGACAGTTGCCAAACCAATGAACATTTTGTATGGGGAAATGTTTTTACTTTTATTTTATTTTTTCGTCAATTTTTCAATGTTTTTAATAGTTATATAGCTATTCGGGACGGAGACAAATACAACAAATCAAAAACCACGAAAATGGCTTCAGCCGTTCTCGAGTTATATCTAAGTATTCGAACTAACACGACTTTGTTTTATATATATAAGATTATTATTTATTATTTAGTAGTACTGACCTACTCATTTTCTTGTCATTATGTAAAACCGTAAAATCTATCACTTACTCCATTGTTTTTCATAAGAGGTATTTAACTATAATGTACCTACCTACTTTACTAATTTGAAAATCTAATTCTGAACTTCCGCTTTTTCTAAGCAAAAGTCATGTAGGTAGGTACCCATAAGATAAATCGACATACTTTACTTTTAGAATGTTACGAGCGCTTCTCGGTGTTATGTTCCATCAATCACTGGCTCAAGTTCCGTCGACATTTAAAAAATCACACTTTCAAAGCAGATTACCTACGCTTTGAGCGATTTAGAAGCAGACACCTCGACGGGAAGATAGTATGGTAAAATCGGGTAAAGTAAACTAAGTACATAAATTAATTATAAACTATAAAACGTGGTTACCAAATGGTAAAAAATATTACAAGACATTTTTTTGTAATTTAAAAAACACGATGAACTGTAGTGCACCCTGATTTTATATTCATTAATCATTTACCTACACAATACCTATATCTTGCTCTAAAGTGTGTAATGCAAAAATGAAATAGGTTAAAATCGGTCCAGTAGTTTTTCAGGAAAATGCTGAAAACGCTAAGTAGATAAAACTATCATATCATGCCTTCTATACTACTAGGTACTTAGCGATTTACGTTTGTAAATCGCTAACTACCGTATCTACTCGTTAACTTTGATTTATAAACAAATCAATTATATATCTACATATTACGGTATTTTAGCTAGTCATCCAATTTCCTATTTAACATAGCGTGTGTAACATTAAAACAAAACAAATTTTGACGCTTTTTAGATGAATAGGTACACTTTCATTCTCCACTCGAATTTTATCTGAAGCGTAACAAACATTTTCACGGGGGATTTTATTGTTTCGCTTTTACGAACACTTTTTAAAATTGTGATGCCGTTACTCCGAAAACTGGTCCATGTCAAAAGCCGTTTTGTGCAGTCAAAATCTACGTCAAAAATATCTACCTACTTACCTACTTTTTAAAATGCACTTAACAATCATTAAGTATTAATTAGGGTTCCGTACCCGAAGGGTAAAAACGGAGCCCTATTAATGTCACTCGGCTGTCTGTCTGTCTGTCTGTCTGTCCGTCTGTCCGCCGGTCACAGGTCTCTAGCTCGCAGACGAAATGAGTTACAAACCTGAAATTTTGGTATTTAGTGTAAAACGTTAACCCAAAATCAAATATTGAATTAGAAATTGAATTAAATTATTTTTCAGGGGGGCTCCCATACATGAAAAAGGAGCCGGAAAAAAAATTTTTTTCTTTACCCTAGCTTGTGGGGTATCATTGTTTAGAGCTCATTAAGTAGAGTACAAATATATATTTTTTTAATTTTTATCTCAAAAAATAAGGGAATGGGAGGCCATCAAAGTTGTCAGTTTTAGACCATTTTTGTGACGGGGGCTATCTCAAAAACTAAACTAGTTGGGAATATGATATTTCAGTATATTATGTACTATATGCTCTATTTAAACAACAAATACTGAAAACAACGATTTATTAAATAGTTTATAAGCTGTGACCAAAATAAACGAACATTTTTTTGGGTTTTTCTTTCACGGTTTGTTGCGATGTCTAGCTCGGAAATTAAATATTTCTTAGACCCAAAATATTATATTGTTCATAATTATGTACGGAACCCTGAAAGAGCGAGGCCCGACTCGCACTTGGCTGATTTTTTTTAATTAGATTAGATTACGACTAGATATTTAAGATAGATCCAGTAGGTAGGTATATCATGCGCCTATCCAAGGGCATAGCAACGCGAACGGTAGGACCTCACGATAGGTACAGAGGGGAAGCTTCTACAAGCGGCCCGCTGTAGGTACACTCACACATAGCGCACGTTTGTCATCCAACTGAGCCGGTTGGAGGTCAGACGCGGGCGTCCGTGAACCATTGGTGAGTGTGTTTGTGTGAGTGTACCTACAGCGGGCCGTTTGTATGAAGCTTCCCCTCTGTAGTCTGTACCTCGTACTCGTGTCACAGAGTACCTACAGAGGGGAAGCTTCTACAAGCGGCCCGCTGTAGGTACACTCACACATATGCGCACGTTTGTCACCAACTGTACCGGTTAGTGGAACGAGCGGGCGTCCGTGAACCGTTGGTGAGTGTGTTTGTGTGAGTATACCTACAGCGGGCCGCTTGTGGAAGCTTCCTCTCTGTAGATTTACTACTCGTGTGCTCGTGTGGTAGGACATGGGGGAGCGGCATTTACGTTTACTCATTTCTGCGAGCTCAGCTATGCAATAATGAGTAACATAACACTTTCAAAATTACCACGCCTAATTAGGGATAAACGCGCGTGGCGCGTTCAATAGTACTTAAATTATTATAGGTAGGTACAAGGGCGTCGCCAGCCGCCGGCCAAGGGGGGGGCAGGTTGATGATATTATAGAGTAGTATTCATAATAAGTACCTACCTATGCGAAAAGTGTAAAAAGGCCAGTCATATTTGACATAAACAAGCTATAATTTAAAAATTAAAAATACCCGACTGCCATGCTAAAAAACGAACTAAAAAATTAATAAACTACCACCGTACCACTTACAGTGTAGTTGTTATTTATTTTGTTTTTCATGATTTGTCACTCCAAATTGATTTAAAACATATAGATTGTATACATTTTCGTACTCGCCTTTTAAAGCCCTTTATTTTGATACCCCACTCGAGGGTCTTGAAGAAAAAAATTTTTTCAGCCCGCACATTAAAGTGCATAACATTCGCCATTTTGATTTTTTATGAATTTTATACTAGATTCTGCCCGCGGCTTCGCCCGCGTGAATTTTGGTTTTTCACAAATCCCGAGGGAATCGTGGATTTCCGACTCCCGTTCCCGCTCCCTTTTCCAAGCTTTATACCCACTTTCAAAGAAGTTTGCTATAGTAATCTACCTATAGCTGTAGATATATATTTCGGTTTTATCAAAATCCCGTGGGAACTGTGCATTTTTCCAGGATAAAAAGTGCATACGCATACAGATGCATACAACGATTGTAATAATGTGCTATGTGAGCGTGATTTACCTAAGAACAGTCAACGCCATCTATCGCGTTTTTGGCAGTCTATATCTATTTTAGTCCCACAGGAATACTTTTCCGGGATAAAAGGTAGCCTATGTTTTAAGTCAGGGCATAAGCTATCTCCATTCAAAATTTCAGCCAAATCAGTTCAGTAGTTGCGGCGTGATTGAGTAACAAACATCCAAACATCTAAACATCCAAACATCGACACTTTCACATTTATATTATTATTTCCGGGATAAAAGGTAGCCTATGTTTTAAGTCAGGGCATAAGCTATCTCCATTCAAAATTTCAGCAAAATCAGTTCAGTAGTTGCGGCGTGATTGAGTAACAAACATCTAAACATCCAAACATCCACACTTTCACATTTATAATATTAGTAGGATGTACCCAGTAACATTTGCGCCGTCAAGACAAATCTAATGACGTATAATTTATCAAAATAGGTTGAGCCGTTAAGTAGTTACGAACTGACATAGGAAACGGTCATTTTCTACGATTTATCACTCCAAATTGTTTCCAAATATATAAATTTATACATTTTCGTATTTGCCTTTTGAATCCCTTTATTTTGATACCCCACTCGAGGGTCTTGAAGAAAAAATTTTTTTTCAGCTCGCACATTAAAGCGCATAAAGTCCGCCATTTTGATTTTTTTTTAAATTTAGGTACCTTATAACACTCGCGTCATTGAGACAAATCTAATGACGTATCATTTATCAAAATCCGTTGAGCCGTTGATTAGTTACAAGCGGACATAGGAATGGACATACATACACACAGGTGAAACACATACATATACCCAGTCAGGTAAAAAAAAAAGCGTTAAAATCGCAATCAAACGACTATTTCTGATTTTTTAATATGTTGTTAGGACCACTACCAGTAGTCTAAATCCAATTTTGCAACTTCAAAAGACCTGTGCTAAATTTTCAGCACTCGAAAAACCATGTAATTTTTTTCACTTTTTTTGTTTTTTTCTATATGCTCCTAAACTATGCGTTTTCAAAAAAAATATTTTTGTATGTAGACTAAAATAATCAGTTCTGTAAATTAAATATATTTGCTGAGATACTGCTCTCCAAAAATTAACAATTATTTTCAAAAAAGTGAAATTTTAAGATTTGGTTAATTTTAAACCCTGATATCGGGAAAAATATTGACGGGTAAAGTTAAATGAAAAAATGTTGTAGTAAATATAATTAGCTTTAATTAAAACATAAAACGAAATATATATTTAAACTATTATTAAGTATTTATATTATTATTGATATTTATTGATTTTATGAAACACTGCATTACAAGGACATTATGAGTGCCGAGTAATATAACTCCTAAACTAAGCATTTTTTAAATATTTCCTATATAAGGTAAAGTCACCCAATTCGGAGGTATTCTAAAATTGGCACCCAATTCGGAGGTATATAGAAAAACAGCGTTTTCAACCGATCACCAAGCTCTTTTTTACTGCAACATATCTTAATCAATTGGTAGTTTATCATTCCATAGATAAATGACGAAATAGTTGGTTTTATATGTATATGTTTTAAAATAACCGGCAAGTTTCACACTAGCAGCCGGCCCGAACGCATGTTTCATACATTTTGGACCTCGTGCACGAAATACCTACGTTTTTTTAAATAGTGTTTATCCGTTAATTTTGAGCTTTATTTGTTTTTATTTAGATATGAATATTTGAAGGACTATATTTGCAATCGAAAACAATCAACTTTTGTGAATATTTGTAAAGAAATTAAGGTGAAAATACGTTTCGAAAATACCTCCGCGTTAGGTGCCAAATATTTTAGCCGGTTCCCAACGCGGAGGTATACCGCAGAATTGCGATTTCATAGACTTAATAAGTTTTTCAATTTTTAGGGTCGTTTTATGTTAAATACATCTTGTTTCGGTTTTGAATATTTAAATAGGCTATTAGGTTAAAGAGCCCTAATTATGAGGTACACTTTGGCCTCTAAATCACTAGTTATACTGTATCAAAGTTTACCTATTTAGGTAATTTATTGATAGATTGTATGGGGAAGCTAAAGAAAATTAATTAAAAAGAAAATTAAATTTATGCATATTTCGATGCAATTTTGAGAGAGTATTGTACATATTTACGAAGATAATCTAATTAAGCTTTAAATTATTTGTTTATTATGGACAAATCTTTTCTTTTTTAACACTCAGAATTAGGAAACGTGTTGTTTGTTTCAAAACCCAATTCCGAGGTATTACCTCCGAATTAGGTTCTATGAGCCCCTAATTATGTGGTATGGATTGAAATATATATTTTAATATATATATAGCTGCTCGTGCTGATTGGATGACTGACTCACTCACTCACTCACTCACTCACTCATTGATCACCTCTCCTGTAAAATTTTGTATGATTTTTTTTTTCACAAATGGTTTCGTATATCAAATTCATTCAGAGGAAAAATATGGAAAGAGCTGATGATTGAGGATTTCGGAGATGGGTGAGGAGCACGCTTAAAGTATTGAAGATAGGTAGGCAAATGCAAATGTAACTCGAAACGTCATCGAATTGGCAGTGATATAAAAAAAATTCAAAATGGCGAAAAAAAGATGACCGCCATACAAATTTCGTCGGTGTCCATCTCGGAGGGTATAAAAGATGGAAGAGTGGTTTCTTCGCAAAAGATGATCTGGATCGGAAGGTCTACTCGATGAATAGGAAAAAATTCAAAATGGCGGAATTTAATCGCAAACATACTTACATACATACATACATACATACATACATACATACATACATACATACTTACATACATACATACGGGTCGAATACAGAACCTCCTTTTTTTGAAGTCGGTTAAAAATTCATTCAAAATTTTACAGGAGAGGTGATCAATGAGTCAGTGACTGAGTGAATGAATCAGCACGAGCAGCTATATGGCGCGTGGTTTCGCTTTCGGGTATTTTGGTTTGAGCAGCCTCCATGCTATCTCTCCCATATTCCTAACCCTCGATCATTATCACTATCCATATTTTTTCTCCCAATCATTTGTCAGAATGAAAGTTCTTTCATAAAAACAAATTTTGAAAAGGAACTGTATCAAAGTCTTACATAGCCCTCAACTTGTATTCTCTTCAATATTCGCCATATATTTTGGATGGAAAATAAATTCCGCCATCTTGTTTTTTTTTTGTTCATCAAATAAACACGTCTTGATTATCTTTTGCCAAATAACCACTCTTCCATCTTTTATACTCAGTGAGATAGACACCGACGAAATTTTTATGGACGCCATCTTTAATCCACCATTTTAGACTTTTTTTTCAGCTCTCTGCCAATTGGATAAGGTTTCAAGTAGTTTTTGTTTGAGCACCTCCCATCTATCTTCAATACCCTGACCGTGCTCCTCACCCGTCTCCGAAATCTTCAATCATCAGCTCTCACCATATTTTTCCTCGGCATGAATTTTTGTGTTCTATTCGAAACCATCAGTGAAAAAACTTTTTGTATGAAAAAATAAATGCCGCCATCTTGATTTTTTTCTGTTCATCAAGTAGATTTTTAAGTCTTGATCATCTTCTGTCAAGTAACCACTCTTCGAACTTTTATACTTGGTGAGATAGAAACCGACGAAATTTGTATAGCCGCCATCTTGAATCCGCCATTTTGTTTTTTTTTCAGCTCAGTGCCAATTGGATGAGGTTTTGAGTAATTTTTGTTTGAGCACCTCCCATCTATCTGCCATACCCTGCCCGGGCTCCTCAACAATCTTCCAAACCCTCAATCATCATGTCTTCTCATATTTTTCATTGAGAGTTCTCCAAAGAACCGCATCAAAGCCTTGCATAGTTTACAAATTGTAGTCTCTTCAATATTCGCCATACATTTTCTATGGAAAAATAAATTCCGCCATTTTGAATTTTTTTCTATTCATCGGGTAGACCTTTGGATCCTGATCATCTTTTACGAAAAAACCACTCTTCCATCTTTTATACCCTCAGAGATGGACACCGACGAAATTTGTATGGCGGCCATCTTTTTTTCGCCATTTTGAATTTTTTTTCAGCTCACTGCCAATTGGATGATGTTTCGAATGACATTTGCTCGAGCACCTCTCACCTATCTTCAATATCTTAAGCGTGCCATTCGCTCGTCTCTGATATCCTCAATCATCAGCTCTCTCCATATTTTTCCTCCGAATGAATTTTTATCTTCTATACGACACCATTATTGAAAATAAAATTTTTCATACAAAATTGTTCAGGTGATCAATGAGTCAGTGAGTCAGTCAGTGAATCAGCACGAACAGCTATATATATTTAGAATATTTTACACACAAACATAAACAATTACATACGTATCGAATTGATTTTGAAATATATTAATAAATACAGTTAATTTTTGAACACCATGTAGAATTCATTCTACTCGTTTCCCTTTGTATTTTGTACCTCCGAATTAGGGGCCATTTGCCTCCGAATTAGGATTTTTACCTCCGAATTGGGGGATTCGGACTTTTTTCATATTTTATTTAATTTTACATTTAAATCAAGTTTTAATTGTTGTCCTTTTAGGATATTTCAAGAGTTAAATAAATAACGCTTCTAATAAAAATAGCCAGTTCTTCAGAAAGGTGTAGTAAATGCTTATTTTTTGACGTTCTTTCGAGTTTTGATGAAAATACCTCCGAATTGGGTGCCTTTACCTTAGTTTTAAAGTAGACTAAAATTGCTACAATTTGAGACTACAACCAGCTCTGTAAGTTCAATACTTACCGAGATCCAGCTCTGCTAAAATTGATTTTTTTCCCAAAAAGGTGAAATGCAAAAAGATTTGAAAAATTCTTTTTGCATTTGGTTGTCCAACTTTTGGAGCAGGTTATAGGCTATTTAATATCCCTAAAATCCTCCCCTAAGGGGGTAAAATAGGGGTAGAAAGTTTGTATGAAAGTCCTATGTTTTTAAAGTTACAGACCTGAAAATCGGCATTTAGATTATTAGTTTTAAATAATAAAACTCTGTATATTTTATTTTGATAAATCTTCTTTTAAGGGTGGTAAAATAGGGGATGAAAGTTTTAATGGGAACTAAAAACGATCGCAGCGCCCTCTGGCGGCCTAACTTGAAGCAATCACAGCGCCCTCTGGCGGACAAAACCAGAAACTAAAAACGATCGCAGCGCCCTCTGGCGGCCTAACTTGAAGCAATCACAGCGCCCTCTGGCGGCCTAAGCCGGAAACTTGAAGCAATAGCAGTGCCCTCTAGCAGCCAAAACTGGAAACTAAAAACGATCGCAACGCCCTCTGGCGGCCAAAACTAGAAACTAAAAACGATCGCAGCGCGCTCTGGCAGCTAAAACTGGAAACTAAACAAACAATTGCAGCGCCCTCTGGCGGTCAAAACTGGAAACTAAAAAACAATTGCAGCACCCTCTTGCGGCTAAAACTGGAAACTACAAACGATCACAGCGGCCTCTTGCGGCCAAAACTGGAAATTAAAACGATCGCAGCGCCCTCTGGCGGCCTAACTTGAAGCGATCACAGCGCCCTCTGGCGGCCTAAGCCGGAAACTTGAATCAATAGCAGCGCCCTCTAGCAGCCAAAACTGGAAACTAAAAAACGATTGCAGCGCCCTCTTGCGGCCAAAACTGGAAACTAAAAACTCCAATTGCAGCGCCATCTAGCGGCTAAATCTGGAAATTAAAACGATCACAGTGCCCTCTGGCGGCCTAAGCCGAAAACTTGAAGCAATAGCAGCACCCTCTAGCAGCCAAAACTGGAAACTAAAAAAACAATTGCAGCGCCCTCTTGCGGCCAAAACTGGAAACTAAAAACAATCGCAGCGCCCTCTGGCAGCCTAACTCGAAGCGATCACAGCGCCCTCTGGCGACCTTAGCCGGAAACTTGAACCAATAGCAGCGCCCTCTAGCAGCCAAAACTGGAAACTAAAAAACGATTGCAGCGCCATCTAGCGGCCAAAACTGGAAACTAAAAACGATCGCAGCGCCCTCTGGCAGCCTAACTTGAAGTGATCACAGCGTCCTTTGGCGGCTAAAACTGGAAACTAAGTAATGATCGCATCGCCCTCGCAGCCATCATTCGAAATTAAAAAAAACGATTGCAGCGCCCTCTAGCTGCCTATGTCGGAAACTTGAAGCGATTGCAGCGGCTGAGATGTTTGGATATTTGTTACTCTATAACGTCGCAATTTCTGAACAGATTTGGCTGAAATTTTGAATGGTGATAGATAATGCCCTAACTTTTTATCCTGGAAAAATCCACAGTTCCCACGGGATTTTGAAAAAACCTAAATCTACAGCTATAGGTAGATCACTATAGCAAACTACCTTGAAAGTAAGTATAAAGGTTGGAAAAGGGAGCGGGAACGGGAACCAGAAATCCACGATTCCCTCAGGATTTGTGAAAAACCGAAATTCACGCGGGCGAAGCCGCGGGGAAAAGCTAGTAAATAAATAAACTGGGACCTGGTGGATTATTCTGTAACTTGGTTGCCAACTGAAAATAGTTGCCAACGAATTAGTTCGATATACATTGCTGCTTTACTGTGGGAAATATAAAGTGTTTTCATGAACTCACACAGTAAAGCAGAAATGTATATCGAACTAACTGGAGTTCAATAACACAGTCGATGCTTTAAACTTACAATATTATAAATTATGAATTCATTGACAGTTCGGAAATCCCCATAGTAAAGTAATAATAATAAAGTAATAGTAGAGCAATAATAATAATTTGTAGGGCTGTGGGCTTTGAAATTAGAGTCCAGCGTTGAGTAAAGTTGTTTAATGGGTCACTTTGTCACAAAAATACGAGAGTGCGGGAACGCGGGGCGCTGCGTAAGCGACGTGTGTTCGCTAAGCAGACGAGAAATCGACTGACTCCCTCGCTGGCGCGGCGTTTATATTACGCCAGCGTATGAGTGAGAGGTCCGAAAACCGTTAAAACACCCATGCTCTCTCGCATGGGTGAGTGAAGAACAGTTGCAACTACGAATATACTTCTCGAGCCTGGACCTCAAGTATTGTAAGGCTTAGTACATGCATGCGGCTTAAAGGCAGTTACTCATCACGCTATACACTCCCCCTCGAGTTCGTGAGAACGCCCTCGTTCATGAACTCGCTTAAAACTAGTTAACAAACAGGACAAGCATGTTTCCGAGGACGTCCCCTTTTACGCTTAGGAACTACAGGACGAGGAGGCGAAGAATCCCGGCTAAAGAATCGTGTAAGCTCCGAAGAGTGAAATTTACCTAAAACCTCGGTAGGCGAATCCAAATTTGAAATAATATAAGCAGTAGGGCTGACTCGTTCTTTGACCACATAAGGGCCGTCCCTTTTTGGAATGAACTTAGATGTAACCTTTTTCGCAGCGTTGCTAAGGACATGTGACTTTAAAAGCACCTTGTCACCAACTTCGAAAACATCGCCAGGCCTACGGGAACAATCTGCGAACTCCTTTCGCTGATCCTGTTGAGTAGAAACTCGTTCCCTAACTGCAAAAATTGAAGCAGACGAAAGACGTTGCTTTAGCTCGTCGAACGCACGAGCTTTGTCTGAGCTCCAACTCCAATGTTGATTTTTCTTCAACAAACGTGTTAAAGGTTTTGCGACAGCTGAAAAATTCGGAATAACTCTGCGGAACCAGGAACAACGCCGAATAAATTTGCGAAGCTGTGTCCGAGACGATGGTGTCTTCATCTCTAGGACTGCACGAACCTTGTCATTGTCAAACGACTTGGGAACCAATAAAGCCGGAGACATCCAAGCTGAGTCGCATTCTTCCATGCTGCCATCAGCTAACGTTTTGTCGAGCTCGATCCGCATTGCGTCCTTCTTGGCCGGAGTTACCCTGTAAGGCGGGACAGCAACAGGCGGATGATCGCCGGTATCAACAACGTGTTCGGCGAAAGGAGTCTGCACTCCCCCTAGCTCGAAGATGTCTCCTTTCTCCACGAGGAGACTGGCAAGAAACTCCCGCTGTTCATTGGTAAGCGAAGTCGCCTCATCGTCCCGCAGGACATTAACCGAAGAACACGGAGCGAGAGATGACACTTGTTCGAACGTCATGTCGAACTTTTGCGAACTATCCGCGAAGTGCCATTTACGGTTGCCAAAGTCAAAGACTAAATTAAATATAGACAAAAAGTTAATACCTAACAAACTTTCATTATTGTTTGAGTCAGGAAAAATTAAAAATGGAACAACCTTAGTTCTGTTATGCAGTGTCACCTCTAGTTCCGTTGTCAATACATTCATTTCCCTAGCAACACCATCCGCCAACTTAACAATCTGTGTTGACGGCACTAACGGGTGCTTCATGTTACGAAGGAGAGCGTACAGCGTGTGACCCGCGATGCAGTTTTTAGCTGCCGAATCTACGAGTGCAGTGCCCCGCTTTCCTAACAAGGAAATATTAAGTATAGGACGACGATTAAGTATATCACTAAAACTAGGATTAGGTAATACACAAGCATTAATATCCGAAACAGAACAAGTATCGTTAACATTAATATCCACAAAAGTGTTAGAAAAGTTATTACAAAAACCCCCTGTCGCAATCGCAGGGTTACCTTTTTCCGCTAGAGTCGTAGGTACATACGCAACGGACGTGAAATTTGCGCCGGACGGGTCTGGCGACGACGTCTTACGCGCGGCGGACGCTTTCGGCGTCACCGTGCAGAACGGTTTGCGCGCGCTGTAGACGCAATTTTTCGTAGGTATATGGTTTATGGAGTAAAATGTCTCTACGCTAGACACATTGCACTTTTTACACTGAGATTTAATTACCCCCGGTGATCCGCAAGTGTAACACTTCACTTCACTTTGTGGTTTGTTTTTATTAGCTAACTTATCGCAATTAATTTTAATGTGCGAACGCGATTTACAGTACGCACAGAACAGTCTATCCTGTTTATTAATTTCCTTGGGATGGATTTCGTTCCGGACGGGAACGGACGGCGTAGACGAACTCGAGGAGTTACTCTGCAGGGCTGTCGGAGGCTTCCTCTTTGGTGCCTCTTCAGCCACCTTCGAACCCGGGTTTTTGCCCTCGGTTAAAGAGTCCTCAATGGCCCTAGCTCTCCGGAGTAAATCGTCGAAGCTTTGAACACTTTCGCGATCCAAACGCTTTCTGATCCGTCGATCCAATAAGGCATAAGTGATATCCAACTCAACTTTCTCGTTGAGGTCGCCTTCCGGCAACTTAGCTAAGAGAGCACGCGCCTTGGAAATGAATATGTCCGTGTTTTCATCACCTTGGGACATTTGAAATAATTCTCTGTAGACAACGAAGGGGGGCCGCCTTGCACCAAACGCTGAACGTAGACGTAGCAACGCGTCTTCCCATTGCGTTGTGGATCTTCGTAATCCTTGCCACCAGCGAGCTGCATCATGAGTAAGTAGGAGCGAAAAACCTTTGAGAGCATTGTCATCCGTGATCTGCAGGCAGTTCTTGTAGACCTGAACAGCGTCGATGAATGCCTCCACGTCATCACTGCTGGAACCACTGAAGCGAGCTGAACACTTGGAGAAGTTGGAGCTGGTCGAAGACAGGACCGGACGATCCGTTGAGAGAATAGGTGTAGAAGAACGAACTTCCCTCAGAAGCCTCTCGCACGTGTCCGCATTTGTTTGCTGGATTGTACTTAAAAGCGAGTGAAGTTGGGCTGACGTCATAGTTAAGTTTTCTGACGAGTCGAGCCTCTGTTCTTCTGAGCCAATGCTCCGCCTTGTTCTTGGCATCTTGTATAGACGAAGAAAAACCGTTAGGCAGTATATACCTATAAAACGATTTACGATTTACCCGAAACAACACATTTACCCGAAACGTATAGGAACACGTAAGTAGGTATGGCTTTATAACTAACTCCGCCGCGATCGCGATGTTATTTACGCGCGCGAGAAACCGGTTTTCACTGGTAATGTTCTCTTCGCGAACGGCACAAATAGGTATAAAGTTTTACGTAAGTTATAAGTTCACTAAAACCCCGAAAAACACTTTGGGCGTCCAGTGTAGGACTGGACTTGTTTTAGACCCAAAGAGACACGTTGGGCAGCCAGTGTAGGGCTGTGGCTCTTTGAGATCCTAAAACACACGTTGGGCAGCCAGTGTAGGGCTGTGGGCTTTGAAATTAGAGTCCAGCGTTGAGTAAAGTTGTTTAATGGGTCACTTTGTCACAAAAATACGAGAGTGCGGGAACGCGGGGCGCTGCGTAAGCGACGTGTGTTCGCTAAGCAGACGAGAAATCGACTGACTCCCTCGCTGGCGCGGCGTTTATATTACGCCAGCGTATGAGTGAGAGGTCCGAAAACCGTTAAAACACCCATGCTCTCTCGCATGGGTGAGTGAAGAACAGTTGCAACTACGAATATACTTCTCGAGCCTGGACCTCAAGTATTGTAAGGCTTAGTACATGCATGCGGCTTAAAGGCAGTTACTCATCACGCTATAAATTATTATTATTGCTCTACTATTAATCGGTACCCTGCAGCATCAGGACTTAGGAGCTGGGACCCGGAGTTTACTTAATGATACAGTCTATGCAATCTATGACTTAGTGAGCATCGCTTACAATGGACAAGTTTCCAAATATTTTTTTTAAATTAATTATAAAAATTTAAGTAAAATAAAACAAAAATCTGAAAGATCATTAAATTGTCTCAAAAACTGAAAAAGTTATCGAACTTTAAAGTTTCGCTTTCACGAAAACGCGGCGCTCCAGCGTGTGACGTTATCCAAGGTAGGTAGTACCTGTACCAAGGTACGGTTTCAAGGTATTTTTTCTACTTTACTTGTTCTACCAATTTCTCCGAGATTACTGAACCGATTTGCGTGATTCTTTTTTTAATCTACAGCTGCGGATGTTTACAAAATGGTCCCATAGATTTTTCAAAAACATTTTTTTAATCTTTTTTCGAACACGGGCCATTTTGTGTCGTCAGATTGTGCGTGTATTACAGCGTTGCCAGAAGGTTACTTTTGTAACCTTTTAGGTGATTTTTAGCTCGGTCAGGTTATTTTTAGGTTACACTATTCAAAAGGTTACTTTTAGGTGATTTTTCAAATCTTCATAAATACTCTGTCAACTGTGGTTCTTATTGCAACTCTTCTCATCAGTTTCTCTTTCACACTCGTTTCATCTCAGACTCAATTCTTGACCGATCTCGACCAATGTCTGAATGCAGTCTGAATGAATATTTGTGCAAGTTATTTACAAACAACATCAATTCTATCAACTTGTAATACAATTTTCTACTAGAAAAAAAATAGCTGTCTGTGAAGTCGGTATACGGACATTTTTACGTGTTAACGTCATAAGAAAACATTGCCTCTCTATCGCTTGTTCCGCGCTCTCGCTTGCACGCTCAGCTATGCCGGCTGATCGTGCTTTCTCTATCGCTTGTTCCGCGCTCTCGCTTGCACGCGGTAGGTACGTGACAATGAGTCATGCTTTAACGTGCGTGCGACTGGCGATCATTTATTTATAAGACGTTAATATCACGTCAAAAAAATGAAAGGTTATTTTTTACACTAAAAGGTTACTTTTTTATTTATTTTAGGTAACTTTTGACATGACCGTGCTGGCAACACTGGTGTATTACTAGTGGACCCGGCAGACGTCGTCCTTTCCACTGACGTACCGACATTAGCGCCACCTACCGAGACCCGGAAGGTTACCTGTACCTACCTACCCGCTAATTATATTTTTAAACCATCCAGGAACCCATTGAAATATACACACAAAATTTCATCCAAATCGGTCCAGCCGTTTAGGAGGAGTTAGGTGACAAACACACGTACGGAAGAATTATCTAAATACTTATAAACTGATTTATAATTCGGTGGAATTCTGACATCTGTCATTTAAAAATAGAACGAGTTATTTGTATGAAAAACAGAACTCTGAAGTTCATCTTTGCTGTACAATGCACATTGATTTTTGACACCTAGGCAAGTGCCCATAGTTCCACTCAGGTTCCACTGGTCATGTCCTTTGCCAAAATTAGGTACCGGCTGGAAGTCTGCGTATGTAGAGATATAGATCGACCAGAATCTCATGAAAAATAGGGAAATTAAATTTTGTAGTAAGCAACACTAGGTTAACTCGGCTGCCCTAGTGATAAACAAAGTAATCACATTCAGAATACCTTACCTGGGATCGTTTCACGAAACGAAAAATCAAGCAACTGCATTTTAAATACAAAAACAAGGTAATCAATATCCATTTACTTTGTGTTTTGTGTTGTGCTTGTTGTATACTTGGTTTTGCATTTATATTCCGGGTTAGTGTGTGCAGTTACTTTGTTTGGGCAATTCAAATTTCTGTAAACGGTTCAAGTTATGTGAAATATTAAACTGTGGTAAAAAAACTACTCGACATAAAACTTTTGTTCATGCAAAAAAGTCAATTTCACAAAATGTCAGTTACTTTGTTTATCGCTAGGGCAGCCGTAGTGTTGCTTACTACAAAATTTAATTTCCCTATTTTTCATGAGATTCTGGTCGATCTATACCTACTCGATATCGATACCATAATGATAACATTATTGCTGCCTATTTAACAAGTCGACTTCTACTCATATATATTTTTAATAACTAGTAGACGATTAGAAAGGTCTAAATAATTATCATTTCCAACATTGTAAGGTAATTTTTAAAATCACTCTATTTGTGTAATCGATTTATAAATGTATTCATTCAATCGTCCATTCACAATCTGCCTCTGTGATCTGCCTGCTTCTGCTTCCCATCACCACAAGGCACAAGTAATAGGTATAGGTTGACCAGAATCTCATGAAAAATAGGGAAATTACATTTTGTAGTAAGCAACACTAAGTTAACTCGGCTGCCCTAGTGATAAACAAAGTAATTACATTCAGAACAATTTTACAGGACAAGTAAAAACATTGAAAACTCTTATTTAAAGGCAACCTTTCTACAAAAAGAAAGCCGGCGCCGAAAGAAAGCCGCAAAACCGTTATTCTAAATGTTATTCTATCTGTTCTATAGAAAATTCCAGTTTCTATGTTTGATCTATGTTTTCGTCAACTGTTTGATCTATGTTTTCGTCAACCGTTTGAAAACTTTTGACACAGGCGCGCAGCAAAACGGACAGATGACAGAGCGTTTAATTTGGTATTGCTTAAAGAAAGTAAAGGTGATCTCAAACATTGACAAGTTTTACCTGGGATCGTTTCACGAAACAAAAAATCAAGCAACTGCATTTTAAATAAAAAAACAAAGTAATTAACATCCAATTACTTTGTTTTTGTGTTGTGCTTGTTGTTTACTTGGTTTTTGCATTTATATTCCGGGTTAGTGTATGCAGTTACTTTGTTTGGGCAATTCTTTCAGTAAACGGTTCAAGTTATTTGAAATATTAAACTGTGGTAAAAAACTACTCGACATAAAACTTTTGTTAATGCAAGTTTGTTAATGCAAATGCAAAAGTCAATTTCACAAAAATGACAGTTACTTTGTTTATCGCTAGGGCAGCCGTAGTGTTGCTAACTTTGGATTTTCATTTCCGTATTTTTCATGAAATTCTGGTCGACCTATAGGTAGGTACCTATTAACCCTGTTCTCCCATAGAGATAATAATAATAAATAGAGTTGGCATAATGTCCTATAGAAATTAGTGGATCGGAAAATAGCTCAAGCTTATCAAAATTTTCATAAGTGTGAAAGAGACAACATTACATTTTTGACATAATAATAAAACAGTTTGCGGCAGACTCGTGACTTAAGATGGCCTCCCTAAAATGTATACATGAACACTCACACACGCACAACTTGAGACATCACAATGAACACGCGCCATTTTATGTCTTCGGATTGTGCGTGTGTGAGTGTATTTTTGGCACGTTTTTAAGGTAGGTACATATGCCAACTCTATTTATTATTATTATCTCTATGTGTTCTCCATACAAATTACTCATCTGTAAATGACAGTGACAGCTGTCAAAATTCCACGGAATTAGTAGGTAATTCGGGTTAAAGAGTATGTAATCACTACGTATTCGGGTATAGTCTGTGGCTTTTGGAATTCCTATTTGAGTTGACATTTAAAAAAATGTGTTTATTTCACAGATTAGGTATTAGTTACTACGTAACAGATGCGACAGTGACTTTTCTTCGGGCTATTTCCATTTACGCCATTTAATGCGTTTTGGCGCCACTGTAGCTTTGCGGCTAGGGCTTGCCCGAGTCGATGATTTTTTATCGATACTAGTGATGGACTCGTTTTATCGATAACCAAATAACAGGGTTTTCTTATTAAGGTCTCTTGTTAACACGCCGTGAAAACTCACGTTTTGTATGGATATCCATACAAAACGTGAGTTTTCACGGCGTGTTAATAAGAGACCTTATAATTAAATTCAAACAAGATAAATTTATTTCAAACTTATTTATTCAAATCTTTATTTCTTAATCTAAATTATTTATTTTTCAAATACACATTTATTAATTATTAAAAACAATTTTTTCAAAAACTCAAACCAAGAAAACCTTAAACAGTGTTTAAATTGCTACCAATATTTGTCTTATAACCATTTTCATTAAGGTAATACATAAAAGTGCTTGCATCCCTGTATACAATAGTATGTATGTAATTAGAAAATTTTCATTAGGATAATATCGTTCGTTCGTTTCAACCGATGGACGTCCACTGCTGGACATAGGTCTCTTGCAAGGATCGCCACAGCACACGATCTTGTGCCGCCTGATTCCAGCGGCTACCAGCGACTCGCTTGAGATCGTCTGTCCATCGAGTGGGGGGTCTACCTACGCTTCGTTTGCTGGTGCGAGGTCGCCATTCAAGCACCTTGGGACCCCAACGTCCATCGGTTCTTCGTGCAATGTGCCCCGCCCATTGCCACTTCAGCTTCGCGACTCGATGAGCTATGTCGGTGACTCTGGTTCTCCTGCGGATCTCCTCATTTCTGATTTGATCCCGCAGGGATACTCCGAGCATAGCTCTCTCCATCGCCCGCTGAGTGACCCTGAGCCTTCTTATGAGGCCCATTGGGCCTCAATGGGCCTCATAAGAAGGATAATATACTAAATTATTATTATTTAACATTTCATAGTCTCTATATATTTTTTAAATGAATAAATATCAGCATCCATATAGCTGCTTGCCTTTATGCGACTCTTACATTGGTTTTTTTGTTAGACACATGAATCCAACATAAACTAAACTAAAATGACAGGACTAAATAAATTCTTATCTCTTTTACAGTGATACCTGCGGAAAAGGATAGCACTATTTTTAAACCTGTCAATTCAGTTTAGTTTAGAGAATTGTGTACAACAGAATTGGCCACAATGTGTACATAAGCAGAATCCTATGGGTGCATTCTGGCTATGTATACAATGTAACATACATACATGCAATACATGTAACATAACGCATACATGCCGAGCATTGCATTTTAACTACTTGCGACATTCTCATTCCTATGAAGTAGATAAGATTGTGATTAAAAACAAGGTCCGACTTGTGCATGTTCCATCCCTTCATCTTCCTGCTTGCTGTAGTCTCCATACTGATGTTGCTGCTGTTAGAATATGTGTGCTATGCCTTAAATATCTATGGCTATCACTTTGTAATTATCTATGACATAGACTCCTTTCTCTTTGGTCGGCAACCTCCAACATGACAAGTTGTATATCGTAATATTTTGTATAGATGTGCCGATTCGATTATTTTGATAATCGATTAATCGATTATATTAATCGATTATAAAATAATAATCGATTATTAATCGATTAATGATCGATTATGAAATAATTCTTGGAAAGAACTGAAAAAACAATTCTACTTTCTGGAAAAAATTCTGAACCCTTGCATTTAGTAGCAACATCTATATTATAACCTTTTATACTGTTCTGAAAAAAGAAAAACAAACACTATTTTTTAAATTTTTTGAAATTGAAATTAGAAAATTAAATAGAATAATTAAAAAATAATGTAATTGATCAAAATTAAATATACATACCTGTTAGGTACCTATTTATTACACTAATGCGAAAGTTTGTGTGTGTGTGTATGTATGTGTGTATGTTTATTACTTTTTAACGCCGCAACTACTGGACCGATTTGGCTGACATTTGGATTGGAGATAGCTGGTTATGTCCTGGAATAACACATAGGCTACTTTTTATCCCGGAAAAGTGTTCCTGAGGGACTTAAATAGATATAGACTTCCAAAAACGAGATAGGTACTGTTAAACGCTGATTGTTCTTAGGTACATCACGCTCACACTGTCTACGCGCTCACATAACAAATTATTGCAATAGTTTGCTGTCATTGCATGCATTTGTATGCTTTTGCATGAATTTGCTGTCGTTCTCGTTGCTAAGTTACTCTTAGATGATTTTGTTCAATAGTAGATTGTATCATAAGGGAGCAAAATAATATTTTTACGGCGAGGGCGCTTTTTTGAATCCAGAGCGAAGTGAGGGATTGTATAGTAGAATCCCGAGCATAGCGAGGGATTCTTTAGTACAATCCTGAACGTAGCGAGGGATTCAAAGTACGTCGCCCGAGCCAAAAATATATTGCGCCCGACGGCCCGAGTGATACACTCTACTTTTCATCACCCTCTATGAGGAAATAAAAGGCGCCTCATATTTTTAACCCTCGACGCAAAAAAGACGGGGTGTTATAAGTTTGACGTGTCTGTGTGTGTGTATGTGTATGTCTGTCTGTTCCCCCATAGCTCTCGAACGGATAGACCGATTTGAATGCGGTTTTTTTGTTTGAAAGGTGAATTAGTTCGGGAGTGTTTTAGCTATGTTTGATGAAAATCGGTCCAAGATGGCCGCCGCCACAAAATGGCGGATTAATAATAAAAGTATAAATTAAAAATTTAAGAAACCCCCGAATTTCGCCATTTTGTGATGGCGGCCATCTTGGATTTGCATAGTGTTATTCTACTAGTCAAGACCTTTCATTTGATACCCATATTGAGGGAGTTGTGAAAAAATATGTAATCCGCCATTTTGTGGCGGCGGCCATCTTGGACCAATTTTCATCGTACACAACTAAGAACACTCCCGACTAATTCACCTTTCAAACAAAAAAACCGCATTCAAATCGGTTCAACCGTTTGAGCGCTACGGGGGAACAGACAGACACACACACATACACACACAGACGTCAAAATGAAAGGTCGTGACAACAAGACCTTTCATTTAATACCGATATTGAGGGAGTTGTGAAAAAATATGTAATCCGCCATTTTGTGGCGGCGGCCATCTTGAACCAATTTTCATCAAACATAGCTAAAAATACTCCCGACTAATTCACCTTTCAAACAAAAAAAACCGCATTCAAATCGGTTCAACCATTTGAGCGCTACGGGGGAACAGACAGATACAGACACACATACATACACAGACGTCAAACTTGTAACAACAATAACAACAATCGATATCATTCGCGCCTAGCCCGGTGGGACCACGGGCCCTTCATCTTCAAAAAGTGCGCGGCAAAGATAATTGCGGCGCACTTATTTATAAGTGCGCCGCAATTATCTTTTACGCGCACTTATAAATAAGTACGCCGCAAACACCACCTTTGGGTGCACTTAAAGGCGAACCAAGTTGTCCTTTTCGAATAGATGGGATGAAAATATTTTTTATGTGTACAAACTTATTAATCACGGGTAACATCGCGGGGCACAGCTTGTACATATATAGATACTCATAGCGGGGGTAATTTCACTACAGTTGGTAAAGGCGTATCGTCGGTTCGGTGTGTTCGAAAAGTTGAGTATATATGAAAAAGCTGTAAGCTGCATAGCGCTCGCTCACTGTCGGCGGCTGACTATCCGTTTGGTGTGAACAAAGCCTAAAACTAACTTTGAGGGAATACCCTTTTTGCAATGATAGGGTTGCCAAACCATATTATATTTTAGCGAGCAAATTAATAACAGAAAGCTGGTAGTAAAGTTTGGTAATTAACGTATATCTTTATAATCGATCATGATCGATTATGCAAAATCATAATCGATTGCAATCGATCATTTTAATAATCGATTAATCGATTATTGATAATCGATTACGCACATCACTAATATTTTGTAACTTTATAATTTAATAATTTAATAATTCTCTAATAAATAATGTGAATAATATAACTGTGATATTTCCTTTCTCGACCCAGTGCAACACTCAGCTCAATCCACTGCACCTCTGATATTCAAATCATAACAGGTTATGTCAGCCCAGAAAACCTTGAAGAAATTACGTGGAATATTTTTGAGCGTTGAGATTGAATGCCGGGTCAGTTTGATCGGAAATAAAAGTTTATTTCAAGAAATCACATTGATTTAATACGATCGGGCTCAAGATTTGAAAATTAAACATAAGGAATCACTCGTTGCAAATGGATTCGTCCTTGGATCGTGCGGGTCATTCAACTTCGCATTTGACCAATTTCGAAAAACTAGATGGACCGTCTAATTTCCACACATGGAAATTTTGCATCAAGAATATCCTGATACTCGAAGGATTATGGGACGCTGTTGAGGGACGAGACGATGACGTGGTACGCCAAGCGCGCGCGCTCGCACGCATTTGTTTATCGGTCAAGAAAGAATTATATCAATATGTCCGGAACGCGACTACAGCTGCTGCAGCATGGGCGAAACTTGCAGAGGTATTTGAAGATAAAGGGTTATATAGACGAGTCTTATTGCTGAGAAAATTACATCAAGTTGAGTTCAACGATTTCAGCTCCATGAGTGCTTATATTGAAAACGTCACGACACTGGTGCAGCAACTCCACGATATAGGCAGAACCATAGAAGATGCTGAAGTGGCTGAAATACTCCTCAGTGGACTTCCGTCGGACTATGATACCCTTGTTTCAAATTTATCCACCGCCACAGTCACAGGTCAGATTTCTAGTGAACTGGTCAAGGCTCGACTTCTGCAAGAATATTCTAGGAAGACTTCTGTTGACACCGCTGCTTATGTAACCAAGAAGAATGTCTTAGTGTGTGATTATTGTCACAGGACAGGACACAGTAAATCTAGGTGTTTCAAGCTTAAGCGTGTCAAGAAGAACCCGAAGACTGCTAGTGCTGAGAATATTAACTTAGTGTCTGCGTTCACAGCGGTTTTGCCATCACAAGACTTTTATTTAGATAGCGGTGCAACCAAACACATGGTTAATAATAAGAATTATTTTAATAGTTTTACGCCATGTCACACCGCCATAAAAGTGGCAAATAACGATGTCACTTATTGTGAAGGGCAAGGGCATATTGAATTAACACTTGAACGACAGGTGAGTCCATTTTCATTGTCCAATGTTTTGTATGTACCCCAACTTTCTTGTAATTTAATTTCCGTATCAAAATTAGTTGAGAGTGGCCATGATGTTGTTTTCAATAGGAGGGGTTGTTTTATTTATGACCAAAACAAGAGCAAAACCACCGGTGTTGGCAACCTAATTGCATGTGCTGTTCGTTGTAATGGTTTATTTAAACTTAACGTTTGTGTGAATGTGAGAACTAACAATTCCTCGCCAATGGATCACTCCTTGTTCCTGGAAGACAGCCAGGAATCACCGAGGGCCATAACAGTAGCAGCAGGCTTTCCAGCAGAGTTGTGGCACAGACGTCTCGGACACCTTAGTCTCCAAGGTATGAAACTCTTGCGGGACGGTGCATGTGGTATAATGTTTCAGGATGAAGACTTGAAGAGCTGCGTGGGATGTCTTGAGGGGAAGATGTCGGCCGCATCCTATCCCACAGGACACACAACACGTGCTGATCAACCACTGCAACTTATACACAGCGACGTCTGCGGCCCGATGCAGGAACCAAGCTGGGGTGGGGCGAGATACCTAGTGACCTTCACAGATGACTACACTAGGAAGACTTTTGGATATCTCATGAAACATAAATCTGAGGTAATGTCACATTTTATCACTTTTAAAGCACATGTAGAGAAACAGTTAGGGTTGTCAATTAAAGTTTTAAGGTCCGATAACGGTGGTGAATATTTTAATAAAAGTTTCTCTAATTATTTGAAAAGGGAAGGCATTGTACATCAGAGTACTGTCCCTTATTGTCCACAGCAAAATGGGGTCAGCGAGCGCGTTAACCGCGTGTTGCTGGACAAAGTCAGATGTATGCTTAGCGAGTCAGGTCTCTGCAAGCGTTATTGGGGAGAGGCAGTTATGACTGCTATTTACTTGAAAAATAGGGCTCCTACAGTTGCTTTAGCAGGACGTTTACCTGAGGAGGTGTGGACAGGATCTAAAGTGGACCTCAGTCACCTTCGGGTCTTTGGCTGCGTTGCATACTGTCTGAATCCATCACAGAAAAGGCAGAAATTAGATGCTAAAGGAAAATTAGCTATCTTTGTCGGCTATAGTGAGACTACTAAAGGCTATCGTCTATGCGAGCCCTCTAGTCCTAATACTGTGATATTGTCCCGTAGTGTGGCTTTTATAGAGAATAAGTTTTATTATGGACCAAAGAATTTTAATGATTATTATTTTATTTTAAATGACAATTTAATGAATAATAATCTGACTGATAATGTTGAGCCAATTGAACGTCATAATACTAATGTGGAATTTAATAATGAAACTAATGATAATTTAATAAATGTTTCAGAAGGAGTCCATGACGATGACCACCCGACATTGAGTGTCAGTGAACCCGTCTCCAGGGGCGAGTCTGCTGATGGTGGGCGTGAGGAGCGCTCGACATCATCTAGCCAGGCGTCATGTGGAGGGGAAGCTGTGCAGCCAAGTAGTGAAGCTACAATTGGTTTGTCTGGTCGTTCTATTCGTGAGAGACGTCCACCACAAAGGTACGGAGATTATGATTATTCTATGTGTTCTCAACATGCCTCATTTGAGGAACCACAGTCTTATGCTGATGCTATCGCGTCACCGTATCGTAAAGATTGGATTGCCGCGATGCAAACTGAGCATGACTCCCTGGTGTCAAATCAGGTATGGAAATTGGTAACTAGACCTACTAACACGAATGTTATTAAATGTAAATGGGTGTATAAGTTAAAGCATGATGCTGGTGGAAAATTCGATAGATTCAAGGCACGACTTGTAGCCAGAGGTTTTAGTCAAAAGCAGGGAATAGATTATAACGAAACGTTTGCCCCTGTTGTTCGACATTCATCTATGAGAATTTTGTTTTCATTGGCTAATGAAATGGACTTAGAAATAGATCATCTTGATGTAGAAACTGCATTTTTAAATGGTAACTTGAATGAAGTTATATACATGGAACAACCTGACGGTTTTTGTAGTAAAAATGATACCCGTGTCTGTCTTTTACAAAAGAGCATATATGGTTTAAAACAAGCTAGTAAGATGTGGAATGTAAAAGTTAACAGTGTTCTTGTAGATAACGGTTTCAAACAGTCTCTATGTGAACCATGTATATATACAAAAAGATCACAGAATGACTTTGTTATCATAGCTTTATACGTGGATGATTTTTATGTCTTTTATTCTAAGAACAGCTCAGTTAAGGACCAGTTGCTGAATGTTTTAGAAAGAGAATTTAATGTTAAAAATTTAGGTCCGTTGAAAAATTGTTTAGGCATCAGAGTCACTAGAGATAGGTTGAAGGGAACTTTGTGTTTAGATCAAAGTGAGTATATTAAGAAATTGTTGTTTCGATTTAATATGCAGAATTGTAAACCTATTGCTACGCCTATGGCTTTAAATTCAAAGTTGACTCTACCTAAAGATGAAAGTGCTTGTATACTTGATGAGACCTATAACTACAGGCAGCTGATAGGTAGTCTTATGTATTTATCTGTATGTACGAGACCAGATATCACGTTTGCATGTAGTCAATTAAGCCAGTTTATCAACAGCTTTGATATATCCCACTGGATTGCGGCAAAACGTATCCTTAGGTATTTAGCTGGTACAATTAATTACTCTTTATGTTATATAAAAAGTGTTAATTTGGATATAAGCGCATATACCGATGCTGACTGGGGTAATGATGAATATGACAGGAAATCTTTTACTGGTTTTGTCATAAAGCTGGGTAATAATACCATTAACTGGGAATCACGTAAACAACGTTGTATTGCACTTTCAAGTACAGAAGCAGAGTACCTAGCTATAGGTGATGTTTGTAAAGACATTTGTTTTATTAAAAACTTGCTTTCTGAAATAGTGAATAGAAAAATTCCTTGCACTGTATTTAATGACAATCAAAGTGCCCAAAAGCTTTTAGAATGTAAGGAATTTTGTCATAAAAGAACGAAACATATTGATATCAGATATCATTTTGTTAAAGACTTAATTAAGAATGACTCTATTTCAGTAAAGTATCTTCCTACAGACAAGATGATAGCTGATGTATTGACTAAACCTTTGTGTGTACAGAAACATTGTAGCTTCATTGAGAATATGAGTTTGAAATGACTGTCTCTACATATCTAGTAGAATGTTATTTTATGTACTTATTAGACATGCATTATTTTTTTTGTGATGTAATATGATAGCTACTATCTCTACGTAGTAGAATTTTTTTGTATGCATTTTTGACTTACAATTATTGTTTGTATCAATGATTTTTATTGTATTGGACAAGAGATATTGTAAGGCATAAGGGGAAGTGTTAGAATATGTGTGCTATGCCTTAAATATCTATGGCTATCACTTTGTAATTATCTATGACATAGACTCCTTTCTCTTTGGTCGGCAACCTCCAACATGACAAGTTGTGTATCGTAATATTTTGTAACTTTATAATTTAATAATTTAATAATTCTCTAATAAACAATGTGAATAATATAACTGTGATATTTCCTTTCTTGACCCAGTGCAACACTCAGCTCAATCCACTGCACCTCTGATATTCAAATCATAACAGCTGCTTCCAGTGTGAAAATTATCTGAAAATTATTAAATATAGGTAGGTGAGTAAAGTACGTAGGTTGATGGTACTTGTAATTTTTTTATGATAGGGGTTTATCTAATCCAAAAACATTGCAAGTATTTAACAGTATAAAAATGCAAGATAACTGTAAATTCAAAATTTTAATAATCCCCAACCTGTGGGAATCATGACATCCCAACGTCCTGCTCTAACCATCAGAACCTTTATTACTATGAAGTGTCTACCAAGTACCTATTCATCGAGACAAATCTAACTATAAAAAACCCGCATTCAAATCGGTTCACCCGTTTAAGAGCTACAGTGCGACAGACATATCCACACACATAGCAGTTCGATGGGGAGAGAGTTGGTAGGTACTAGGTAGGACATCCACCTTACACTATCGTTCTTCGGCAAACTTAGAAGTCTTAGATGTTGAGTAGCAAGTACCGACACAACACTTAGTCCCATGACGATCGATTCGTATATCGTATTCGTATCGTATCGTACTCGTATCGTGATCTCTAAAGTAGCACAGTTTGTCCTGTATCAAACAACAGCAGAGAATTTGGATTTCAACTCAGCAAAATACTTACACAAAATTCAACGCTTTTTTCTGCTGCTAATATAGCAAATCGTAGTCCATAAAACGTAGCCGGAGTCAAATGTAAAACAGAGTTTCCGTAGTCCAAAACAAAGTACAAGTCAATATGATCGCCACCAAAATCCATTTAACAAAGCCAAGTCGTCGGGAAATATCACAAAAAACACCATGATAATCACCTCACTGATGATAATTGAGAACCTGTGATGAGAACAACGAAAAGCAAAGAAAAGTGGTGGAAATGAAAAATGAAAATTTCCCGAAATTTCGAAAATTTCATGACAAATGACAATGACAGACCTCAGACTTATCACTGAAACCTAAATCACAGAGCTAAACACAGAAAATAACTAGATACTTATCATGAATTAGTGGAAAACCTATCATTAATCTGTGGACCTGTTATTTTCTGTGTTTACGTCTGTGGTGTGCGAACGATTGTAGCGCCAAAACGCAGAAAAAGGAACTACAGCTGTCATACCCCTGGTTTATTTATTACAGTTGTTCCCATTGATCTATGATTTATTAAATCAATCAAAAAGCCAAATAGCAACGAATATGATTTCTGAATTAATCTGAAATCTTTATCTTTTCAAGGCTTACCGCATAAACACGTTTTGCTTAGTCTTGACTCTTGATAACATCTTAAATCATTCTAAGTGAAGACTTATTTTTTAATTAATTTTCATACAGAAAATATGTCATCAGATCTTACAACATTCCAAGGAGTTATCGATAGATATAATGGAATAACTGTAGACTCTCAAGATGAACCGTGTGATCTAGTTCAGTTTTCGACTCAGCTGATAAGTAAGGACAAGTTTTTGTGACACGAAATTAACAAAAAACTATTACATAGAGTACCTACTTTTCTTCCAATACTTATTTAAATAATTTTAACTTTTTTGTATTGTAAAATAGCTGTGTTCAATGCCACCTAAAGTAATGGTTTAGTAACGCACAGAAGACAAATATTCATTTTTATATAGATTTTTTGAACCAGGAATCCTTGCGGGCAATACCCACAAAAGTCATCATGATCTGATCAATGGTTTAGCAACACTTAAAGAACAATCAAACAAACGTTCATTTTTATTTAAATAGATACACCAAGCAGCATTCTTGACAAAATTGACATTTTTTGCATCATTACAGATTCATTAAGAAAATGGAATGAAGAGCAAAAAAGATGTATTTGGTTCAAAGTCCACATAAAATATGCAGAATGGATACCAGTACTAGCTAAAGTAACTATTTTTAATCATGTCATGGAGTTTACTGATATAAAAAAGTACCTAACATACATTTCCGACCTGATGGAGCGCTTTGGTCTGCAGTGGCAAAAGAAATATTTAAATGTATAACTTGACAAAGTTCAACTTAGGGAATCTCAGTGCTGCTAACACATTCCACAGAATACTGGCTTTTTATGTGTCACATGCAAATATGAACTTAAATTATTGACAATAAAATTATACATTTCAATTTTCTTTATTGCATTGCTGCTGCAATTCAAGGTGCTCCGTCAAGTCTGAATTGTAGGCAAGAGTAACAAAAACTAATGTTAAGCATAGTAGCCATTTATCCAAATTATGTGATTTTTTTTAGTAGTCTGACAATGTGGCCGATTCTGTTGTACACAATCTCTAAATCTAAACTAAAATGACAGGTCTAAATATATTCCTGTCTCTTTCACAATCCTCCCTGCTGAAGGGGATAGCACTATTTTTAAACCTGTCAATTTAGTTTAGGTTTAGAGATTGTGTACAACAGAATTAGCCACATTGTCAGGTTATCTAATCATATTTGCTGCTGAATTTGATAACTACAAAAAAACTCAATATGGTAAAAGTACAGTTATAGGCTTTATGGCCTAAACTCATCTATAATATTATATTGAAACAAATAACATAAATTTTGGTTTTAGAGGGACAGACCCACTACATGACATAATATTCAAGTTCTTATTTGTTAAGTAGACAATTGCTCTCACCACATGGCTTAAAATCACCATAAAAATTGACTAGTAAACTCACAGGACTGTTTGTTACTTTAATGAGATAATATTAATAATTTTAGGAAGGATTTAATTTCCATCACTCAAGGGACAACTCTGTAATGATGTACAAGTGGTTACCGAAGAATAGAACAGCTAACTTACCACCTGCCAGTCATACTAACCTAGGAGTGGGAGGTTTGGTGTTTAATGATAACAATGAAATACTTGTTGTGACAGAGAAGCACTATGAGTATGCCCATTGGAAACTACCGGGTGGATATGTAGAAAGAGGTAATTTTTTAAGCTTTCCGAAAATATGCAATGTAAATACTTTTAAAGGAAGAGAGTAGAAAAAACAAAACAATTTCACAAATCAAGTTGTGGTAGGCAATTTCATAAACTGTTTAAAAGCTAACTACTTTTAACTCTTTCATAAAACTTAAATTTTATTTTGCTTGAGTGTTAGCAAGCTGTCAATAAATATTTTTGCATATAAACAATATATTATAAAGTAGGCTTTTCGTTTTAAGAGAGCATTGGGTTATACTGGGTTTTTAAGTAATCCAAACACTTCAGAACAATCAGATTAATTTATATTTTCTAAATTAAAAATTGTTATTGTTCTTAGTAAACCCATTAAATTAATTATCTTTATTTACTAAGACATAGTTTATTTTAAAAATCAATAAAGAAATGAAAATAATAATTGAATAATGATTTGGATTATATACACGTAAATTCTATGTAGTATAAATATTATTATTTCAGGGGAAGACATCAAGGATGCAGCAATACGGGAAGTTAAAGAAGAAACTGGTATTGATGCAGTTTTTGAATCAATGGTCACTTTGAGACATACACATAATGCAATGTTTGGTAATTCAGATATTTACATAGTGTTAATGTTGAAGGCCACTACAACTGTTATAACAAAATCAGAAGAAGAAATAAAAGAGTGTAAGTGGATGAAAATAGATGAATATCTCAGTCATCCACATTCACATGAATTCAATCGATTTATTGTAAAACAAGCATTAGAGTTAAAAGAAAAGAATTTTAAGTTCAATCTTCTTAAGAGTAATATAAAAGTTGCAAGTTGGTCCAGAGATATAACATCACTTGTTGTAGATGTTTCGTCTGTACAAATGTAAATAAAATAGGTATTTACTTGTTGGAAGGAAATATAATATGTATAATATAGCCTACCTATATAGCCTACCTATTGTATAATTTTGGACATTGATCATTCATACATTTTGCGTTAGACTTTGAAGCACGTAACTAAGACAAACGATACTTTTACATCACTTTGACCTAGTATATAAGTGTGCCCCCAGCTGAATGTTGTCAATGTATTAATTTTAAATTTCTAAGTTTTTTCTGCATCCATCCATTTTTGAAATGGCCAGTGTTTACTCTATGGGGTTTACTTACAAAATGTAATTCTATTAGTATTTTTGACAGTGTTTCTTTATTGGAGAAACTTACTTTTGTGTTGTTGTAATGAGGCATTGAATTTAAGTTTGGCTAATGCTAGAGTAGAGGTTTACACAAGCTTATTATAGCATCATACTAATACTTACTCAGCATGTTAAAGTAGTGAGTAGTGACAAGTTCTAAGCTTGTGTAAATCTAGCATACATAATAATATATTGTGACTGATCATGACTCATGACCAATGAGACTGGGATGCTCCGCTAGGAGTATTTTAAATGTTCTGTGCTGGGATGTGAATAAAAAAATTACATTTCAAAAATCTTAACGTTTATAAAATTAATCCATAATAATTAATTGCTATACTATTAACAATGTCTATTCAGTAAATAAAATAACTATATTTAATTATCAAATTTTAAATTTAGTATGTTTATTTTTAACCCCCCACGCAAAACCGACGGGGTGTTATAAGTTTGACGTGTCTATGTGTGTGTGTGTCTGTCTGTTCCCCTGTAGCGCTCAAACGGATGAACCGATTTGAATGCGGTGTTTTGTTTGAAAGATGAATTAGTCGAGTGTTGTGAGCTATGTTTATTCAAAATCGATCCAAGATGGCCGCCGCTACAAAATGGCGGATTACATATTTTATCACAACGCCCTCAATATGGGTATCAAATGAAAGGGCTCGACTAGTAAAATAGCACTATGCAAATCCAAGATGGCCGCCAGCACAAAATGGCGAATGTCGGGGGTTTTTTAATTTTTAATTTATACTTGTGTTAAAATTGAATTACAAAATATGTAAAGAATAATATTAATTAAATAAGTCTATAATAATAACAAACCAAAGAAAAAGTCATTTTAGTATGTTATTAATTTATATAGTACAATAATGAATGAAATAATTTTTCATTCATACACTATACAATGATGACATTGGCTTTATATCTAAATGTAAATTCATAGGTGTTGGTGATGTATTTAGTATTATAAGTTATAAATAGCTATAAAATAAAACAACAATCAACTTATGAATAGAAGTTATTCAGCACATATGCCACCAGACCTTCCACCTAATATACATACTTAATCTTCCCATTAGTGTGTAAGTATAACAAATTGTATAGTATATTTTTATGCACTACTTATAGTATATTTTTAACTGCTCTTTAATCTAAGTCGGGAATAGGTGCACATTTAGTCATAACTCCTCCATCATCATCTGAAGAATCACCATCTACGTCGCCTAAAATAGTTTTAAAAAGTCCACCTAACATAGAATTGGTATTCCTACTATTCCGTGGTATTTCTATTCCAAACCAAATACGGCCAATGGTGTCTAAATACTCAGAGTAATTTGGATCTCGTTTTAAACTTATAGCATACCAGTTTCTTAATATTTTAAATTGGATGACATGTTTCCTGAAAAACAAAGTAAAATTAGAAAAAAAATATATTGAAATTAATAATTTCAAAAAAGAAAACTTATAAAAGAAATACTGTTTGAACATCTATACTAAAACTAGCGGTCCGCCCCGGCTTCGCCCGTGGTACATATATAGCCTATAGCACTTAAGGATCACTACATATCCAACGGTGAAAGAATTTTTGAAATTGGTGTAGTAGTTCCTGAGATTAGCGTGTTCAAACAAACAAACTCTTCCGCTTTATTATATTAGTATAGATATATAATTTTGTGAAAGTGTGTCTATTACCTTTAGTTGCTTAACCTCCAAACCAATCTTGATGTAAGGCACAGAGATAGCTTACAAACTGGAGACGAATATAGGGAACTTTTATCTTAGGAAGTCAAGAGGTTCCAAGGATTTTTAAAAACTTATATGCACACTAACAAAGTCACAAAATTTTTGTCTCAATTGGTTCATGCAAACAAACTATTACAATTAAAAAATAGTAAAGATTAACACAAATCAATACATACTGTTCAACAGCCCTTAAAAGGAACCATACAAAATTCAGTAATGGGAACTGGTATGGTGGGCCTTTATCATTTTTTATTGTGGGGTGTGATCTAGTGTACTTATTGAACGCATCTGAGGCCATTTGCATATTGCGCAAGCAAAGACACTGTAATACAGCCTGAGCTATAAACAAGTCTATTTCTGACTTAAGACCCTTTGTTGTGTGCAATTCTATTAGCATGCAAGCATATGCTGCCCCATCACTTGAGTGTAGGAAGTGTCTATGGGCTGATGTATATTTCTTTTCCTGCCAATATACTTCTGCTATTTTCTGGAAAAAAAATGTATGATGTTATGACTTTCACTGTTGTGTTTTAATAACTAAATGAGTTGCAAAGATGAATTGGGATTGGGCAGGCACATAGTTCAAAGAACAAACAGACATCCAGGTACCAGTGCTGGGGAAATGGCAAGCAGATGTTCACAAACCAAAGTGCTGGAGTGGCAACGTTGCAACTATTAAAATGTGTTGAACCTCATATTATTTTTACTAATGAAATCATAGAAAGATTTACCTTGTGAAGAAGAGGATGGCCCCTTTTACTATTATCCATTGACCACTTCACAGCATTTGTAAGAAAGGTTTCTCGCTCAGGAATAGTAGACTTCATAATTTCAAACAACTTCGCTAGTTTCTCTATCCATTCTTGACAAGGTTTCGTATCTGATTTCATTAAAACATCTATTAAAAGTATTGCCAAATCTGAACCGCTGCCTTGTTGATCGCGTTGTAGCAAAACTAATGATCCTTTAAACAGTAAATTTAATAATTCAGGGTACTTCTTTTGACTTGAATATCTGAAATGTAGAAAGATTTTAATCAAAGAACTATTTGAAATTATTGCTGCACACAAAATTCACTCGTGCACTAAATAATTTTACCTGAAATAAAGTGTTCTATACATTTGGTGTGCCTCGTAATATTGACCCGAATTCACGGAGGCTTCTAACTTATCTAACACGCGCGATACACCTCTCTCTCGTCCAGACATTGTTACTTTTTAAACTAATTTATTTTGGAGTTTGGACGAAATCTTTACATCACTCTCACGCAATTTGTGTCCTCAAAATATTATCACATCACGTTTATAATAATTTCATCACAGAATGACAATCACACAGACAAGGATACAGAGCATAGATAGACAGATACTAGACAGATAGGTATAATCCACAGGTATAATCAAATTGCTGACAAGACATGCTTATGCACAGACAAGAGGGTATAATTTCTCTTAGGCACAGACCACGAAAAATAAGCACTAACTCATTGAGAAATTAATAGTATAGAGGCACCCTAATGTCCTATACAAAATAGTGGATCGGAAAATAGCTCAAGCTTATCAAAATTTTCATAAGTATGTAAGAGACAGGTGCAGCAGACTCAAGGCAAAAGATGGCCTCCATAAAATGTATAGGTACATAACCTAAGATATTGTAATATATTATAACGTAGATCTCAGGCTAAAAATTATCTTGAGATCAAGCTATTGTATTCACTTAACGCAAATGAGATAGCTGTGATAGCCTAGTGGTTAGAACGACCGACTTCTAATCGGAGGTTCGTGGGTTCGATCCCGGGCACGCACCTCTAACTTTTCGGAGTTATGTGCGTTTTAAGTATTTAAATATCACTTGCTTTTATCGGTGAAGGAAAACATCGTGAGGAAACCTGCATGCCTGAGAGTTCTCCATAACGTTCTCAAAGGTGTGTGAAGTCTGCCAATCCGCTTGGCCAGCGTGGTAGACTATGGCCAAAACCCTTCTCACTCTGAGAGGAGACCCGTGCTCTGTAGTGAGCCGGTAATGGGTTGATCATGATGATGATGATGAACGCAAATGACTCCTGTCTAGGTGTAAATGAAACACCGAATCGCTCTTGCTTTTTATTTTTTCTAAGCATGTCACTAAATTGAATGTCAACTGGTCAAATTTGGATATATTTTAATCAATTTAATCCTACCAAATTAAATAGGTATATCTCATAAATCATCATTGCTTTATTGATTGTTTAGGTTGTCATTGCATGTGTCAGTATTGAATTTAGTAGCGTCATAATGTCGTGTACATTTTACAATAGCAAATAGCTCGAGGCTCTTAAAATTTTCTTATTTTGGTGCAATTCTTTCAAATTGTAAAAGTTTGGTCTAAAATTATTGCTGAAAATTTTTCCGTAATTATAATAAAATGTCCTGTGCTGTGGAAGGTTGTAATCCCATAGCGGAAGAAAAGAAAATTATCGAGACACATTTATCATTTCATCGGTGACTTTTGATAGTTTTTGATGTTAATAAATTATTTCTCTAATAATCTAAAATTAAGTAACATTAATTGATGTTTTTGGAAATCATCATCGTGTTCCATTGTACACCTATTTTTGCTTATTTTTAAAGATTTTCTGTCGACTTATAAAGGTTATGTTTTTCAGCATAGTGATGTACTAAAAGCGCATATCGATTACGTGCGACGAACTTTCGAACATTAGATTCCGCAGATTAGAGCTTAGATTAGAGTTGCAAAGTTGCAAATAATGGATACCTTAGGTGTGTTGCCACGTGCTAGATTGTTATATCAAGATCTTAAAATTTTTATTTACTACAGATTTAATACAGACAGAGGAAGCTTCAGGAAAAATAAGAATTGATTGCCTTACCTAAGTGCCTACCTGTAAGCTTATAATTATTTTTAACAAGCGGAAACCCGCGACTCCGTTCGCGTGTATATTGGTTTTTAAAAATCCCGTGAGAATCATTTTGTTTTTCCTAAGCTCCTTTGAGCTCATACCTTGCTAAAAACTGTTAAAAGTTCACTGGCCGATGTTTAGGTATATCAAACTGTAAACATCCGCCAGTGAAAGTCCCATCAAAATCGATCCAGCCTTTCAGAGATTAGTTAGTAATCTTTAAAGTATTTTCTTTCTAACAAAAAAAGAATGAATGAAATCGGACCACGCGTTAACGAATTACAGCTAAGTACACATTTTGACTTTCATCCCCTCTCCCAAGGGAACCGTGCTGAATTTCGGGATAAAAGTATCTTATATGTTACTCCGTAGTATGAACTTAAATCATGCCAACTTTCATTTCAATCCATTCAGTAGTTTTTGCGTGATGCGCGCACAAACATACAGACAAACAGACAAACAGATAAACAGACAAACAGATAAACTGACAAACAGACTAAAATTTCAAAAATAGCTTTTTTACGTTCTATTACTTATCCCTAACATCCCCCAGTCATTATTTTGCAAAAATCTTTCATTATATAATATAAACCATTGAGGCAAGTTGTTTATCAACTAAACGGTTTCAAACCTGGAACGCCCATGAAATAACTACACGGGAATCCCCTTGTTTCAGAGACTGTGAAAACCATTTTCCTGTTTGAGTTAGATAAGTAGGTAGGTACCTACTTCTAAAGTATTATTCAACTCGAAGGCTATTTGAATGGCTATTGGCTATTTTAGCAACAGTTCTAGGAGGTATTTTAGAATTTAATAGCTTCAAAGTTCAAACCTATTTTTATCAAAAGTGTGGAGTAGGTAGGTAGGTAATGTCCAGAGCATTGCTAGGAAAGGCAATCGATTGTATTCAAAGCTGACAACTCACAGCGCACATATTGTAGGTAGGTACTGTACTCATCTTATAGGAAGTAGGAACCCTGATTGGAACTGTGTCCGGGTGGTCTAACTCTAGACTCTAGAGTCCACCAGACTGCAGGCTGGGAGATGGTAGGTAGCTACCTACTGGATACGTAAACCAGCTGCCAGTGTTATGATTTTAAGAACTGCCGTAGGAAGCTTATTACCTACTTACCTACCGATTTTAAATTTTAATATTCAACTAGAAAATGACCGCGACTTCGTCCGCATGGATTTAGGTTTTTAAAAATCCCGCTGGAACTCTTTGTTTTCATAAGCTCCTTTGAGCTCATACGCTTAAAAGTCTAATAAATTCTAAAAAAGAAAATTAATTTTTTAACAGGTTTTCCTCATCTCTAAGGTTTTCCCAATGAAAGTTCCATCAAAATTGGTTCAGTATTTCGGAGACAGACAAACACAAATTTTAATGCACGCCAGCCTAAGATTCCTGTACAATCCGGGTTCCAAGTTATATAAACATAAAATCGTAGACTTGCCGTATCTGTACATTATTAAAGAAATTTGCAAAATAATAACTGGGGGGTACATAGTAATGGTACATAAAAAAGCTTCATTTTCTTCTTCATCACGGTTTCTTCCATAGACCTATGCCATAGACCACGAAAAATTTATTCAAATATAGTAATAGACTAGATGATGCCCACGGCTTCGCCCGTGTGGATTTAGGTTTTTAAAAATCCCGTGGGAACTTTTGATTTTCCAGAACAAAAAGTAGCTTATCTGTAGAAACCCGTCCCCAAAACGGAAAAATCCCGTGGGATCCCCACGATTTCGGAATACAATTCCTTACAGCATCAGGGTTGAGGAGTTGGATATGTACCTACTCGAGTTCATTCAACGATAAAGTCTTTAAGTGGTACCCCCAATATCAATTTAAATAACCGGAAGTTTCTAAAACCCATTAGTTTTGGGGATTAGGTCCCCTACAGCATCAGGATTGAGGAGTTGGAATCCAAATTTTTTATAGAACAGGGTCGCAATGTTTCTCTATCGATTAAAAAAAAATTACGCAAATCGGTTCAGAAATCTCGGAGATATCGGTGTACATAGGTAGAAAAACACAACTCCTCCTTTTTTGAAAGTCGGTTAAAAAAGTAGCCTATGTTACTCCCTGGTTAATTCTCTACTTGTATGTGAAAGTCCCATAGAAATCGGTTCAGCCGTTCCGAAGATTAGCCCGTTCAAACAGACAGACAGACAGACAGACAGACAGACAGACAGACAAAAATTTTAAAAACGTGTGATTCGGTTATGGTAGCGTTCAAATAACCATATGAGCTTAATATGAGGTAGTTATTTCGATATTACAGACAGACACTTCAATTTTATTTATTAGTATAGATATAGATAAAAATATCATACTAAACGAAACATATTGTTTTATTTTCTTACAATATGATGCCCGAGGAATACGATCCGCGTGGTTTTTAGGTTTTTATTTATCTTGTGGGAACGCTTTGATACTGCAGGATAAAAGTAGCCTTAGATATCTGTGCTCAGGATGCAAGCTATCTCAGTACGAAATTTCGTCCAAATCGAATAGGCCCTGAGAAAGTAAAAAACAGAAAGACACACTTTCGCATAATGTAATATTAGAGTATGGTGTACATATTTATTCACGCTTATTGTGTCCCTATAGATCCTCACAGTCAAAATATCGATATAGTTACATCACTAGCACGTGACGTCATCATCAAAAACTTGTGAACACCTACAGAATTAAGAAAGAACTAATATATGTACATCTCTCTCTAACGCATTAGAATATCGTAAAGAAAATCAAGGATAGGTATATGTCTCCGCTACTAATTTTAGCCTGACATCTAGATTATATAATTATCACAATATCGTAGACATAAACACTCACACACACACAACTTGAAACATCACAATGAACACGCGCCATTTTGTGTCTTCGGATTGTGCGTGTATGATACCTAATCTAAGCGTGTATGAGTGTATTTTTGACACGTTTTTAAAGTAGGTATGTCGCCTCCATATCATTAATTTCTCAATGCACTAAATATAGTAGGTAAGTACAAGTACCTATAGGTACCTATAGATGTAAAAATACCGGTATAAAACGTTTTATACCTTATTTTGCCGTTTTAAACCTTAAATATACCGTTTTATACGGTTAAAAACTTTAGACTTACACTAGCGGCACGCTATGATGGCCGGTTTGACACATTACAATAGTGATGTGGAATGTCAATTTATTCTCGAACAAAAAACAATTAAGTTTTGTTTTTGTACCTGATTAAATAGGTTTAATAAAACAAAAATGTATATGTTTATTTAATTTATTTGAACGAACTGAATATTTGAACGAAAATGAATATACATACTTTATATGCACACAAGAAACATATGAATACAAAAGATACCAAAAAAGGTGCCACAAAAGGCCATAATTAATCAGATTCGTCCATACTACTATTTTCACTGTCGTCACTGCTATCATCACATACATTAATAATTATATGTTCGTTTTCTATAATATTATCTATTTTCACATCTCTTTCATAATCTTCCCTTATTAATTTAACAGTTCTATTCACAACCTTTTCCCAGTCTCCTTTAGTCACATGTTCACAAGCTTCTTCTAATAATTTTAGCATTTTTTTTGTGGTAAATGGGGGTTCTGTATTGTGTCTTGCAGCATATCCCTTAATTTGAGCCCACACCAACTCAATCGCATTATACTCACAATGGTAAGGCGGTAACCGTATAACTCTGTGCCCATGTTCTAATGCTATTTCGTCAATGACGTATCGGATCTTGGTTGGTTTGTTTTCTTTTAAAAGACGTACTAATTCCGCTTTTAACATATTCATGTTTGCATCTACGCCATTTTTACGAAGCCATGCGACGATATCAGCTTTCTTTTGGGATTGGGCAGGTGGCTTGTCAATTTGCATCGAGTGGTATGGGGCGTTGTCCATAATTATAATAGATGGTTCAGGGAGGCTACACAACATTGAGGTAAACCATTCAGTAAACTTTTCTCCATTCATGTCTTCCATGATAGTCTCCAGTGGTTTTTGACGCAAAAGCCATGAGAGAACCTTCGACAAACCCGTTGATGGTTCCGGCGTGACAAATTATAAGTCGCGATCCTTTTCCTACAGGAACTTTGGAAGTAGATGCTGCTGTGTCATCGTTCCAAGAACGGCCTACAGTATGGTTAGCATTAAGCCATGTTTCATCCAAGAACACAACATTTTGCCAATTTTTGATTTCTTTCACTTGCCGTAAAAAAGTATACCTTGCCATCGCTATATCAAATCTTTCCATCAATATTTTGCGTTTGTTACATTTTTTGTATCGAAATCCAATGGTCTTCAAAATCTTCGTTAAAGAACTTTCCCCACCGAAGAATAATCCAGCTTCCTTCAGTGAATGCACCAACTTTTTTCTTGTTGGATACTCCTTCTGTAAATAGTAGCCGTAAACATGTCTTCGGATAGCATCGGCATCAAAGCTATCGATGCCTACGACTGGTTTTGCTCGTTTTCTCTTTTTTGGTGTGTGAAGTTTATTTTCTTCTGTGCCAGTCTCGCCATATTTTTTTTTAGTTATCCGTCTAACAGTTCGTTGTCCAATATTAAGCGCATCAGCTACGCGTTCAACCACTGACGTTATAGGTAAAATTGGCCCTCCATTTTGAGCTTCACGATCGAAATAGTTACGAAGGCGTATTACGAACTCACGTGTCTGACTATTTAGAACAGTTCTCTGCGTACGATCGGTCATATCGACGAAATCCACAACAAAGGGCTTGAACAGAGTCCAAATTAACGAGCAAGGGTCAACAGTAATGCAGTATCAATATTTGAAATCCAAAGCCAGGTCAAAACTATATCACAATCGCATTGCACTGACAGTTTATACTTTTCGAAGCAACGTCAATTCGAAACTGCTTTGTTTTGCATTGAGCATTGACGCGAGTTTGCCGGAGGTAGTAGTTGTGCTAGCCAGCGATCCTATGTGACGATCGTATTAGATTCCATTTTTAAAAATTTATTGATATTTTTTTGCGATTTCAGAGGTTTGTCCACATAGTGAAAATTGTTCATATTCACAAGTACATTCACCCCTTAAATGGTGCAAACTGATTTTTCTACACTTGTATACATTTAAGAAATCAATTTAATAAATAAATTTTGAGTCCTAAACCTAAAACTACATTCGATAAAATTTATGAATCTCTGCACATCACTATCGTCAATAAAGTAATACAATTATTTCCTTCAAAGTCGTTATCAATTAATACGGAACTTCATGAGCGGACAAACGTCAAACCGGCCATCATAGCGTGCCGCTAGAGTAATAACCTAAATGCCTAGCGCCATTTAAGTGTCGAGAGGCAGAGTTATTTCGTAAAACTTTAATAATATCTGAATAATTTAAATTATCTGAACAAATAATAAAAAGCTTTACTTTTTATACCAAAGTTCCGCCTATATAGATGACGTTAAATAGTAGAAAACCATTTTTTTTTTAGTTTTATACTTGATAAACAATGCCTAGCGCCATCTAGTATCGAAAAGCAGAGTTATTTGTTAAAACTTTTCTTTATTTTTCTCGGTTTTCTGAGCCTCTAAATCCCTGAAAGTTTTTATCTGAAAACTAAAGAATTTAAGAATTCCAAAAATAAATCTTTGCTGCACATTGATTTTTGACACGCCGCAGACGCCCATAGTTTTACTGGTCATGTCCTTTATTTATTTGTGAATACAGCAGCTAAAAACACTCCCGATAAATTCACCTTTCAAACAAAAAAACCGAATTCAAATCGGTTCACCCGTTTGAGCGCTACGGTGGAACAGACAGACAAACACACGCACTTATAAACACATGTTAAACTTATAATACTCCGTCATTTTTTGCGTCGGGGGTTGAAAACATAGTCATCAATACCAATCGTTTTATACCGGAAAAAATGGTTTATTTCGGAATTAAACGGGTTTTTTCGTTTTAAACGGATTGGTGTAATTGGTGTTATACTGGCCTTACATCTATACCTATACCCGAATTAAGTAGGTAGGTACCTACCTACTAATTCCTGATGTTTCGTAATGTTACCAGAGATAAAACAATTCCCACAAAAAAGATAAAAAAATTCAAAACTTATGCAAATACAAATCAACTGCCGCATGTAGATATGACAAATGCCTGACAGACACTTCATGGTGATGACATTATCACCATGAAGTGTCTGTCAGGCATTCAACATCCATTTTTGAATTTTTTTTTCAATGTGCTTCTTTTGTTTTCTATTGCTGTTAGTGTGCACTTTCTAGTTTCCACTCTTAGTGTTTTCTATTTTAAGGCGAAACGAGTACCTAATATTATTACGCGGCATATTATGGCTTTTTATGATGACAGGGAATTAAAGTAGTTTGGGGTAAAATCGTACTTCGTAAATGTTAACCCTGTTCTCCATACAAATAACCATAGAGATAATAATTATTAGGTATAGGTCGACCAGAATCTCATGAAAAATAGGGAAATTAAATTTTGTAGTAAGCAACACTAGGTTAACTCGGCTGCCCTAGTGATAAACAAAGTAATTACATTCAGAACACCTTACCTGGGATCGTTTCACGAAACGAAAAATCAAGCAACTGCATTTTAAATACAAAAACAAAGTAATCAACATCCAATTACTTTGTTTTTGTGTTGTGCTTGTTGTTTACTTGGTTTTTGCAGTTATATTCCGGGTTAGTGAGTGCAGTTACTTTGTTTGGGCAATTTAAATTTCAGTAAACGGTTAAAGTTATTTGAAATATTAAACTGTGGTAAAAAAACTACTCGACATAAAACTTTTGTTAATGCAAAAAGTCAATTTCACAAAAAAGTCAGTTACTTTGTTTATCGCTAGGGCAGCCGTAGTGTTGCTAACCTTGGAATTTCATTTCCCTATTTTTCATGAGATTCTGGTCGATCTATAGTATCTCTATGCAAACATAGAGATAATAATAATATTACCTATCTCGAGATTATCTCTATGTATGCAAATAACTCATCTGTATCTGTAACTCTCGTTAGAGAGTATTTATGTTCTGTGAACTGTGATCTGTAAATGACAATGACAGCTGTCAGAATTCTACGGAATTGGAAATGAGAGTTTAAAATAATAAATAAATAATTATAATCTTATCTTATCTAAGTTGTAGAACTAGAATAGAAGAAATAGAATAGTTTACTCATTTAAAAAGAATAAATTAAAAATTTTGAAGCACTAAATATTACAGTCTGTAATAACCAGGGAATTATTTTTATTTAGGTTATCTTCCTAAAATTATGGCTGCTACTACGCAATATGTGTTTAGAGGAGGTGTATTCAGCAATATTTTGAGATTTTCGAGGTAAATTTTTGTCATTATTGTGGTTTACATATTATTACCTAAGTATAATTATAATCTTAGATACTTATTTATACATTTCAATATTTATTATTTATCATGTTTAATTTTCAGAAAGTTTTCATGTACTAACTACTACTGTTCTTCATTACACTATTTTGTTGAAGAAAAAGACCGATTTAACGGCATCACTGTAGATTCTGCTTCGTTGAAATGCACTAAGGAAATATTTACTAATTCATTAGTAGGTAAGTTTTACAATTCAATGAACATTAGTGATGTTATGTACTTAACTATAATAGGTAAGTCTCAATATATTTCATATTGTTGGTCTTCATAATGGTCCTGATAGATGTCCATTGCTGGACTCAAGTCATGTTCACTGGAGTAAGCCCTCTTGTCTTGAACCGAACATGCTTATGAAGAGCCTCAGATGGGTTCGAAACTAGTCGAACATACTCCAGCGAATACTACACTTTGTAGTTATAATGGATATCATTCACAATAGTTAAAATGCTAAAGTTATTTAGCTTTTATATAACTAATTACTAAGAATTCCAAAACAAAAATATTTATATTATTTTTATTAAGTACTTTCATTTCAGAATCACTCAAGAAATGGTCTTCAGAAGGTAGAAGGTGTATATGGTTCAAAGTTCATATAGAAGACTCAATTTATGTTCCTTTATTAGCCCAAGTAAGATTATTTTTGATTTAGTTGCCAATTCAATTAGAAGTATGTACATGACCTCCTTGTTATTAACAGATTGATGTCCATTACTGGACATAGATTTGTTGTAGTCACTTCACACATAGTGTTGCGCTGCTGGTATCCATTGGCTCGCTGTGACTTATTTGATCATCTTATTCAATATTCAAGACCCATTACATTTTTGAATTCAGTGCTAATTATATTCACTGCAAGTAAATAAAAGGTTAATATTTTGAAACGTGCCGCCCCGATAGGGGGTAGGTGAGGGTGGGGGAGGGGGGAGGGGGGGAAGGTAAGTCATCCCCCCTCAAACTCTTTGCCGGAAACGCATACTTTTTTTTAAATAATTTTTTTAATATTGATGAAACTGACATTGGTAAAACATTTAAAATGAGTCGCCTCGTTTAGTGAAGGGAGAGAGAAGGGGGTACGTCATCAAAACAAGACTGCTTGGGGTTGGGGTGCTCAGATTTCGATTTGGACCACATTCGACCAAGGACCCAATAGAACCTAAGTGCCCGGCCTGCGGCCGGGCACATGAATATTTATGTTCTAACCTAACCTAACCTACCCTAGCTTCTTCCCACCCCTACTTGTTAATGGGGATTTACCAAAAGTGTGGTTAAAAAAACAAAACCATTTTATAAATAAATCCAATAAATTCCCAATCTATTTCAAATCTCCCCGCAGGTTGGGAAACTCCCCACAAAATGGCCACCCTGCGCTTGTCGTGTCAAACAACGTTTCATTTCACGCAAATTTTTATCAAAAATTTACGTTTCTAACCTAAAAATATACGTATTATTCGTATTTTTTGTAAAAAAAAAAATCGCGCGTCCGGCAAAAAAAAATTATTCCGGGGGCATCGACAGACCCTCTAAGACACCCCTATAAACTCACTTTTGCTCTATCAGGGCGGCACGTTTCAAAAGCCAACCCAAATAAAACTTTGCACCAACAGTAACACACTAGTGACTGCCCCGGCTTTGCACAGGTGCATATATTTTATAACGTTTTTAGTACTTCAGAAATCAAAATATTCCATAAAATACAAAAGAAAAAACTTAACAATGTATCCACTTCCTAATTTAAGTATCTAATACTAAAATCCTTTGCATGGTTTAGATTAAGCAAGCAGAGAAACAGACTCGGATAGATAGTGACTTCGCTTTATACTATTTAGAGATTAGAGATATATGCACTGTGCTGGCTAGTATTAGAAGGGCCTAGTTAGAAATTATGAAATTCAACTGCATTATTCTTTCAAAGACTTACTTACTAATTCTCAGACCACCACTGTATATCTATATAGCCCTGCCCTTTAACCACTCAAACTGAGATGGTTCGTGCAGTAGCTGCGATATGGGAAGGGAATTATAAAGGACTTAATTTTTAAGCTAACGGTCATGCCCCCGCACCACGCCGCTACCTATAACCCCCGGCACGTAAGTCGAGCGGTGACCTTCAAGTGCGCGTAACGTCGTACGAGTGAGCGAGACACAATACGATTGGAGAGCCAATCAGCGCTTACGAGGGATCCGCGAAAGCTAATCAGTGCCTACGAGGAATCCCCACGCCCTCCCCGCGATCCCCTCACACCCCGAGATACCTCATTTTCGACTTCTGCGCATTGAAGGTCAACGCTAGACTTATTTGCCGTGGCTTGTACCTAGCCTACCGTACATAACGATAAGGCATATAATTAAAATCCCTACTTACTGTTAATAATATATTAACCACATCAGAAAAAGCCTCCCACCACATAGCGCGCGTTTTTATTGGTCGATAAAATCGCAATGCGCTATTGCGATATTGTATTTATCCTACATCCCAATATACAAAACATACTAAAAACAGATATCGCAATATCGCAGGACTCACCTATATGGGGAGGCTTTAGTAGCAGTAGACATTGTTTTTAAATAAATTGGAATTCTTAGAAAGGCTTTAATTTTCACCATGCCAGAGATGATTTTGTGATGATGCACAAATGGCTACCCGCAGAAGTGGAACCAAACTTACCACCGCCCTCTCACACCAACCTTGGAGTTGGGGCTTTAGTGATAAATGACAAAAAACAAATCTTGGCAGTATCTGAGAAACACTATGAATACCCGCACTGGAAACTGCCTGGTGGATATGTAGAGAAAGGTAATTTTAATTTTTTAATGTCACTGAATTATGCTGCACCATTGTAGAAATGCATCTATTGTGTTGCAAACCGAGGGAAATATTTTATTTTCCAGAATAAAAATAAATCTAGATCACTTCTTGTATAATCTACTGTTTGCCTGAGAAAGTCCCGTCAGAATCTTTGCGGCCATTCCGATGATTCATCGGTTCAAAATTCAAAGGTCAAGTCTACCCGACAAACAGATAGAAGTGCAAAAACTTTAAGAAAGTATTGTTTAAATAATTATATGAGCATAAAAAGAGGTAGTTATTTCGAAATCATAGAGAGGCAATTCAATTTTCATTATAATTATAGGATATTTAGATTATAAATTGGAACATTATATCTACATATTATATTCTGGCATACCTAGTGCTGGGTTTGGTTAATCTAGAGTTCAATAAAATTAGTGTTCACAGGTCGACCACTTAAGTAAGTTACAAAGATACACCAGTGCAGATGTAACTTTCTTCGTAGGCGCGAAATTATCTTCATCCGCTATTACTTGTTCCGTACGCGTCAAGGTGGCGTCCGCTGTTGGGAGCGAGATAGCATGAATCTCTTGTTACTGTATTTCAAATCTAAACGTGAAGCCACAAGGCCTGTATTTCGGTGGTGTTTACAATAGTTTTTAAGTATTTGACGAGATTTTAAGCTGGCATACTGGCATATGCATTACATCGCCGGCGATATTACTTTTCTTTATACTTTTTGAGCTAGCGAATGTTGTCAATGTTGTATTTTAAAGGTGTTATTGTATATGCTTGTTTAACTTAGTTTAATTAAGTTTCATGTCCTAAAATATTTCATCATATCTTCTTTATACCCGACTATGGTAAAGCCATTAGGTAGGGTTGTGATTTTAGTAGTCTATATATGTATTTTTCTATCGGGTTCTGGGTTTTCCACCATAATACCTAAACTGGGCCAATTTTGATGGATGAGATGTCAATTGATTCATTGTTATAGTCCGGGTGACATAAGCTACATTTTATACAAACAAAATTGACGCTGCAGATGTTACATCCAAAAAACTGAGGGTCTCCAAAAATTTTTTTTGCTTTCTAGTGGAATATCAAAGAGTTCTGAGAGTTCTCCATAACGTTCTCAAAGGTGTGTGAAGTCTGCCAATCCGCTTGGCCAGCGTGATAGACTATGGCCAAAACCCTTCTCACTCTGAGAGGAGACCCGTGCTCTGTAGTGAGCCGGTAATGGGTTGATCATCATCTATACTAATAAATAAAATTGAAGTGTCTGTCTGTAATTTCGAAATAACTACCTCATATTAAGCTCATATGGTTATTTGAACTGTACCATAACCGAATCACACGTTTTTAAAATTTTTGTCTGTCTGTCTGTCTGTCTGTCTGTCTGTCTGTCTGTTTGAACGGGCTAATCTTCGGAACGGCTGAACCGATTTTGACGGGACTTTCACATACAAGTAGAGAATTAACCAGGGAGTAACATAGGCTACTTTTTTAACCGACTTTCAAAAAAGGAGGAGTTGTGTTTTTCTACCTATGTACACCGATATCTCCGAGATTTCTGAACCGATTTAAGTAATTCTTTTTTTAATCGATAGAAACACTTTGCGACCCTGTTCTATAAAAAATTTGGATTCCAACTCCTCAATCCTGTTGCTGTAGGGGACCTGATCCTCAAAACTAATGGGATTCAGAAACTGTCGGTTATTTAAATTGATATTGGGGTACCAATTAAAGACTTTATCGTTGAATGAACTCGAGTAGGTACATATCCAACTCCTCAACCCTGATGCTGTAAGGAATTGCATTCCGAAATCGTGGGGATCCCACGGGATTTTTCCGTTTTGGAGACGGGTTACTTAACAAATAAGCTACTTTTTGTTCTGTAAAATCAAAAGTTACCACGGGATTTTTAAAAACCTAAATCCACACGGGCGAAGCCGTGGGCATCATCTAGTGATGAAATATAAATATCAATATTTAAATATACCAAGCAATAGAAAATCAATTTTACTATATTATTCGGGTTTTAGTTTACGAACTTTATCTCTTGTTATTAGGTGAAGACATAGTGAACGCAGCTAAACGAGAAGTCAAAGAAGAAACAGGAGTGGAATCAGCGTTCCTATCATTGATCACATTTAGGCACACCCATAACATGATGTATGGAAACTCGGATATCTATCTTCTCCTCATGATGAAAGCCTTGACGGAGAAAATAGTAATGTCTCAAAGGGAAGTAAAGGACTGCCAATGGATGGATATAGATGAATATATAAATCATCCACACGTACACGCATTTAATAGATTTGTGATAAAACAAGCGCTCGATTGCAAAGAAAGGAATATAAAATTGGATCTACTGAAAAAAACTGTAAAATGGGCGACCAATACAAGAGTTATGGACTTTTTATGCGTCACTGAATACGATCAATAATAATAAGTTAAAAACGTTATAGTAATTGATCAAAGATTTTTTTAAATGTTTGTTTTATTAATGTAAATAATTTTAGAAATTAATATACTAATGTTATGTTATTTATCTTTTATTGAATATCACGATAGCTGAATAGGTTCACAAGGACATTGAACGCGGGTATTATGAAAGTATAAGCACGTCAACCCGCATTGCAGCAGCGTGGCGGGTCTCAGCTCTAAATCTCTCTCCTATATAGGAGCCTGTGGAGGATATATAGGATAGGATAGGTGGCCTCCTATATAGGATAGGAAGCCTGTGCCCAGCTGTGGGACGTTCAAGACTTGTCGTGGTGAATAATGAAATCCAGCACTTGGATTATTATTATCTACAAGTATAAATTAAAAATTAAAAAACCCCCGACATTCGCCATTTTGTGGCGGCGGCCATCTTGGATTTGCATAGTGCTATTCTACTAGTCAAGCCACTTCATTTGATACCCATATTAAGGGAGTTGTGAAAAAATGTATAATCCGCCATTTTGTAGCGGCGACCATCTTGGATCGATTTTCATCAAAACCGCATTCAAATCCGTCCACCCGTTTGAGCGCCACAGGGGAATAGACAGACACACAAACAGAGACGTCAAACTTATAACATCCCGTCGTTTTTGTGTTAAGTTTTCAATAACAAAATTCAACCTCCAAAATGAGTCGACCTCAAAACAACGTATTTTGTATTCGTTGCGCGCACAGTCTTTAAATTCATTTTCGTATAGGTAACTAGGTATTATAAAACAAAGCAATTTTTGAATTTTTGTCTGTTTGTATGTTTGTGCGCGCATCACGCTAAAACTACTGAATGGATTGAAATGAAACTTGGCATGATTTAAGTTCTGATTTAAGATTTAAGTTAATATAGGATACTTTTCATCCCGAAATTCAGCACGGTTCCCTTGGGAGAGGGAATGAAAGTTAAATTGTGTACTTACATTAGCTGTAATTCATTAACGGGTAGTTCGATTTCATTCATTCTTTTTTGTTAGAAAGGAAATACTATAAAGATTGTTCCGTAAATATTTTAGTAGTCGGTTTTGTAGTTTAGAAATGACAAATATCATCACAACCCTCAGTATTCCATAATAGGTATAACTTGGAAGTTGGAACCCGGATTGCACGGAAGCCTTTGAACGTTCGGATCATGATCTGGGGCGCATTACAATTTGTGTTTGTCTATCTCCGAAATGCTGGACCAATTTTGATGGGACTTTCATTGGGAAAACTTTAGTGATGGGAAAGAGCTATTAAAAAAATTAATACTCATTACTGTAGTTCCATTTTAATGCGTGACTTTTAACAGTATGAGCTTAGAAAAACAAAGAGTTCCCGCGGGATTTTTAAAAACCTAAATCTCCGCGGACGAAGTCGCGGGCCTCTTGTTTTGAATAAATAGGGATACCTACTTTGACTTTATGTATAGATAATTGAATTTATTGAAAGCTGCACTGGACATGTAAATAAAATAAAAACACAAGTAGGTACTTAATCACAATTTAATACTGTTTCCTCCGTCTGCATTTGGACAACGAGATAACTTGGGCGCAAAAAGTCGTGAAATCTGTTTCCACATCGATACTACGTTGTTTCTTTCTGGCTTCGTCTGCAAGCTGATCTGTAACAAAGACAAACACGCATCATCATCACTGTTAAAATATTATTTGTATTATTTTAACTAAGTATAATATTATCATCACTACCAAGAAGCTTACATAAAACACTGGAGGTTGCGCCTAAAACTTTTTAGTGTAAACAAGTTGATTCACCCTAATTTTCTATCCCTCTCACACTTTATTTCCATTATTATTGATCACTATTAAAGATATAAAAACAAAGTCCATCCGCTTTAATTGTATGTCTGTATGCGCTAATCTCGAAACTCTCTCTCTCTGTCGAAATTCAGGATTTTCCCTTGATTTTCACAAATGGATAGATTGATTCAGGGAGAAGGTTATCTATCTATCTAGTGGCGGAGCAAGACCTAAATTTTATGTGGGCAAGATATATTTTGCGAGGCCCTCTGCCCGCACAACGCGTTCACGGCGTTTAAGTTTAATGCATAAATCTCCAGGGCGAGGCCCACCGAAGCGCGAGGCCGTGGGCCTGGGCCCACGTCGCCCACGCCTTCCGCCGCCTCTGTATCTATCTATACATATAATAAAATCGTAGACTTGCCGTATCTGTACATTGAAGATTTTTGCAAAATAATAACTGGGGGATGTTAGGGATAAGTAATAGAACGTAAAAAAGCTATTTTTGAAATTTTTGTCTGTTTGTCTGTATGTTTGTGCGCGCATCACGCAAAAACTACTGAATGGATTGAAATGAAACTTGGTATGATTTAAGTTCATACTACGGAGTAACATATAGGATACTTTTTATCCCGAAATTCAGCACGGTTCCCTTGGGAAAAGGGATGAAAGTCAAAAAGTGTACTTAGCTGTAATTCATTAACGCGTGGTCCGATTTCATTCATTCTTTTTTTGTTAGAAAGGAAATACTTTAAAGATTACTGGCTAATCTCTCAAAGGCTGGATCGATTTTGATGGGACTTTCACTGGCGGATGTTTAAATTTTGATCTACCTAAACATCCGCCAGTGAACTTTTGACAGTTTTTAGCAAGGTATGAGCTCAAAAGAGCTTAGGAAAGACAAAATGATTCCCACGGGATGTTTAAAAACCAATATCCACGCGAACGAAGTCGCGGGTTTCCGCTTGTACCTACTATAACTGATGAGAGAAGCCGATGGATGCACCATCAATTTATTAAGGTTTAGTGTAAAGCCGAACTACAATGTTAGATAATAATATAATTGTCAATTTGTTCGGAAAAAAAATTATATGTATTTTTATGTTTACCTATCGAGTTTGTTAACGTTGTCAATTTATTCGGAAAAACTGAAATTGAGAAATAGGACGTATACTAATATCGAGTTTCGATATCGAATGAATGGTGTGAAGGTTTGGTACCTATATCTAAACCTATATCTAATGAAAATTGCAAAGTAATATAATACCTAATTGAAAAATTATCTTTGTACTTTTTTCCGTGTTGGTACATTATTTACCCACATCGGAAAGGAGATACATGCGTTTGGCCTTACAGGTTGTGTGTGTATGTGTATGCGTATTTTATTACCATTTTCCTGAAAAACTATTGGGCCAATTTTGATGCCTTAGTTTCGATTTCGTTCTTTGGATGCCTCAGAACAGCATCTTAGATTTTTTAAATTAGATATACTTAGGTATAAGTATTAGCCATGGTCAGCAAGGTTCTCCTACAACTGAGCTTAAAGCTTGTTCGACAATAATAACAGGTGGGATTTGAACCTTCGACCTTTCGGTTTCTAGTCCACATCCTGACCGTTGCGCTATTGAGGTTCTGGTATATATGTATTGTTATGTTCAAACGGATAGGCCCCAGAGGGTACAATAGTTCATCGTGGATTTTGTTTAATTTTCTTATTAGATAGGACAGAAAGATAAATTCGTATTGAAACAATTAAACGGTAGACGTGTTTTAGTTTTTAACAGGTTTTTAACCTCCGACGCAAAAACGACGGGGTGTTATAAGTTTGACGTGTCTGTGTGTGCGTGTGTGTGTGTGTGTGTGTGTGTGTGTGTGTGTGTGTGTGTGTGTGCGCGCGCGTGTGTGTGTGTGTGTGCGTGTGTGTGTGTGTGTGTGTGTGTGTGTGTGTGTGTGTGTGTGTGTCTGTCTGTCTGTCTGTTCCCCCGTAGCGCTCAAACGGGTGGACCGATTTAAATGCGGTTTTTTTTTGTTTGAAAGGTGAATTAGTCGAGAGTGTTGTTAGATATGTTTGATGAAAATCGGTCCAAGATGGCCGCCGCTACAAATTTTTAATTTGTACTTGTGTTAATGTTACCTACATACGTAGGTAGGTACCTATTTTATCTTGTTAGAAAATATAAAAATAGTTGCAGCTACTTAAAACGCGCTTGCTGGTTTCATGTCTAACGGTGCTTACATCACTTAGTAGTAATTATAAACGTCTTGAGACTTGAGATTTTGACAACACCATGGAAGAGGAAATTTTTGCCGCGCGTTCATGATAAAGGCCAAATTAGACGGTACCCTGTTCTAGACGTGTGCGCCGATGCTAAAATCTCCGGCGGCGCACGCCGGTCAAAAATCGGCGGCGGCGGCGTGTTTTCGGCGTAATTTCGGCGTGGATAATTTTAATAAAACTGTCTAAATTGTACAATTATTTTTATTAAAAATCAGATGCAATTAAAAAAACAAATTATAATCACAAACATAAATCTACAATCAACAAAAAACAGCAAAATAAAAGTATTTTTAACCGACTTCAAAAAAGAAGGTTCTGTATTCAACCCGTATGTATTTTATGTAGGTATGTTCGGAATCACCAAGCGGCATGTATTCAATGATGTCTCTGTGATCAATAGGATAAAGACGGGTAATAGGGTAAAGGTGCGTTGGAAGACGTCTTTAAGCTTCTGGACTGGAACGGACTTGGCAATTGGCATCAACATAAACGGCGAGTACATCACTCACCTATGGTTTGCCGATGATATAGTCGTGATGGCAGAGACTCTGACAATATAATGCTCAACGATCTCAGCAGAGTTTCTCAACAGGTGGGCCTAAAAATGAACTTGAGTAAGACGAAGGTCATGTCTAATGCTCATGTTCCACTCCACCCGGTAATCGTTGAGAACTCTGCACTCGAAATTGTAGACGAGTACATATATACCTGGGACACACGGTCCAGCTAGGTAGGTCCAATTTCGAGAAAGTGATCAACCGCCGAATCCAACTCGGCTGGTCAGCGTTCGGAAAACTTCGAGATGTCTTTTCGTCCAATATCCCTCAGTGTCTGAAGACGAAAGTCTTCGAACAATGCGTGTTGCCAGTGATGACTTACGGATTTGAGACATGGTCGCTAACAATGGGCCTCATAAGAAGGCTCACGGTCACTCAGCGGGCGATGGAGAGAGCTATGCTCGGAGTATCCCTGCGGGATCAAATCAGTAATGAGGAGATCCGCAGGAGAACCAGAGTTACCGACATAGCTCATCGAGTCGCGAAGCTGAAGTGGCAATGGGCGGGGCACATTGCTCGAAGAACCGATGGACGTTGGGGTCCCAAGGTGCTTGAATGGCGACCTCGCACCAGTAAACGAAGCGCAGCTAGACCCCCCGACATAGACTCGATGGACAGACGATCTCAAACTAGTCGCTGGCAGCCGCTGGAATCAGGCGGCACAAGATCGTGTGCTGTGGCGATCCTTGGAAGATACCTATGTCTAGCAGTAGGACGTCTATTGGTTGAAACGAACGATGTTCGGAATTATTTCAAAAATCAAGAAGGTTTACAACATAGGTATACAACATACCTAGTTATCATTTTTATGTATGGAGTTACACGCATAAATGTAAAGTTCTAAAACACTTATAACTGGCGCCGATTTTACGCCGAAACGCAGATTGGCGGCGGCGGCGTCGAAAAAATGACGGCGGCGGCGGCGGGTCGGCGCGGCGCACACGTCTACCCTGTTCATCGTTCATTTTTGCGGTGAACGATGCATGGTACGATATATTTATTATGGCAAAGTGCCTGTGAACGATGAACGGTCGGTTCGGACGGTTCATTTTCGATGATTCACCGATGAAGCCTCCAAAATGAAAGCAAAAATCTCGTAAAATGAACCGTCTAATTTGGGCTTTAATGATAATTAATTTATCGAAGTGTGCTTAAAATATTATATATTCCGTTGTATAACATAAGTTTTCGCAGCTGCAGCGGAGGAATCTCAAAATTTGGCAGAAAGAAAACATCGATTGCGTCTCCACGCACCCAAACGGGCTCGCCCTGCAAGTTGACTATTTTTTTTGTAAGGATAATTCGCCTTTATAATATCTCACTAATATTATAAAGGCGAAAGTTTGTGTGTGTGTGTGTGTATGTTTGCTATTCTTTAACGCCGCAACTACTGAACCGATTTGGCTGAAATTTTGAAAGGAGATAGATAATGCCCTGACTTAACACACAGTTCCCACGGGATTTTGAAAATACCGAAATCTATAGCTACAGCTATAGGTAGATTACTATAGCAAACTTCCTTGAAAGTAGATATAAAGACTGGAAAAGGGAGCGGGAACTGGAACCGGAAGTCCACGATTACCTCGGTATTTGTGAAAAACCGAAATTCACGCAGGCGAAGCCGCGGGCAGAAGCTAGTGAACTAATAAATGGCGTCGCACCGCGCCGTTTCGCATCGTTCTGAAGCCAACTAAAATCGATTGTTGGTAATTCAAATTCAGGTCTACTTACATTTATTTCATTGCGGTTTACAATCGGTTTTAAATTAACCACCATCGAACTATTCTAAGTTAACCACCTACTTTTTCTGCGCTTATATTATAGGTAATAATATGTGGTAGCTTCATATAGGTAAAACTATGTAATCGTAAAAATCTCAATAACATGGAGTGCAATAATAATAATTATTTTTTGTAAGTAGTAAGCTGTGTAGCAAGTAAGTAGGTATACCTATATGAAAATTGTTAAAACTAAAAATAGATATAATTTTAAGTAGTTACCTAACTATAGGTAAGTAGGTAGGTACGCTATGTTAGCAAAATAAGATCGGCAAAGTCCAAGTGCCATAATGACTATACTTAGTCATCAGATTTTTTGTCAGCGCGTTAACACACTGCTGAAATTGATTTCTTACCCGTTTTTCTCCGTAACATTCTCTAAGCGTGACGTACAACGAGAAACCCATAAACAACACCTTCAGACTGAGCGCCACCGACACCACAATTATAAACACGCTTATACCTAACATTGTTAACTTTTACTCGTGAAAAAACTATTTTAAACGAAAGTATGATTGTTATTCTCGTATTTTTATTTATATCAATACAATCCACGCGGCCTCAATGCCGCGTTCGGAAACAAACTGCTGGCTACAATGAACTCGACGACTGCAGGTTTTTTGTCGTGAGCAAGCGTGTGAGCCTTCGTAATGCGATCGAAATGTCAACTTTTTTAACTTTGTTTCTAATACTTTTACGTAAGTTACATAATATATACTTTATCTCATGATAGGTACCTAGTAGTATCGACATATTGAAACGTGCCTCGGTAGAGATTTTCGCTATATCTGAATGCTCTGGTAGGTAGGTATTTTTGTTTTGTTTTAAGATCGTGCAGTTAGTTACATAAATTCAGATAAAGTAAGGTAGGTAATAAATAACACCTACTTAATAGTAAAAACAGTATGGTAAGTTAACAAAACTAGTGATCTCCCACGTCTTTGCAATTAGGTATTACTTACACCAGTTAATTTTATGCTTTACATTTTGGATTACAATATACCTACCTACCTAATTACCTACCACTTTTAATCTCAAAGTGAAATAACACATTTATATTATAACAAGCGGATACCAGCGTTCGCGTGGATATTGGTTTTAAAAATAGGTACGTGTTGTTTTTCCTAAGCTCCTTTGAGTTCAAACCTTGCTGGCATCTGCCAATGAAAGTCCCATCAAAATCGATCCAGCCTTTTGGGGATTAGCCGGAACAAATACACACACACACACAACGCACGCCAGCGTAAGATGATAATCCATACGTTCAAAGGTTTCTGTACAATCCGGGTTCCAAGTATGGAATAGAATTTTGATAGCTGTAGTTTCTGAACTACAAAACCGATGACTTTGAGATATGTACGGGATAATCTTTAAAGTATCTCCTTTCTAACAAAAAAAAAAGAATTAACGAAATCGTGCAGCTAAGTACACATTTTGACTTTCACCCCCTCTCCCAAGGGAACCGTGCTGAATTTCGGGATAAAGGTACCTATCCGATATTTTAATATTTAAACTATCGTGAGTGATATTCATTTTAAGGAATTGAAACACCGGCTTTAACCCGTGTATTTTGTCGGAGTGTGCCCGAGTAGTTTCGAACCCATCCGGGGCCCTTAGTCATATGAGCATGTTCGCGCGGCGCGGCGCAAAGCAAACTGCGTGCGGCCCGAGCGGCTGCGCGGAGGGCGCGTTGTGAGGGGGGCTGAAGTTGGGGCGAAGCTGGCTCCGCCACAACTTCCGACGGTTCATGCTGGTCTTCATCGCTGACACCGTCGTCGTGGACCAATTTTCATCAAACAGCTAACAACACTCTCGACAAATTCACCTTTCGAACAAAAAAAAACCGCATTCAAATCAGTCCACCCGTTTGAGCGCCACAGGGGAACAGACAGACACACACACAGACACGTCAAACTTATAACACCCCACGTTTTTGCATCGGGGGTTAAAAATAAAGGCGTACTGAATATACCCAATTCATTTGATAGCGGGAGGTTCTAGGGCGTCATAATATTATGCTTCCTTAGAAGACTCGCTATGTCATCCCTTCATTCAGTTTCGCCTACTTGAAGTTTTTTACTCAACAAATGTTAAGCTTCATGCAGGATATTCAAGTTACCTGGGATCCTATCCGAGACAATTTTCCGCTCTTAATGGACTTTGCTTGCAGGACCACATACAGTCCACAGTCCATATGCCGTTTTACATCGATGTGTGCAGCATACTTACGTCCTACGTACCCCCACACTCGTCGTAAACAATAATCCGCAGATCACACAATGGCCAACTCCCAACGTTGGTTCTAGTGCTTGGGTATTAGGTAAGTACATAATATATTATGCTAACGCGATGCTTGGTTGTCGATACACGTCGTGTTGGGCGAACAGTCCAATAAGGTGTGAGTCAGCCTAACTGGTGGCCACACATTATCGATAACACATACATAGTTATAGGTATGCTACATTGTTGAAAATGTATCAGCTGCATTGATCTATTAACTAAGAGATCTGAAGCTAAAAATTAACTTGAGGTACAGTTATTGTACTCACCTAACCTAAATGACTCCTGTCTAGGTGTAAATGAAACACCGAATCGCACTTGCTTTTTATTATTTCTAAGCATGTCACTAAATTGATTGTCAAATGGACTTATTTGTTAAATTTTAATAAATTTAATCCTACCAAATTAAATAGGTATGTCTCATAAACCATCATTACTTTATGGATTGTTTAGATATTGTTTTTGCATGTTTTATGTCAATTGACAATTGAATATAGTCGTATCATAATTTTCCAAAAACATACATTACGAGGCTGATAAATTTTTATTATTTTGGTGTTCTTCTTCCAAGAATTTATAAATGTTTGATCTTAAGTTATTTTTGATAAATTTTCCGTAGTTTTATTATAATGTCCTGTGCTGTGAAAGAATGTAATTCCTATAGGGGCATAGTAATATATAAGTCAATGTATAGGGATTAGGGGCCGAAAAGAAAATTTTAAAGGAACATTACCTATCATTTCATCGGTGAGTTTTGATAGTTTTGTATGTAAATATAATCTAAAATTATGTAACGTTATTTGTAGTTTTTGGAAATCATCATCGTGGTCAATTCTACACCGATTTTTGCCTATATTTTAAATATTTTCTGTTGACTAATAAAGGTTATGTTTTTTAGCATAGTGATGTACTAAAATTGCATATCGATTACGTGCGATAAAATTTTTAACCCCCGACGCAAAAACGACGGGGTGTTATAAGTTTGATGTGTCTCTGTGTGTGTTGTGTGTGTGTGTGTATGTGTGTGTGTCTGTCTGTCTGTCTGTTCCTCTGTAGCACTAAAACGGGTGAACCGATTTGAACGCGGTTTTTTTTGTTTGAAAGGTGAATTAGTCGAAAGTGTTGTCAGCTATTTTGATGAAAATCTATGCAAGATGGCCGCCGCTACAAAATGGTAGATTATTTATTTTTCACAAATCCGTTAATATGGGTATCAAATGAAAGGGCTTGACTAGTAGAATAACACCATGCAAATCCAAGATGGCCGCGATCAAAAAATGGTGTCGGGGGTTTTTTTTTAATTTTTTGAACATTAGATTCCGTAGCCACTACACACAATGAATACTTACGTGTATTTCCGTGTGCTAGATTGTTGTATCAAGATCGCTAAATTTTTATTTGTTACAGATTTCCAAAGAACCCAAAAATAAGAAATGAATGGGCACAAAGAATAAGACCGCAATATTGGACATCGCAGAAACACAGTCATATTTGTTCAAAACACTTCACACTTAATTGATTTGTGCCCAAAAACAATTTAAAATGGAGGCGCTTAAAAGCAAACGCTATTATTTTTGCCGCATATAGACACATTGGTAATTATAATAATATTAGATATTTGTAATAATACCATAATTTCATGCTAGTGTTGTGTGAAGGTGCAAAATACATGCAAATACTAGGGTTGGACTTAATAGTCTTTGGCACGAATTCAGAGATAAAATAGTCATTAGTGATAGATGTTTGGTCCACGAGTATAATGCTAACACTCTTAAAATAAGGTAATTCATCGTTTTCAAGAAAACAACGAAAATCAATTCTAACCTCAACACTGGATGATTTACCCTCTCCCTCCCCCCATCCCATAACCCATATCAAGGCGGCACGTTTTAAAAGTTTTACCCTAAAAGCTGTTATTAGTGTATGAAAAACGCTGAAGCGAAACGTGAAAAATGTTCTACCAGGTCAGATTTTTTTAATTTAAGGCAAGAGAACCGTTACCAATGGATGTCTGTAATGCAGAAGAAAATTCCGCCAATGAAGTTTCCATTCGCACATTAACGGAGTGACGTATAAACATTAATGTTCAAAGAAATTTAGTAAGTGTACAATATTCGTTCGTTCGTTCGTTTCAACCAATGGACGTCCACTGCTGGACATAGGTCTCTTGCAAGGATCGCCACAGCACACGATCTTGTGCCGCCTGATTCCAGCGGCTACCAGCGACTCGCTTGAGATCGTCTGTCCATCGAGTGGGGGGTCTACCTACGCTTCGTTTGCTGGTGCGAGGTCGCCATTCAAGCACCTTGGGACCCCAACGTCCATCGGTTCTTCGTGCAATGTGCAACGTGTGCAATGTGCAAATTGCACGAAGTATTATATTACTACCTATTAATATTACTACCTATTAATATAAATATGTAGGTTTAATATTTTGTATTTCGAGACAAAACAATTCACTATTGTAATCTACATAGTACTTTCAGGAAGGTTTTAGTATATGTATAACACACCTAGTTACCATTCTTATGTGCGAAGTTACACGCATAAATGTACCCACATGTCACTAATATTTTTGACTGGTACACCGCGGTTCCTCTGAGATTGCTGGACCGAAGTCGGTTTAATTTTTCTTAAAAATAGCTTGTATGATCGTATTTTCGAAACACCGTTTATAAAGTTTCATCGACTCCAAAAAGACTCGATTTTATTTCAGTTCTAGAAGGCACAACAAAGGTTCTAGAAGGATATGTATATTTTGTGTTTTATATATATGTAAATTTTTCGATGTGTACACTAAAACCTTTCTGAAGGTATGTAGATTATGATAGTGAAAAAATCATCAAAATCGGTTCATTAGTTGCGGAGATAATCGCGAACATACTTATATACATACATATATACATACATACAACCTCCTTTTTTGAAGTCGGTTAAAAATATACTATATGAAACATGTTATTGACACGATTGATGTTAACAAGATGATGCCCGAGACTTCATTCACGTGAGCTTAGGTTTTTATTTTATTAATCTTGTGGGAACGCTTTGATACTGCAAGACAAAAGTAGCCTTAGATATCGGTTCCCGGGATGCAAGCTGTCTGTGTACAAAATTTCGTCCAAATCGGATGGGCCCTGAAAAGGTAAAAGACAGAAAGACACACTTTCGCATAATGTAATATTAGAGTATGGTGCACATATTTAAACACGCATATTGTGTCCCTATAGATCCTCACAGTCAAAATATCGATAGTTACATCACTAGCATGTCACGTGTCATCGTCACGTGTCATTAAAAAACTTGTGACCACTGACAGATGTAAACTTGACATCTATTTAGAGTATATATTACAATATCCTAGATCAGCTGCGATTGCATACATAAACAAGTGCGTAGTAGACCAGTGTCGATAATTTTTGAAAAAAAAAAAAGAAAATCACAGTAGGATGAAACCCGTTGGAAAAGGAGGAGACTATTATAAAAATACAAGGAAAAATAATTTACGGGCGATCTGAGCTCGGGAAAAAAGGGGGGGAGTTTTAAGGGTAAAAAACGGTTTATCTCGATTTCCGGCAAAACTACAAGTCCTATGGAAAAAAATCAAATGGCAAAGTTGTAGGTAATAAAAAGATCTACAACTTTTGTATTTACACTTTTTTCGCATAACCTCAAAATGTATGTGAAAAGTTAAAAAAAACCAAGTTTTTGGTTTTTTATTTTTATCTTTTACAATAATTTTTTTTTTTTCACGAAATTTGGTGAAAACTTACCCTTTTATGTCCCAAATACACTAATTTATTTGATTTGAAATATTTAGTTTTTCTCCTTATATTTGACTTAATATCGAAAAAGCACCCCAATTTTCAATCGACAATAATTCATCCGTCAAAATATCAGATTTTTTCAAAAAGTAGGTGTGCGTTCTGTTTGTTGAAATCTCTACTTTCCGATGGTGTAAAAATATATGTATATTACTATAGTAAATCTTCTCAGAAAATGAAAAAAACCGGAATTCGAATTTTTTTAATCTTGTACTAAAATATCATTCAATTTTAATTTTTTAGGTTATGTTACGTTAAGCATGTTATTTTTTAAAGAAAATATTACTTTATTACTAATATAATATTACTTTTTCGATATTAAGTCAAAATAAGGAGAAAAACTAAATATTTCAAATCAAATAAATTACAGTGTATTTGGGACATTATAAAGTGGTATAAGTTGGTAGATTTGGAAGTTTTCACCAAATTACGTGAAAAAAAAATATTTATTGTAAAAGATAAAAATAAAAAACAAAAAACTTGGTTTTTTGAACTTTTCACATAAATTTTGAGGTTATGTGAAAAAAGTGAAAATAAAAAAGTTATAGATCTTTTTATTGAAAATGAAAAATGAAAATGAAAAAAAATTTTATTTACCAAAGAAAACAAATTTACAATTTGGTATATCTGTTGGGACCCACACTAGGTAATCCTGTATCGTGGGGCCCAATTCACAATTATTAACAGTTTTATGTTTAAAGTTGACGCTCAGATGAATTAACAAATGAATTTAGACTTAGTTATACATACATATAAATTACTAAATAAGAAATTTAGAAAAACAAAGGTAGTATTAAAACTTAAGCTAGTACAAATACAGATTCAATGCCCTTATTTTAAAGATGTGATGAGTTTTTCAGTTGACTCATAGTTTAAGACCCCTCTCCCAGTTTGACGCTATGGAAGTTTAGGTATCTAACGGCAGGTAGGCTGGCGGCCAGTTACACGGACGACTACTTGGATATAGCGCGACTATGACTATAGTTTTGGTACTTGTATTAAATATTAATTTATAAATTATTTATTTGATATTGTAGTATTATATATTATATATTTACTATAAAATATTTTTAAAATGACTTCGCGTGGGACTTTATCGAATAAGTATTTCATTAATCTACGTTCAACTTACAAAACAAAAGCGACCAGGATAATATGATGTTCTTCTCTATAATGACATGTAGGGTTCCGTATTTATATCATAGGTATCACGCATATTTAGCCTTCAACCATTTTTTTCTAAACTAACTAATAAAAGAAACAATCACCTTTTTAATTATTTAACAATTACCAATTATTATTATTATTATTATACATATTTCAAATCATCTGTCTGAAAATAACATTACAGAGCTGTTGCATTGCACCTGTTGAAGTTCTTGGATACATTTTCTGATAAGAGTACAATTATTTAAAGTTTACCAATAGAACAATAAAAAGTATGCAATCTTTGTTTACTGCTAAAATGTCGGTTTAGTCAGAAGTGCAAGTGCGACTTTTATTACAGTAATTAGTAATAAACAACAGGTGTTTGTAGTCATTAGGTAGGTACCTAGTATATTTTTTTGGGAGGAGGGGGCGAATTTTGCTATTTCGTATAATTTTTTTTTTTCTTCTTCTTTTGATTTCTTCCTTAAAAAAATACAACGGCCATTTTGGATTCCAAAATGGACATCATTTTTTATGTTCAGTCCCCCAAAAAACTTCGGAAATGAAATGACACCCATATTATAAACAAGTGGATAAACCCGCGACTTCGTTCGCATGGATATTGGTTTTTAAAATCCCTCTCATTGAGAACTCTTTGTTTTTCCTAAGCTCCTTTGAGCTTATACCTTGTTAAAAACTGTTGAAATTTCACTAGCGGATGTTTAGGTACATCAAAATGTAAACATCCGCCAGTGAAAGTCCTATCAAAATCGGTCCAGCCTTTCAGAGATTGGCCGGTAATTTATAAAGTATCTCCTTTCTAACAAAAAAAGAATGAATGAAATCGGACCACCCGTTAACGAATTACAGCTAAGTACACATTTTGACTTTCATCCCCTCTCCCAAGGGAACCGTGCTGAATTTTGGGATAAAAAGTATCATATATATTACTCCGTAGTATGAACTTAAATCATGCCGAGTTTCATTTCAATCCATTTAGTAGTTTTTACGTGATGCGCGCACAAACATACAGACAAACAGATAAACAGACAAAAATTTCAAAAATAGCTTTTTTATGTTCTATTACTTATCCCTAACATCCACCAGTTATTATTTTGCACAAATCTTCAATGTACACATATGGCAATTCTACGATTTTATTATATGTATAGATATGTATAGAAGATAATTTCTTAAAAAAAAATACGACGGCCATCTTGGATTTCAAAATGGAATATTAGTTTATAATATTATATTTCCGTGACTGTCCTAGGTGCTATGCTGTAATTTCACTTATTTAAAAAAATACGCACTATTACTTACTACTCACGCATATTTTTTAGAAAAATATTCATGCTCAAAACTTTGCAGTCGTTGTATAAATTAGTGTTTACACGACTCTCGTACGTGCATCTGGATGGTGGCAAAATTGGCACAGGTCCTTCCCCAACGAGCGCCGGGCGCATACTAAATAAGCTAAGACATTGCTTAGCTATTTATTGTAATTTAGGGTGATGTTTAATAAGTTTTTATGTTTGATCAAATAAATGAATTGTTAATTAAACTATATACATAGATTCGTTAAAGAACATAGTTTATTTCTACATAAAAAATTTATTGAATTTATGCTTTTTTCAATACAAAAAATCGTGTTAAAGTAACCGTATAATTCGGGAAATTTGGCGGAAGTTCTTTTTTTTTACCCATTAAGTTGATAAAAAATCTATATTCTGGTCTGTAATGTGTCAATAGGACTATATGTCTGATATTTAAGTATTTTTTTCAAGTAAATCAGATGACTTTAAAGGACAGATATAGAGCTTCAAAGTTGAGTCTGTTATTTATTTTATTAAAACGAGGTGTGGGAAATTGATCATTACAAAATAAATAAAATAGTTTTTGTAAATATGGTCTGACAAATGTCAATATGAAGGATTAGTTTATTTAAAACATGTATTGAAATATGTGAAAGTCTCTCCTACGATGCTAAATTTGGAGCTTGAAATCTCAGATTTTTCAGAGAAAAGGTAAAACTGCTCTTAAGGAAGCGAGCCAGGTAACAATTTTCGTTTTTACAGAGCAATGTTTTATATCACAGGTGCGAACAACATTGTTGTATATTAGTGAGTCTACGTATGGTCTAAAGCGTCTGGCAAAACACGAATTAACTTTAGGAAACGAAATTCTGTAAACGCGGCGATTGAGTAGGGATTGATAATCATTGGAGTTAATAACTGAATGATGTACTTTAAGAACTAGTTTTAAAATATATAACTGTCGTACCGTAAGGACTTTGCTTTCTTGATACAAACTGTAGGTAGGATATTTAAAAGGCTTTTTTAACATCGTTTTTAGGACTGCACGCTGGCCTCTTTCTAGCTGAATCATATATCATATTACCTACAACTTTGTCATTAAATTTTTTTCCATAGGACTTGTAGTTTTGCCGGTAATCAAGATAAACCGTTTTTTACCCTTAAAACTCCCCCCCTCCCCTTCCCGAACTCAGATCGCCCGTAAATTATTTTTCCTTGTATTTTTATAATATTCTCCTCCTTTCCCAATGGGTTTCATCCTACTGTGATTTTCTTTCACTTTTTATTATTTTTAAAGGGATCTACCCTGGGCTATAGGTATACAAATGTGAAAACGCCTTTAGAAAAGAAAATTGGGTAACATTGCGAAGTCATGGCCCTGTAATAAGTTATTACGTTCACTCTATTCGCAAGCTGTAGCCTGTGCTCTAGATGCCGAAGTAGTGCTCGGTAGTAGTAGTAGTAGTTAGTGATTTGAGAATTGAACGCTAGTTCAAGATACTTATTAGGTCGGTATTTACTCTTTTGTATTCAGAGCCAATAAGAAACTTCCGCAGATCATAAACATGCAATGTAAAAAAAAAAAATAGTTTTGCTTATCAAAGTTTGAAGGTACCTAGGCATAGGTACAATCTAGAACGTTTTTAGGGTCCCTTACTTTCTATTTCAATAAAATCCGGCCAAGTGCGTGGCGGGCCACGCGCAGTGTAGGGTTCCGTAGTCACAATCCTTGAAAAACAGATATAACTCCTTAACCTGTGAACTCTACTTAGCCATGATAGTTTTCCTTTAAAATTGATTATAATATATACTACTGCTGTGAATTTTTTCAAGTTCCTATATACTGCCATTTGGCTGATAGAGGGGGGGACGACGACACTTGACTCTAATAAAAATTAGCACTTTAAAACATCATATTTTACAAACGGATCTAGAAATCGAAAAATGATGTTCCCACACCTACAGTATTTTTAAAAGACCTATTCAACGATACCCCACACTATGGGGTAGACGAGAAAAAAAATATTCACCCCCACTTTACATGTAGGGGAGCTACCCTAAAAAAATATTTATCAAAATTTTATTTCACCACTTTGTCGGCGTGATTAATATTTATACCCATGCCAAATTACGGATTTCTAGCACTAATAGTCTCTGAGATTAACCGAGGACGGACGGACGGACGGACAGACAGACAGACGGACGGACATGGCGAAACTATAAGGGTTCCTTGTTTACTACGGAACCCTAAAAACCAGGGGCGTAGCTACCGCCGTATATGCCGTATCAATTATACGGGGCCCCCAAGCCACGGGGGCCCCCGACGTGCGTAAGCAAAAATTAACAAAAACTTCCCAAATTTTTGTTTATTTCAGAAATGAAAAAAGTAAAAAAAAATGTTGTCCAAAAAGTTGTCCATAGAGGCAGAATCTTTAGAAAAACTAAGGTCATCATTAGCTATAGGTAAATGATTTAATAAATCAGTTTGCCGAAAAAAAGGCAAGGAGAGTATATATTTAATTTGAAATGTTTGTAAAATTTTTAGAAAAAGTGACAGATAAACAATTATGATGAATAAATATTGCTTTTAATTTTATGCAATTTTTTTTCTTTTGTGAGAAATCCTTACCCTTCATAAGGGCCCCCAAACAAATTTTTATACGGGGCCCCGCCAAGGTACGCTACGCCACTGCTAAAAACACATATTTGAATTGAATCAATTGATATTGAATTACGTTTATGTAGATACCCTTGTTCCGGCTTTGAAATCTGTGTACACCCTCCTGAAAATATAATAAACTGGCATCCAAGGCTGTCTAATAATATCAATAGCTGGTCTAGACAGACAGCACACGGTAGCTCGCGAGGCTCAGCCTCGACCGAGGCAAATGCCTTCGGCCTCGGGGGTTCGGGGCGGAAACGCACTGCGCGTCTACACTGGTCGTGATGCCGAACAACACTTTAGCCTCGTATTAATTAACTAGCGGTCCGCCCCGGCTTCGCCCGTGGTACATAATATATAGCCTATAGCACTCAGGGATCACGTACCAACGTACCAACGGTAAAAGAATTTTTGAAATCGGTCCAGTAGTTCCTGAGATTAGCGCGTTCAAACAAACAAACTCTTCCGCTTTATTATATTAGTATAGATGATTACTTACGAGCCTTTAGCCTTGCGAGGCAGCCGCGTTATGTCTGAACATTGTAACAAAATACGTCCTATCAGTTTTTAATAAGCCTGATAAAATTATTGTCCGAAGATATCACACCAAATTCCATCCGCCTCAGTGTGGTGCCAAATACCAAGCGATATAACCATGCTGACGGCAGTGCTGTCTGTTTTAAATTATATATTTTTTGGGATAGTTTTTTCGACATTAATACTTAATGTGGTATTTCTATCTATATCGATTCTATTTACTCTCTTCTGGCAAGGAAAGGTAATTAATATATTTACTAGGTACCTACTTATTATAAGTATTTAACAAACGTCATGATTTGAATGACGATTAATTTAATAGATTTCATTTTCCTACTTGAATTTTAATAACAAAACGATAATAACGAAGTAGGTACGTAAGTAAGTGCGGGGCCGCACTGCGAAAATTATTCGCGCGTATTTTATTCGCGCGGTTTATATTCCGCATTTTAATATATTTTTCTCGCGAATTTTAAATCGCATGTGCGTGCAGAATTTTTTCGCAAAATTCTGTGACATGGGAATGTATGAAGCTGCACGCACATGCGATTTAAAATTCGCGAGAAAAATATATTAAAATGCGGAATATAAACCGCGCGAATAAAATTCGCGCGAATAATTTTCGCAGTGCGGCCCCGCTCTAAATGTTACTGACGTACTTACCTACCTACGACATTTGATCGCTATCGGTGGAGTAGAATCCATGATATGAAGTACCTAGGTACGACTCGAATTAATTATGGTGTTCAAGAGTTCAAATAAGAAGTAGATACTTGTGTTGTTAAATTATATAGGTACATAGTGTCGAAATGTAATAAATATTGTCACGCTTCCTGCTTCCTGTAACTAAGTACTTACGGACTTACCTACCTGTTTTGGAATATTTTTTGAAATATTTTTAGGGTTCAGTGATAGAGGATGGAGCGCAAAATATGCCGCCGTTTATCCCGATCGAGAGTTCCAGGCCAAGCCTCGCACCGGCTCTACCTCAGGTTATCATATTCAAAGCTATCGCCAGACACAGCAGTACCAACAATACAGTCCTCGCGCAAAATGACAAACCTTCAGAAGGCATTATTACGATATAATTTTGTATAATATTACTGTAATATGTATATAACGATTACTTTTTTACACTAACTGCCTAAGAGTAGGTATTTTAATGTGTGGATGTGCGTGTGCGCATGCGCGTGTGCGTGTGTGTGTGATGCGGTTTTTTTTGTTTGAAAGGTGAATTAGTCGAGAGTGTTCGAGTGTAGTCGAGTCACAAATCACAACTCCCTCAATATGGGTAGGTATAAAATGAAAGGGCTTGACTAGAAGAATAGCACTGTGCAAATCCAAGATGGCCGTCACCACAAAATGGCGAATGTCGGTGGGTTTTTAAATTTTTAAATTATACTTGTTTAATTGTTTTATTGTGCGTAATTAAGAAAACATTTATAAAATATGATGTTTATGACTAGATATTAGATTTTATCAATTTGGTATAAAAATAGATAGAAGGAGTTAAAAAGTCTATAAAATATTGAAAAAAACTTAAGGTAAAAACAAACAAAATTAAAATAATAAAAAACGAAATAAAAAATGCCTTTTGTAAGTTTACTACCTTTATAATAATTATGTCAGTTGTATTAGTGTTTAAACACACTATGCCGAAAATACGCGACCGAATTTCCGTGGCTGATTTTACGTTCCGACGGATTCGGCTAATATGACACACGAGAGCCGAAATTACGCGGCAGAAACTTGGGTCGCATATAATGTGTTGCTATACAAAACATTGCCGCCGAATCGCTGCAGAACTTACGCCCGACCGAAGTTCGGCTGTACGCTTTAACGCGACGTAATTTCGGTTTGGTGTGTCATCACTACCACAGAATATACGTATAATAGTACTGTCACTACATAGTATAAAACAAAGTCGCTTTCTCTGTCCCTATATCCCTATGTCCCTATGTATGCTTAAATCTTTAAAACTACGCAACGGATTTTGATGCGGTTTTTTTTAGTAGATAGAGTGATTCAAGAGGAAGGTTTATAAGTAGAAAAATTGGACCCGGTAGGTGGCGCTAATAGCGGGCAGGACGACGTCTGCCGGGTCCGCTAGTCAGTAATAAAATACGTAGGTATATTGCAGGCGTAGTCACGCCGAACTTCGGTCGCGTATTTTCGGTATAGTGTGTACTGTGTTTAAACACTGACTCATTAATTAGTTAGTATTTTATATGTTGTAGGTACCTATTTATGTTACAGTTTAAGCGTAGCTTTTACATTTAGCTATTAAAGTTAAGTAGGAGGCACGTAGTTAGGTATAGGTAGGTATGAAATGTACATTTTCTTAATAAATAAAGCACTGTCTAAAGTCTAAACTATTATGACGTGTTTGCTCGTAAACTAATGTATTAAGTAAGCAAATAATTATGTCAATAAAGGTAGGTAATGGAATGTGGCGCATTAGGTATAACTTCGAGCTCTATAAAATCTTCAATGAGCCAAACGTTGTCTGGCACATTAAAATCGCAAGATTGCAATGGGCTGGACATGTAGAGCGAATGGATGACCATCGCCCGCCAAAAAAACTAATGGCGTCACTCCCAGATGGACGCAGGAACATTGGTCCGCCAAAGCTTCGATGGATAGATGGAGTAAACCAAGACGCCAAGCGGATTGGTTTAAAGAACTGGAAAACGAACGCCAAAGATAGAGACCGGTGGAAGAATCGTCTTGAGCAGGCCCGGGCCCTCAAAGGGCTGTAGCGCCGATGATGATGATGAAAGGTAGGTAAGCCTTTTAATTTTTTAGATTTTCTAATATTAGTTAAGCTATACCTACCTATATCAAAAGAAGATGTAGGTAGATAGGATACTTAATTAAACTGATAAAAACTGATAAAATATGAACTACAAAGAAGTACCTACTTAAACTATATTACTTAATAGAAATTGCTATTTAATAATTTAAGAATAATAAGTATTTATTGTTAGTGGCTACGAAACTTATAAAAACAAAAACTACTTACTAAAGTTTACAAAACAACATAATAATAATATGTATTGCCGAAAACTTACACTAGATAGAGTCAGTTATTGGGAAAAGTTACTTATCCCGTAAATGGCCAATAAGAATAGGCACCCATTATAATATCCTTGGGAAAGTCAATAAATGTTTGGTGACACATTTTCACGCTTCACTTAGCTATTTTCCCTCTGACATTTACGAAGTGGGAAGGGTGACCTTCTTCGTGGGTGGGTGAGACACTTGTTGCTATTCAAAGAAGACTGGTGCAACAGGTCTAGACTACGAGTATGAATTTCTTATTAAGATAGATATACATAAATTATTAAAAATAATATATAAGTATATGAAGCCCCTGACATGCTTGGGTAGTAGATTATGTAAGAAAGAACTGTCTTTCAAATAATTTATTGTAGACTAGATGATGCCCACGGCTTCGCCCGTGTGGATTTAGGTTTTTAAAAATCCCGTGGGAACTTTTGATTTTCCAGAACAAAAAGTAGCCTATCTGTAGTAACCCGTCACCAAAACGGAAAAATTCCGTGGGATCCCCACGATTTCGGAATGCAATTCCTTACAGCATCAGGGTTGAGGAGTTGAATATGTACCTACTCGAGTTCATTCAACGATAAAGTCTTTAATTGGTACCCCCAATATCAATTTAAATAACCGACAGTTCCTAAATCCCATTAGTTTTGGGGATCAGTTCCCCTACAGCATCAGGATTGAGGAGTTGGAATCCAAGTTTTTCGTAGGACAGTGTCGCAGTGTTTCTCTATCGATAAAAAAAAATTACGCAAATCGGTTCAGAAATCTCGGAGATATCGGTGTACATAGGTAGAAAAACACAACTCCTCCTTTTTTGAAAGTCGGTTTAAAAAGTAGCCTATGTTACTCCCTGGTTAATTCTCTACTTGTATATGAAAGTCCCGTCAAAATCGGTTCAGCCGTTCTGAAGATTAGCCCGTTCAAACAGACAGACAGACAGACAGACAGACAAAAATTTTAAAAACGTGTGATTCGGTGATGGTACCGTTCAAATAACCATATGAGCTTAATATGAGGTAGTTATTTCGATATTACAGACAGACACTTCAATTTTATTTATTAGTATAGATTCTAATTTAATGTTTGTCTATTAGCCTGTCAATTCGTATTGGCTACTCCAATACTACTACGTGGCGGGTCTAAGCTCGTAATCCCTCTTTCCTATAAGAAAGGAGAGTTTTGACCAGCTGTGGGACGTTATGGAGCTGTAGTGGTGGTGGTGGATGGTTTTGTTTATTGGTAGGTTAACATTATGAATAGCACGCAAAGACGATCTTAATGCTGGCATTAGAGCTCACCCTTAGATAGGTAAGGTACAAAGTGAGAGAATTTTAGGTATGAATTAAATTATAATGTGTATAATATAATTTAATTCAACTTATTTAATGGACCAAATGTTATATACATTATACAAATGTATAAGATTAAATAATTTTATTTCTGTTTCTTGTTTTATTTCCGAATAATTTATTCACATACACCCAATATTTTATTACAAGCAGATATCCGCGACTTCGTTCGCGTGGATATTGATTTTAAAAATCCTGTGGAAATAATTTTGTTTTTCCTAAGCTCCTTTGATCTCATAACTTGCTAAAAACTGTTAAAAGTTCACTGGCGGATGTTAGGTAGATCCAAATGTAAACATCCACCAGTGAAAGTCCCATCAAAATCGATCCAGCCTTTCAGAGATTAGCCCGTAATCCTAAGAGCGGGGCCGCACTGCGAAAATGATTCCCGCGAATTTTATTCGCGCGGTTTATATTCCGCATTTTAATATATTTTTCTCGCGAATTTTAAATCGCATGTGCGTGCAGCTTCATACATTTCCATATGTCACAGAATTTTGCGAAAAAAATCGCGCGAATAAATTTCGCAGTGCGGGCCCGGCCTTAATGTACCTAACTACCTATCTACTTTCTAACAAAAAAAGAACCACGCGTTAATGAATTAGGTACCTACAGCTAAGTACACATTTTGACTTTCATCCTTTCTCGCAAGGGAACCGTGCTGAATTTCAGCATAAAATGTATCATATGTTACTCCGTAGTATGAATTTAAATCATACCAAGTATCATTTCAATCCATTTAGTAGTTTTTGCGGATAAACAGACAAAAATTTCAAAAATATCTTTTTTACGTTCTATTACTTATCCCTAACATCCCCCAGTTATTATTTTTCAAAAATCTTTAATGTACAGATACGGAAAGTCTACGATTTTATTATATGTATACATAGATAGTCTAGATAAATATGGATAGATTAATTAGATAATGGACAGCAATCACTTATTTATCATTATAAATAATAATACTTAATTATAATTCTATTTTTTTATTTATTGTAACATTTGCAATTACCTGACGGGGCATTAGGGTTCCTACGGGATTAACGGGAGACGGACCATCTAGTTAATTATTTACTTTTATCTACTCTCATATCATAAAATTCCGAATATGAAATCAAAATGTGTCATATATTGGACTACTTTATTCACATACATCTATAATATTTAAAAAAAAAATTAAAAAAGTTCATTATAACACTACTTTGTTAGGAAATTATTGCAAAACAATGTTAAAAAATAATTTTTTCTACATTATAGTACAGGCACTGGGTTCTGGTATTTTGAGCCATGCCGGGTGTTTATTATTATTATTATTATTATTTAATACTTTATTGTACACCAAAAAAACATAAATTAAACAAAAGAAACATTTTAAAAGAAATAGGTACAATAGTTAGTTTACAATAGTTACGGCCTGTTTCACCACCTTCTGATAAGTGTTGGATAGCCTAAACGTAAGTTTTGTCACTTTCTTACTTTATGTCAAGTGACAAAGACAAAAGTTGTAGATAGCTATCTAATACATATCAGAAGGTGGTGAAACAGGCACTTAGTTAGTTTAATTTTGTTACTTACAATGATTATCCCGCTATCAAAGTTACCCTATTACTACTACTGCGAAAGTGTGGCGGTAGCAAGATGCGGCCAGAGGACAGAGTGTAGTGCTACCATAATTGACCATAGACGCACTGCACGCACCGCACATTCGAAATTGACAATTGAATTTTGGCGCCTATTATTTAAATTTTTAATTTATTATTTATTTACTATTCAGTTTTTGTAACTCAAAATTTTGCAAGTGATTTTTGTTGCGCGGAAAAATGTCTAGCAGTGATACTGAAGAGAATTTAACTCCACCAGACATTCTGGAAATAGCATCGGGAATGACAAATAATCTTTTGCCAGCAAAATCAAAGAAAATTTACGATAAATGTTACCAAGATTTTATGAGTTGGAAAATTTGGAAAAAAACCACTTCATTTTCAGAAAATGTAATGCTAGCATATTTCCAAGAATTATCAAATAAATTTAAGTCTTTGTCCTTATGGGCTAAATACTCAATGCTCAAAAGTATATTGAGTATCTACAACCAAATCGATATTATTAAATACACAAGACTGATTGCTGTTTTAAAAAGAAAATCGCAGGGCTTTCAGGGAAAAAATGCAAAAACGTTCTCCCCTGAAGAATTGAGTACATTTATAAATTGCAATATCCAAAACATGAATACTTATTATAATAAATAATTTTGTTAATTTCTTAGTCTTTTCTTTTATACGTAAGATACCTATTGATGAGCTTAGATAAAGTAGTGTATGAAACTCTACATAATTAGTTATTAAAACACTCGTGTAATACTATTAAAAAACTCGCCTGCGGCTCGTTTTTTAAACTAACACTCGTGTTTTAATAACCTCTATTATGCAACCGTTTCATAAACTACTATTAGACTTTGAGATATGTATGGAATAATCTTTTAAAGTACCTTTCTAACAAAAATAATAATGAATGAAATTGGACTAAGCGTTAATGAATTACAGGTAAGTACACATTTTGACTTTCATCCCCTCTCCCAAGGGGACCGTACTGAATTTCAGAATGAAAAGTATCCTACTTATATTACCTATGTTACTCCGTAGTATGAACTTAAATCATGCCAAGTTCCATTTCAATCCATTCAATAGTTTTTGCGTGATGCGTGACAAACAAACAGACAAACATTTCAATAATAATTGCTTTTTTACGTTCCATTACTTATCCTTAACATCTCCCATTTTTTGCAAAAATATTATGTACAGACAACGAAACACTAGGTAACTAGACCAGAATCTCATGAAAAATAGGGAAATTAAATTTTGTAGTAAGCAACACTCAATCAACACAATCAACATACGACTACTTTGTTTTTGTGTTGAGCTTGTTGTTTACTTGGTTTTTGCATTGGTTAGTGTGTGCAGTTACTTTGTTTGGGCAATTCAAATTTCAGTAAACGGTTCAAGTTATTTGAAATATTAAACTGTGGTAAAAAACTAGTCGACATAAAACTTTTGTTAATGCAAAAAAATCAATTTCACAAAAAAATTCAGTTACTTTGTTTATTGCTGGGGCAGCCGTAGTGTTGCTAACTTTGGAATTTCATTTCCGTATTTTTCATGAGATTCTGGTCGACCTATACACGTCTTCGTATAAAATGTACATAAGACTCTCCGATCCGCCTTCGGTCGCGTCACGACACAGAACAACACAGTTATGTGTTTGCGCCTTATAGCCTATACTTAACTATCTAGATATAGGAAGTTAAAATATCATTACTTTCACTTTTACTACAGAATTTATTTGATAGATAGGTAGGTATATTGTTTACTTACCTAGTGCAGTTATTTCATGAGTGATTTCCTATATTTTTGGAATGGAATATGTACAGGATATAAACTTATTTTCTACTAGCTGACCCCCGCGACTTCGTTCGCGTGTTTATAGGTTTTATATAGGATCGGAACGGATCCCATAATTATTTTATGTACTTAAACTAAATGTAGCCTGTTACTCCTTATAACAACACATCTGCAATTGAAAGTTCCGTTAAAATCGATCCAGCCGTTCCTGAGATTAGTTGAAACAAATAGATAGACCGACAAACATAAATTTAAACGCACGCCAGTTTAAAATAAGCCGTACCTACAAAGATCCGGGTCCCATGTTATTTGAACCCAATAAATGTCTGTCATTTCTGAACTAACAAACCTATGACCTTGAAATACTTACGGGACAATATATAAAGTACTACCTTTCTAACAAAAAAAGAATGAGTGAAATCGAACAACGCGTTAATGAATTACAGCTAAATACACGTTTTAACTTTCATCCCTTCTCCCTAGGGAACCGTGGTGAATTTCGGGATAAAAAGTATCCTATGTCCTACCTCGGAGTATAAACTCAAATCGTACCAAGTTTCATTTGAATCCATCCAGTAGTTTCGGCGTGATGCGCGGCCAAGATACAGACAGACAGACAGACAGACAGACAGACAGACAGAAAGACAGACAGACAGACAAAAATGAAACAAATTGCAGATTTGGCTTCAGTATCGATTATAGAGTGCCCACCAATAAAAATTTTCAAAATATCTTCAATGTACAGAATTGGATCTGTTACAGTTTTATTATATTACTAGCCGACCCCCGCGACTTCGTTCGCATGGATATAGGTTTTTATATAGGTATGTAGAATCGGATCGGACCCCATAATTCTTTTTTGTACCTAAACTAAATGTATCCTAAGTTACTCCTTAACATCACCTATCTGCCATTGAAAGTTCCATCAAAATCGATCCAGCCGTTTCGGAGATTAGCTGGACCAAATAGACAGGCCGACAAACATAAATATAAACGCACGTCAGTTTAAAATAAGCCGTACGTACAAACATCCGCGTCCCAAGTTATTTGAACCCAATAAATGTCTGTCATTTCTGAACTAATAAACCTATGACCTTGAAATATTTACGGGACAATACTTAAAGTACTATCTTTCTAACAAAAAAAGAATGAGTTAAATCGAACTACGCGTTAATGAATTACAGCTAAATACATGTTTTAACTTTCTTCCCCTCTCCCAAGGGAACCGTGCTGAATTTCGGGATAAAAAGTATCCTATGTCCTACCTCGGAGTATAAACTCAAAACGTACCAAATTTCATTCGAATCCGTTCAGTAGTTTCGGCGTGATGCGCGGCCAAGATACAGACAGACAGACAGACAGACAGACAGACAGACAGACAGAAAGACAGACAGACAGACAGACAAAAATGAAACAAATTGCAGTTTTGGCTTCAGTATCGATTATAGAGTGCCCTCCAATAAAAATTTTCAAAATATTTTCAATGTACAGAATTGGATCTGTTACAGTTTTATTATATTATAGATAGATAGATTTCGAAGTAGATATATTTTGTAAGTAGATACTTTTTTTAATTCCTGGCAAGGTACGTAGTTGCCTACTAAATTGATATCAGAATCTTAATTTTTATTTAAATGATGCATAATAATACTTGATTCATATCGGCCTTGGAGAGCATATTTTGATCATACCCCCAAATGTTACTTGTCTTATATTAATGGTACCACCTTAGATTACATAATAGATATTTTAACGTAAAAATGATATATTTACTGTATGACCTATTATAAGTACTAGAGGATGCCCGCGACTTCGCGTGGATTTAGGTTTTTAAAAATCCCGCGAGAACTATTTGTTTTTCCTAAGCTCCTTTGAGCTCATACCTTAAAAACTGTTAAAAGTTCCCTGGCGGATGTTTAGGTACATTAAAATGTAAACATCCGCCAGTGAAAGTTCCATCAAAATCGACACAGCCTTTCAGAGATTAGTCGGTCATCTTTAAAGTATCGCCTTTTTAACAAAGTATAATCTCAAAACGTACTCGCCTGTAAAAGTCTCGTCAAAATCGATTCAGCCATTTCGACGATTAGCTCGAACAAACAGACAGACAATTTTTTAAAAAACGTGTGTTTGGACTGTTTGGATTGTGAAACAAACAAGCTATGCAGCTTGGCAGCATATACTTATGAGCTTGGCAAAGGCTCGTTATTTTGGAAGCACAGACAGACACTTCAATTACTTAGATTTATTTGTAACTAGAGAATGCCCGCGGCTTCGCCCGCGTGAGTTTCGGTTTTTCACAAATCCCGAGGGAATCGTGGATTTCCGATTCCCGTTCCCGCTCCCTTTTCCAACCTTTATACCTACTTTCAAGAACGTTTGCTATAGTAATCTACCTATAGCTGCAGCTATAGATTTAGGTTTTTTCAAAATCCCGTGGGAACTGTGGATTTTTTTAGGATAAAAAGTAGCCTATGTTTTAAGTCAGAGCATAATCTATCTCCATTCAAAATTTCAGCCAAATCGGTTTAGTAGTTGCGGCGTGATTGAGTAACAAACATCCAAACATCCAAACATCCAAACATCTAAACATCCAAACATCCACACTTTCACATTTATAATATTAGTAGGATAGATTAGTACTTATACCATCACCACTACAGTCCTTTAACGTCCCACTGCTGGGCACAGACCTCCTCTCTTATAAGAGAGGAATACTTAACCCTCTAACCCGCATTAGAGCATTAAGGAGACCTTTAGGTCCAACCGACCGATTCAAAGATCTTGGTGCGCCTCCGCCAGGCGGTTGACACCGCATGAAGGGGGCAAAGCCTCCAACATACTCACCCACGCGGCACGCCCTTGTTGGCGTGAGTGCCCAACATGCAGTATAGAGTAGCGTGGCTCGTCAAACTCTAGTCCCTCTCTCCTATAGATGACTATATGTCTTATAAATTTAGCTAGAAATTTAGCTCGGTTCCCTTGGGAGAGTTAAAGTTAAAACGTGTATTTAGCTGTAATTCATTAACGCGTTGTTCGATTTCACTCATTCTTTTTTTGTTAGAAAGGTAGTACTTTATATATTGTCTCGTAAATATTTCAAGGCCATAGGTTTTTTAGTTCAGAAATGACAGACATCACAACCCTCAGTATTGGGTTCAAATAACTTGGGACCCGGATCTTTGAACGTACGGCTTATTTTAAACTGGTGTGCGTTTAAATTTATGTTTGCAGGTCTGTCTATTTGTTCCAGCTAATCTCCGAAACGGCTGGATCGATGGAACTTTCAATGTTATAAAGAGTAACTTGGCTACATTTAGCTTAGGCCTTAGGTACCTACATAAAAGAATTATGGGTTCCTATCTGATCCTATATAAAAACCTATATGTATCTACGCGTACGAAGTTGCGGGGATCAGCTAGTGTATAATATAACTAGTGTTAGTGCGAATATAGGTACAGTCCACATTTGTTGAACAGGCAGACAGTCCCGCTCGGACAGTCGTTGGATCTATAGGGGATGGTGTCGGTCAGGGTTGATGGTGGTGACGTAGGCACTGGCAGGGCTCGCGCAAGTTGCTTGGGGGCACGCAGCACGCTCCAATCGCACTCTCCGGCTCTCCGCGCACAGAGCTCACTCCAATACGAGTCGAGTGGCCGCCGCGGACGCGTGTGCCGCACCGCCGCCTGTGACCGACACGTTTGCGTTTACCGATCGCGTCACGGAAAACTATCACTTTCGCTACGTATACTCGTGCGATCCCGTTTGGAACACGATGATAACGCAGTGAGGACCTGTGCACTTCCCGGCCACTCCGACCACGGCAACGCAAGGTGAGTTGATCCAGACAAAAATTTAACCTACGTGTCAGCTCTGAATGCTAAGTGAAAGGCGAATTCTTTGTTAAATTACACGAATAGATTGACAAACAATATTTTTGTGAAGTAGGTAGGTATGTGGCTTAATTGTTGTTTAATCCAAATTTGGTATATTATGTAAGTTAACCAGAAACAAAGTTATAGGACATTTAAATATGTTATTTCTGCGCTCCGTCAAACAAGCTTTTTATCTAAGTTATAAAATGCGTTTATATGAATAATAATTACTTATACCTACTTTTTATAGATTCAAATATAATAAATACGTACCTAGCTACTAAGTATTCAATATAGGTCTCAACTCTCAACCTTTTTGCAAGATAAGTAATTTTCTTTTACTTTATGTACCTACCTAGTTCTAAAGTAGGTTAAAAGCTCTACATTACGGGTATATGAATAATATTGCAACTAGTTAAGTAGGTATGTAGGTACCTACCTATCTACCTAACTATTGCATGAGACCGAAAATAATTGTTTTCAAAGCATTGCACTATTGGTGCTATTGGAAAGGTACTGTATCAACATCAGGTAGGTGGTACCTATGTACCTAGGTAAATCCACTTTTATATTTTTTAAACCACGTTTTAATACCAGTTATCTATGCAAGTTCGATATTCCAATGTTAAAAGTAAGGAAAACTATGTCGGTAGATACCTAAGTATGTACGTACTTACTTACATTATTGGCAATGCATGGTTTGATAATAATAATTGTTTTTATCACTGATAGAAAATTGACTTGGTCTATGTTGTAGTTCCATATTAAATGTTTCGTTTTTTTTGTTACATATATGTACATATACGTATTTACATTTAATTTAAATATACGGTACATAGATACCTACTTAAAACCAAATACTTAAAGGTAAACAATCAAGGTAGCATAAAGCACTTCGTATCATAGCTCTACGAGTTTTTTAAATCTCACGTAACTGTTATAAAAGGTAAATTGATAAAAAACATGGCTTACCCGAATGTGAATCAATACAATAAATAGCAATTCAAAACATACCTACGTAACTAATGTGCGATAACGATAAACGAAATATTATAATATAAATATGTATTTTATCGTCACACTTAAGCAATGTCATAAAATATCAAATGGGCACCTAATGCAGGTATAAGTATGTAGGGGAAAGGGGCCCAAAGCGGTTATGGTGCCCAAAGCGGATTTGTCTTTTTAGATGAACGCGCCAATAGTTAGGTGTATAAAAAGCGCGCGGGTACGATGCGCTCCCCCCACTCCCCTTGGGGCATTCGTCCGACTCAGCAAGAACGTTTACACGAGTAGGTGCAGTAAAAAATCAAAATTGGGTGCATTTCGAAAAAAAACCGCGGTAAGTGTAGAGCGTTTTTTTTAATTTACAGTTAAAATAAGCCCTGATCAATAAATTGATCTTGACTTTTGTGTATTTGACTATGATATGAAAGTGCCGACTTGTATGTACTCGTCTGATTTTGAAGTTATTTTTGATTGTGAAAATGAACAGTCTAAAAAGGCAAAGCGGTTCGGGCAAAGAGGTTACCTAACCGCTTTGCCCACGACTAGGGTGAAATGAGATCTGTTATATCAATTGTATGTATCCTTTTAGATGGTGAATAAATACAAACGAAAAACTGCTCAAGCTGCGTGGGACGAAAAGTCCATGGCCAGTGCTTTAAAGGAAGGCCATATTTTCATCATCATTATTAATTTTGAAGATTTCTTTTATTTTGCTGAAAGGAGAGATTGAATTTGCTCTTTTTTAAATTAAAATATTTAAATTGTGCGTTTTTTATTAAAACAATAAAGATTATATGATTTATTTTGCATTTCTTTGGTATGTCCGCTTTGCCCGATACCAAAAACCGCTTTAGGCCCCCCCTGAGGGCAAAGTGGTTTTTCTTTAAGTTTTATAAATTTCCTTGTAACTTTATTATTTATCAACCCATCTTTATCTGTTTTAACGACTTTATGCGCCATGAGACACACTATTCGTTTGTGTAAAAGTTAATATTAACATCGATTAACAAACTACTGATTTTCAAACTCAATCTTAACGTATCCGCTTTGGGCCCCTTTCCCCTACGTAGACGAAGACCGCTGTGGTTTTTTTCCAAGATTTCCAATTTTCTTTTTTATTGCTATAAAAACTAAATAGATAAATAAAGAACAATCAACTCTCAAGCAAGAGCTTATTTCTGCATGGTTTTTTTAATCAAATGATAATGAAATATCTAGAAATAGGTAAGTAAGTATTACTCGGTAAAAACTATAAATATTCTTTAAATTAGTGTTAGTTGTACTTATTTAAACTTACCTATACCTAAGTAAATAAATACTTAATAATTATCAATATTTAAAAGAAAATTCTGCAGTTTTCCTTAAAAAAAATATTATTTTGATCACATAAATTACCCATTGAAAGTTAGCTATTTACCTAATTTACAAAGTTTTTATACATATATTTATCTACCTATTTACCTATTTTGCGTAAATCAGACTCGCGTTCTTTATAATATGTAGTAAATGTAGGTAGATCATACCTACATAAGAACGCGAGTCTGATATTTTATATTATACTAGCGGACCCGGCAGACGTCGTCCTGCCCGCTATTAGCGCCACCTACCGGGTCCAATTTTTCTACTTATAAACCTTCCTCTTGAATCACTCTATCTAATAAAAAAACCGCATCAAAATCCGTTGCGTAGTTTTAAAGATTTAAGCATACATAGGGACCATGATAGGGATATAGGGACAGAAAAAGCGACTTTGTTTTATACTATGTAGTGATGTAGTGATAGTGATTGTGTCAGAGATCAAAAATAACTAGGCACTAAACTAACATAAACTACTATGTCTATACTATACTACAAAATAACATAAACTACGACAGGTAATTTGTTAGTCTTTCGAAGTAGGGTTCCTATAGCACATTCTCAAGCGAAAGCGAAAACCTTCGCTGTCGATGTCGTTTCTTAATAAATTGACATAAACGCTCATCAAATACCCTCCAGTCAATGATTTGATTTTGTAATTTCGTTACACCGAGGTGGTGGTTAAACCTTTTTTAGGGTTCCGTAGCCAAATGGCAAAAAACGGAACCCTTATGGATTCGTCATGTCTGTCTGTCTGTCCGTCCGTATGTCAGCCACTTTTTTCCGAAACTATAAAGACTATAGGTACTGTTGAAACTTGGTAAGTAGATGTATTCTGTGAACCTCATTAAGATTTTTCACACAAAAATAGAAGAAAAACAATTTTTGGGGGTTCCCCATACTTAGAACTGAAACTCAAATTTTTTTTTCATCAAACTCATACGTGTATCATTTTTGAAGACCTATCCATAGATACCCCAGTATCTATGGATAGGTCTTCAAAAATGATATTGAGGTTTCTAATATCATTTTTTTCTAAACTGAATAATTTGCGCGAGAGACACTTCCAAAGTGGTAAAATGTGTGTCCCCTCTGTAACTTCTAAAATAAGAGAATGATAAAACTAAAAAAAATATATGATGTACATTACCATGCAAACTTCCACCAAAAATTGGTTTGAACGAGATCTTGTAAGTGTTTTTTTTTTAATACTTCATAAATCGTAAACCACAATTTACCTTTCATTCAATCAACTCAAATAAAAATAAAAAAACATTTAGATAGTGGTACGGAACCCTTCGTGCGCGAGTCCGACTCACACTTGGCCTATTTTATTTAATCTTGAAGGAACCAAATACCAAAAACTCTTTCTAGCATAATATAAGTATATATTAATTGAGAAATAAAGCTATATACTTATCTACGAAATATACTTTTTCGAAATCGTTGTAGATAGGTACTAAAATTGTGGAAGGCAACCTTAGATCTCGCTTATCGACTTTCATTCTTTGCAATCGCAGTCACGTTTTTTGCTTTTGTTTTAGAACATTTTTTAATACACCGCTGTACGTTGTACGAGATACTGTTAAGTAATTGAATACCTAGGTATCTTGTTTGTAGCTAGGTAGTGAAATAGGTAAGTAAAATAGAAATCTCGAGGCTTGATCGTATCATCAAAAAAATATTACCTATCTACTTTGAAAGCAAGAGTGAATACGTCATCATTAGACTCCGTAATCCGTCATATTTTCACATTGACGTCTCCATAGGGTAAGAAGGGGTCAAAATAGCATGGGCACCTTGGAATTTGTGGTGTTTGGAATACCAAAATTTTCAATATTTCGGTGATGTTCATCGACGGGCATTGAACTATCTACCTATACTTAGGTTTTATTAAGCTTACACAATATCATTTATTAACATCACAAACGACGATATTTTTTACACTTTATTAATATCTTCAATAATAATTTGAATAATCTATGAAAGAAAAGTCCCGATTCACTTTCTGATCGACTCATCAACGCCCAGCCCAAACCCTTGTGTCGTGATTTACTATCGTTACCATTTTATTTTAAGTCGTGATTTTGTATAGCGTTGAGAACGTTATAATATTCCATCCATTAACGTTAAATAAGTTACTATTGCTATTGTATTTGTATTGTGATGTTGGTTTGCCATTGTGTGGTCTTATGGTGGCACAGGGCGGCTAAAAGGGGTGGTTGGAGGCCGTCGTCAGGTAGAGTCGTTATTCCCATCTCGCCACGAGTTGGCTAGGTTAGCGAATTTTTCACACTTGGTTCTAGAATGCTGAAATTTTGCACAGTTTCCCTTTATAATATACATATATATAAGGATTTTTAAATATTCCCACGGGATGTGGAATTTCTAAATCCACGTGAGCGAAACCGCGAGCGGACGTCGCTATTCTTTAAATATCTAATATTATACTCGTAATAAAAAAAATAGTTCATTATCTTTCTACTGACGAAACGGACACGGTAGGTTTGGTCTTTGACGGAGGTTGTGTGGGCGTTTTTGTGTTACTATTTTCTTGAAGAAACTACTGGGCAGATTTTAATACGGTTTGTTGCATTAAATACGGTCTGTCACTTTTCAGCGAATCTTAGGTAAGAGACCACCTGACGTTAAATGATTTCCGCTCTTGATTGACCCAGACCAAAATCTATCAGCTCAAAAAGATGTTGGTCGATACTCTTGCGAGGATAGATACATTGCCGAGTCAACATTCTACATGACGCTGATTTCGTATCTACATTAGAACTAGTTTTTAAAGGTTATATTTTAGTGGCGTATTTTTTTTTACCTACAGAAATATTTTATTGGAGTAGGTCTGTTAGGTATATTAGGTAGTATTACTTAAGTCCACAAATATTTTAATTTGTAGTATTCTGGGCGGTCGATTCTACACTAATTAATTATTATATTATGAGGTGTATTATTGGTGTTTACCCGGGGACCTACCGGCTTGACCCACCAGTAAGTCTAGGGGAATTCGTATTTCCCCTTGGACCGTCTGGTGTACTTATCTGCTATTCGTTTTAAATAAATATTCAATATCAAGGACGCAAGGCTTGTAAACCTCAGTGTTCCCAAAATGTGGGTAGGTAGGTTTAATTTAACGTTAACAGCTTTCAAAATATAACAAGCCATACGGTTCTAGTGGACATTTTAGCCGCTGTTATAGTGTAAATATAATATTGTAAATACAACCGTTGATTGTATAGGATAAATATAGCTCGAATAGAAAACACTGAAAACAAATAAGACAATTTTCTTCAATTATTGCTGTAAGTTTGTTCAGCTGGCTTTGAAATATTCGATATTGAAAACGCTTGCATGTGATTAATCACACATTCAAACACGTTTCATTGTTACATAATATTATTACATGTCAAATTCAAAACCATACAATTATGCACGTACCTATGCTGCGTACTCATAAATACATAATCTACTCACGTATGAAATATTCCGAGAACTGAAAAAGTAGCGTCGCCGGAGCTCTTCCCGCGAGTTGGGACTCTTTCGAGGACTGGCCGGTGGCCGTTGGGACAATCTCAATCCTCAAAGCCGCCGACACAAGCAATCAGACCATTTTCTGTCATGCAAGTCCAAGCAAGAGACCTACATCCTATCCATCAGTTTTATTAACCCCCGACGCAAAAACGACGGGGTGTTATAAGTTTGACGTGTCTGTGTGTGTGTGTGTGTGTGTGTGTGTGTGTGTGTGTGTGTGTGTGTCTGTCTGTTCCCCTGTGGCGCTCAAACGGGTGGACCGATTTGAATGCGGTTTTTTTTGTTTGAAAGGTGATTTAGTCGAGAGTGTTGTTAGCTATGTTTCATGAAAATCGGTCCAAGATGGCCGCCGCTACAAAATGGCGGATTACATATTTTTTCACAACTCCCTTAATATGGGTATCAAATGAAAGGGCTTGACTAGTAGAATAGCACTATTACAAATCCAAGATGGCCGCGCCACAAAATGGCGAATGTCGGGGGTTTTTTAAATTTTCAATTTACACTTGTTTCACTATTATTTTAGGGTAAAAGTAATTTGCCGAAGATATTAAAGCAATTATGAATGCGATTTAGACCTATTTTAATAAAGTAAGATTATTTTGATAACACGAGCTTTATAGATATTTTCATACCTATGTATGTAATTTATGACTACGAACACGATAAATAACAATGGGTAATATGATTAGATTGGGTATCTTTTGTTTTGGCTAATTTTTAAAACCAAACTTTTTTTATATAAACAGTTCATATTAATCATTTAGAATTTTAAATTACCTATTGTCATAAAGCGTCTATATTTACAATAAGAAAAAAATAAATAAGTGATATATATATTCAAAAGTAAGATATATAAGTAAATGTAGATGAACTTCGATGCTTCGACGAACTGATGCGAGTTGTCGTATGTTTTATTTACCTATTTATTTATTAACATCATCATCGACATCATGATGTTAACTAGACATAAACTTACATTTTACACTGTATCGTCCGCTCATACCAAATTAGAACTTATCGCCACAATTTTCATTTATTTTTGCACCATTAGGTATGGTTAGTCCAACCTTGCACACCTCGAAAACAGAGGTGGCGGAAGGCGTGGGCGACGTGGGCCCAGGCCCACGGCCTCGCGCTCCGGAGGGCCTCGCGCCCCGTTTTTTTTCATTTTATATAATCTTGTGCGAGCAGAGGGCCTCGCAAAATACATCTTGCCCACATATTTAGGCCTCGCCCCGCCACTGCTCGAAAACTTTACTAAGTACTAAATATCGAAACACAATGACTTCGAATGAGTGAAATGGACCTAAACTAGCTTATTTTAAGGTTTGAGTTCGCCAATACATTCTGCATTCGTCTACATCCAGTGCTCCAAGCGGTTATGTTGTAAAATAAATATTCGAAGTACTGAATTACGACTTTAAAATAAGGGCCTTTGGGTTAATTTTGCATTACATATTACAGTTTTTCGATATTTAGTATTTAGTAAAGTTTTCGAGGTGCGTAAGCTTGGAATAATCATAGTTACAGTGCTCCAGTTTGTTAAACTAGGAAAAACTTGTAGGTATTGCTGTTGCTCTATCCATACGCGATTGCAGCTGTGGAGTAACTAGAGCAAGTATGTGAAAGGGTAGAATATCTTATAAGTTTTCTTGCTAACTATATCCCTAGAGAAGTGATTTGAAGGGATTTATGGTAATTGCCTTATCATTTTCTGATACGGTGAGGAAACCTCACTTGATCACTGGTTTATACTTACAAGTGTCTGTACATAGAAGATGGACTGCGCTTAAAATCAAATATTGTAATTCAGTAATAAACGAAATTAAGGCTTTATTTAGCTAAGTATACATAGCTAAGTATAACATTCAGTTTTTTCATGGTTTTTAAGCAGTCTTTACTCGTCCTCCCAGGCTTTATATTATGTACCTACGCTATAGGTATTAAGGTTTCATTTTGTTTTTGTACGATGAGAGTTGAGACTGATTTTTTTTGAAAAATAAATAATAGTTTAAAAAAACTAAAAAACACGCTTTTTATAGACAACCAAACTAAAAAATAGAAAATAAATTTTAATAAATATAAATTAATAATAGTGTGCATATGAAAAAAACACCCATGCACCCCATGCTTCTTTTTTAATAAAATACATTTTTTTCATATGCACACTATTATTAATTTATATTTATTAAAATTTATTTTCTATTTTTTAGTTTGGTTTTCTATAAAAAGCGTGTTTTTTAGTTTTTTTAAACTATTATTTATTTTTCGTCAAAAAGTATCAACCCACGAAACGTCATTTTACTGCATCGAATTAAAAGTCCGACTATAGTGCGCCTATAAGATACTTATGCAATATTTTCACCATAATAAAATCTCTATAGGTCCACTGGTTTGTACAGTGCGTTATCTATCACTTAGTCAGTTTTATAGGTATTACTACTACTACTGTTTTATAGGTATTATCTCTTATTTTCTCAACGGTGGGTATTATAATATGTACAATCGTATTAGGAACGAAAGAGTTAATAACCAGAATGGGATGAGATGAAGCTTATGATGCCTTATAATTACACGAGTAATTCTATTATTATTAGAGCCTCGAAAGGTCAATGGGCAATGAAACTTGTATTAATTTAAGGTTAACTTTACGCACGTGGAAACTGGGTAGGCGGGCACTCGTACCTTGTTTTGATTGCATCTTTAACTCTAAAACAAGAAGCTATAGAGAACACGGCATAATATTATTTTGTTAACTTAGGTATTATACAATGAACACAAAATTACTTTGCTATAATCCGCTAACAGTGACAAATTTGTAGGTACAACACCACACAAATTCACCACAAATTTAATAAAATAAAATAGTTTTTGTGGTGAATTTGTGTAGTGTTGTGCCTACAAATTTGTCACTGTTAGCAGATTATAGCAAAGTAATTTTGTGTTCATTGTATAATATCATGGAATTCCGCAAAGTAACGCCTGCTTCTATTCAATAACTGAGGTAGCTTAAAGTCGATAAGTCTGAAGTTTCTTTAAGGAAACTGTTGCAGAAAGTGTACTGTCAATATGAGTACAAAGTTATGCAATTTTTTGTGGTACAATGATAATACACGATCAATCTAAGTGGGCTAACGGTGGAAGCAAGGTATGGAAAGTGTATGGCGAGCGAAGGTCGCCTGCCACGCGGTCTTGCTGGCTAGTGGCTACAGCTACGTAGTAAACTGTAGGTACATGGAATTTGATACGTTATCTCATCAATGAAATATAAATTTAATTAACAATCAAATTGAATACAAATTTAAATTTAGATTCGAAACAGTAAATAGCAACAATGTGGTCAATTCTGTTGTACACAATCTCTAAACCTAAACTAAAATGACAGGCCTAAATATATTCCTATATCTTTCACAATGCCCCCTGCGGAAAAGGATAGCACTATTTTTAAACTTGTCAATTTAGTTTAGGTTTAGAGATTGTGTACAACAGAATTGGCCACAATTATGTAGTTATTATTCGGTGTTTTTACCGCAGTTCATAGCGAAACCATACTAAGAAAACAGTCGATTACCTACAGTAATTAAGTAAGAAAGTGTTCTTAAATCTTAATCGTTAAAGAAAACAACTAACGCTTATTCTACCGGGTAAATAATCAAATAATAAGTTATTTTTTCGTTAAATATTTGTGAAGTCCCGTCATCAATCCAGGTACATGCTCGAATCAACGTTGCTTAACCGACGCAATCTGTTTTGTAGTGGTTTTGCCTCAAACCACATCACTATCAACATTAATTTATCAATAAAATCGTTTACCGATAAAAATCTATATATATAAAAATGAATCCCTACTTTCCTTGGTCACGGCATCACGCGTGAACGGCTGCACCGATTTTGACAAAAGGTGTAGACCAGGCCTTGGAGAAGGACATAGGCTGCTTTTTATCCCGGAAAATTATAGAAATTCTGAGGGATTCTTAAAAACGCGGACGAAGTCGCGGGCATCAGCTTGTAGGCAATAAAATTCTGTATCACGCTTCACGTTGGCCTTACTGATTACCCGTTGTCCTAAATGTCACGCAAATGCCAATGATTGAACCCGATTACAAATTAAAATAATATTAAAGAAATGGCCGATGATTAATATTTTATACGTACCTTTCAAGCGTAGATCTCAAAATGATTCCGAATAAGTTTACCTGCCTGTAACTATTAATATTTATCATAAAGGCTAAAATGAATATTAATTATACATACATAATATAAATAAATAGAAGTTTCTTCAAAAATAATCTACAAAGCGCAAATTAATAATATCCCTTTATTGAAACAAGTGAGACTGAAGTGAAGTTGTTATGACACTGACGCAAGTTGCTTACGTACAGTTATAGGTACAGACTGTGTGGTGAAGGAAGGTGCCTACGAATTATGTAGCCATTAAACATGCATATTAAAACTTAACAACCGAAAGGCCGAAACAAATAGAACGACGCTACTGACGACGACGGAAACATGTTTCGCAGTTATAAGTTGAGTTAGGTTTTAGGTACCTTTCTGAAAACCATCACCGCAAACTTTTGATTACTGATGTTCATAGTTAGTTATATACAAGCGGATACCCGCGACTTCGTTCGCGTGGATATTGGTTTTTAAAAATCCCGTGCAATTTTTCCTAAGCTCCTTTGAGATCATAATGTGGCCAATTCTGTTGTACATAATCTCTAAACCTAAACTAAAATGACAGGTCTAAATTTATTCCTATCTCTTTCACAGTGCTCACTGCAGAAAAGGATAGCAATAGATTTAGGCCTGTCATTTTAGTTTAGGTTTAGAGATTGTGTACAACAGAATTAGCCACATTATCTTGCTAAAAACTGTCTAAATGTAAACATCCACCAGTGAGAGTCCCATCAAAATCGATCCAGCATTTCAGAGATTATCTCCTTTCTAACAAAAAAAGAATTAATTAAATCGGACCACGTGTTAACGAATTACAGCTAAGTACACATTTTAACTTTCATCCCCTCTCCCAAGGGAATCGTGCTGAATTTCGGGATAAAAAGTATGCTATTTGTTACTCCGTGAACTTAAATCATGCCAAGTTTCATTTCAATTTGTTCAGTAGTTTTTGCGTGATGCACGCACAAACATACAGACAAACAGATAAACAGACAAAAATTTCAAAAATAGCTGTTTTACGTTCTAACTATTACTTATCCCTAACATCCCCCAGTTATTATTTCGCAAAAATCTTTAATGTACAGATACGGCAGATAGATTATATATTAATATATTGCTTTATGATAATTGTTTTAAAATATGTACTTAAACAGTTTTAACGTATGAAAAATTTCTCTAATAAAAATACTGCTGACGCTCGAGTCACAAAATAAGAATCACGGTACACGGAATATAAATTCGGCCAATGAATAATTTAAGTCATGCATTCGTTACGAGACGCAAGAGAGAGTCTTCATCAGTCGCATCCAAATAATATGTTTGCTTGCTGATTTGCGAGTGAGTAGTGACAGTTATTTATATCCGACTAGATGATGCCCACGGCTTCGCCCGTGTGGATTTAGGTTTTAAAAATCCCGTGGGAACTTTTGATTTTCCTGAATTCCTTACAGCATCAGGCTTGAAGAGTTGGATATGTACCTACTCGAGTTCATTCAACGATAAAGTCTTTAATTGGTACCCTCAATATCAATTTAAATAACCGACAGTTCCTAAATCCCGTTAGTTTTGGGGATTAGATCCCCTACAGAATCAGGATTGTGAAGTTGGAATCCAAATTTTTTGTAGGACAGTGTCGTAATGTTTCTCTATCGATTAAAAAAAAATTACGCAAATCGGTTCAGAAATCTCGGAGATATCGGTGTACATAGGTAGAAAAACACAACTCCTCCTTTTTTGAAAGTCGGTTAAAAAAGTAGCCTATGTTACTTCCTGGTTAATTCTCTACTTGTATGTGAAAGTCCCGTCAAAATCGGTTCAGCCGTTCCGAAGATTAGCCCGTTCAAACAGACAGACAGACAGACAGACAGACAGACAAAAATTTTAAAATCATGTGATTCGGTTATAGTACCGTTCAAATAACCATATGAGCTTAATATGAGGTAGTTATTTCGAAATTACAGACAGACACTTCAATTTTATTTATTAGTATAGATAACAGGAGAATTAGATTTATTCAAAACTAGATGATGCCCACGGCTTCGCCCGTGTGTATTTAGGTTTGTAAAAATCTCGTGGGAACTTTGATTTTCCAGAACAAAAAGTAGCCTATCTGTAGTAAAGTAAGTAGTAACCCGTCCACAAAACGGAAAAATTCCGTGGGATCCTTACGATTTCGGAATGCAATTCCTTACACCATCAGGGTTGAGGAGTTAGACATGTACCTATTCGAGGTCATTCAACAATAAAGTCTTTAATTGGTATTCCCAATATTAATTTAAATAACCGACAGTGCCTAAATCCCATTAGTTTTGGGGATCAGATCCCCTACAGCATCAGGATTGAGGAGATGGAATCCAAATTTTTTGTAGGACAGTGTCGCAATGTTTCTCTGTCGATTAAAAAAAAAATTACGCAAATCGGTTCAGAAATCTCGGAGATATCGGTGTACATAGGTAGAAAAACACAACTCCTCCTTTTTTGAAAGTCGGTTAAAAAAGTAGCCTATGTTACTCCCTGGTTAATTCTCTACTTGTATGTGAAAGTCCCGTCAAAATCGGTTCAGCCGTTCCAAAGATTAGCCCGTTCAAACAGACAGACAGACAGACAGACAGACAGACAGACAGACAGACAGACAGACAGACAGACAAAAATTTTAAAAACGTGTGATTCGGTTATAGTCTCGTTCAAATAACCATATGAGCTTAATATGAGGTAGTTATTTCGATATTACAGACAGACACTTCAATTTTATTTATTAGTATAGACTAGCTTTTGCCCGCGGCTTCGCCCGCGTGAATTTCGTTTTATCACAAATCCTAAGAGATAAGTAGATTTCTGGTTCCCGTTCCCGCTCCCTTTTCCAACCTTTATACTTACTTAGGGCACACGAGTAGTAAATCTACAGAGGGGAAGCTTCCACAAGCGGCCCGCTGTAGGTATACTCACACAAACACACTCACCAACGGTTCACGGACGCGCGCTCGTTCCACTAACCGGTACAGTTGGTGACAAACGTGCGCATATGTGTGAGTGTACCTACAGCGGGCCGCTTGTAGAAGCTTCCCCTCTGTAGGTACTCTGTGCTTAGGGCCTTAGAATAAATAGGTAAAGAAAGGCAGTCGTCGACGCGGCGATATGCCGTTTTTAGCAAGCCTCGGTAAGGCTCGGTACGTCTATCGTCGCGTCAGTGCTCAAGGTACTCATGCGCTTGTGTGCGTGTCGGCAAATGTAATTGCAGGGCACACATGGGTTGGTTTATAGCTTACGTTTCGAGCGGAAAGTTAGAAACTTCCATTCTAAGCGTAATAGTTCGATGCTTAGGGCATTTTTTATCTCCATTCAAAATTTCAGCCAAATCTGTTCAGTAGTTTTGACTGGCCCGTTGGCGCGGTTGGCAGTGACCCTGCCTTCGACATACATACGACTAAAACAAACTAAAGAAATAAAAAACATCATAACCCCTAATAAAAACAAAATCTCCGATTCAAAATAAAAATTACGAAAACGCACGCAACAAACGCAGGACACATCCGCACGCATTAGCTCCCTCGTTCGAAATGGAGATTGGATTGGTCATTGGAGCATGCACCCTCTCCACCGCACCCGCCCGCCGCGCGGCGGGCAGCGCGAGCGTCGCGTCGGCCGTCGCGCGCAGCGAAAATACCTATCAGGGCGTTTTTTAACATAGGTACTTACCGATTTCAACACAACTCCTTTTTTGAAAGTCGGTTAAAAAAGTAGCCTATGTTACTCCTTGGTTAATCCTCTACTTGTCTGTGAAAGTCCCGTCAAAATCGGTTCAGCCGTTCCGAAGATTAGCCCGTTCAAACAGACAGACAGACAGACAAAAATTTTAAAAACGTGTGATTCGGTTATGGTATCGTTCAAATAACCATATGAGCTTAATATGTGGTAGTTATTTCGAAATTACAGACAGACACTTCAATTTTATTTATTAGTATAGATTGGTACACTGTTCACTTTTTGAACGTCAATTTAAGTACATGAAAGTGAGGTAGTGGTGATAAAATTACTTATGAAAAGTTAAAACTATCTTTCTCATTCTGAAATGAGACCCGTACCCGGTAGTGGTCTGGTAATAGGTTGATAATGATGACTATGATAGGGGCTGTCCATTAATCACGTGAGGTTCGAAATGGGGGGGAGGGGTTCGGCAATCATCACGAAATATCACAAGAGGGGGGGGGGGGTATAGTAAGATATCACGTGTACTTATTTTTTCGTCAAATGCGTGATTTCTAAACCGAATTAATTTAGAATTAGATTATACTTTATACCGGTACTTAAAAATAATATTATAAAAATTTTAAGATTTTTTGTAGGTACTAAAAAATACACGTGATTTTTGGTGGGGGGTGGTGGGGTAGTCTTAAACCTCACCACGTATCACCATGGGGGATAAAAAATGTTAAAAAAACATCACGTGATTAATGGACAGCCTATGGGGCTGGTTGCGTCGTAGCGTAATAACAAAATATACAAATAAATAATCTATACTGATAAATAAAATTGAAGTGTCTGTCTGTAATATCGAAATAACTACCTCATATTAAGCTCATATGGTTATTTGAACGATACTATAACCGAATCACACATTTTTAAAATTTTTGTCTGTCTGTCTGTCTGTCTGTCTGTCTGTCTGTCTGTTTGAACGGGCTAATCTTTGGAACGGCTGAACCGATTTTGATGGGACTTTCACATGCAAGTAGAGAATTAACCAGGGAGTAACATAGGCTACTTTTTTAACCGACTTTCAAAAAAGGAGGAGTTGTGTTTTTCTACCTATGTACACCGATATCTCCGAGATTTCTGAACCGATTTGCGTAATTTTTTTTTAATCGATAGAGAAACATAGCGACACTGTCCTACAAAAAATTTGGATTCCAACTCCTCAATCCTGATGCTGTAGGGGATCTGATCCCCAACACTAATGGGATTTAGGCACTGTCGGTTATTTAAATTGATATTGGGGATACCAATTAATGACTTTATTGTTGAATGACCTCGAGTAGGTACATGTCCAACTCCTCAACCCTGATGCTGTAAGGATTTGCATTCCGAAATCGTAAGGATCCCACGGAATTTTTCCGTTTTGTGGACGGGTTACTACTTACTACAGATAGGCTACTTTTTGTTCTGGAAAATCAAAGTTCCCACGAGATTTTCACAAACCACACGGGCGAAGCCGTGGGCATCATCTAGTAGAGAAATAAAATTCAGATTAATCTCTCGGGTTTGGTATCGAATATCAAGTACTACTTTTGTGAATTCCGAAAACATAATGTTATAAATACCCTAAATTACCCAATAAGAAAGTATGAACCCCTTGTCTATGGTAATATTTTTAAGAGTAGTAGTGGTAATTCAATTTTTGAATTTTATAGTGTTATTTAAAAATGTTACTGAAATACAATAAATAACAGGATAATCTTTCTTTTTATAAAGTCTACACGGCGAGGCTTAGGATGTGTGGGAAGGTGACACGAATCTCGGCGCGGCGGCGCGGCGGTTTTACATAGAAAAAATAGTTATTTCTAACAAAAAAAAACCTACTGGTGCCTAATAATAGCATTTTTATTCTACGCGATAACTACACAGTTATGTATTTAAATAGAATATTCATTTACTTTGTGTTATAAATTAACAGTTCACATCAAAGCAGGTGCAGGAAAAATTATCCTTTTGATAATTCGTAGCGGCCGCGTAGCAAAATCGCGTAGAACATGTGCCACGTGGCAGTAGCGTAGCGAACTTTAGAGAAATAAATTAGTGTTAAAATACGATACTGTATTAATAATACAGTATCGTATTTTAACAATACAGTATTATTACCGTTTTATGTGTCGTGTAATGGTTGTTTGTGCACCATGTTAACCTAGCTTTAAAATAATTTATTTTCTTGGTATGAAATTAAAATTAATCAACATAAATAGTGCTAGTAGTAGTAATAAAAAATATATTGTTAATTTTCGCGGTTTAGTTTTCTTGCGTTGTTGAAAAAGCGTACATATTTCGCAATTATAGTTAATTCGTGAGTATCACAGATTGATAAGAGATAAGAACTATTGAAAATTACTTTTACTTGTATATAACCATATTTAACTGCATGTTTTTTTTTATTTCGTAATTTTTTTAAAGTTAACTTTAGGAATCAGAAATATCATAAAACTGCTTAAACTGCATAGCTTAATTTTACAAAGTTTTGTAACATTTATTTTTAAAACAAATCATTTCAATATGCTTAAATATGATACTTGTTATTATATATGAAAAGACTTTCATATAAATTTACGATTTAAGGCCACGAGAACCGGTTCAAATGATCTTCTGAACCTTGTTAGGCATAAAGATATACTTTTTATTATTGAAATGTTGTTACTTAAAAAGGAAAAGAAACTGGTTATTTTATATAAAGCAATTACGTGGTTTAAAGCTGTATAGCCTGTAATGAACGAATGATTATCCCAAGCGTCACTCGTGTATAGTGACGGGCGTTAATGTCATTTGTTGCGGACGGCGCCGCCGGGGCGCCTCCGGTCGCCTGGCGACTAGCCCCGCCTCCAGTTAAGGCGAATACGGGCTCATGATCACGGTATAAATCGAACAAAGACTGGAACAGACGTTTTCTATAGTAGCAATTGTTTTTTCCTGCGATTTCTTTCCCAAAAGTCGCGTCTCCAAAACCGTGGGTTAGCGTGAATTTTCACCGCCCGGGGCCAAGTCCAAAGCCGTCCCATGATTTCGAATCACATCAAAATTTTTGTCCATATGTAGGTAGGTAGGTATACAACGTTAGTTTTACTTTGCGCAAAAACCGAAACACGTGTCAAATATTTTTACATTAAAAATATTGATACAAAATTTCAAAAAAATATAATGAAAAGTAACGAAGTTATAAGCTTGTTATGTTGCGTCGTTGTCCTCGAAAAAAATGGTCACCTCAAGCCGTCGCCGCAGGGACTAGCGATCGACGCGAGTTGAATGACCGCCGCTGTGTGCCGACCGTCAGCTGATGCGCGGTAAATCATTGTGTCTAAGCTTGTAAGATTTCAAAATATTTTTGGACAAAAATATAACACTATATAAAAATGGTTGGATTCGATTTTGTTACTGATTCTGAACAAACTACTTTCAGGTTTTGCGTAAAGTAAAACTAACGTTGTATATAATTTTTATTATCCTTACAGAAACATTGTTGGGTTTCGAATAGACTTGCGCCCAGGGCGACATGACTAGATGAGGTCCCACAATCTCTTTTATCAAATCACGTCATGTATTGCCAGACACTTAGTATTATCGCAACCCTCTGCCAGACACCCTTGAACTTTTAAACTTTAAGGGCGCTTAACAGGGGGTTGGACCGACACTAAGTATCTGGCAATGCATGACGTAATTTTTAATGCTATTCCGAAGAAAATATAAAAACAAACCATAACGTCCAACGTTTTTATAATTTGACGTAAGATTTTTTACACCTTTATTACCTGCCTCCCAAGTCTTTCTCCCAAAGCCACCATGATCTCAACTTCATAGTCGCTGATCGTTTCTCCCTATGTTGGGGACAATACACAGAGAAACTTTCAGCTTTCATAAAATAACGAAGATCTGGCCGTGACTCTTGCTCTATTGGTTGTTCACACAATAAGCATCGGCAGCCCTCGTATTGTTTATGTATGCCAAGCAATGTATGGATATACATATCTACGACATATGTACACCGTACAATTCTATCCTCCTCAGCATCCTCAGGAGATCGACTATTAGATTCTACGACACGCTTGTGATTACGTTTCGTAGAGCCTATTTCCTGACAAGATATTCAGCTCATAAATGCGAAAGTAACTCTGTCTGTATGTTATGTTTTCACGCCTAAACTGCTAAACCGATTTTGATGAAATTTGGTACAGAGATAAACTGGACTTTGAAGACAGACACAGGCTGTCTTTTGTCACGAAAAACAGGTTTGAGGAAATTAAAATTATAGGGTAAGTATGAAAGTTTGTTTGAGATTTCCAAAAATCCAAGCGGATGAAGTCGATGGCATCAGCTAGTATTATAATAAATGCGATGCGATGGTGTTTGTTGATTTATACTTATTGCATGCAGCAACGGAACCACGGATTATAATAATTTCGTTCACAGATATAGCTAGTTAGAGAGTGACCTAGGCGACCTTCTGACTAGTTTGTGAGTGTGACTCTCCTTTATGGCCACATGCTGTTCATAATAAAAAATATTGTCTTGCTAATATGTAGTTATAATAGATACTTATTATCTACGAATCAATACTAACTGGATACGTGAGCAACTTTGATAAACATTTTAGATTATGAACGCTTTAGTGAAGTTTTTATTCGGAGAAAGACTTTTCACTATTCAAAGTTTGTAAAAGAATACACTAAAATAGGTAAGGCGTTTAGGTATAACATTTAACATTTTGTAGGGGTAATAAAATCTCCTTTGAATTATGAATGCCCAAAAATTCTTAGACGAAACTCCTCAGCTGTTGAACAGCCTCAGTTGAGCACCCTTGAATTGAAGCACACTGATGGTTCTCAAATGGATACGTCTTTATACTTGCCGGTCTTCCGCACGGTTTGACTAAGGTGTAACAAAATAAAGTCTCAAGGCAGCGTCTTTACTCGCTCACGTTAATACGAAGGTTTTTAGACGAGCGGCATATATTATACAGGCCTGCTAGGCTTCTGGAGTGATCTCGGATGGCTGAAGTGAAGATTTCAACGCAAGAGGCACATCACGCACAACAGACCTCCACGGTTTATGTGCGGACACCTGCCCAGTATGAAGATGAAGATGAAGATATTTCTTATTCTGTTAAGAAAATAAGAAGAAGAGATTTCTCGGTCTCATTTGAGCCTGTATATAAGCTCAGCCTTATATACAGGCTCTGCCTGCTTAATACAGGCTCAAATGAGACCGAGAAATGAAGTCCAAATGCTATTTGTTAGTAAAGACGCAGTCACATTGCAACAAAACCTCTCTTATTTTCGTTTTGCTTTGTGCTGACGATGATGATGATTACATTTCATCTATGACGAATAGAATAATGCTTAGTGCACATGGGATGACATTGCTGTTAAATTATTAATTCTGTTCTGCACAATCTCTAAACTAAATTGACAGCGCTAAATCTAATGCTGCATCCTTATCCGCTGGGAACATTGTAAAAAGGATAAAATAAAGTTACACAACTCACATACATACCTTATCTAAACGTTAATGCATTGTGCACGTTTAACATTGATTATTACAGGGCACGGTTATCAAATAAATTCAATATTTAATCAATATACATATAGGTGTGTATATAATAAAAATTGAAGCGTGTATTTCTCGCTAGCAACAGTGTTTCGCAATAATTGAGTGATTATGCCGTTACGTTCATGTAATTTGCATTGAAATAATCAATTTCACTTCTTCGAGACCATTAGCGCAATATACCGGAAATAAATCTCAGTACGAGGTGATTCAGGAACTGCCTGGAATAGAAGATAGGTACTACATATGGATCTAAGATCACGGCCTCCCTTTCCGAGGACCGAGTTCGAAACCCAGCATGCACCTCTAACTCGGAGTTATGTTCTATTAGCAATTAAATATCACTTGCTTTAACGGTGAAGAAAAAAATCGTGAGGAAACCTGCTTGCCTGAGAGATTTCCACAATGTTCTCAAACACGCGTGCTCTACCAACCCACACTTGGCCAGCGTAGTGGACTACGGCCTAAATAGATCCTTCTCATTCTTAGAAGAGACCCGTGCCCTGTTGTGGGTCGGTAATGGGTTGATAATGATAGCATACATTACATAGATATTTGCCTTTTTTATTAGCATATCTAGTTGGCACAATAAACTTATTGCGTACGATGGGCTATTCTATATCTAGTTTTGTTTCGTCGTCGTCGTCGTCCTCAACCGATAGACGTCCACTGCTGGACATAGGTCTCTTGTAAGGACTTCCACACGGCGCGATCTTGTGCCGCCTGTATCCAGCGACTCCCTGCGACTCTTTTGATGTCGTCGGTCCACCTAGTGGGGGGTCTACCAACACTGCGTTTTCCGGTGTGAGGTCGCCATTCTAGCACCTTGGGACCCCAACGTCTTTTGGTTCTTCGGACTAGATATGTGTCCCGCCCATTGCCACTTCAGTTTTGCGATTCGTTGAGCTATGTCGGTGACTTTGGTTCTTCTACGGATCTCCTCATTTCTCATTTGATCGCGTTTAGCGATATTTTATTTTTCAGTAGTTTGCTAGCTTATCATACTGGGGCACATTATAAAGTATCTATATAGAGGAACTGTAAGGATCGCAAACGGTGGCAAGATCCATAAGGTCGCAGGGGGCGCAAGAGCGGCCAGAGCCGCGTTCCGAGTGACGTCAGTCATATTGAACGCACCGCAAAGATACGTGAGGAGAGGTCACGTCAGTGTTGACATCATAAGCATTTCGTCGATTTCGATGCGTCCGAATCAGCTGTTGCTAAAGCGCGTAGCGATGACCTAACAGGGGGGTTTTATAACTCTAAACCCTCCTCATTCTGACAGGAGACCCGTGCCCTTTAGTTGGACGGAACCCAAATTAGACGGTGTCCCATTCATCGTCAATTTTTGCGATGAACGATGTATGATACGATATTTGTTATGACAATATAGTGCCTGTGAACGATGAACGGTCGATGTAGACGGTTCATTTTCGATGACTCATCGATGAAGCCTAGAAAATGAAAGCAAAAATCCCTAATAATTAAACGTCTAATTTGGGCTTAATGGGTTTATTTAATGATGATGATGATTTAGATAAATCTAAGATTAATTTTGACTGATTTTCTTTGTCTGGCTAATTTCAGGGGTAAAAATGCCCCAGTGGGCGAGCGCCGAGGGCGCAGGCTCAGAGGCGGCGTCGCCGGACCAAGTGATGCGCTGCTGCGATGACGACGCCACTGAGTATTATGACAACAAACAAGAAGAAGCTGACGTTAAAATAGAACAAGCTGGTGGTACGTTCCAAAACCATTTTTCAAACTAATGATGATCATATACCTACATACCTAGTAAGTAAGACAAGGTAGTTAGGTACACGGTCTAAAAAAATTAGCTTAGCTTTGCGTGCATTACAGGTATAAAAACTATTTTATAATAGAAGAGACTGAAGAGAAAAAGAGATTCTGAAATGTTTCGGAATTGTTCAAAAAAGTAGTAGAAAGTTTTTCGATCATTAACGTTATTACACTAGATGAACGATATAAGACGTATTACATCCACAAGTAAAAGAACTATTTCACTCTAAGTACTGTATGTAGAAACAAAGCTATTTTTCTCATCTCTACATCAGACATTGAACTATACATAATAGGCAATAAAAAAACAACGAAGCTATGCATCACGCGTGTGGAACTGGTGGAAATGACGATATTGATAAGGCGTTACGAAAATCACCCGTAGCCGCGTTGAAATCGATTAGTCTGTAACTCTGTACTGCGTCCGCGCTTACGCAAACACTTCGAGCACCCAGTCGCTAGTCACGTCACGTAATACTCAAGTCTCGATCGAGCCACTTGCGATGTTCGAGCGATCTTATACTTGATCGCATTCAGTGACGGAACAAATTAAATCATTAGCTTGCGTGCCAGAAGTTGACATTAGTGAAGCCTTAATTATTACAAGTTACATTTTAGGAATAACCAGCTTCTGCCCGCGGCTTCGCCCGCGTGAATTACGGTTTTTTACAAATCCCGAGGGAGTCGTTGATTTCCGGTTCCCGTTCCCACTGCCTTTTCCAACCTTTGTACCTACTTTCAAGGAAGTTTGCTATAGTAATGTACCTATAGTTTAGTTTTTTCAAAATCCCTTGGGAACTGTGGATTTTTCCAGGATAATGACGTCCTAAGCGTCGGTGTTAGGTATTAGATAAATCGGTATTAGATATAGGTACTTAGTTGGAAAAGTTCGTTGTGAATTGCACGCAGGTAATAACAATGACGTAGACCGTGCTAACGGAGATAAAATTCTTGATAAGAAAAGCGATGCCCGAGCCTCCCACGTATAACGCCAACGCGAAAAATTTTGTGTACCTACAGTTCTGTACTAACCTTTTGTAACTGAACTAACGACCTTATGAAAATCTATACCCTTTAAATTCCTATAGATCTTTCTAAAGATTATGTTTTTAAATAATTTCTTTAAAGTGGCACGTGAACGATAGCGGTAGAACCCTTTATAATGTTGTGTCCGTATAAACCCAAGAACTTTTAGAGCGTCAGAAGTAATGAGTTCAATTGACTTAGACGACTTAATCTAGTTCGTGTATTGAAGTGTCGGTTCCTGCTTAGTTTTATTATAAAATATGTTAGCGTTCAAGCTATGGTTAATAGTGACTTGGTTTGTTATTTCGAGACCATACAATCAATAGTGGGATGACACACTTTTAGTTCGAATGAAGATTAACTCCTTTCCCTAAAGAGAAAGAAGTTCGTCAAGGCATCATTCATACTTTTAGCAATAAAAATATGAATGAAGGTTGTTAGCTCCCGTCACGCCAACAACGATGAGCCCCTACCTTTTGTGGTACTCTAGTATCGCATACAGAGTTAGTTATAGTATTAATTTATTATCATTATTTCGTTCATTATATATTTTATAGTGTGGTTGCATGAAGTACTAGACATACCAGCAAACATTGGGCCCCCCCCCTTACACCCAGGCATCATCCCAAAGAGTTTGTTTTTTAACCGTGGTTGTCTCCACAAGACTTTTTTATAGTGGTGTGCACCACTTAAGACCTTTGTTTAGAGTGTTTAAGTTCCACTATGTTTGTTAAGTCATTAGTGAAGAGCGAGATTCGCTGCAGTACGTATGATGTAGGTTTGTTATTATCATGGAAGCAAGCTCGAGGCAAAGCTTACTGAGGTATATCAGTTTTATGTCCATAGTTAAGGAGGATCGGAATCCATTGCAGTAATTATTGGTATTTGTCAGTCAAGGAAGTGCAAGACTCACTGTGGTAAAATAGTAGAACTATTTACACAGGCCTTAGAACTCAACACAACATCCAACCACTTCCTCAAGCAGTCCTATCAACTCACGTCCCAAGCATATAACGCCTTGAACGTGCATAGACCAGACCACTCGCAAATGTAGTTATCATTTGTCATGAAAGAGTAAGGCTCGCTGTGTTCGCCGGCCTGGAACCCAACCCAACTTCCAACAGAATGTCAGAAGTTATGACTGAGCAAGGCTACGCAGCGTTTATCACCGGCCTGAAACCCAACCTAACATCTAACTGAATGTCAGACGTCAAGGCCAAGCGAGGCTTCTCAGCGACAAATGGTCCACAGGTCTAACTCAACCTTATAATAAATAGTTCGAAATATGTTAATAATAATACGAAGTGCTGTCACCACGGAGTGGTGACGAACTCCAATAAATGTATCAGAGCAAGTTCGAATTAGTATATGTGATCGTCTGTCGCTATCTCAAAGAGAGGGTTCACAAGGCATTCCAGACGCCGGGCTCCATTCCTCTGTACAGCAACAAACGATAGTGTATCGCCCCAGCATTGATATATGAACGCAAGTCGCCATGTCAAAAAAGGTTCACAAAACACTATAATGTGCTAGGGCTCCCTTCAATGAATAGCGCCAAAGCGTAAGATTTGTATAGCACTTTTAACAGATTTTGTATATCGCCCCTATAAGCATTTCAATACTTATTCCACACCAATGTAAATTATATTATTCACTGAGCATGTGCTCGTTTCCACTATTACAATTTCGTTAGTCTCAAATGCGGTCCGCAGAGCTTTGTTTATACGCGAGCTCGACTACTCGTCACTATTGACGCTCGCAGCCGCGGCCGCTGTGGTCCCTCTCACCTAGCGGACGGCTACAAAACAGCGCTAAAGACACGAAAATCAAAGTTTATAAAAATTGTTATTTTTATGATCCCATGTGAGAGTACATCCTTATACTTAATTACTGAACCCATTTTGATGAGATTCAAACAAAAAAAAATGTACTATCGAACCATATACTTTTAATAATAATATTTATTTAGTATGGAATATTGGGTCGTTACACTTTGTATGTTCTGCCTAGATAAGTATTATATTTATAGAACGATGTGACCTTAAAAAGCCTACCGTCTTATCTATATAAAACTGGATAGATTTTTTCACAAGTTTAGCGTTTAAACTGCCTCGTTGGTTTAGCGGTTATTGCATGTTCTACTGCGGATTACGAGGTCCTGGGTTCGATTCGTCTCTTGACAATAACTGTTAGGTATCGGTTTATAACAGACAGAAAACAGAAAAGCTGTGATAGCCTAGTGGTTAGGACGACCGACTTCTAATCGGAGGTCGTGGGTTCGATCCCGAGCACGCACCTCTAACTTTTCGGAGTTATGTGCGTTTTAAGTATTTAAATATCACTTGCTTTAACGGTGAAGGAAAACATCGTGAGGAAACCTGCATGCCTGATGCCTGGTGTGTGAAGTCTGCCAATCCGCTTGGCCAGCGTGGTAGACTATGGCCAAAACCCTTCGCACTCTGAGAGGAGACCAGTGCTCTGTAGTGAGCCGGTAATGGGTTGATCATGATGATGATGATCGGTTTATCTGTCAAGAAATTCTCAGTGCCATTAACTCGGAGTTGATAGTTGTCGGTGTCTCACCCCCGTGCCTCGGAGAGCACGTTCCGTAGGTCCCGGTTGGCGGTTATTATTACTGTCACGTGAAAATTGTCGTCAATCGACATTAGAGTATCGTGGCGGGTCTAAGCTTTATAGAGCTTAGATTATAGAGCTTAGGATTTAGAATCCTTGTCTTTTACAAGACAGGAGGCCCGTGCCCAACAATATGAGAATGAAAGAGTTGTATCTAATGCTGGTGGAAAAAATCGCATTGAAAAAATCCCACCGAATAAAAAACCAAAATCCACGCGAAAAAAGTTGCGGGTATCAAGTTAGTGCTAAAGTAAAGGTAAACAAGTTCAAACTTGAAATAAAAATAATATCGATTCAAATGTACGTATACATTTGCAATCTTTATGAAATGTAAAGAAACTGGTTCTAACAGAAATGGAAAGTTCAATCTTGCTTTACTGGTTAGGAAAATTTCCTACTTTCCATAACTCCTACATCTGACACCTATTATTAAATTGAGCGGAGAAAAATAATTTTCTGCTAACGCTTCACGCCCTTATTGAATAACGAAAAGTCTACATAGTTATCTATCTTCTATACATATAATAACATCGTAGATTTGGGTCGGTAGATATATTATGTAGTTAAGGACCTGCAGGGTTATTCTGTAACTCAGTTACCAACTGAAAATAGTTGCCAACGAATTAGTTTGATATAGATTGCTGCTTTACTGTGGGAAATATAAAGTGTTTTCATAATTTCACACAGTAAAGCAGCAATGTATATCGAACTAATTCGTTGGCAACTATTTTCAGTTGGTAACTAACTTGCAGAATAACCCCGCTGGAGAGTGGCAAAGGCTCCTTTTTTCCTGGCGAAAGAAACAGTTCTCGCAGGATAGCATGCTATTTTTACCCCCTGACGCAAAAACGACGGGGTGTTATAAGTTTGACGTGTCTGTGTGTGTGTGTGTGTGTCTGTCTGTTCCCCTGTAGTGCTCAATCGGGTGAACCGATTTGAATGCGGTTTTTTTGTTTGAAAGGTGAATTAGTCGAGAGTGTTGTTAGCTATGTTTGATGAAAATCGATCCAAGATGGCCGACACTACAAAATGGCGGATTACATATTTTTTCACAACTCCCTTAATATGGGTATCAAATGAAAGGGCTTGACTAGTAGAATATCACTATTACAAATTCAAGATCGCCGCCGCCAAAAAATGGCGAATGTCGGGAGTTTTTTAAATTTTTAATTTATACTTGTTACCGCATTTGTTTCTAAATCACGCCGCAAAAGAGCTACGGATCCACGTGATTTTTGCATCGATTATTTTATCATTTAGTTGAGCACCGAGGAGATTTTCACGCGGGATTTGTAAAAAACTCTTTTCGACGACCTCCCTGGCGCAGTGGTGAACGCCGTGGTCTTATAAATGGAAGCCCCGGGTACGATTCCCGGCAGGGGCGATTTGGAATTTTATAATTCCTTATAGATGCGTCACTCGGCGTTCATCGATTTATAAGACGTTATCACGTCAAAAAAATGATTGTATTTCAGATTTCTACGACAGCGGCAGCGGCAGCGACGAGCCGACGCCGCGGCGCCTGTGCCGGCCGCGGCGGACGCCCGCCAGCTCGTCGTCGTCGGGCGCGTCGGGCGCGGCGGGCGCGGCGGCGGGCGCGGGCCGGCGGCGTCGCTGCGGCGTCTCCGCGCGCGAGCGCAACCTGCGCCGGCTGGAGAGCAACGAACGCGAACGCATGCGGATGCACTCGCTGAACCGTGCCTTCGAGGTGATTATGCACTTCATTGTGTAATTACTAATTAGTTCAATTAGCGAAAATATGTACCTTGATTCGCTTAATTACTCTATCATGAGGGTAATTCAAGGTTTTAGCATTAGTAAGGTATATTTATGTTTAATGACGGTAAGTATAAGTATATTAAGCATAAGACACAAGACGTAGCAACGTCTTGTAATTATATATTTTTTATTCTTGTCTGTATTCTAAGAAGTCGGGAAGACACTTTTTGCGTATTGTATTACTCTGTTATGAGGGTAATTCGAGGTTTTTCACGTCAGCTACGTATAAGTATTTATGGAACGTTTTAGGCGCTGGCTCCATTGGGAGCGAAGCGGAGCGGTTTTGCAACGCTCGTGTCGCTAGGCAATGAGAACTTCGCTTCGCTCTGTCGTTCGCAGTGTGAACCGATGAAAAGTAAACGTAAAAGTAACGCGGTAGCGGCCGGCGTCGAAACGAACTTCATTTCGCTCCCAATAGTGCCTGCGCTTTATACTGGTACCTATAATGCTACGTCATGTAATATTTTTTTCGGATCCTGTTATTCCAAGAAGTCGAGAAGACAGTGCTCTTTATATTCATCTCGTCATAGATACACATGCCATCAAATAAAAAGAGCTTTAATCCTGAACCTGCACAGAATCTATCAATCTGTTTGCTACCACCAAATAGATCGATAGATCGAAGTGAGAGAAGTCTTTTCCACCGTACATTGATTCCTCAGTCAACTCTGTGGGATAGAAGTTAGAACACTACAACTGTAAAATATATACTCAGACACATCTCCGCCCCTGTCTTCCAGAGGTCTTTTTACGTTATTTCTTATTTCTAATTATTATCTAAAATTTGTTTTTTTTTCAGGATCTCCGTCGTGTGATTCCTCACGTGAAGAAGGACAACCGAAGTCTATCAAAGATAGAAACACTAACCCTTGCCAAAAATTATGTGAAAGCACTCACCAATGCCATATGCACAATGAGGGGGGAGGTTCCTCGTTACCAGTAAGTATTGAGTCACATGCATTCATCTGCTGCTTAGTTCCCTTAAAAGTTAGGTTGGCACTTACATTACATTTACCATAATATTACATATTACATTTACCATAGTAAAAACTAGCATGATATCCCGCGGGAACTGTTGGATTTCCCGAGACAAAATGTACCCTAGATGTCAGTCCTCACTTCCTCAACCATGCATAAATCAAATCATGTCGATCGGTACTAATTCTGTTGCAACGTGATTGAAGAGCAAACCAACAAACAAACACACTTTAGGAAAGTAAAAATTGTGTAATAATTATTTTTACCCATCTTTTGTTCCATCCGTAGCTAACCCGTCGTGCTCTCCCTTTTACAGATTCAACACCGATGACGAAAACGTAGAACCGGTGTTCGTTATAAGCCGGGATCAGGAGCAGAACAATAACTTGACGAGCGACCATGACAGAGAGGATCCGTCACCGTTACCGCAGGGATGCCTCTGACGACGCCGCGTCTGCTGAGCACCGGGCTCTGGAACACCGTCGGCGATGAGCAAGGACATTGGACGCGTTCTCTGTAAAACTTCACCCACGTCGTAGCGATAGCAATGGAATTATGGATGCATTCAAAATCAGCGTCGATTCGCATTACTGATTGGCTGTTTTTTAACACACATAAAAATGCATATGTAGGTACGTATTTTAGACGATTATACCACGGAAACGAAACGTTCACCATATTCGCCTTTAGGTACCCCTCTTGAGTCTTGAGTCTTGACACTGACTGAGGCGTTTTAGCCCCAGTAAAAGATACAGTAGCGTTGACAAGAAACTTACCTGAAAAAAATGGCTAAATGCGCCGTATTATATTCTGCGTGATTTATTCGTCCAAGGTACGCACGCATCAATCTCAAATGAGGACAAGTCTGACCCGCGATTTAACAAGTTAGGTAAAGGATGCTTACGCACGTCTGCATAAGAAAAAGCATGCTTACCTAAAAACGCGAATGCATCCTTAAAATGCACATACCTAATTATGTGTGTGTTATAAATCGCCTAGCTGAATGCGAAACGATGCTGGTAAATGTGATCTCAGCCTAGAGGCTCGCCTCGATTTTCTACTAAAGAAGTTCAAATTCTCCGATGCATATATCTGTAAAAAGGTGTGATGTGGGTGAAGGTTTGATTCAAATATTTTCGTAGAGTTAACATATAGAGACAAATGGCACTCTAATGATTTGAAGTAATTATCTAGATAGGTACTTGTAGCTACAAATTTACAAAAGGGCTTGCTCGAATTTATTAATATTCTAGAAGAAAAGCTACTTGAGAGAATTATAGTAGTCTTATTAAAAGTAGCGGCACTCTATGACGGCCAGATTGAAGTTAGGCTTTTTAACTCTCTATTTCTCTCTTTCTTTAGCACCTACTTAATGCTAAGATTGGTCCATCTATCATAGGGTGCCGCTACTTTAGCTTTATTTTAAGGATTGTCTTCATTGATTGTTGTGCTCTCTAATATTGTAGATCTATATCTTAATTGTTAACTCAATGCAAGCCTTATTAAACCTACGACGCCTGGCACTGTATAGTCATCGAGACCAAGAACAAACATGCTATTTTACTAGTCGTAGATAAATGCACGTTTTTTGTTGATTTATGACTTGGAACTACAAAAATGCAAAATGTGCATTGTGCATATTTATCAAGAGACAAGTCGACTGTTGCCGTATCGAAAATGAAAACATGCAGTGTTCAATTTCTTAACCCGTCTATTTTTGTTAAGTAAATTAAAACGCTTGTTTGCCATTTTGATTGAATCTGATATGATTATATTTATAAGTAAATCATAGCAGTAGCTGTCCTATTTGAGACATATAGGTACTTATTTTACAAGTTCTTGTCTTCTTTAAAACTGAAATATCAACCTAAGAAGCAAATAAGTACAAAAAGAACGTCGTCCTCGTCAACCGGTAGATGTCCACCGCTGGGCATATAGGTCTATTGTAGAGACTTCCACACGCTGCGGTCTTGCGCTGCTTGTATCCAGAGGCTCCCTGCTACTCGTTTGAAGCCGTCTGTCCACCTAAAGGGGACAGGGGGGGTCTGTCAAGACTGCACATGGGCTTTCCCAGTACGAGGTCGCCACTCCAGCACCTTGGAAGTGGAACCCTTGTATAAACATCGGCACGTACATCAAACGCTGATGGAAAGTGGAGGGGGTAAGCTATTATATTATGTGCGTGACAGTTCCAATACGCAGCTATCGTTTTCCCTCCACGTTTCGTTCAGCGTTCGATTTACGTGGCGCGGGTTATATCTATCGGTTCTTCGAACTATGTGCCTCGCTCACTGCCACTTCAACTTCGTAACCCTTTTGCTATGTCTACTCGGGTTCTTCAATCTTCTCATTTTTGATTTGATTGAAACGTAACAAAAATAACGTAAGTAGGTAATTCGTAGGTACATATATTTTGCAATTTTCAAGGCATTCGGTTTGTATGTTAAGTAATTACGGTTACATTGGTAGGTAACAACTTTCTCTAAAGTTACGCCACAGGTTGCTATTAACAGTTTATTCCACAATCATACGGTCTATAACAAAGAGCAGAAACGCTTTTAATTTGACTGTAAAAATGTTATAGTGATATAGTGGGTATTAACAATTTGTTATCACAGTATTTCAGAAACAAGAGTTAATACCCCCAATTTTGTGAAATAAATCTGACTATCATTAAAATAAATATCTAAGAATGACTTGTAAATGTGTTCCTACGATAGCATAGATAATCTCCAATACGATAGGTAGGTACAATAAGCATTTTCCATCTTTCCGATCTCAAATTTTCAATCATGTAAGCTCGAGCACCTCCGGTACGACGCATCTAGCAACTGAATGTGTTACTTATGCAGAGATCTCTCCCGCGGTGCCAATTAAATAGGTACTTAATATTTTAATATTATACCTTTTATTGAAGTCAAGTATTATACCTATTACTTTGATGCAGGTACACAGTCAATTTTTTAAAGGTAAATAAATAACTATGCGTCTGTCTACCTGCTTATATTGTTCGCTTCGTCGCTCTTTTAAAGCGTTTTAACGCTAAATGTTAGGTAGCCTGTATCTAAGTATGATAAGTAAGTGTAGTGTAGTTACGTCGTGCATGTACATTTCTAGAGATAAGTAGGTACAGTGTACAATAGAATTGGCCATTCTATGGCCAATTCTATTTTGTAGTAAGCAAAATAGAATTGGCCATAGAAGTTAAATTTTGTAGTAAGCAACACTAGGTTAACTCGGCTGCCCTAGTGATAAACAAAGTAATCACATTCAGAATACCTTACCTGGGATCGTTTCACGAAACGAAAAATCAAGCAACTGCATTTTAAATACAAAAACAAAGTAATCAACATCCCATTACTTTGTTTTTGTGTTGTGCTTGTTGTTTACTTGGTTTTTGCATTTATATTCCAGGTTAGTGAGTGCAGTTACTTTGTTTGGGCAATTTAAATTTCAGTTAACGGTTCAAGTTGTTTGAAATATTAAACTGTGGTAAAAAATTACTCGACATAAAACTTTTGTTTATGCAAAAAGTCAATTTCACAAAAAATGTCAGTTACTTTGTTTATCGCTAGGGCAGCCGTAGTGTTGCTAACCTTGGAATTTTATTTCCCTATTTTTCATGAGATTCTGGTCGATCTATACCTACTTATATTTTCAAAATACAAGTAGAATTTCAGATATAAAAATAAAAATCAATATGAATAGTAGGTAGGTACATAGTTAACATATTCGTGATTAAATTCTTCTAAACGTTTATTGTACTTTTCTAATGTAGGTTTGTATTTTACAAATTTTTGGCTACGATATATTATCTAAGTATATAATGATGTAGACCGTATTTATTTTTTTACACGTAAGTTTATATTACCTATGAATCCTATTATGCTTACCTTCCTAACTACCTAAAAATGTTAAAATTATACGAATTATAAAGGAGCATTTGTCAACTGTAAGTTCAATCAAATCCTATTCTTTAGAGGTTGTTTTTAAAACTATTATTGTAGTAGACGATGTACAATATGTACATATGTACGATGATGATTTTTTGTACCTAGGTACTTATTATTTAATTATTATTTTAATTAAAGTAATCTCAGTTGAAAGTTACCGATTAATTTAAGTAAGTATATTGTTAAGTTCAAATATTAAATAATGCAATTGGAATTTTTATCAAATCATCTATTTAAAGAGATACCTATATAAAATAATATATTTTTGTGATTTAGATTTATATTAAGATCTTGAGATGTTAAGGACGACTATTCTTTAGATGTTAAGTACGACAAGGCGATAATACAGAAATATGATGAAATAATAATAATATAATAAAATTTGTATGCAGATAATACATCTACGGTTTTTTATTAATACATAATAATATATTATATTTTCTGCTTTACCCAAACATACAAGAGCTAAGATAATACCCACTAATTTCAAAACTTGAGCAGCGTATTTATGTATGTAGATTGTAGGTATCTAGTTACCTACCTCTATTTTTATCATATAAAGTATACTAGTCCGCGTGGATATAGGTCGTTTTTTTTAAATACAAACAGCTATTTTTGTGCTTTTCATCAAGGTCATCTGCTGGGTCAGGGTAATTATTGTTCTGTGGGCTGGGTTATGAAAATGTATTACACAGGAACCCGTAATAGCCAAAGAAAAAAGTAGTCTAGCTCTCCTAAATAGATACCTAATCCTCTACCTGCCTGTGAAAGTCCCGTTAAAATCGGTTTAGCCGTTCCGAAGAGTAATATAGACAAACAGACAAAAATTAGATCCAGGTTCCGTGGTTTAATAATTTAAAAAACTTATATTTGGGTATTGCCTATCTTTTATCTAACCACCTAATCATAAATGAGCTTAAAAAATAGTTTTTTCGAAATCACACACTTCAGTTTTATTTATTGTACTTACCTATTATTAAATGACCAGATAAAAAATGCCCTAGCCCTGCTGTTTTAACTCATTATACAGAATAATATATCTATATACCAACAAAAAAAAATCATGTTTATAAATACCATTTTAGTAAAGTTACCCACCTCCACTGTATTTATAACGCGTATTACTAATTCCCCGGAATTCTGACATCTGTCATTGTCATTTACAGATGAGTTATTTGCATGAACCTATAGAAGTGGACTTGGCATAATGTCCTATAGAAAATAGTGGATCGGAAAATAGCTTAAGCTTATCAAAATTTTCATAAGTGTGTAAGAGACAACACTACATTTTTAAACATAACAATAAAACAGATCGTGGCAGAAATTTTATTGCACTTCCCTTAAGATGGCCTCCCTAAAATGTATACATGAACACTCACACACGCACAACTTGAGACATCACAATGAACACGCGCCATTTTAGTTGTAGGATTGTGCGTGTGTGAGTGTATTTTTGGCACGTTTTTAAGGTAGGTATGCCTACTCTACTTATTATTATTATCTCGTTATTTGTATGGAGAACAGGGTTAACATCTACGAAGTACGATTTTACCCCAAACTACTTTAATTCCCTGTCATCATAAAAAGCCATATGTCGCGTAATAATATTACTCGTTTCGCCTTAAAATAGAAAACACCAAGAGTGGAAACTAGAAAGTGCACACTGACAGCAACAGAAAACAAAAGAAGCACATTGAAAAAATTTATTCAAAAATGGATGTCGAATGGCATGGCATTATCACCATGAAGTGTCTGTCAGGCATTTGTCATATCTACATGCGGCAGTTGATTTGTATTTGCATAAGTTTTGAACTTTTTATCTTTTTTGTGGGAATTGTTTTATCTCTGGTAACATTACGAAACGTCAGAATTCCGGGGAATTAGTAATACGGGTATAAATTATTTAACTTGAACGCATTTATACTGAAGGAATGAATGATAAACTAATTTAGTAATATTTTTAATCTATGTATGAGAAATTGCTAGAGAACTAGGAGAATGAATGAGATTGATTCGGAGGTTACAAAAAATTCTAAATGCGTGTGTGTAAAGAGAATTTGATAAATAATATATTGTAAAAGAAAGTTGTCGTTTATTTCAGATACATGCTAGTAAACTACAAAGCATTCACTGTGGATAAGACATTATTTGATATATTTTTCCCAAAGTTACAAAGTTCTTTAGAGTAAAGATCTGCGTCTATCGCAAATATGGCCGTCCTGTAATGAATCGGTCGTCAATGATTAAAGTAATTTTATAATGCAAAATTTCAAAATGGAGCTTCGTGTCGGTAATAAATACAGACTTGGTCGTAAAATTGGCTCTGGATCCTTCGGAGATATTTATTTAGGTAAGTGAGAAAAGAAATCATTGTAAACAAAGAAAGATGGGTTGCTATTGTAGACCAGCTGCATTTTTTTTTGTTTCGAAATAGCTTCAAGCCCTTTCATGGTACGAGCTATTTATCATTTGAAAGTAAAGGTTCTTGCAAATTACTTATACCATAATTTTGTATATAATCTTTTATAATCGTTTAGTTGTTTTTAAACTGATAACATGTGACTAGTTGTCTAGATGTTTGCGATGCTTGTACTTAATTAAATAATATATGAATGTTTAAGGTAAATTTAATTACCTACTTATTAATTATGCAAAAGACAAGTTTTCAGTGTAAAATATTATTTAATAGGATAATCGCTTTTCATATTGCTATCCTATTCTTTACAACTACACACTAACCATGAAAGCAAGGGCATAAAAAAGGGTAAAGTAATTCTCTTAAAACAACCCACTGAGAAGTCGTTATTAAGCTTATAATTATTACAGTTGAGTCATCATAAATTATTCCAATCAACGCTGCAGTCTGATGACTAAAATACTTTGAAATTTGAGTTATATTTATATAGTATGCCAAAGTAGTTTTTCTTTTTCTATCAGTCTACACTAGCGGCACGCTATGATGGCCGGTTTGACACATTACAATAGTGATGTGGAATGTCAATTTATTCTCGAACAAAAAACAATTAAGTTTTGTTTTTGTACCTGATTAAATAGGTTTAATAAAACAAAAATGTATATGTTTATTTAATTTATTTGAACGAACTGAATATTTGAACGAAAATGAATATACATACTTTATATGCACACAAGAAACATATGAATACAAAAGATACCAAAAAAGGTGCCACAAAAGGCCATAATTAATCAGATTCGTCCATACTACTATTTTCACTGTCGTCACTGCTATCATCACATACATTAATAATTATATGTTCGTTTTCTATAATATTATCTATTTTCACATCTCTTTCATAATCTTCCCTTATTAATTTAACAGTTCTATTCACAACCTTTTCCCAGTCTCCTTTAGTCACATGTTCACAAGCTTCTTCTAATAATTTTAGCATTTTTTTTGTGGTAAATGGGGGTTCTGTTTTGTGTCTTGCAGCATATCCCTTAATTTGAGCCCACACCAACTCAATCGCATTATACTCACAATGGTAAGGCGGTAACCGTATAACTCTGTGCCCATGTTCTAATGCTATTTCGTCAATGACGTATCGGATCTTGGTTGGTTTGTTTTCTTTTAAAAGACGTACTAATTCCGCTTTTAACATATTCATCTACGCCATTTTTACGAAGCCATGCGACGATATCAGCTTTCTTTTGGGATTGGGCAGGTGGCTTGTCAATTTGCATCGAGTGGTATGGGGCGTTGTCCATAATTATAATAGATGGTTCAGGGAGGCTACACAACATTGAGGTAAACCATTCAGTAAACTTTTCTCCATTCATGTCTTCATGATAGTCTCCAGTGGTTTTTGACGCAAAAGCCATGAGAGAACCTTCGACAAACCCGTTGATGGTTCCGGCGTGACAAATTATAAGTCGCGATCCTTTTCCTACAGGAACTTTGGAAGTAGATGCTGCTGTGTCATCGTTCCAAGAACGGCCTACAGTATGGTTAGCATTAAGCCATGTTTCATCCAAGAACACAACATTTTGCCAATTTTTGATTTCTTTCACTTGCCGTAAAAAAGTATACCTTGCCATCGCTATATCAAATCTTTCCATCAATATTTTGCGTTTGTTACATTTTTTGTATCGAAATCCAATGGTCTTCAAAATCTTCGTTAAAGAACTTTCCCCACCGAAGAATAATCCAGCTTCCTTCAGTGAATGCACCAACTTTTTTCTTGTTGGATACTCCTTCTGTAAATAGTAGCCGTAAACATGTCTTCGGATAGCATCGGCATCAAAGCTATCGATGCCTACGACTGGTTTTGCTCGTTTTCTCTTTTTTGGTGTGTGAAGTTTATTTTCTTCTGTGCCAGTCTCGCCATATTTTTTTTTAGTTATCCGTCTAACAGTTCGTTGTCCAATATTAAGCGCATCAGCTACGCGTCCAACCACTGACGTTATAGGTAAAATTGGCCCTCCATTTTGAGCTTCACGATCGAAATAGTTACGAAGGCGTATTACGAACTCACGTGTCTGACTATTTAGAACAGTTCTCTGCGTACGTTCGGTCATATCGACGAAATCCACAACAAAGGGCTTGAACAGAGTCCAAATTAACGAGCAAGGGTCAACAGTAATGCAGTATCAATATTTGAAATCCAAAGCCAGGTCAAAACTATATCACAATCGCATTGCACTGACAGTTTATACTTTTCGAAGCAACGTCAATTCGAAACTGCTTTGTTTTGCATTGAGCATTGACGCGAGTTTGCCGGAGGTAGTAGTTGTGCTAGCCAGCGATCCTATGTGACGATCGTATTAGATTCCATTTTTAAAAATTTATTGATATTTTTTTGCGATTTCAGAGGTTTGTCCACATAGTGAAAATTGTTCATATTCACAAGTACATTCACCCCTTAAATGGTGCAAACTGATTTTTCTACACTTGTATACATTTAAGAAATCAATTTAATAAATAAATTTTGAGTCCTAAACCTAAAACTACATTCGATAAAATTTATGAATCTCTGCACATCACTATCGTCAATAAAGTAATACAATTATTTCCTTCAAAGTCGTTATCAATTAATACGGAACTTCATGAGCGGACAAACGTCAAACCGGCCATCATAGCGTGCCGCTAGAGTAGGTTATATATTTTCCAACAACTCAAAAGACAACTTCACTTCATCTAGCTATTTTATAATATTGTAGACAATGTTTTAGAACAGATTTGTGAAACACTATAACATGAAAATAAAAATAATCAATAAAAATTAATATTTTACTTTCGTTACATATGCCAAGTAATGAAAGTTTACAAATACACAAATAATTTGATGTGTAAAAAAATATCTGTACGCTTTTACAATTTCTAGAGACATAATTATATCCTATGTATTAATCACAGAACTGTTGCTTATAAATGAATAATTAATATTTTATGTTATTTCAGGAACACACATAGTAACAAGGAAAGAGGTAGCCATAAAATTAGAATGCAAAAGGACAAGACATCCACAGCTACACATAGAGAGCAAATTTTATAAACTTATGCAAGGGGGTGGTAAGTTATAAACATCGGCACGTACATCAAACGCTGAAGGAAAGTGGAGGGGGTAAGCTATTGTATTACATGCATGACAGTTCCCATACGTAGCTATCCCCTCCACGTTTCGTTCAGTGTTTGATGTACGCAGCGCGGGTTATATATTCTGTATATTATTATTCAGCATTCTGCAAAATTGTGGATGTTATGTGACCACTTGATAGGCACAGGCGAATTCGCAGTAATGTAGGAGTAATGCATAAGGAAGGATTTTTTGTTTATACACACACCCCTGTGTTTGAATGAATATTATAATTATTGAATATTATAGTTATGTGATTAAAGAAAAAATGGGTGTTTGCAAAATTTGTGTATTGACATTTAAGATAGCCTATTCTATACTTCAAGTTGCTGTATTACTAATGCAGTGCAATTATTGTAATATGGAAGTGATATTTTACCTTGTGACGAAAACAAAAACTGGAATACATTACTTTAATGAGCCTTAATTTTTACCAAAACTCCTTAAACATTTGTCAATTTGCATATTTATGGTAATTAAGTTGTCGTTTGGTACTAATATAAATAATATATAATATATTAATGTAAATTGAATTGTGTTCAGATTGATCAATGTATGTGAGAAAAGTGCTGCAGCATAGAAAATACATTTTTTGTTATATTAAGCTTTCTATTCTATTTTTTGAAAAATGACACAACAAAATTATTATTATTGGTTATTATGAGTTATCAATTATCATAGTTCGGCCAATTTATACTAAACCTTAGTAAATTATACAACTAAATCTTCTCACAGAATCTGTGTCTGTTGGTGTAAACAGAAAGAAAATACCTTTAATAGTTTTTGAAATTTGTATACATTGTTAAATTTAGCTTAGGGACTTTTATAATATTCTTATCCTACATTTAATAATGCACTAATTTATTAATTAATGATGAATAGAAAAATTTACTAAGGGCCTGTTCACCACCTGATAAGTGTTGGATAGCCGAAGCGTAAGTTTTGTCACTTATTTTATGTCAAGTGGCAAAGACAAAAGTTGTGAATAAGCTATCCGACACTTATCAGAAGGTGATGAAACAGGCCCTTACGGCCTGTTTCACCACCTTCTGATAAGTGTTGGATAGCCTAAACGTAAGTTTTGTCACTTTCTGACTTTATGTCAAGTGACAAAGACAAAAGTTGTAGATAGCTATCTAATACATATCAGAAGGTGGTGAAACAGGCACTTAGTATAGTAATTTTACCTAAAGACAATATATTGTTTCTTATTACAAATCCTTAGCTCATGACTCATGGTCAAAATATATATAATTGTGACATAATAACAGTTTATCAGTATACATAATATTGTTCTGATCGAATTTCAGCCATGTTGGCAAATTTCAAACGAGAGTAACTAACTATGCAGGCAACATAGTGAACTAGTGTTCACTCACTCATACTCCAGTGGGACAGTAATCCAACATAACTGGAGAGATTACAGGAGCAGGACAGACGACTATACATGATATTTGAGGAATAGGGGTGTAATGTAGCCAAATTCACCAATTTGGGACCTCGATTTACAGCTGATTAAACTTGCTACTATACCAACAAGGCATTTGGTATTAGTATATAAAGAGTTTTATTAAAAAGTTTTAATATTTCAACAGTTGGAATCCCTGCAATAAAATGGTGTGGCTCCGAGGGAGACTATAATGTCATGGTCATGGAATTGCTGGGCCCTTCTTTGGAAGATCTCTTCAACTTCTGTTCCCGTCGCTTCTCCCTCAAGACTGTGCTCCTACTAGCAGACCAGCTCATCAATCGCATTGAGCACATACATTATAAGAACTTCATTCATAGGTGAATACTTTAAAACTATTAATTAAATCATTGTCATAAACTATACATACAATTGCAACTTTCATGCGAGGAAAGTATTTTAAACATTTCATTTGATAACTTGTGAAATTAAAACTCGTTTTGCTCATACAACAATTATTTTGCTGTTTGTACTTTGCACTTGTCACTAACACCTTGCATGTAAAGCTCTTAGCTTCATACTAATACTTATTCCTTTACCTGATATGCATGCAGGATTAGTTACAACTTACAAGTAGTGTTGCCAGGTCTGGTATTCCAAATAATTTTGAACCGAATTGCCTTAGTTGCAAGTTCTGTACATAAACAATGAGTGAGTCATGAATGTATATTATTATTATAAATTTCCCTCTTCAAAAGATTAATTTTTACAAAAAGCACAATGAAGATATTTTAATGTGCTTTTATTACATTGCAGCCAAAACTCATTGACGATACTTTGTACCACAGGGGTGCTAGGTCCTTTTAAATGCTTAAAGCTTTGAATAAATGCCTTCTCACATGAGTAGATCAAAGTAGAATCAGAAAAGATGTTCCTGTTTGAATAAATAACACAGCATAACATTCAGTATTAAATACAGTTGCATAGTTCATATACATATATGTACATGGAGAATGATGGTGAGGGCACTTCATGTTTATTGATGCAGGTCATTTTATAAGGTCATAGATAAGAATAAAACTATAATATTGCAGACAAGTTGCCTTATCAACTATAGGACATACCTATCCTCAGACTTTCCTATAAATCTTGTTTATTTATTATCTAATGTTTTTATTTAATGTGTTTGCACAGATATGATTAATTCATACAGCTGATTCAATATTGTGTTTGTAAGTTTAAGTTTTGGATATTTGTGACAAAGACCTATGTCGTTGACATTCCTCATTTATATTTTGTAATTTTTTCTAGTGGATTGGTTTGGATATCTTCATGCTAAGTAAAAGTATGATTTCAATTAAGTTGACTTAGAAAAATATGTATTATGTAAAACGGTAATATGCCTGAACAGATTACATACTTGTAAGCTGTAAAATCCAATTAGGGATTAGGTCACAACAAGAGGAGTATGATAATATGCTATGAGTTATGATTAAGAAAAATATTTTCGATTAATAAAGGAATATTAATTATTAGGAGGCTAAATCGGACATTGACACGGCTGTTTCTGGGATGGTAATAACTTGCCAGGGCCAAAGACTCTTTACCAGACTAGACCTGACTATAAGAAATTATAAATTCCTAAATTGACCCTGTCCAGATTCGAACACAGTACTTCCCACTTATAAGACCACATGGCTCACCACTGCACCAGGAAAGGTCGTATAATATTATAGTCCTTACAGACACCTAGACAGTTAGAAAACTTGAGTCAACTGTTTTAACTTTTATGAATGTATATTTTATATATTATTTGTTTTGTTACAGAGATATTAAGCCAGACAACTTTCTAATGGGCCTAGGCAAAAGAGGGAACTTAGTATACATTATAGATTTTGGACTAGCCAAGAAGTACAAAGATGGACGCACCAATCAACATATCCCATACAGAGAAAACAAAAACTTGACAGGTGAGTACAATATCTTGTGAAGGGTTCTTCAGGGCACTTTGTAACCCTCATAGCTTCATTTTTAAGTTGACAATCAATCACCTCACCAAATTGATATTTAAGTAGAATTCAAAAGAACTTTTAAAAGAAATTTTCAAAAATCATTTTAAAAAACTCATTTTCAAAATCAGTTAACACTTCATGAGTTCAGCCAAATGACAACCAAATAAAATGATAGTTAATGGCTCATTAGACTAATTTACATACAAATCTTTGAGATTCTGAAAAACTACAGACAGAATATTAGTTTCTAGAGTGTAGATACATACAAAATTTCTTTGATATTGATTGATTAGTATTTAAACGAGAAGCAAACTTCTGTTCTATAGGACATGCTGGCAAGCGCTTGATTGTGACTTCTATTTAATGTTCTATTCTTAATTTACTATATTAGATGGTGGTTGATTCAATGATATATATTGAATTGACCACCATCTGTACATATATGAATATACCGCCATATATATATGAATGTTTTAGGCACAGCAAGATATGCGTCCATCAACACACATCTAGGCATTGAGCAGTCTCGACGCGACGACCTCGAGTCCCTGGGCTACGTGCTCATGTACTTCAACCGCGGCAGCTTGCCGTGGCAGGGCCTGAAGGCGGCCACCAAACGCCAGAAATACGAGAGGATATCTGAGAAGAAGTTGTCCACACCATTTGACGAGCTGTGCAAAGTAAGTGGGATTTAAGTATTCAATAACTATATTGTTTATCTCTAATAATATTTCATTGTTTTTATCTTTTTTATTTTAGAATAGAATAGAATAGAAAAGTTTTTTATTCAAATAAACTTTTACAAGTACTTTTGAATAGTCAAACGAATCTACCACTGGTTCGGAATGCCATTCCAACCGAGAAGAACCAGCAAGAAACTCGGCGGTTGCTCTTTTCCTTTACAATATCAATATAACAATTTTATGTTAAGTACATGATTGAATTGCCGTCTCGCGCATTGCTGGAACGAGTCAAATCCACGCCTTTTTATCATTTATATAAGTAATCTTCAATTTTATTCAGATAAGCTTTCACAAGCGCTTACGAATCGACAAATGAATCTACCACAGGTTCAGAATGGTGCTTACAATTCTACACATGTGAAGAAGGGCAGACAAAAGTAGCCCCATTTCCGACGGTGGCACCCGTTCACGAGCATGTCCAGCCATTGCTTCGCTCAACCATATTCAAGGGAACGTAACTCGCACCACACGACACCACCACAAATTATTATTATTAATATAATATATAATAATTATTATTAATCTACACCCTCCGATCACACATTAAAGGCAGATTAACAATAGATGTATAGAGAAAATGTCTCAATGTAATGACTACATATTATACAATTATTATTATTATTAGGTAGTCATTTGCTAGTCGCGTCTGGTTACTTCAAAGCTTTTAAACCCTATGGACTAAACCATAGGTCTGTATTATTATTGTCACATTATTAGACATTAGACATTATAAAAAAAATATAAATTAATGAGGATAATATAATGGATGTATGATCGTCGGGCAGAATCACCCGATCGAGTTCCAGCTGTACCTGAAGTACTGCCGGCGCCTGCGCTTCGAGGACCGGCCCGACTACGGCCACCTGCGCCAGCTGTTCCGCATGCTGCTCTACCGGCAGGGCTTCACCTACGACTACGTGTTCGACTGGAATATGCTCAAGTTTGGTGAGTACATACATGACGGGTGTATGATCGTCGGGCAGAGTCACCCGATCGAGTTCCAGCTGTACCTGAAGTACTGCCGGCGCCTGCGCTTCGAGGACCGGCCCGACTACGGCCACCTGCGCCAGCTGTTCCGCATGCTGCTCTACCGGCAGGGCTTCACCTACGACTACGTGTTCGACTGGAATATGCTCAAGTTTGGTGAGTACATACATGACGGGTGTATGATCGTCGGGCAGAGTCACCCGATCGAGTTCCAGCTGTACCTGAAGTACTGCCGGCGCCTGCGCTTCGAGGACCGGCCCGACTACGGCCACCTGCGCCAGCTGTTCCGCATGCTGCTCTACCGGCAGGGCTTCACCTACGACTACGTGTTCGACTGGAATATGCTCAAGTTTGGTGAGTACATACATGACGGGTGTATGATCGTCGGGCAGAGTCACCCGATCGAGTTCCAGCTGTACCTGAAGTACTGCCGGCGCCTGCGCTTCGAGGACCGGCCCGACTACGGCCACCTGCGCCAGCTGTTCCGCATGCTGCTCTACCGGCAGGGCTTCACCTACGACTACGTGTTCGACTGGAATATGCTCAAGTTTGGTGAGTACATACATGACGGGTGTATGATCGTCGGGCAGAGTCACCCGATCGAGTTCCACCTGCGCCAGCTGTTCCGCATGCTGCTCTACCGGCAGGGCTTCACCTACGACTACGTGTTCGACTGGAATATGCTCAAGTTTGGTGAGTACATACATGACGGGTGTATGATCGTCGGGCAGAGTCACCCGATCGAGTTCCAGCTGTACCTGAAGTACTGCCGGCGCCTGCGCTTCGAGGACCGGCCCGACTACGGCCACCTGCGCCAGCTGTTCCGCATGCTGCTCTACCGGCAGGGCTTCACCTACGACTACGTGTTCGACTGGAATATGCTCAAGTTTGGTGAGTACATACATGACGGGTGTATGATCGTCGGGCAGAGTCACCCGATCGAGTTCCAGCTGTACCTGAAGTACTGCCGGCGCCTGCGCTTCGAGGACCGGCCCGACTACGGCCACCTGCGCCAGCTGTTCCGCATGCTGCTCTACCGGCAGGGCTTCACCTACGACTACGTGTTCGACTGGAATATGCTCAAGTTTGGTGAGTACATACATGACGGGTGTATGATCGTCGGGCAGAGTCACCCGATCGAGTTCCAGCTGTACCTGAAGTACTGCCGGCGCCTGCGCTTCGAGGACCGGCCCGACTACGGCCACCTGCGCCAGCTGTTCCGCATGCTGCTCTACCGGCAGGGCTTCACCTACGACTACGTGTTCGACTGGAATATGCTCAAGTTTGGTGAGTACATACATGACGGGTGTATGATCGTCGGGCAGAGTCACCCGATCGAGTTCCACCTGCGCCAGCTGTTCCGCATGCTGCTCTACCGGCAGGGCTTCACCTACGACTACGTGTTCGACTGGAATATGCTCAAGTTTGGTGAGTACATACATGACGGGTGTATGATCGTCGGGCAGAGTCACCCGATCGAGTTCCAGCTGTACCTGAAGTACTGCCGGCGCCTGCGCTTCGAGGACCGGCCCGACTACGGCCACCTGCGCCAGCTGTTCCGCATGCTGCTCTACCGGCAGGGCTTCACCTACGACTACGTGTTCGACTGGAATATGCTCAAGTTTGGTGAGTACATACATGACGGGTGTATGATCGTCGGGCAGAGTCACCCGATCGAGTTCCAGCTGTACCTGAAGTACTGCCGGCGCCTGCGCTTCGAGGACCGGCCCGACTACGGCCACCTGCGCCAGCTGTTCCGCATGCTGCTCTACCGGCAGGGCTTCACCTACGACTACGTGTTCGACTGGAATATGCTCAAGTTTGGTGAGTACATACATGACGGGTGTATGATCGTCGGGCAGAGTCACCCGATCGAGTTCCAGCTGTACCTGAAGTACTGCCGGCGCCTGCGCTTCGAGGACCGGCCCGACTACGGCCACCTGCGCCAGCTGTTCCGCATGCTGCTCTACCGGCAGGGCTTCACCTACGACTACGTGTTCGACTGGAATATGCTCAAGTTTGGTGAGTACATACATGACGGGTGTATGATCGTCGGGCAGAGTCACCCGATCGAGTTCCAGCTGTACCTGAAGTACTGCCGGCGCCTGCGCTTCGAGGACCGGCCCGACTACGGCCACCTGCGCCAGCTGTTCCGCATGCTGCTCTACCGGCAGGGCTTCACCTACGACTACGTGTTCGACTGGAATATGCTCAAGTTTGGTGAGTACATACATGACGGGTGTATGATCGTCGGGCAGAGTCACCCGATCGAGTTCCAGCTGTACCTGAAGTACTGCCGGCGCCTGCGCTTCGAGGACCGGCCCGACTACGGCCACCTGCGCCAGCTGTTCCGCATGCTGCTCTACCGGCAGGGCTTCACCTACGACTACGTGTTCGACTGGAATATGCTCAAGTTTGGTGAGTACATACATGACGGGTGTATGATCGTCGGGCAGAGTCACCCGATCGAGTTCCAGCTGTACCTGAAGTACTGCCGGCGCCTGCGCTTCGAGGACCGGCCCGACTACGGCCACCTGCGCCAGCTGTTCCGCATGCTGCTCTACCGGCAGGGCTTCACCTACGACTACGTGTTCGACTGGAATATGCTCAAGTTTGGTGAGTACATACATGACGGGTGTATGATCGTCGGGCAGAGTCACCCGATCGAGTTCCAGCTGTACCTGAAGTACTGCCGGCGCCTGCGCTTCGAGGACCGGCCCGACTACGGCCACCTGCGCCAGCTGTTCCGCATGCTGCTCTACCGGCAGGGCTTCACCTACGACTACGTGTTCGACTGGAATATGCTCAAGTTTGGTGAGTACATACATGACGGGTGTATGATCGTCGGGCAGAGTCACCCGATCGAGTTCCAGCTGTACCTGAAGTACTGCCGGCGCCTGCGCTTCGAGGACCGGCCCGACTACGGCCACCTGCGCCAGCTGTTCCGCATGCTGCTCTACCGGCAGGGCTTCACCTACGACTACGTGTTCGACTGGAATATGCTCAAGTTTGGTGAGTACATACATGACGGGTGTATGATCGTCGGGCAGAGTCACCCGATCGAGTTCCAGCTGTACCTGAAGTACTGCCGGCGCCTGCGCTTCGAGGACCGGCCCGACTACGGCCACCTGCGCCAGCTGTTCCGCATGCTGCTCTACCGGCAGGGCTTCACCTACGACTACGTGTTCGACTGGAATATGCTCAAGTTTGGTGAGTACATACATGACGGGTGTATGATCGTCGGGCAGAGTCACCCGATCGAGTTCCAGCTGTACCTGAAGTACTGCCGGCGCCTGCGCTTCGAGGACCGGCCCGACTACGGCCACCTGCGCCAGCTGTTCCGCATGCTGCTCTACCGGCAGGGCTTCACCTACGACTACGTGTTCGACTGGAATATGCTCAAGTTTGGTGAGTACATACATGACGGGTGTATGATCGTCGGGCAGAGTCACCCGATCGAGTTCCAGCTGTACCTGAAGTACTGCCGGCGCCTGCGCTTCGAGGACCGGCCCGACTACGGCCACCTGCGCCAGCTGTTCCGCATGCTGCTCTACCGGCAGGGCTTCACCTACGACTACGTGTTCGACTGGAATATGCTCAAGTTTGGTGAGTACATACATGACGGGTGTATGATCGTCGGGCAGAGTCACCCGATCGAGTTCCAGCTGTACCTGAAGTACTGCCGGCGCCTGCGCTTCGAGGACCGGCCCGACTACGGCCACCTGCGCCAGCTGTTCCGCATGCTGCTCTACCGGCAGGGCTTCACCTACGACTACGTGTTCGACTGGAATATGCTCAAGTTTGGTGAGTACATACATGACGGGTGTATGATCGTCGGGCAGAGTCACCCGATCGAGTTCCAGCTGTACCTGAAGTACTGCCGGCGCCTGCGCTTCGAGGACCGGCCCGACTACGGCCACCTGCGCCAGCTGTTCCGCATGCTGCTCTACCGGCAGGGCTTCACCTACGACTACGTGTTCGACTGGAATATGCTCAAGTTTGGTGAGTACATACATGACGGGTGTATGATCGTCGGGCAGAGTCACCCGATCGAGTTCCAGCTGTACCTGAAGTACTGCCGGCGCCTGCGCTTCGAGGACCGGCCCGACTACGGCCACCTGCGCCAGCTGTTCCGCATGCTGCTCTACCGGCAGGGCTTCACCTACGACTACGTGTTCGACTGGAATATGCTCAAGTTTGGTGAGTACATACATGACGGGTGTATGATCGTCGGGCAGAGTCACCCGATCGAGTTCCAGCTGTACCTGAAGTACTGCCGGCGCCTGCGCTTCGAGGACCGGCCCGACTACGGCCACCTGCGCCAGCTGTTCCGCATGCTGCTCTACCGGCAGGGCTTCACCTACGACTACGTGTTCGACTGGAATATGCTCAAGTTTGGTGAGTACATACATGACGGGTGTATGATCGTCGGGCAGAGTCACCCGATCGAGTTCCAGCTGTACCTGAAGTACTGCCGGCGCCTGCGCTTCGAGGACCGGCCCGACTACGGCCACCTGCGCCAGCTGTTCCGCATGCTGCTCTACCGGCAGGGCTTCACCTACGACTACGTGTTCGACTGGAATATGCTCAAGTTTGGTGAGTACATACATGACGGGTGTATGATCGTCGGGCAGAGTCACCCGATCGAGTTCCAGCTGTACCTGAAGTACTGCCGGCGCCTGCGCTTCGAGGACCGGCCCGACTACGGCCACCTGCGCCAGCTGTTCCGCATGCTGCTCTACCGGCAGGGCTTCACCTACGACTACGTGTTCGACTGGAATATGCTCAAGTTTGGTGAGTACATACATGACGGGTGTATGATCGTCGGGCAGAGTCACCCGATCGAGTTCCAGCTGTACCTGAAGTACTGCCGGCGCCTGCGCTTCGAGGACCGGCCCGACTACGGCCACCTGCGCCAGCTGTTCCGCATGCTGCTCTACCGGCAGGGCTTCACCTACGACTACGTGTTCGACTGGAATATGCTCAAGTTTGGTGAGTACATACATGACGGGTGTATGATCGTCGGGCAGAGTCACCCGATCGAGTTCCAGCTGTACCTGAAGTACTGCCGGCGCCTGCGCTTCGAGGACCGGCCCGACTACGGCCACCTGCGCCAGCTGTTCCGCATGCTGCTCTACCGGCAGGGCTTCACCTACGACTACGTGTTCGACTGGAATATGCTCAAGTTTGGTGAGTACATACATGACGGGTGTATGATCGTCGGGCAGAGTCACCCGATCGAGTTCCAGCTGTACCTGAAGTACTGCCGGCGCCTGCGCTTCGAGGACCGGCCCGACTACGGCCACCTGCGCCAGCTGTTCCGCATGCTGCTCTACCGGCAGGGCTTCACCTACGACTACGTGTTCGACTGGAATATGCTCAAGTTTGGTGAGTACATACATGACGGGTGTATGATCGTCGGGCAGAGTCACCCGATCGAGTTCCAGCTGTACCTGAAGTACTGCCGGCGCCTGCGCTTCGAGGACCGGCCCGACTACGGCCACCTGCGCCAGCTGTTCCGCATGCTGCTCTACCGGCAGGGCTTCACCTACGACTACGTGTTCGACTGGAATATGCTCAAGTTTGGTGAGTACATACATGACGGGTGTATGATCGTCGGGCAGAGTCACCCGATCGAGTTCCAGCTGTACCTGAAGTACTGCCGGCGCCTGCGCTTCGAGGACCGGCCCGACTACGGCCACCTGCGCCAGCTGTTCCGCATGCTGCTCTACCGGCAGGGCTTCACCTACGACTACGTGTTCGACTGGAATATGCTCAAGTTTGGTGAGTACATACATGACGGGTGTATGATCGTCGGGCAGAGTCACCCGATCGAGTTCCAGCTGTACCTGAAGTACTGCCGGCGCCTGCGCTTCGAGGACCGGCCCAACTACGGCCACCTGCGCCAGCTGTTCCGCATGCTGCTCTACCGGCAGGGCTTCACCTACGACTACGTGTTCGACTGGAATATGCTCAAGTTTGGTGAGTACATACATGACGGGTGTATGATCGTCGGGCAGAGTCACCCGATCGAGTTCCAGCTGTACCTGAAGTACTGCCGGCGCCTGCGCTTCGAGGACCGGCCCGACTACGGCCACCTGCGCCAGCTGTTCCGCATGCTGCTCTACCGGCAGGGCTTCACCTACGACTACGTGTTCGACTGGAATATGCTCAAGTTTGGTGAGTACATACATGACGGGTGTATGATCGTCGGGCAGAGTCACCCGATCGAGTTCCAGCTGTACCTGAAGTACTGCCGGCGCCTGCGCTTCGAGGACCGGCCCGACTACGGCCACCTGCGCCAGCTGTTCCGCATGCTGCTCTACCGGCAGGGCTTCACCTACGACTACGTGTTCGACTGGAATATGCTCAAGTTTGGTGAGTACATACATGACGGGTGTATGATCGTCGGGCAGAGTCACCCGATCGAGTTCCAGCTGTACCTGAAGTACTGCCGGCGCCTGCGCTTCGAGGACCGGCCCGACTACGGCCACCTGCGCCAGCTGTTCCGCATGCTGCTCTACCGGCAGGGCTTCACCTACGACTACGTGTTCGACTGGAATATGCTCAAGTTTGGTGAGTACATACATGACGGGTGTATGATCGTCGGGCAGAGTCACCCGATCGAGTTCCAGCTGTACCTGAAGTACTGCCGGCGCCTGCGCTTCGAGGACCGGCCCGACTACGGCCACCTGCGCCAGCTGTTCCGCATGCTGCTCTACCGGCAGGGCTTCACCTACGACTACGTGTTCGACTGGAATATGCTCAAGTTTGGTGAGTACATACATGACGGGTGTATGATCGTCGGGCAGAGTCACCCGATCGAGTTCCAGCTGTACCTGAAGTACTGCCGGCGCCTGCGCTTCGAGGACCGGCCCGACTACGGCCACCTGCGCCAGCTGTTCCGCATGCTGCTCTACCGGCAGGGCTTCACCTACGACTACGTGTTCGACTGGAATATGCTCAAGTTTGGTGAGTACATACATGACGGGTGTATGATCGTCGGGCAGAGTCACCCGATCGAGTTCCAGCTGTACCTGAAGTACTGCCGGCGCCTGCGCTTCGAGGACCGGCCCGACTACGGCCACCTGCGCCAGCTGTTCCGCATGCTGCTCTACCGGCAGGGCTTCACCTACGACTACGTGTTCGACTGGAATATGCTCAAGTTTGGTGAGTACATACATGACGGGTGTATGATCGTCGGGCAGAGTCACCCGATCGAGTTCCAGCTGTACCTGAAGTACTGCCGGCGCCTGCGCTTCGAGGACCGGCCCTTTCAGTTTTTTTGTGTACCTATACAATTTTTACTGATTAAGTATTTTGAATAATGATGGTTCTTCGTTGATATGTATTTATTAATTTTTGTCGGAACTAAACAAAGGTCTACTGAATTTCAGGGCTTCCGCGCGGATCATTCCCACCAATCGACCGTACCCTCAGACGCCCCGATCAAAACCAGGAACAGGAAGAAACTAGCCGTATGTATCATTTGTTTAGTTGACATGTCATAATATACAGTATACAGTATGTGCTAAGTATACAGTGGTTTAACACTAGTCACTTTATGTGTGTCGTCCTGGCCGAGTTTTTTGTGCGCTCTTCTCAGGCCAGGGCGCGTTTGGAACCCTCGTAGTTTTTGTTTTTAAGTTTTTGTAAGTAATTACCTGTTCTTAAATTGTACATGTTCAAAAAGTGTACAGTGTACCAATTTTGAATAAAGTTTATTTGAATTTGAAAAACTAAAAATGGAATAAATTGTTTGCAGCGGCGCCGGGCCCCACGGCGCAGCCCAGCACCACGGTGGCGGCCATCTCGGAGTGGCGGTGAGGCGGCTCCCGCGCGCCGCGCCGCCGCCCGCGCGCCCGCCGCGCCACTCGCCCGCCGCCCGGCGCCGCGAGCGGACGTCGCCCGACACACGTTCCACTGTTGAACTAACAATCAATTTTGTACGCATTCATGTTAAACGTTCATATATTATTGTAAATTATTTTTAGGCGAATCGACGAGCGGACCGGGGCCACGGCGCGAGTGTAACTGAAAGTTCACGTTGATGTGCGTAAATCTGTCATTTTGTATGAAAATTAACTTGACGATCGTGACGTCTCCTTCATTATTTGTCATCATGTGTCATCATGTGTGGGGAACAGTGAAATCGTATGCATTTCTGGGCTTTCTGAATTCAGATTCTGAATTCCGGCGTTCATTCCCGCCGTGTGAAGCCGGCTTTAGCGTTAACTTGAAGAGTTACACTCGACCCTCTGGTGTCCTTGGTACGAGTTTGCGCACATGAACGTTGATCAATTTCGAGCGTCGAAATTCTATAGCGTCTAGAAAATTGAGGACTTAAAGATCGCTATTATATAATCGTTTGCTCAGTAACCAATTTTCATTATAAGTTTCCTTATATAGGACGAACAAGAAACTGAAAACAATGGATTCTAGGTCCATTTTACTCTGACGTTTACATATATAGTGATATTCGATATCTATCAACGCTGTCGATTTGCGTGAACTCGTGCTAAGCCCACCGTTGGCGCGGCACCTCGTAGTGATGCGACTCGTTTGAGCGAAGCGCATCCATTGTACTTTATGCTCAGTTATATTTAGATGTTAAGTGAAATGTGAATATATGAACGGGTGTGCGTGTGTTGTTGTCGATGGAATATGTTTGGAGTGTTGTCGGTTCGATTGAGGCGTCGTCCTAATTGTTGTTTAACGAACGTACGATCGAACTATGCGATTTTGTCGCACGATGAAATCCACTTTCGTCGTACGATGAAATTCACTTTCGTCGCACGATGAAATTCACTTTCGTCGCACGATGAAATTCACTTTCGTCGCACGATGAAATTCACTTTCGTCGCACGATGAAATTCACTTACTTTATGTCAAGTGACAAAGACAGAAGTTGTGAATAAGCTATCCGATACTTATCAGAAGATGGTGAAACAATCTCTTAGGAGATTCATATATTTGATTCAATCGCGCGTCGAAATCGCATCGTTTGTTCGTACGATCGTTAGACAATTGGGACGATGCCTAAAGATTTAGGATGTCCATGGATGTTCTCGATCCTTGAAATATGATTGACGGATGCATTTATTTGACACGAATCGGGCTCTACGCGAGTTTATACATACTGTATAAAAATATATTAAACTCACCCAGTAATTGACGATGCTTTATGTTTTCCTTTTTGTACCGATAAATGCATTGACCCATTTTAACTATTATTATAATATGAAATGTCACGTGAAGTTTAGTGTGGGTCGTTGAAAGACGAAACACAAGTTTGAAGACGATTGAAATGATAAATGCAAGAAAAGTTGTATGAAAGTGTCGCAGAGAGCAAAACTGATTTTCCTGGTGAGATAACACATTATCAACTGTATTTAGTTAACTTAGGGCCAGTTTCACAACTTTCTGATAAGTATCGGATAGCTATCTACAACTTTTGTCTTTGTCACTTGACATAAAGTAAGAAAGTGACGAAACTATGTTTAGGCTATCTGACACTTATCAGAAACAGGCTGTTAAAGTTACATTTTCAATTATTAACTGTTTTACAAGCGAACGACACGAAGACAAGCGTGCGAGTGACAATTGAGTCTTTACGTTCTCGACTATATTTTCTTAGCGTTAAAGTAAATAATTGCATAACTCAATTTGAGGACTGGTTTGCTTTGAACAAGGGCGTAAGAAAGATGGAAAGCCATCACTCGTCTATCGGTGCTTGTAAATGTTCGTTTTCGCAACTAGTAAAATTATAAATTGCTAACTATTTTGGCTGAATATTATATTTTCGCAATGGGTGTTCGCGTGCAATATGATTTATATATCTTTCGAAACCGATTGTCTTCCATGATCAGCCATCTTTGTACAGTTTGTGCGTTCAGTATCAAGTAAAACACGAGTGACAAGGTGACCGAATTATAAAATCATTTTAACATTATTAAAAACAAAAAAATCTGAATCACTTCAAAGGAGTTTTGAGAGATTTCAATTTTCAACAATGCGAAACAATTGTCCCTAATCAGCATTTGGGGACAAAAAGGGACAATTGTTACGCATTATACAGGGTGACCTTTAAGACGATGCATGCTTGAAAGATCTAGGGATCATTAGGAAGTAATCGTGCCCAGTCTACCGGAGAGCGAAAACTATCGGTTTCCATTTGATGAGGTTTCAAGAACTTTTGTTTTTTAATTTTCTACTTGATTTTGGAAACAATTCCAACACTCAGGGCACTCAAATGATACTCAATTATTTTACAAGTTCTACACGTTTGGTTAAATAGACCAGCCAGGCATCTTGCCTTACTTTAAAAAAAGGTCAGAATTATCTGGGGGGTTATTCTGTAACTTAGTTAGCAACTGAAAATAGTTGCCAACAAATTAGTTCGATATACATTGCTGCTTTACTGTGTAAAATTATGAAAACACTTTATATTTCCCACAGTAAAGCAGCAATGTATATCAAACTAATTCGTTGGCAACTATTTTCAGTTGCTAACTAAGTTACAGAATAACCCAGCTGGTCTTGACTATCGATACCTAGATACAGACTATTTTCAATGCAATAATAATATAATGGTTACGCGCGTGTAGATCATTTCCAATCGTCCAGTCACTGCCATAGTTTTAATTAGGTAAGATCTGGAGAGATAGCCTATGCTAGAATAATTAATATTACTTAGATTTTTCATACGAAAATAGTTGTTTGTTTCATTTTTGTGGAAGACAGTGTGAAAGGAGGATGGGCAAAAATGTATGAACGTTGGTCTACCTAATCAACACAAACGCCCTCTATGGAAATAAGAAGCTAATAAGTAGTTAATCAAATTACGTATAGCGTTTATGCCAAAATATATGGGAGTTTTTCAAAATTCACTAAAAAATAAATGTTTTAAAAATACTCTATATTAGTAATTCTACTATGAATTTAATTAATAGTGCGTAGCGTTCTACGTTAAACTGCCTCTTAGGTCTAATGGTTAGCATAATCGACTGCAGATCACGAGGTCCCGGGTTCGATTCCCGGGTCAGGCAAATAAAATTGTTAGGTATTGGGTTTTTCTGTCAAGAAATTCTCAGTGCCAGCTCGGAGTTGGTAGTTGGCACTGTTTCACCCCCGTGCCTCAGAGAGCACGTTAGGCAGTCGGCCCCGGTTATTATTACTATCATGTGACAATAATCGTTAAAGCCCACCAACCTACATTGGAGCAGCGTGGCGGGTTTAAGCTCTAAATCCCTCTCCTATAAGAGAGGAGACCTGTGCTCAGCAGTGGGACGTTAAAAGGCTGTAGGTGGTGGTGGCGTAGCGTCTAGAATTAAATACATTGGTCAAGTTGGCAGCAGGGGGCACAAAACCGGCCTAATGTCGGGCCCAACATAACTAATAATAGTAATAAGTCGAGATTATTAGCACACAAGTAGATAGGTACACAGGGAAAGCTTCATACAAACGGCTCGCTGTAGGTACACTCACACAAACACTCACCAACGGTTCACGGACGCCCGCGTCCATCGATGTATGTATTAGAACTACATCGATGCCCGCGTCTAACCTCCAACCAGCTCAGTTGGATGACAAACGTGCGCATATGTGTGCGTGTACCTACAGCGGGCCGCTTGTAGAAGCTTCCCCTCTGTACCTATCTACTCGTGTGATTATTAGCTTTATCGTTAGAAAGAAAACTATTCCTATCGTTACTAGGTGGCATATTATGTCCTTCATAGCCTAATGCTTCTATATCTTGCGGTCATAAAACAGAAAATAAGGTAAGGGGCTGCATTATGTTTTTCTAGAAAATCTCTTGAACCCCAAGACTTACAGCTTTGCTTCCATATAATAAAATTAAGTACTAAAAATAAGCTTTTCATTGAAATAGGTTTCATTTGTGTTGAGTAGGTAGACCACTTTGCCCATCCTCCTTTTAAACCTTTTTTAGTGGCTGTAACCTTGCTATACGTTCCTATCGATCTGTACAAGTAGTCTAAAGCCCGGGTACTCGTACGCAAACTGAACTTGCGCCTAATTCGCTTAGCGTCTGAGTGCTTAGTCTCAGTTTAGAGCGCTCCCAAACTTTATAGTATACTATTGATCGAATGACAATGACTTCAGAGTAAAATGGACCTAAAATGGCATATATTAAGGTTTAAGTTAGCCAATACATTCAGCATTCGAAAACAGCCAGCGCTCCAAGCAGAAATGTTTTAAAATAAATGTTCGAACTATTGAATTGCGACTTTAAAACAAGAGTCTTTGGGTTTATTTTGCTCTGAAGTCATTTGTCATTCGATCAATAGTATATTATAAAGTTTTGGAGCGCTCCAAACTGAGACTAAGCACTCTGAATATGGGCGAAGGGTTTGTAAAAATTGCAAGTTACGTTACATCAAAATTTTAATCATCAGAGCTTAGATAACAGTCGTTACACTATAGTTTATATTCTACGATACATGCAGTGTTACCGGAAGTTATGACGGCAAGAAGTTTTTACACTTTTTTGTATTTCCATATTTACCACAATTAGTCCCAAATGTTGCCGAGTGATGGGTATTTTATGCTTTATATGTAATATATTTTTCGGGATGCAAGCTATTTCTATCTAAAATTTCATCAAGATCAAGTCAGCGGTTGCGCCTTTAAAAAAAGTATATCTACAAACTATTGCCTGCTCATTTTTAGAGATACAAAGAATTTTTTTAACGTAATGTTTCCTAGATCCATTTTCTTACTAAAATTATTGTAGCCAGACCAGCCAGAATTATTATTATATGCGCGGAGAGGATGCCGAAATAAAATTCCTCGCGTGTTTTTCCTTTCGAATCGCTGATTAATGACTAAGAGTCTTCTCATTTGCGAACCAGTCTCTGTGCTGGTGGTCGATTGTCCAAAAAATAACAGCTACAGATTCACCTATTTTTAATTTTTTAAATTTTAAATTACTTAAAAAAAAACACTATTAAGATTGTAGCATTGATTGCAGCTGTTCCAAAACTGTTTGCTAATGTGCAAAACAGTTACAGCTCGTATGTGAGTACCTGGCTTAAAAAAAAACTTTGATCTCGTGTGAATTACCAAAATCTTCGTATCACATACTATCTAGCGGTGATTTAGCATCGCATGGCATTCAATTTGATATCAGCAAATGTAGAAAAAATTTGCATTTAATTGTACGTTTAAGAAGAAAAGAAACATACTTTAAATATTTACAAGAAAACTGGAAAGAAGAAATAAATATTCATAAATTACAAATATATACATAAAACAATTTAAAACAATGGTCCCAAAAATTCACTATCATGGTTCATAATGGTTCACTATCATATTATATGGTTGGGTATCTTAAGAAGAAAGCAACTAATAGATGCGAGCTTTCGAAATGTGAAACAGAGGAGAATAAGCTTTGCACCATAATATCTAAAGTCCAATTCTCGTTTCCAAAGTAAATATTTATAGGACATTTTTTATAATTCAATGTACAATAATAATTAGGTACATTTTTCGTACATTTATAATATTTTATATCTAATTTGATGCCTTGTACTTATGCAAGACACTGCTAGAAAGTGTGACACAAATCTTTCACCTCTGTATCTTATGTTAGCTGTGTTATATATACCGGTTACATTTTGTATTGCGGTATATGTAATGAATTTAAATTATTTACAAAATATGATTAATTTAATAGATAGAAGTGTATGTGAATTGTATAACACATTGTTAGATTACGTTAAAGATTAAGGCAAGGCCTACAGATTTTAAAACCAATATCATGATGATCACTAGGTATGTTATATAAACCTTCCTGAAAGTATGTAGATGACGATAGTGAAAAAAATCATCAAAATCGGTTCATTGGTTTTTGAAATAATCGCGAACATACATACATACTAACACTTACATACGGGCCGAATACAGAACCTCCTTTTTTGAAGTCGGTTAAAAATATTGTAATTTTAAATATTTAATTAATAAACATAACTACATTGATACAATTATATCAATACTATCATTCGCCTAGCCCGGTGGGACCACGGGTACATAGTGGTATACCGTGTTCCCACCTGTGGGCAAATCGGTGGGACCACGGGCCCTTCATAAAAAATGGTGATTAACAGATATCATGATCACTAGACAAGTATTCGCATTTCATGTGCAATACGAAATCTATAACGACTTATTGAGATTTATTTTTTAATATTGTTACCTACTCATGATTTTTTTGTTTTTTTTTTTCAAAAGTAAAAAGGTAATAAAGGTAATAATTAATAGTTCTATCGCTATTTTAAATGTATAAGTGTTTACCTAAACTAAAAAGGAAAAAAAATAGATTTTCTACACTAGTTCATAATATCGTAGATTCGACCAAGAACACTGAAACTGCTTTAAATTCACGCTTATTTAATATTTATCTTCAAATAGTGAACGAAGACTTGGTTAATGCATGTTTTGCTTATGTCAATTTACCTAAAAGACATGTGTCAAGAATATCTGTCCCTAAGCGAGTGCGCAAACCAGCCACTCGCCACAGCTACTCTGTCTTTTTTTGTTTGCGGTGGCTCGTGTGCGCTGAGCCTAAATAAAATCCTGGATTTTTCACGTCACACCACATAATTTGTGCCAGATGATTTCTGGCATCGATTTTTACTAAATGAAGTGTGTAATATATTTTTAGAATATTTGATATTATTTTAACGTCACGAAAAATAAATATAACGTGTACCTATTTTAGTTTTACGTGGTATATCGAAACTAGATATTATACTATACTGGTGGATATATTATTTTCAGTGTAAAAATATTTACTAAAAATCAAATAAAAACATCGGCTCTTAAAGTTTAGAGCAGTTTTAAGGCAGAATGCACATTGCATTCTAAAAGAAAACTTTGTCTAATATGACAGTAAATTGCATTTAATCTATTGCAATATAATTGTATGATATAATGTTATGTTGATAATAAATAAACGTTCTCAGATTGGATGCGTGCAAATATTATTGGACTCCATTGGACCATCCGTCTCTAATATGACTGAGAATTAGGTTCAATTTTATGTAAATATTATATTTAAACTAGTATTTTGTTAAAGAATTGAATTGATATCGTGGTAATCTAATGATCCGCTGTTAAGATATTCTATAAGGTTTTAGTTGTAAAATAAAGTCCACATTATATTTAGTTATTTTTTTAATACTTACCACATCGAAAATACCTATTAATACTTGTGAAAATATCTATTAATACTTGTGAATTTATCTTCTGTTGAGGTTAATATGCCTGTCAATTAACTGATAAGTTTAGTTAACAGTATTTTTGTTAGCATTTCATTTCACGCATTATCCCTAATTGCGTTTGAGTTCAATAAATTTAATTGCAATAGAAATATATATTGCCGGTTGCAGACCAAAGCGAACGTAGGCGAGCGAGTCTGAAAAGGATCTTATCTCTCAAATATTTTATTAACAAAATACTTCGATCACACATTATAGTCTAGCCGCCTCCGCCGCGCGGTGTTTTGCCAAAGACACCGCCGTGACTTCAAAGCATGCCGCGAGGGGTGTACAGGCACAAGGGGTTTTGGCGTTTTATACCTACTCATATTTTTTAATTAAAATTCTCTTTCCTTTTTATATTTTTTTATATTCGTATTTTATTACAATATAACCATAAACATAAAATATAATATTCTCATGAACACGGGTCTTCTCTCAAAATGAGAAGGATTTTAACCATAGTCTACCACGCTGGCCAAGTGCGGATTGGCAGACTATTCGGAGATTCTGTTAGAATAAAAAAAAATTACAAACAGAAAAAAAGTAATAAAAATTAAAGCAGAATACTAAGAGCACCTGCGCCTGTGCCGACACTAAGTTACCGAACGAACTATACCTACAGGCAGATTAACAAAAACGTCACAACCAAATCAATAGCTATTATTATACAAATATTATTTTGCATTGGTTAGTCGCGTCCGGTTACTTCAAAGCTTTTAAAACCCATAGTCTATAACTCTATATTGTCACATAATATACAATATTTTGATGCGGACAAACATTTACTTGGATGTTACAAGTGATTTTTTCTGTGATAAAACCATTCGCGTTCTCTCGCCGTTGTTCGTATTGGTCTGAACATAATGCTGCCCCTTTGATGTTTGGGTGCCAATTTTGTAGTGTCGGAATGAATATAATTAATATGAACAGACATTTGGTATTTTGGATTGTTAGTAAGCTGTATAATTACCTACCCAAATATACATTAACGATATTGTTTCACTAACACTTATAGACACGATATGTTTATGTTAGCCAGGTTAGGTTTATGCGCCCTGCGAGGGGAATGTTTTAAGCAGGGAGTGAGCGAATTTAAGTCTGAATCCGAGTGTTCGAGTGTGTCACGGGGAAACCGGCGGACGATAATAACAGGGGGATATTGTAGGGGGACCGCTATCGTAAAACAAACAAACGCATAATAGTGGTGATAATTACTGACAAGATACTGATAACACAAAAAAAAACCGCGAAAAAAAATTGTGTATTTTTTAAAAGTTCGCAATGTAATGCAATCAGCTGACGCCTAAGTACCTTAAGTTAACTTAACAACTTAAGATATTTAGGCGTCAGCTCGCGCTGAGTTGTGCACGCTAAACATTGCCGTTTAAAAAAATACACACCTACTAAATTCTAAACCACTAAATACTACAAGTATAAGACTAGACAAATGTTTATTGGTATTGGACTGTGTTTATGTAGTATAATATAAGTTTTCGATAGCGGCCTCCTTATACCATGTAATAGAGGATAAAGTGGTGCGTGTGTCAGTGAAACGGGACACTGAGTGGTGTGCAGTGCATTTCAATGAACAGTAAACACTGACCGACGAGACGACTCTTCTCGAGTTTACTGTCCGCTCTGATATGGACGGAAGACTATGTTATGATATGGACTTAATTTTGTGTATATAGTAATTGTAACACTGATGTCTAAGTTAAAATTTACTTAGGTAGGTCAGGTACACTGGTTTTTTACAATATACTAGATAATGGAAATAATAAACGTAACTGTTGTAGTATTAAAGCAATATATAATTTTTTTTGGCTTTCGTCATCTTAATAATAATATTATTAAATATAATATTGAATGCCTCCATTATTTCCGTAGCGTCGCGTCGCGGTCTTGTACAGCATAATACTGATAAGCTCCCGAAATGGTCTTAGACATCAGTGATCCTGAGACTAGTATGTCTGATACTAATTAGATATTTATTAGAATATCGATTAAAATTACATATTTCATATCGATACATTTCAATGCGATATGCATCGATATCATAGGTAATATATATTCCACAAAAATATCGTATGAAGACAATTGCTTTTTGAGCCTAGAATGTTAATAATTATGCCCTACGATACGCAAAATATATTTAACGTATGCACTGATTTTATTCCGTGGAATGCTGACGTTTCGTAATGTTACCAGAAATAAAACAATTCCCACAAAAAAGATAAAAAATTCAAAACTTATGTAAATAAAAATCAACTGCCTCATGTAAATATGACAAATGCCTGACGACACTTCATGGTGATAAGGTTAATCGACTTTCATTTTTGAATAAATTTTTTCAACGTGCTTCTTTTGTTTTTTATTGCTGTTAGTGTACACTTTCTAGCTTCCACTCTTAGCGATTTCTATTTATTATATATATATATTTCTATTTTAGGGCGAAACGACTAATATTATTACGCGGCTTAGGGCATTTTATGTTGACAGCGAATTAAAGTAGTTTGGGGTAAAATCCTATTTCGTAGATGTTAACCCTGTTTTCCATACAAATAACTCATCTGTAAATGACAATGACAGCTGTCAGAATTCCACGGAATTAAAAATCAGAGTATAGAGCGTAATTGATAACAATTGTGGTTTCTGAATATCCGTTTTGAAGCATTGACGACCTTTCTTTTCTTGTAGAAACAACTCTTGAGATTTTGAATATTCATGTTTGTAAATTGCTTGAGCTTTGTGAATCGGCATCGGTCATTTAATCTCAAATATTAAAATTTATATAAATCTTCATAGAATAATAAATTAATCATACGATATTTTGTGTATCGATAACAACCAACGAGATATTATCGTGTATCGATACATCGATATATTACCTAATATGCGATGTATCAATACCAAACACGTTATATTATTGAGCACCCCTACCTAAAATAAGACTATTACGGAAGGGAGGGAACGGAGCGTTAGACGTAGGATAAGGGAATTAGACAATGGAAGCTTTTAATGGATTTAATAAATTCTAAATTTAAGGTCAAGGGGATGTACCTATGTGTTCCCTCCGATTTGAGTATATTATACTAATATGTAAAACGTAATAGATCTTGTCTATCTCAACGATGTTTCATTTACATTATGACGTGGTCGTGTTTTCTTTATGCAACCTGTACCTATAATGCTGACATGTAGCTTAGCATATTAAAAATATGCTTTATTACAGAAAATCTATTATGCTTGCATTGTTTTCTACGTCCAGTATGTACGATTCCTTTGGCACAATAAACTAAATAAAATAAAACTCAAGTTTTTGTATCATTTATTGACCCGTGACCGCTTTTATTACGCAGAGAGGAATCCTCCGTCGACCGGCAGGTGAACGGCGTTGATCATACTTGCTTTATCGCTCAGAAGAAAAACTATTGCGTTTACGACTTCTTGAATCTCGGCAAATCTGAAATATCAACAATTTGAAATGGGCTAAAAAGTTTTACTTTCTTGCAACATGTGATCTATAATAGTTTTCGATAAGGCAGGACTCAGGAGTGTGGGCTAAGTATGATCTGGCCTCCCGAGTCGAAGCGCATCGAATTATCACGCAAAAAATGTTCATGACATATTGGCACCTATCGCTTTCTCTACAAAATAAATTTCATTATTATGCTATTCGGGACGGTTCCAAATATAACAAATCAAAAACCATGAAAATTAGTCCAGCCGTTCTCGAGTTATAAGTGTTCGAACTAACACGACTTTGTTTTATTTCTGTGCCTCCTGTGACAGGTGATACAAGTCAAAAATCACCATTTTACAGGAGAGCAAAAACAAGATTAAAAAAATTCTAGTTCGCGATCTAATTGAGCTAGGTTAAACTTGAGTGCTTTCTTTTGTAGATAAAAACATTCACTTTCACCGTGTATTTAAATTTTTGCGGTGAATATTATAGTTTTAAAGTAATTCTTGGAAAACCTGTGAGTTGTACCTTTTTTAATTTCTAATCGATGCTAAAATTACGTGATAAATGATACAAGTACAGTTAAATTACGTTACACCTATATATTGTCTTCGTGTAAATTGATATACATAAAGTAAAAATATCTAATAACTCATTAGAATATATTCCCAACCCAATGGTGCTCAAACAAAGTATAAATGTAATATCTCAAAGATGAGATTTTTTTACTTATCAGTCCCCTATTTTAACAATTTAGCTGAATTGTATCAGTTTGCTAAAATTTTGGTCTTCTGAAAAATGTGTTAAATAATACAACTCATGTTATACCCCTCACTAAAATGCATTTTTATGGTGCAAATAAATACAAGTTTTACAAAAATAAATCAACGTTTGTGAAACTTCTTCTAAACCAATAATTCACTAATAAAATACTAGCTGATGCCCACAACTTCATTTCGGGTGTATTTTTAGAAGTATCTTATATCGATTTCCAGGATGTAAACTGCAAAAATATAAAGGTTTTTATCTTCAATATGATGGACTCCCACACAAAGATTTAACCCCTATTTCTACCCCTTCAAGCCTTTATTTCGCAACAAAAGATAACTTATGTTGGTCTCCAAAGTCTAATTTATCTCTGTTGCAAACATCAAAATCGGTTTTGCGGTTTAGGCGTGATACTATATGATATAATATACAGATAGACAGAGTTACATTCGCATTTATAATATTAGTATGGATTAAGTCCTTACATATTATGAAACTGGCGTTTTATCGAACTGGCTACTATGATCTCATATATCTTGGCGTATTCCAAATTTAAATTTATTTCAAAAGTGGTTTATGTATTTGTTTTTTGAATCTAGTGATTCATTTGTTTTCGCTCAATTTGATTTTTCTTTGACATCGATCTGTTCAAAAAATGGAAAACTTATCGCATTTTTTACGAATACGAGTTCCACAGTGGCACCAGTACTGCAAAAACAATTCGAAGGATTAATGATGAGTATGGGGAAACCCTTACTGTAAAAGAAAGCATGGTACGATTTTTGTTCCAACGTTTTTGTTCTGGAAATTTTGACCTAAAAACAAACCCCGTGGACGGCTGGAAACCCTAGTTGACAATGAAGAATTAAAGATGATTGTGGTAGCGGATCTATCGCAAACTATGTTAGAGTTAGTGGCAGGCTTCGGTGTGAGTAATATAATAATATTAATTCACTTAAAACAAATTTGAAAAGTGAAAAACTCGAGAAATAGGTACCTACCGCATGAATTGAGTGGAGCACACTGACAAACACGCATTAAGTGCTGCGTTACATTACTCAATTGTCACAATAACGACGGAATTTTGAATCGTATTGTTATCAGTGATGAAAAATGGTGTACGACAGTCAGAAATGCTCATCACAGTGGTTGAATCCAAGAGAACTGGCGAAACCCAACTGGTGAAACTGTCCCAAACGAAAGTTGACTCAGAAAAAACTGCTGGTGTGTGTTTGGTGGACCAGTGCTGGTATCATACACTATGGCTTCCTAAGATCTGGCCAGACAATAAAGATAGATCAACAATTTCAAACCATGATGGAAACGTCAGCAGTTAAACAACCGAAACTGCTCATTTCTCTTGGCCAATGCTGTTAACTTAGACCAACGCTAGACCTCATACTTCACAACAGACAGTCGCTAAATTAAAGGTGCTGCGATTGAAATATCTCCAACACCCATCACTCTCCCCGGGAGTTTGCTTCAACAGATTACTACTTTTTTCGGAATTTAGTCAATTTCTTGCAAGGAAAACAATTCAATAACAAAGTCCTAATATTTAAACTCTGTAAAACTCATGATCGCGCTCCTGAATAAAGCATAGCAAAACAGATATTACTTCTTATCGGTTGAAATAGTAATCTTGAAGTGGTAGGCTATTGGTACTGTCTTTATTGTAATCGTAATAGCGTAAGCTTTACCTCGTTTCAAACAATCCATAGTCTTGTATTCATCATCCTTGAATTCATTTTATGTAAGAAAAACGGGGAATATTTTCTTTGGTATGCAAAACAGATCGAACATCACACCACATCAACTTTCCAATGCAAGAGTAAGAAATTGCTTGAAAACATGTTGAATCACAAGTCATTTAGATAACAGTACCTACCTAAACTTTGCTGTTTTGTTTGAAGCTGTACGCACTAGTTGGTACCAATCTCTTTGCAAGTGAATAACCATACTCATGTGCTTCTTCTTACGCTCAATTAACGCATGGTTGGTGTCAATCTCCATAAGAGTATGACTTGACGATTTCACTTGTATCATTTAGCACGTCTCCTTCTTCATACATTTTTTTAGGATTTGGTTTGAGTTTTAGATACAATTCAATTTATATTCGTTTACACAGATAATGTTGATTTGTGCACAATGATACAAGTCGAGATGTATCACTGATCACAAATTAGGCATAAATTTAGATTGTGATTATTAGGTATATGTATAATTGTACCCTAATCAGTTTTGAAAAAAATCTGTTCAAAGTGATATAACTCTAATTATATCAATATTCACGATAAATATACTAAAAATAAAATGTGAAAATTAATATAATTGCACTTATACCACGAAGCACGAAAAATAATGCATGCAGAAAATGACTTATTGAGGTTACAACTTGAAATATATCTATATGCACGATATTTTTGCAAAAATGCTGCCACTTATATCACTTTGCACAAAATTATCTCCGAAACTATAATAGTTAGAAGAACGTGGGTTAGACCAAAAAAAAGCTAATTTTTTTCTGATCATTTCTATGTAAAAATCTCAAAAAGGGTACAACTCGACTTAGATCACTCATCACAGGAGGCACAGATTTAATATAGGAGATAGATTTCATGCCTTGTTTAAAATTGTAGAGATGCCAAGCGAGGTGCCAATATGTCGTGTTTTTTTCGATTCGCTTCGATGTGCTTCGACTGTCGAAATGTTTTTCAACATGCGGAATACAAATATTGATTGAAATTATTAATCTTGCTCACCGTCCTAATGGAATCCTCGACAGCATAGATTGGGCTTTACTGGGTTCTGACCACACTCGGCGGCCCAGTTCGGTCATCACAACAGTCGGTAGTACTGCATTGACCCTTATTCCGTGTGGACCTAGCTCCAGGGCCATGACTTGAGTCATCGAGTCTACGGCGCCTTTGGACGCGGCATACGCTACGTGGTCTTTAATTGCTGCCTAATAGATTAAAGCAAAACTTAATAATTAGTAAGTAGGTACTAAGGTAGGGTAGTCCACCACCACTGCTGGGCACAGGCTTCCTGTATCAGGGGAGAGGGATTTAGAGCTTAGACCCGCCACGCTGCTCCAATGCGGGTTAGTCAAATACCTAGCTGATGATTGCGACTTAATTGTGAGTGGAATTTATTTTTAAAATTTTATAGACATCGTTAGGAAATGAAAATATAAAGTTAACTTGCAAGCACACTTGTTATTCCTTAAGGGTAGCCAGTCTGAATTTGAACCTCAAGCTGACTGCAAAATTGCAGTTTAGATGTTGTTTAAGTACATTGACATAACTGCATCGCAACTGCCAACTGAGTTTGCGTGCAGTTCATACAATGATGCACCTACTGTGCGCAGCTTTTATTATAAGAACCTAGGTAATAGACAGACAATAATAATAAAAAAATTTAAGTAGGTACAAGACTTTGATCTTACCTTAGATGTTTGAGATGATATGTTGACTATAGAGCCTTTTATACAATTATCTATCATTTTTTTGGCTAATATTTGAGTAACGTTGAGAATGGCTTTTACATTAACATTTATGGTCCTGTAATATAAAAATACGATTTTTTTAACTTGCCAATAAATAGAGGTATTTTTGACTTGCCAAAAAATATGAGCCCAGTGGGACCACGGGTATAGTTCGTTCGGTAACTTAGTGTCGGTACAGGCGCAGGTGCTCTTAGTATTCTGCTTTTATTTTTATTACTTTTTTTCTGTTTGTAATTTTTTTTCTATTCTAACAGAATCTCCGAATAGTCTGCCAATCCACACTTGGCCAGCGTGGTAGACTATGGTTAAAATCCTTCTCATTTTGAGAGAAGACCCGTGTTCATGATAATATTATATTTTATGTTTATGGTTATATTGTAATAAAATACGAATATAAAAAAATATAAAAAGGAAAGAGAATTTTAATATAAAATATGAGTAAGTATAAAACGCCAAAACCCCTTGTACCTGTACACCCCACGCGGCATCTTTTGAAGTCGCAGGCGGTCCCTTTGACAAGACGCCGCGCGTGCCGAGGCGGCGCGATCAAAGGTGACCGTAAGAAAACGAACAGACTATACATAGGTAGTGGCAAGGGCGTCGCCAGGTAGGGGAAGGGATTTCTAGAGATTTCAGAAAATATAAATATGCTATAGTTTGAAAAGAAAATTCAGATGTTTTTAATATTAGTAGTCTCCAATTTTGCAGTTTCGGATACAAAAATATTTAAAAAAAAAACGCATAGACTTACCTACTTTAGGACTTATATAGAAACAAAACAAAAAAGTGACAAAAAAAAAAATCGTGGTTTTTCGAGTGCTGCAAAGTCAGCACAGTTTTTTGTGTAAAATATGACTGGCCTATTTACACTTTTCGCATACTATAATCTCGTGTGCTATAATATCATCAACTTGCCCCCCCCTTGGCCAGCGGCTGGCGACGCCCTTGGGTAGTGGCCTACCGTGGTCCCACCAGTAGGACAAATCAGTGGGAGCACAGGCCCTTGATCGATTCATGTCTTGTTACCAGTGGCGTAGCGTACCTTGGCGGGGCCCCGCATAAAAATTTGTTTGGGCCCCTTATGAAGGGTAAAGATTTCTTACAAAAGAAAAAAAAAATGTTTGCATAAAATTAAAAGCAATATTTATTCATCATAATTATTTATCTGTCACTTTTTCTAAAATTTTTACAAACAATTCAAATTAAATATATACTCTCCTTGCCTTTTTTTCGGCAAACTGATTTACTAAATCATTTATAGCTGATAATGACTTTCTGCCTCTATGGACAACTTTTTGGACAAAATTTTTTGATTTTTGTCATTTCTGAAATAAACAAAAATTTGGGAATTTTTTGTTAATTTTTGCTTACGCACGTCGGGGGCCCCCGTGACTTGGGGGCCCCGTATAATTGATACGGCATATACGGCGGTAGCTACGCCCCTGCTTGTTACGTATACCTACTTAGGTGTTAACTGATTATACCTAAACTTACTGATCGAAACCTTTTGGCGTGCATTCTAGCAGCGACTCCGTAACGATAAAGCCGGCACAGTTCACTAAGCCGTGGAAAACCCCCAGCGAGTCTACGACTCTCCGAGTCGCGTCCCAGTCGGCGAGATCCACGCACGCCGTCTCTATAGAGGGGTATTCGCTTTTCAACTTTGCCAAGTTTTCAGCTTGGTGCGATAGAGCGACGACGTTAGCACCGAGACGCCACAACTCTAGAGCAGCGCCTTTTCCAATACCTGTGGGTAACATTTCCGCTGAGGACGTCACATTCAAGCGCTAATTGTACGAGAAATGGTGTTACGTCGTTTCAAAGAGATGCGATGTTAGCTCGACCTTGTTGTAGGTATTTTACAACACGCGTCGAGTCTGCTCGTGGCATTATTATAGTGGGAGATACAGTCATAGAGATTACTACCCTCATCTGTTATTTAATGCTGATAGAGATAATATGCTAGATAATTCATAGATTGATACATTGCACTTTGGTTGCCTGGCTAAATTTGGTGCCTATGATGTTAAACACAAAAAAATGTAATCAATTTTTTTCGATCTGCTTCCCTCATCTGTTATTTAAACGAATTATATGTCAAATGAAAGATTATTTTATTCCCAATCGAACCGTATTTGGTTGCCTGGTCAAAAGTGGTGCTAAATCATGGTTGCCTGGATTTTAAGATATAAAATTTTCTGTGCGAGTGTTGAAAGTGACGGAAAAGTGTTGCGCGCGCAATTCCATTTGACAGACAAAGATGCAGTGAGGCAGGCGTGCACTCGGCAGGTGCTTAGTCTATACAAAGATTAAAACCATAGACTAGCTGTGCCTGTCCATTAAAGATATTTGCAAAAAAAATAAGTGAGCGACGTAAGGAATAAGTAATAAAACGTAAAAAAGCTGTTTTTGAAAATTTTGTCTGTTTGTCTGTATATTTGTGCATGTATTACGCAAAAACTACTGAATGGATTGAAATTAAACTAGGCATGATCTAAGTTCATACTACATAATAGCATATAGGATACTTTTTATCCCGAAATTCAGCACAGTTCCCTTGGGAGAGGGGATGAAAGTCAAAATGTGTACTTAGCTGTAATTCATTATCGCGTAGTCCGATTTCATTCATTTTTAGGGTTCCGTACCCAAAGGGTTAAAACGGAGCCCTGTTAATGTCACTCGGCTGTCTGTCTGTCTGTCAGCCGGTCACAGGTCTCTAGCTAGCAGACGAAATGAGATTTACTCCAAACAATTTTCAACCTGTCAAGTCATCTTTGTCTATTACACAAAATAAGGACGCCTTTTTTCGAATTTCTCCACTAAATTTAAATTTTTTGGTACTTCAACAAAAAAGAATTTGTTGATTATTTATTAAAACGTTGAATGACATTAATAAGGCTCCGTTTTTACCCTTTGGGTACGGAACCCTAAAAATGAATGAAATCGGACTACGCGATAATGAATTACAGCTAAGTACACATTTTGACTTTCATCCCCTCTCCCAAGGGAACTGTGCTGAATTTCGGGATAAAAAGTATTCTATATGCTATTATGTAGTATGAACTTAGATCATGCCTAGTTTAAATTCAATCCATTCAGTAGTTTTTGCGTAATACATGCACAAATATACAGACAAACAGACAAAATTTTCAAAAACAGCTTTTTTACGTTTTATTACTTATTCCTTACGTCGCTCACTTATTTTTTTTGCAAATATCTTTAATGGACAGGCACAGCTAGTCTATGGTTTTAATCTTTGTATAGACTAAGCACCTGCCGAGTGCACGCCTGCCTCACTGCATCTTTGTCTGTCAAATGGAATTGCGCGCGCAACACTTTTCCGTCACTTTCAACACTCGCACAGAAAATTTTATATCTTAAAATCCAGGCAACCATGATTTAGCACCACTTTTGACCAGGCAACCAAATACGGTTCGATTGGGAATAAAATAATCTTTCATTTGACATATAATTCGTTTAAATAACAGATGAGGGAAGCAGATCGAAAAAAATTGATTACATTTTTTTGTGTTTAACATCATAGGCACCAAATTTATCCAGGCAACCAAAGTGCAATGTATCAATCTATGAATTATCTAGGATATTATCTCTATCAGCATTAAATAACAGATGAGGGTAGTAATCTCTATGATGGTATCTTAGACCATTATTTTAATAAAGCCACGAACAGACTCAACGCGTGATGCGAACTGCAAACACGGCAGCACGTCACACTGAACGTTTGACAACAGCGACGCGACAATAGCTCCTAGATATTAGTGATATTTACAAGGAGCTATGAAGTCCGTCAATCACATCGCTCCGCAATATCTGGCCTTCATGAAGTGAATAATTCTTCTAGGCTGCCTCGGTGCGCTGTGTCCACTAGACAGTAGAATTGTCTCCCACTCTGCCTCACCTAGGCTAGGCTACTCTCCCAGACCAATAGGGCGATTCAGAACACTTCGATAACGTAATTATCGATTGATTCGGTAAGTTATCGTACGATAAGATGTATTTTTAATTCAGAGACCGTATCGACAAGGTAGTTGTCGAAACCGAAACCGAATCGAACCGTAATCGAAGCGTTCTGAATCGCCCTGCTGCTCTACTTATCTGTACTTTAAGCTAATTATTTTGAGCATTATTTGTCCAATGTGAAATTTGGATTCAAAAATCTATGGCATTAATAAATAATTACCTATTGTAATAATTGGGAACTGATTTTCTGGGATTAAAAGTAGCTTTTAACACTCCCGTATAATTCTCTATCTGCCCGTAAAAGTGCTGTCAAAATCGGTTCAGCCTTTCTAAGGACAGACTCGAAATGAAGCGTGTCTGGGTTCGTAGGTAACGTGCAAAAAAATTACAGTTAAATATAATATTGCTAAGGTACCACGGACAGACACATTTATTATTTGTATAGATTATTATGGAACATTTCAATAATACATAACTACCTGGACAGGTAAAAATTATTCAAAGTGCCTACCTTGGCATCCTCCAGTTACGAGAATTCTTTTGCCCTCAAAGTATTTGTCCATCTTCAGTTAATATTATTGTAAGCACGAAATAGAAAAAACCTGTTTTTTCTGTTCCGTGATTGTAAGTGTAAGTACCTAGATATTTTCTTAAGTCGACAAAAACACGTCACTGATAATCTTCGACCCCACCAGGCACCAGCATACAAATATGTTTTTAAGTGAACATGAATGATAAATTATTCAGCTGATAAGACATATTTTTTTGCATGTGCTTTCTTTTCCTTACAATAGATGGCGTTGTACAAGTAAGTACTTCAATATAAATTACTACCAATTCGATCGCGATGGGATGTTTTGTAGCTTTCTCGTCTCAATCATTGCTGATATAACCCGCGCCACGTACATCGAACGCTGAACGAAACGTGGAGGGGATAGCTGCGTATGGGAACTGTCACGCACGTAATACAATAGCTTACCCCCTCCACTTTCCTTCAGCGTTTGATATACGTGGCGCGGGTTATAGAAGAGGCGTGTTAATAATAACTGTAAGCCTCCATACATCCTTACATATACTAGTTTTGGCGGGATATTAGTTTTGAAATAAAATGCATAGTTTAAACATTTTTACTGTATTTTCAAACAATCATTTTTAGAGTAATATATAATAGGTAGGTACCCTATTGAACAAACCAAAGCCGTAGTCACACTGGCCACCGTCAAGAAAAATCTTCGGTAATTTGCTGTAATTGAAAGCCACCATCGGCCACCTGTCCGCTGTCATTGGTGAAAGAGTGCTTAACATACCCACCGAAGGAAGAGTACTAAAGTATCTTAAGTTTATGTATGATTCTTAGATAAATACAAAATGTTACCTTGATTTAACCATTATATCATTACCATGTAAGTGGAGAAATAAGAGTACATATTTAATTAATTAAAAATAATATTCATTCATTAATTATTTAGCATCGAGTTAATTAACTTTATACCTTAATTAAAATGCTTAGGTGTTGCTGATTAATTTTAAACATTAAGTTTAACAAACAAACAAAACTAATAACAATAACTTGTTACTTAATTATATTATGAGAGTTATAATAAGGATTCGTTTTAGTAAAATAAGATGATGTCATAATATACTTAGCGATATATTAACATACAAGGCATTCGTTTTCTTTGGTACTTACAAAAAATATCAACAATAAAAATTGCAGCAACAAACAGATCTGGTTTTTATTTAATATTGAAAAGGAACATTTCGAGCCTTATTGCTTCGGTTTTTGGTGTATTAAATACTATGTAGCCAGAAAACCACCGTCAATGGGCAACTCAACACCGTTTATCATTGAAGATTTTTCACTCAATAGAAAAACAACTGCATTAACCACTTCGGAAACTTCGCTAAATCTGAAATGAAAGATTACATCATAATCATCACAATCAACATAAGTTACGTACTATTCTTATAGCTTCTACCATCTCATTTGATTTTGCATGATTCATGTTATAAACAACGCATTGCACATTTCGGGGTCCAGTTAATTTTTTCTAAAGAATATTAGACAATATGTTACATGTGAACAATATTCCCTTTTCCCCTCCAAATTAAACGTAAGCTTGTTCCGTACCCAAAGGGTAAAATGGGACCCTATTACTAAGACTCCGCTGTCCGTCTGTCTGTCACCAGGCTGTATCTCATGAACCGTGATAGTTAAGTAGACACTTGAAACACAGATGATGTATTTCTGTTGCCTCTTTATAGAGGCATTTGTTGTTATCAACAAATACTAGAAAACAGAGTAAAATAAATATTTAAGGGGCCTTCCATACAACAAACGTGATAGATAATGGTACGGAACCCTTCGTGCGCGAGTCCGACTCGCACTTGGCCTGTTTTTTTTAGACAGCTAATAAAAGAAAGCACTGAAAACTACACATTAGTTGCATACCTTCCGAGCGGTATTTTGGCTAACATTTCTTTACTCCTTTCTGGATCGGACCAGCCGACCTTGGCCATGGCGGTCATGGTCACGGTAGGGTTAACCGCATTCACTCTGATCCCATGAGGACCGAGCTCTAAAGCCATGGCACGAGTCAAGGCATCTAAGGCAGCCTTTGATGCACTGTATATGGCATGATCTTTCAAAGCCGCCTGAAAAAAAACTAATATTGTAACACGTCGCACAGGCGTAGCGGTTCTACGTGGATTGGCGGTCAGGACGTTGCGTGGGTTAAAACTTTGAAACATACATGTGGCGCCATCTAGTTTTAACTTGCATAGTTACGAATGATTATGTTACAATATTTATAAAAAAATTGTTTGTATGTTGATCTACTACTAGATCATTTAAATGCGTTGGCGCATCGAAACTTTTAACAGAATAAGTTTTAACATATTGGGATTCTGTTAAAAGTTTTTGATATATCAACATACAATACGTGGGGCGAGTCGAAATTCAAACAGGCATTGTGCATTAGCAATACAAGGCATTTGAATTGAATATCAGTTTTAAAACAGGCAAATATGTCAAGAGGTTATATTTTTGTCTTTACCATAATATGAAAAGCTATTTATATTATTTTATTATATTATTTTATTATATTTTATTATATATATTATTTTATGCACTCATAGTAATATTTTTTGATATGATGAAATACCGTTATTTTAATTTACCTTAAAAAGATCAAATAAGTAATTACAGGTAGGTAAGTTAAAAATGTGTATTATGCTAATAATTACACAATAATTACACTATAATTACATTATTAGGAATATTTAAATCTTTTTCATAAAAATGTTTCAAATACATACGTATAGTGTAATCCTGAATCCATCGTAAAGAATACTAATAAAAATACTTATTACCATGAGCAATAAACGTGTAGGTACTTATGTTTGCTTTTATGACAATGGGTGAGTAAACTAAAATAAACATTAATTACATACTGATAATAATGCAAGAAATATTTATATATAAGAAGTCTTCTGCATTTAAATGGAGTATGTGGATAAATTCACTTGTTAAGAAAATATTAAGTACCTATCGTATTATTATTCAAATATTCACAGTTTTGACTTTTGTGTTTCCAGCGAACTTTACTACCTTCGCTTTCTTTACCATATTTTGGTAAAAACAATAAAACTTATATTTAGAGCGTGAAACAATTATTGTAGTCTAATTGTATAATGAGCAAACAAATCATACAATAACATTATAACATGTTCCAAGATTGTAATCAGAATTAGTATTTGTAATAGTTTTATCTAAACATTTAATTCCAAGCTTAACAGTAATAAAAATTGCAGATAAATACAGATAAATCGAAGATAACATGAAATATTACTGTTAAGATAGAGATGTGTGAGAGCTGTGACAGACCAGTGGTTAGACTCTGGATAGTGAATGAAAGGTCACAGATTTGAAACCTGGGCAGGTAGTAAGCACCTCAGATTTTCTATACAAACTATATTGTCATAAATACTTACCTAAATTCTAAGAATTCATTATTTCTTAATTTCTATATGTATATACAGATAAAGCCAATATGTCATATTATACTAAAATATATACGATAGAAACATTTAGTGTTCCTTTTATGCATACATATAAAACTTATAATTGTTTGTTCTTCATTGTTTAACATATTAATGTTCTATAACAATCACTTATATGTTTTTGGATAAATCTCTTAAGTATATTGAGAAAATAATTGCCTGGAAAAGTGGAAACACAGTGTCTTCACCCTGTATAAGATATGACACTAATGAATAATTAATTATTTATGATAATTGGTTTTATCCTGTCAAAAAACCACTGAAATATTCTAGAATCACACACAGGTTGGCGAAATTATTTGATCAAGGGACACATTTAATCAAGAGCAGTACTTTGACCACCAAAACACCAGACATTAAAAGTTAATCGTAATTAAAAGTTAGGCGTAATGTTCTATAATAAAATTCCACAAGCAATCTTAGACTTGCCTTTACACAAGTTTAAGAACTCTATTAAAAGTATGCTAATAAAAAATAGTTATTTGTTCGACAAGATAGCAAAATTATTGTTTGTTGCGAGAGCCTAGTTTGAATCCCGAGCGAGCGAAGGATTCTAATTTAGAATCCTGAGTGTACTGAGGGATTCAAAGGCACAAGAAACAAAAATTTTGTTATCGTGTGATACATACAAATTTTCACCTCAATAGCGAAAAAATACAAGATGTAAGTAACAAAAATATTTACTGAAACATAAAGGATTTTTTTACATTCAGATTACGTATCTACTTACTTATTATAATGCTTAACTTAAAAATCAGCGAAGTGCCAGTCGGAACTCAAATTTTTTATCAAATAAATTTTCTTTTTTGCAGCAAGAAAATTTTCATCTGTTGCTTTAAGAACTTTTCAATATCATGAGCGGTGAAAACTTTAGATTTTTTAGATTTGTGCCCCTTGTATGATATTCGTATTTTGTTGGATTAAAACTCGTCACAGCTCTAATAAATGTGTTTTATTATTTATTATAATTTTACAATAAAGATGGGCTGTATGATGCCTGTACGATTTGCGAGAGAAATGTGCCTATAAGTAAAACATAAACTAACAAAGTTAGACATAGCTCTCAAAGTTACCACCTATTGATGACCGGACAGTGTGCCTCTAAGTAAAACAAACTATTAAAATTAGACATAACTCCCAAAGTTAGCCGCCTATTGGGTGCAACTTTGGTTTTGTGGTTTTATATTATACTTAAATATTAAACATCCTTCCGACTGTCTTTTCAAAAATGCGATAAGTTTAGATAGGTTTCAATGTGAACGTCGCATTTCGATTTGATTGTAGCTTTTAACATGGAGTAAATACTGCATAATATAAAGGTTGCCTTGTTTTAGACAATTCCATGAAATATGTTAAAATCACAGTCTCTGAACAGGTCTTCGCACCTTTTGTCTCCAATTATTAAATAATTTATAGGCTTTCAGGTATTTTTCATGCTACTTTTCCGGCAGAAAGTTTAATTCAGCGTTAGTTACTAATTTTTTTAATTCTGAAGGTGTTAAATTATCACTGGAGTCACTCATTTTGTTTTTTTTTTTACAACAAGTAACTACAAAGAAATTAGTTAGGTACCTACTTATTAAGATATAGAGTATAGACAATTTTTTTTACCCGCCATTTTTTTTATTCCTCTTTTGTCTGCGTTCAGAATTGCGTAATTCAAGAAAAAAATTAACTAATTATTTTAATTCTCCTTAAATCGTTTACGTTTCATGTTGTTTTACAGAATTATAAATTTTAAAACACATTTTAAGAAAAACTCAATAGTTTAAATAATATACAATAGAAAATTTTGATGAAATAAAGTTCGGAAATTTTGTATCAAATAGTTTGTATACCTAATACAAACTATTTGATACAAAATTTCCGAACTTTTTTTGAGACAGTGAATTGAAGAAATGACAATCCAAAGCGTGCTAAATTCAAAACACTTTTTTTGACTGAGTGAGCAAAAACAACTTTTGCTCACTGGTTTTGGCCAGCAAACGCGCCCTTTTTGAGCTACTGAGGTGAAAAACATATTATACAATTGAAGATTATATAAATGATAAAAAAGCGTGGATTTAACTCGTTCCAGCAATGCGCGAGACAGCATTTCAATCATGTACAGAAATAATTGTTATATTGTTATTTTTAAAAAGAGCAACTGCCGAGTTTCTTGGTGGTTCTTCTCAGCTGGAACTGCATTCCGAACCAGTGGTAGATTCAATTGACGATTCAAAAGTACTTGAAAAAGTTTATTTGAATAAAAAAGTTTTCTATTCTATTCTATTCTAATCTTTACCTTGGAGGCCTGAGAAGATATGTTGACAATGGCACCACGAGTTTTATTTTCTATCATTTTTCTGGCAACTACTTGACTAATATTTAGTGCTGCTTTCACATTCACATTAAATGTCCTGTAAATAAATAAGATGAGTATAAAGGAGGCCGCTATCAGAAACGAAGATGGGTAATAGTAGTGATGATTGCTGAAAAGATACCATAAAAAAATTGGTTGTCTGTAAAGTCAGTTTACAGACAATAATTTTACGTGATAACGTCATAAGAAAACATAATAGAACACATATAGGTATAGGCTGATTGTGCCTCTCTATCGCTTGTTCCATGGTCTCAGTTACACGCTCGGCTCAGGCAGAACGTGACATCTTTTCATGCATGCAGATGAACGCCAGGTTCAGCGATTTATATAATAAGAGGATAAATTACTAAAGTATATTACTTTACAGTTTACTGACCAATTAACTACCCCATTAGCACCAATGTCCTAAACATAAGAATAACCATAATAATTTTAACGAAATTAAAATATTTTAACATATTTGATTTAAATTTATTATATAGTAAAATATTTGAAAAAGTTCTAATCTCAGTTTCTGTATTCCTTATTTTATTTCAAAATAATATTGACATATCTCAGCATGTGCTAAAGTACCAATAAAATATTATGAAAGTGTGGAAACTTGGCTGAGGTTCAGCGTCCATGTTTATTTTTATTTATCTGTTTGTCATATCACTAACATTTTTTGATAACACTTAACCCGCCATATGTGACTGATTGGCATTATCTCTAGAGATGTACTTGCAGTGACTTGGTAACTAATCTGTAAAACCTATAGGAGATTAAGTTTACATCACAGTGGGTGAACAACCTATCTTTATTGTAAAATAGTTCAGTAATATTTTACAAAAAATCCATAATTTAATACTGCCTTGTTTAGTATGTTAAATCTTCTTTAGCATCATAGTTATTTTTTTATAAATTGAATTCTTATTAACCCCCGACGCAAAAACGACGGGGTGTTATAAGTTTGATGTGTCTGTGTGTGTGTGTCTGTCTGTTCCCCCGTAGCGTTCAAACGGGGGAACCGATTTGAATTCGGGTTTTTTTGTTTGAAAGGTGAATTTGTTGGGAGTGCTGTTAGCTATGTTTGATGAATGTCAATTCCCTCAATATGGGTATCAAATGAAAGGGCTTGACTAGTAGAATAGCACTATGCAAATCCAAGATGGCCGCCACCATAAAATGGCGAATGTCAGGAGTTTTTCAAATTTTTAATTTATACTTGTGTTTTCTCAAGTCGGTTTAACAGTTAAATATCCAATAGCAGAAAAGAACCCAGACCAGAAAAAACCTGCTAATAACTAATAACTAGAAATAAATACTTACTTATCAAAATCGGCAGCAGCGCAAGTCAGGAATGGATCACATACAGCAATAGCAGCATTGTTCACCAACGCATCAAAATGTCCTAAGCTATCTACCACTTGGCGTGTTTTGTCCCAGTCAGATATATCTACATCAACAATGTCAATAGAAGGGTATTCACTTTGTAAACTCTCTAAATGACTTCTTGTTCTAGATAAAGCGACTATATTCGCTCCGGCTCGCCACAGTTCAACTGCTATTCCTCTGCCTATACCTGCAATATTAAGAAGAAATATGGTGTACCCATAAAAACAGAAAATTTACCTCACTTATACAGAAAACTTTACTCCATTACCTACAAATCAATCTTTAAAATATTATAGCAATCGATAAGTTTATGTACCTATCCATAAAATTAGTGACATTTACTGTAATAATGACATAATTTACTGTAATTTGTGTAAAATTATACCTACTAACCTTGTCCAGCACCGGTCACCAATATCCGTTTACCTTTAAACGCAAGTTCCATTTTGTGCACTTGTTTGTTATTGTTTAAATAATTATAATTAAACGAACTAAGTTTTATGCATTACACGTTCGCAAATAGACAATTTTTTTCCGTCCAATGCAATAGATACCTACCTATTGAAATTGAAATAAAAATGCGAATTGATCATTGATGCGAACAGATGCGAATTTGAAACACAGATCACTAATATACTAGTCTCTAAATTTGAAATGCATTCTTTGAGTTTCATACAAATGTCATGTGTCAGTGTCAAGTAGTCTTTGTGTCAAGTAGACTGCAGAAGCTAGGAACAAGTAGGTATCTATGGAAGCGAAATATTTTAGACGAAATCAAACATCTCTTTGACTCACTCACTCGTACCGATTTTAAGCATAAGAAAGAAAGAGAAGTCTGTTACTATCAGTTGTCCTACTTTAAACAAAAATAACCACTTTTTCCTAGAGTCTGACGTAGTTCAACCGTGGACGTAGTTTAGCAGAAAGAACCCAATCCACAAAATGGTAAAAATGAGTTATACAGGGTATAAGGACACCGCTTCCGAAAACTTGTCGCTATTATTAGACCTACCTAAACACAATCCAGTATAACCGCAATAACCTTATAGCGTAGGTATCATGCGCAACAACGTGACTGCGCGAGGTCAAGGTAACGCAAAGTTCGCTGTCCTCCAGCGTCAGCTGATTTTATTTGGATTAATTTTAACTTTAAAAAAATACAGGCAATATTTTTTTTATTCCCCAAAAACGGGAATTGCACAAAAAATGCATTTTTTGTAAAAACGACTTTTTTCACATTTTTTTTATAATATCTTATCAGTAATCTTTGGACACGTCTCCCAACGTGAGAATGACTCCATAGAGCGACTTGTCGTACAGGGCAAAATAGAGGGCACCAGAGGGCGAGGAAGGTCGCCTATGTGATGGACCGACCAAATCAAATCAGCTGTGGGCGGTTCCTTGCACGATTGCACCAGGCTGTCGGCCAGCAGGGAGAAGTGGCGAACACTCGTGTGGCGCATAAATCTGCCCTTAAAGACGTCACTTCTGGATGACCACGACCGCTCTGTTAAGAGTGAAACGAAGAAGAAGATCAGTACTTATCAGTACTATCACCTATCTTCGTTTTCGAGAGCGTTTCGCATACACCTATTCAAAGAGATCCTAAAGGTTGTTTCTTTCACTCAGAAAAAAAGATCCCTGATCCTACAATGTTATCATGGTTTTTTATGTTATGTATGAAATTATGTGTGCGTTGGGCGTTTGGGCGTGCCTAATAAACTCGTATGTTTGCTACGAGAATTTCTTATAAATCATACCTTCCGTTACCGCCTGGACCAAGAGCGTCACCAGCTGATGGGCAAAGGGGGGGACTAGATAAATAATATATACGGAGGATGGAAAGAAAAATAAATTTTAGGTCCAGTCGAGAGGTTATGAAGGTGTAAAGCAAGTATTACAAGTTCTTGAATTGACGTGAAAATCATCATCATCATCATCATCATGATCAACCCATTACCGGCTCACTACAGAGCATGGGTCTCCTCTCAGAGTGAGAAGGGTTTTGGCCATAGTCTACCACGCTGGCCAAGCGGATTGGCAGACTTCACACACCTTTGAGAACGTTATGGAGAGAACTCTCAGGTATGCAGGTTTCTTCACGATGTTGTCCTTCACCGTTAAAGCAAGTGATATTTAAATACTTTTAAAACGCACATAACTCCGAAAGTTAGAGGTACGTGCCCCGGGATCGAACCCACGACCTCCGATTAGAAGTCGGTTGCCCTAACCACTAGGCTATCACAGCTTTTATTTGGAAAACGTGAAAATAGTTATTAATTATAAGTCAAGTGAGTGAATTTAGGACTTTGTTTGCATTTGGCTATACTCTGATTTTTAATTCGGTGGAAATCTGACGTTTCGTAATGTTACCAGAGATAAAACAATTCTCACAAAAGAGATAAAAAATCAAAACTTATTGTTATAAAAATCAACTGCCTCATGTAGCAAGTGCCAAGCGGGAGCAGATAGACATCTGCCCCCCTAGAGATTTGATAAAATTCATAATTTTATCAAATCTCTAGGGGGGGCCAGATGTCCCTATCTGCTCCCGCTTGGCAACACCCATGGCCTGGACGGCATCTTATCATCTCCGAGACCACTTGGTGCTTGAGTCCCCCGGCAGTGCTGTTTCCTCTCTTGTATGCGCTATTTACCAGCGACATACATTGCACCCCAGATGTTATTTTAGCCTAGTTTGCGGACGATAAGATGACATATACGACCCATACCCAATTCTCGGTCATTCGATCTCGACTCCAAGTTACGGCTAGTCATCTAGGGTCTAGGCGACTGGTTCCGCCGCTGGAGGATAGAGGTCAACGGTGAAAAAACGTAACTGTGCTTTTTACAGGAAAGCGTGGTAGCAAGTACTCCGGCAAACGTGCCGTGCCGAATAATTTCTATACGGCGTTCTTTTCCCCTGGCAAGACAAAGCCAAATATCTAGGTGTGAACTTAGACGATAAGATGAACTTTGCCGCTCAAAGACGTAAAGCCCCAAAAGGCAGCATCTGTGCTCAAGTTGTGCATTGTGATCGAGCAAAGAACCTGTATTCGCTCAATAATGTCCTGCACATGCATAGTATTTGCACATATCCCTCCCTTCTCGATTAAAGCAGACTAGGTAGTTTTGCAAACACTGCAGAATAAGTTTCTGCACACGGCAATGGGTGCCCCGTGGTTTGTGCGCAATATTGATCTCCAAGATCTCGATCTCCCTGTTCTAGCCCAACACTTTAAGCAGTTTTCAAAGAATTACCTTGAGAAAGCTGCCCGCCATACTTTGACGTGAATCCCTTCCTCTGTTACGGGGACGTATGGATTAGTCTATTGCAAAACTAGCATTCCAACGTCACGTAAGCCGAGTTTCAAGACTCACAGGAGACGCCCTTAAGACGATGTTCTCCCCGATTTTTTTCACGCCCTTGGGCTCTAGCTCCGCTGGCAGAGTTTCTGCGCTCGCTTCCCCCTAAGGGCCTAAACATTCCGAAATAAATCATTTTTATTTAAAAATATCAATTTGTTTAGAAAGTTTTGTTTTTAGTTCCTTTCTGAGCATTAAGAAAAATGCCCCGTAGTGTTAAAACCAATTTAGCAGAAACGACTCAAACCCAAATTTTCCCCGATAACCGTAAGATACGTCAGCCTTTGAAGTACAATAAAAATATTAGTATTTTTGCCCATATTTGACAATATTTTCAACTATTCCAAAGACAATATCATTGCAGCAATTACCATCCAAACTTCAAACCTCGATTACTCAGAATAACTTTTTATGGGTTGGGTCATTTCTACTAAGCTACGTCCAGTTGACTGTCAATTTCTCGTAGGGTAAACGGCAAGTATTAACGACCCCCTTAAGATAATTTTAAAATCGATATCAATTATTAACAGTAGTATATTACTAAGTAAATTACAAAATAGCACTAGCTTTCACATTTTTATTTGTTTTTTATGTTATTTTATGTTACTTACATATTCTATAGTTTATTTGCACTACCTTAAATGCTTTTAAATATAAGATTACCGTATAATAAATATCCATATGCCTATTTGTAGGTACTAACTATAACATGTACTAATTAAAAAGCGGTGATAGCCATCATTTGCTGTAACAGTGAAGAAAAACCTGCATGCCTGAGACTCTGCATAATGTTCTCAAAGGCTACCAATCCACACTAATTGGTCAGCATGGTGTACTTCGGCATAAACCTTTCTCATTCTGAGACGAGACTCGTGCCCTGTAGTGGGCCGTTAAGGCGTTGATAATGATGATGATGAATAATAAGGTGTCTGAGAAGTAGTCTTTAATAGAATCATATCGCGTTTGAGCATTAGTGTAACTTAACCGCGTGTTATTCTCTCATAATACACCTATTCGACTTTTACAGCGAAGCTGCATAAACCGTGACTAATTAATAAAGGGATTGTCAGATAAAAAATTTCGCACAACAAAGCACTTAGAACTTAAAAAATTACAAAATAACGTAATTTGACTTAGTTATGTGGATGCTCTATAAGTCGGCAGTTTAACGTCTGTGTCACGTTTAAAAATTCGTAGACATGTCAAACGAAGTAATTTCAGTACAATATTTTTTCTTCTAATACTTGATTCTTTTGACTTTTTGAGTCAACTAATAGTATTTGCTTTTTGTATAAAGAAGTAATTTTCAATTTATTTAAAAAATAAGTACTAATTTGCCTAAGCTCGGCACCTTTGTGCCTTTTTCCAGCATTTGTGTCCTCAAAGTCGGCCCTCACGTGTCTGAAAGAAAATCATATTTTACCCGCGACTTCGTCCGCGTAAATTAATGTTTTTCTTAGTATTTATAGGAACTCTTTTCTCCTTTTCATTTTATTTTATTTTCCCGCCAAATAAATACCCTTCTCCAAAATTAATAGAACTTTTGAAGAAATGGATAGAATTTTTTTCAACAATCAGACAATTTTTTTGTATAGACAACATCAAGTTTATCCAATAGGATAAACAGGATACCTCACAATAGGATACCTTAGAAATAACCCAAATTCTAAAAGGTGGCACCCCCTGCCGACCCCAGGTACCTCATATTACTGGTTTTCCTTAGTCCACCACCCTTGTTTTTTCTTTAAATACGTAAAATAATCGTGTTATACTACTATTACAAAACATCAAATATTATAACAAATTAAATTGCAACAACAAGTCTTAAATATTATTCATACGTAATTTATATCTTGTCAAACGACGCTCGGAAAGCAGAAATTTTATAAGAAATTAAGCGATTTACGCACTTGCACTCGTTCTAAGCGATAATTGAGGGATAGGGATGCAAAAAAATGCTGCCTTATTCTAAAACTATTTTCCCATTAAAGCAAGCTATATGTACACATAAAATACTCAGTGTGCCTAAGCGGCACCCAAAACGTTAATATTTACAAACATAGAACTGAGTGCCGACTTTTGCTGGGCGGCTTTAGGAGCATCCACCCTATCACCAGACGGTTAGCAAAATACAAATTTCTTGTCAATCTGTCTTTCAAGATGACACTGAAATTATATTGCGATCTTTTTTTTGACAGTGCATATTGACATAAGCAAAAACGAAAGATATAATAAGTATTTATTCATTTTAAATAAGTTCTCTCTAGGAAGAAAAGGGGGTGGGGTATAATTTCTCTTAGGGGTATACGGGAGGTCAGGGTTCAATTTAAAAAGTCAATGTGGCTAATTCTGTTGTACACAATCTCTAAACTTAAACTAAATTGACAGGTTTAAAAATAGTGCTATCCTTTTCTGCAGGGAGCATTGTGAAAGAGATAGCAATCGATTTAGACCTGTCATTTTAGTTTAGATTTAGAGAACTAAGAGAAATTATACCCCACCCCCTCTTCTTCCTAGAGAGAACTTATTTAAAATGAATAAATACTTATTATATCTTTCGTTTTTGCTTATGTCAATATGCACTGTCAAAAAAAAGATCGCAATATAATTTCAGTGTCATCTTGAAAGACAGATTGACAAGAAATTTGTATTTTGCTAACCGTCTGGTGATAGGGTGGATGCTCCTAAAGCCGCCCAGCAAAAGTCGGCACTCAGTTCTATGTTTGTAAATATTAACGTTTTGGGTGCCGCTTAGGCACACTGAGTATTTTATGTGTACATATAGCTTGCTTTAATGGGAAAATAGTTTTAGAATAAGGCAGCATTTTTTTGCATCCCTATCCCTCAATTATCGCTTAGAACGAGTGCAAGTGCGTAAATCGCTTAATTTCTTATAAAATTTCTGCTTTCCGAGCGTCGTTTGACAAGATATAAATTACGTATGAATAATATTTAAGACTTGTTGTTGCAATTTAATTTGTTATAATATTTGATGTCTTGTAATAGTAGTATAACACGATTATTTTACGTATTTAAAGAAAAAACAAGGGTGGTGGACTAAGGAAAACCAGTAATATGAGGTACCTGGGGTCGGCAGGGGGTGCCACCTTTTAGAATTTGGGTTATTTCTAAGGTATCCTATTGTGAGGTATCCTGTTTATCCTATTGGATAAACTTGATGTTGTCTATACAAAAAAATTGTCTGATTGTTGAAAAAAATTCTATCCATTTCTTCAAAAGTTCTATTAATTTTGGAGAAGGGTATTTATTTGGCGGGAAAATAAAATAAAATGAAAAGGAGAAAAGAGTTCCTATAAATACTAAGAAAAACATTAATTTACGCGGACGAAGTCGCGGGTAAAATATGATTTTCTTTCAGACACGTGAGGGCCGACTTTGAGGACACAAATGCTGGAAAAAGGCACAAAGGTGCCGAGCTTAGGCAAATTAGTACTTATTTTTTAAATAAATTGAAAATTACTTCTTTATACAAAAAGCAAATACTATTAGTTGACTCAAAAAGTCAAAAGAATCAAGTATTAGAAGAAAAAATATTGTACTGAAATTACTTCGTTTGACATGTCTACGAATTTTTAAACGTGACACAGACGTTAAACTGCCGACTTATAGAGCATCCACATAACTAAGTCAAATTACGTTATTTTGTAATTTTTTAAGTTCTAAGTGCTTTGTTGTGCGAAATTTTTTATCTGACAATCCCTTTATTAATTAGTCACGGTTTATGCAGCTTCGCTGTAAAAGTCGAATAGGTGTATTATGAGAGAATAACACGCGGTTAAGTTACACTAATGCTCAAACGCGATATGATTCTATTAAAGACTACTTCTCAGACACCTTATTATTCATCATCATCATTATCAACGCCTTAACGGCCCACTACAGGGCACGAGTCTCGTCTCAGAATGAGAAAGGTTTATGCCGAAGTACACCATGCTGACCAATTAGTGTGGATTGGTAGCCTTTGAGAACATTATGCAGAGTCTCAGGCATGCAGGTTTTTCTTCACTGTTACAGCAAATGATGGCTATCACCGCTTTTTAATTAGTACATGTTATAGTTAGTACCTACAAATAGGCATATGGATATTTATTATACGGTAATCTTATATTTAAAAGCATTTAAGGTAGTGCAAATAAACTATAGAATATGTAAGTAACATAAAATAACATAAAAAACAAATAAAAATGTGAAAGCTAGTGCTATTTTGTAATTTACTTAGTAATATACTACTGTTAATAATTGATATCGATTTTAAAATTATCTTAAGGGGGTCGTTAATACTTGCCGTTTACCCTACGAGAAATTGACAGTCAACTGGACGTAGCTTAGTAGAAATGACCCAACCCATAAAAAGTTATTCTGAGTAATCGAGGTTTGAAGTTTGGATGGTAATTGCTGCAATGATATTGTCTTTGGAATAGTTGAAAATATTGTCAAATATGGGCAAAAATACTAATATTTTTATTGTACTTCAAAGGCTGACGTATCTTACGGTTATCGGGGAAAATTTGGGTTTGAGTCGTTTCTGCTAAATTGGTTTTAACACTACGGGGCATTTTTCTTAATGCTCAGAAAGGAACTAAAAACAAAACTTTCTAAACAAATTGATATTTTTAAATAAAAATGATTTATTTCGGAATGTTTAGGCCCTTAGGGGGAAGCGAGCGCAGAAACTCTGCCAGCGGAGCTAGAGCCCAAGGGCGTGAAAAAAATCGGGGAGAACATCGTCTTAAGGGCGTCTCCTGTGAGTCTTGAAACTCGGCTTACGTGACGTTGGAATGCTAGTTTTGCAATAGACTAATCCATACGTCCCCGTAACAGAGGAAGGGATTCACGTCAAAGTATGGCGGGCAGCTTTCTCAAGGTAATTCTTTGAAAACTGCTTAAAGTGTTGGGCTAGAACAGGGAGATCGAGATCTTGGAGATCAATATTGCGCACAAACCACGGGGCACCCATTGCCGTGTGCAGAAACTTATTCTGCAGTGTTTGCAAAACTACCTAGTCTGCTTTAATCGAGAAGGGAGGGATATGTGCAAATACTATGCATGTGCAGGACATTATTGAGCGAATACAGGTTCTTTGCTCGATCACAATGCACAACTTGAGCACAGATGCTGCCTTTTGGGGCTTTACGTCTTTGAGCGGCAAAGTTCATCTTATCGTCTAAGTTCACACCTAGATATTTGGCTTTGTCTTGCCAGGGGAAAAGAACGCCGTATAGAAATTATTCGGCACGGCACGTTTGCCGGAGTACTTGCTACCACGCTTTCCTGTAAAAAGCACAGTTACGTTTTTTCACCGTTGACCTCTATCCTCCAGCGGCGGAACCAGTCGCCTAGACCCTAGATGACTAGCCGTAACTTGGAGTCGAGATCGAATGACCGAGAATTGGGTATGGGTCGTATATGTCATCTTATCGTCCGCAAACTAGGCTAAAATAACATCTGGGGTGCAATGTATGTCGCTGGTAAATAGCGCATACAAGAGAGGAAACAGCACTGCCGGGGGACTCAAGCACCAAGTGGTCTCGGAGATGATAAGATGCCGTCCAGGCCATGGGTGTTGCCAAGCGGGAGCAGATAGGGACATCTGGCCCCCCCTAGAGATTTGATAAAATTATGAATTTTATCAAATCTCTAGGGGGGCAGATGTCTATCTGCTCCCGCTTGGCACTTGCTACATGAGGCAGTTGATTTTTATAACAATAAGTTTTGATTTTTTATCTCTTTTGTGAGAATTGTTTTATCTCTGGTAACATTACGAAACGTCAGATTTCCACCGAATTAAAAATCAGAGTATAGCCAAATGCAAACAAAGTCCTAAATTCACTCACTTGACTTATAATTAATAACTATTTTCACGTTTTCCAAATAAAAGCTGTGATAGCCTAGTGGTTAGGGCAACCGACTTCTAATCGGAGGTCGTGGGTTCGATCCCGGGGCACGCACCTCTAACTTTTCGGAGTTATGTGCGTTTTAAAAGTATTTAAATATCACTTGCTTTAACGGTGAAGGACAACATCGTGAAGAAACCTGCATACCTGAGAGTTCTCTCCATAACGTTCTCAAAGGTGTGTGAAGTCTGCCAATCCGCTTGGCCAGCGTGGTAGACTATGGCCAAAACCCTTCTCACTCTGAGAGGAGACCCATGCTCTGTAGTGAGCCGGTAATGGGTTGATCATGATGATGATGATGATGATGATTTTCACGTCAATTCAAGAACTTGTAATACTTGCTTTACACCTTCATAACCTCTCGACTGGACCTAAAATTTATTTTTCTTTCCATCCTCCGTATATATTATTTATCTAGTCCCCCCCTTTGCCCATCAGCTGGTGACGCTCTTGGTCCAGGCGGTAACGGAAGGTATGATTTATAAGAAATTCTCGTAGCAAACATACGAGTTTATTAGGCACGCCCAAACGCCCAACGCACACATAATTTCATACATAACATAAAAAACCATGATAACATTGTAGGATCAGGGATCTTTTTTTCTGAGTGAAAGAAACAACCTTTAGGATCTCTTTGAATAGGTGTATGCGAAACGCTCTCGAAAACGAAGATAGGTGATAGTACTGATAAGTACTGATCTTCTTCTTCGTTTCACTCTTAACAGAGCGGTCGTGGTCATCCAGAAGTGACGTCTTTAAGGGCAGATTTATGCGCCACACGAGTGTTCGCCACTTCTCCCTGCTGGCCGACAGCCTGGTGCAATCGTGCAAGGAACCGCCCACAGCTGATTTGATTTGGTCGGTCCATCACATAGGCGACCTTCCTCGCCCTCTGGTGCCCTCTATTTTGCCCTGTACGACAAGTCGCTCTATGGAGTTATTCTCACGTTGGGAGACGTGTCCAAAGATTACTGATAAGATATTATAAAAAAAATGTGAAAAAAGTCGTTTTTACAAAAAATGCATTTTTTGTGCAATTCCCGTTTTTGGGGAATAAAAAAAATATTGCCTGTATTTTTTTAAAGTTAAAATTAATCCAAATAAAATCAGCTGACGCTGGAGGACAGCGAACTTTGCGTTACCTTGACCTCGCGCAGTCACGTTGTTGCGCATGATACCTACGCTATAAGGTTATTGCGGTTATACTGGATTGTGTTTAGGTAGGTCTAATAATAGCGACAAGTTTTCGGAAGCGGTCTCCTTATACCCTGTATAACTCATTTTTACCATTTTGTGGATTGGGTCCTTTCTGCTAAACTACGTCCACGGTTGAACTACGTCAGACTCTAGGAAAAAGTGGTTATTTTTGTTTAAAGTAGGACAACTGATAGTAACAGACTTCTCTTTCTTTCTTATGCTTAAAATCGGTACGAGTGAGTGAGTCAAAGAGATGTTTGATTTCGTCTAAAATATTTCGCTTCCATAGATACTTGTTCCTAGTTAGAGAATGTGTACAACAGAATTGGCCACATTTTATACCGACTGGAAATTTTAACAACAATAGCTTAGACCTAACCCATCACAGCTCCGAACTTCAGCTGCCGCACCAGTGGTGGAGTTAAGAGTGAGAGCATGTGAAAGTGCTTGAAAATCAAAGCGCTCCGAGTGATTTTATCCCGGATAAAAATGGTCTTAAATCATTGTTTCAATCATTTTTGATACAGAAACAATATTCCACCACCGACCAAATTTGTGGAAAATTTCATATTCAAACTTTTGTCCGAAGTAATTATAATGCTATATGTATGTAGAGATTTTCGAGATATGAGCAAAAAACTGAAAAAGGGACCTCAAATATTAACTTAAACACCCTATAACTCCTAAAGTAGTAAGCTTAGCGTAAAAATGACCATGACCAAATTTGTACAAAATTTTACGTTAAAACTTTTTTTAGAAGTAATTATAATGCTATTCATAGAGATTTTCGAGATATGAGCAAAAAACCATAAAAGCGCCTCAAATATTAACTTCAACACCCTATATCTCTTAAAGTAATAAAGTTAGAATAAAACTGCATGGAACCAAATTTGTAGAAAATTTTATACAAAAACTTTCGCCAGAAGTAATTATAATGCTATTCGTAGAGATTTTCGAGATATGAGCAAAAAAAACGAAAAAGGGACCTAAAATACCCTTAAACACCCAATATCTCCTAAAGTAATAAACTTAGAGTAAAAATGCAATCGACCACATTTGTGGCAAATTGTATATTAAAACTTTTGTCAGAAGTAATTATAATGCTATTTGTAGAGATTTTCGTGATATGAGAAAAAAACCGAAAAAAGGGACAAAATTAAAAATGGCGGCTGGTTACGCACCCCCCGTATGGGTTTTTCGGATATATTCAAGAGGAAGGCCCAAAAAATACATTTGGCCAATTTTTAAAACTATAGGATGTTTTTCCTAGATTTACTAGGCTAAATGCACTGAGCGCGCAAAATGTTTATCACGCTGACTGAAGGTCTTTCCCCCACCAGAAGTGCAGCTGAAGATTTTCTTTATTATTTTAAAAGTGTGAAAATTCTGCTGCCATAAGGTATAAAATAACTTTTTTTTTTCAAAATTTTAATGCACTTCATGCGCGTAGCGGACGTATAACCCACCCTCGGTGGTGCAGCTGAATATTGTTTCTGTATCAAAAATGATTGAAACAATGATTTAAGACCATTTTTATCCGGGATAAAATCACTCGGAGCGCTTTGATTTTCAAGCACTTTCACATGCTCTCACTCTTAACTCCACCACTGGTGCGGCAGCTGAAGTTCGGAGCTGTGATGGGTTAGGTCTAAACTATTGTTGTTAAAATTTCCAGTCGGTATAAAATGACTTTTTAAATTGAACCCTGACCTCCCATAGTATAATGTACAAAATACATTTTTATTTTGGGAGGACTACATTCACAGAGTTATAACTACATTTAAATAAACTAGCGACCTGCCCTTGCTTTGCACGGGTAGTAATTACCCGCTACTATACTATACCACCATTACATTGTTTTGATATCAAAGGGATTATTTAGCGTTTCGATGAACGCTCCAGGCGGCTTGACTTTTTCCGGCATCTATACTTCTATACTAATAAATAAAATTGAAGTGTCTGTCTGTAATATCGAAATAACTACCTCATATTAAGCTCATATGGTTATTTGAACGCTACCATAACCGAATCACACGTTTTTAAAATTTTTGTCTGTCTGTCTGTCTGTCTGTCTGTCTGTCTGTTTGAACGGGCTAATCTTCGGAACGGCTGAACCGATTTTGACGGGACCTTCACATACAAGTAGAGAATTAACCAGGGAGTAACATAGGCTACTTTTTTAACCGACTTTCAAAAAAGAAGGAATTGTGTTTTTCTACCTATGTACACCGATATCTTCTCCGAGATTTCTGAACCGATTTGCGTAATTTTTTTTTAATCGATAGAAAAACATTGCGACCCTGTTCTATAAAAAATTTGGATTCCAACTCCTCAATCCTGATGCTGCAGGGGACCTAATCCCCGAAACTAATGGGTTTTAGAAACTTTCGGTTATTTAAATTGATATTGGGGGTACCAATTAAAGACTTTATCGTTGAATGAACTCGAGTAAGTACATATTTAACTCCTCAACCCTGATGCTGTAAGGAATTGTATTCCGAAATCGTGGGGACCCTACGGGATTTTTCCGTTTTGGGGACGAGTTTCTACAGATAAGCTACTTTTTGTTCTGGAAAATCAAAAGTTCCCACGGGATTTTTAAAAACCTAAATCCATACGGGCGAAGCCGTGGGCATCATCTAGTTTTCAATATACTTCTATAGGTACTAATAAATAAAATTGAAGTGTCTGTCTGTAATTTCGAAATAACTACCACATATTATTTGAACGATACCATAACCGAATGACACGTTTTTAAAATTTTTGTCTGTCTGTCTGTCTGTTTGAACGGGCTAATCTTCGGAACGGCTGAACCGATTTTGACGGGACTTTCACAGACAAGTAGAGGATTAACAAAGGAGTAACATAGGCTACTTTTTTAACCGACTTTCAAAAAAGGAGTTGTGTTGAAATCGGTAAGTACCTATGTTAAAAAACGCCCTGATAGGTATTTTCGCTGTGTGCGACGGTCGACGCGGACGCTCGCGCTGCCGGCTGCACGGAACTCCCCGCGCCGCGCCGCGCGCCCCTTCGCCCTGCGCCCGCCGTACGCGGTACCGCGGTACGCCACCGCGCGGCGGGGGGCGGGTGAACCAGAAATCTACTTCTCCCTCAGGATTTGTGAAAAACCGAAATTCACGCAGGCGAAGCCGCGGGCAAAAGCTAGTTTTGTCATAATATTTCAACCAATTTCTACAAAACCTCAAATATTTTCCTCATTAATCACTCTGTCTATTGGTGAAAACCGCATGAAAATCTGTTCAGTAGTGTTTAGGTTTATCGTGAACAGACAGACATACGCGGCTCGGCACGTTCCTGCCACGGCGGCGGACTTTGTTTTATAAATTTTGTAGTAATAACGGTACTTAATCGACTTAACGATATTTTTGCTGTTTTACGATTGGCTATGTACTTGCCATAATAAGTACCTAGTTGATGTTGGGCAGCAAATGATAAATAAGTATAAATTAAAAATTAAAAAAAACCCCCGACACTCGCCATTTTGTGACGGCGGCCATCTTGGATTTGCATTAATGCTATTCTACTACTCTAGCGGCACGCTATGATGGCCGGTTTGACGTTTGTCCGCTCATGAAGTTCCGTATTAATTGATAACGACTTTGAAGGAAATAATTGTATTACTTTATTGACGATAGTGATGTGCAGAGATTCATAAATTTTATCGAATGTAGTTTTAGGTTTAGGACTCAAAATTTATTTATTAAATTGATTTCTTAAATGTATACAAGTGTAGAAAAATCAGTTTGCACCATTTAAGGGGTGAATGTACTTGTGAATATGAACAATTTTCACTATGTGGACAAACCTCTGAAATCGCAAAAAAATATCAATAAATTTTTAAAAATGGAATCTAATACGATCGTCACATAGGATCGCTGGCTAGCACAACTACTACCTCCGGCAAACTCGCGTCAATGCTCAATGCAAAACAAAGCAGTTTCGAATTGACGTTGCTTCGAAAAGTATAAACTGTCAGTGCAATGCGATTGTGATATAGTTTTGACCTGGCTTTGGATTTCAAATATTGATACTGCATTACTGTTGACCCTTGCTCGTTAATTTGGACTCTGTTCAAGCCCTTTGTTGTGGATTTCGTCGATATGACCGAACGTACGCAGAGAACTGTTCTAAATAGTCAGACACGTGAGTTCGTAATACGCCTTCGTAACTATTTCGATCGTGAAGCTCAAAATGGAGGGCCAATTTTACCTATAACGTCAGTGGTTGAACGCGTAGCTGATGCGCTTAATATTGGACAACGAACTGTTAGACGGATAACTAAAAAAAAATATGGCGAGACTGGCACAGAAGAAAATAAACTTCACACACCAAAAAAGAGAAAACGAGCAAAACCAGTCGTAGGCATCGATAGCTTTGATGCCGATGCTATCCGAAGACATGTTTACGGCTACTATTTACAGAAGGAGTATCCAACAAGAAAAAAGTTGGTGCATTCACTGAAGGAAGCTGGATTATTCTTCGGTGGGGAAAGTTCTTTAACGAAGATTTTGAAGACCATTGGATTTCGATACAAAAAATGTAACAAACGCAAAATATTGATGGAAAGATTTGATATAGCGATGGCAAGGTATACTTTTTTACGGCAAGTGAAAGAAATCAAAAATTGGCAAAATGTTGTGTTCTTGGATGAAACATGGCTTAATGCTAACCATACTGTAGGCCGTTCTTGGAACGATGACACAGCAGCATCTACTTCCAAAGTTCCTGTAGGAAAAGGATCGCGACTTATAATTTGTCACGCCGGAACCATCAACGGGTTTGTCGAAGGTTCTCTCATGGCTTTTGCGTCAAAAACCACTGGAGACTATCATGAAGACATGAATGGAGAAAAGTTTACTGAATGGTTTACCTCAATGTTGTGTAGCCTCCCTGAACCATCTATTATAATTATGGACAACGCCCCATACCACTCGATGCAAATTGACAAGCCACCTGCCCAATCCCAAAAGAAAGCTGATATCGTCGCATGGCTTCGTAAAAATGGCGTAGATGCAAACATGAATATGTTAAAAGCGGAATTAGTACGTCTTTTAAAAGAAAACAAACCAACCAAGATCCGATACGTCATTGACGAAATAGCATTAGAACATGGGCACAGAGTTATACGGTTACCGCCTTACCATTGTGAGTATAATGCGATTGAGTTGGTGTGGGCTCAAATTAAGGGATATGCTGCAAGACACAATACAGAACCCCCATTTACCACAAAAAAAATGCTAAAATTATTAGAAGAAGCTTGTGAACATGTGACTAAAGGAGACTGGGAAAAGGTTGTGAATAGAACTGTTAAATTAATAAGGGAAGATTATGAAAGAGATGTGAAAATAGATAATATTATAGAAAACGAACATATAATTATTAATGTATGTGATGATAGCAGTGACGACAGTGAAAATAGTAGTATGGACGAATCTGATTAATTATGGCCTTTTGTGGCACCTTTTTTGGTATCTTTTGTATTCATATGTTTCTTGTGTGCATATAAAGTATGTATATTCATTTTCGTTCAAATATTCAGTTCGTTCAAATAAATTAAATAAACATATACATTTTTGTTTTATTAAACCTATTTAATCAGGTACAAAAACAAAACTTAATTGTTTTTTGTTCGAGAATAAATTGACATTCCACATCACTATTGTAATGTGTCAAACCGGCCATCATAGCGTGCCGCTAGTGTAGACAAACCCTTTCATTCGATATCCATACACACACAGACACGTCAAACCTGCGTCAAACTTATAACACCCCGTCGTTTTTGCGTCGGGGGTTAAAAATACGAAACAAATCGTTGCATAAAATGTTTATTTTATAAAAAAAATCCATCCATAAAATGAAGTAAATACAATAAGTTAAAATATTAAATACCTACTAAGTAATATAATTATAATTTATAATATAAATAATATAAATATATTATAATATCTAGGTATGTAGGTTAGTTGCTAGGTATAAGGGCAAGGCCTAGCCTTCACGGGCGCACCAATCCGCGAGATTTGTCGCTGGCGACAAGTCCGTGGACCAATCTTCGTGCGAATGGTAGGGTTTGCGGTTCCTCATGTACTCATGAGGCTCGCGGGTTTGTCCGCGGCGACGCGAGCGTCGAGCCGCACCGGTGCCGAGTCCAACCAATCTATGCGTGTATGGGCACGTGGTAGATTTGTCAGCGAACTCGAGGCCCGGCGCAGACTGAATAATTAACTTTATGATTTTTATTGACATACAATCGCGCGGTACGGTACGCGCGCGGTGTTTTATAGCAAGCAGCAGAGATAGGTGCGCCGTGCGACTCATGCGAGGCTCGCCAAAGTATACAAGCGACTGACGCGCTCGCGTAGTGTGTACGTGCGATGACGTATTTGGATTGGTACGGCTCGGGTACGGCTCGAGGCTCGTGTAATGAATGGCATGCTTTACTCGTGAAAAATATCTATTTATATAATTAATATCTCTGTAGAATAGATAGACCACGTATACTACTGTAGGTAGGTCTACGTCCTAATAAGTGACTTATTTAATGCGCATATTTTATGCGAGGTCCACAGATATTCTGGTAACTTATATTTACCCTAAATATAACTTAATTAAAACTTTGTCATAAAACTAATATTAAACAATATTTAAGGTATGATACATAGGTTAGCTTTGCATTTTAAGTTAGGTATTATTTATATTACTTATATTAAAATGTGATAATTATTTACGCACATCTATTTACTTAGGTAGGTAAGTAATAAAAATATTTACGACTGTAGTAATTATTTGGTCAGTTGTTGAGAATTAAGAACATAACTTACTTATTAGTCCTACACACAGAGATGTAGGTACTATTTTGACAAAAAATTTCAGATTCTTTCACTTGTAGACAACTTGTAGATATGTAGTAGGTACTTTAAAGGTATATTTTAAGGTATATTAATAAAATAATAATTGGTGCCTATTTTTACCTAGATATAAAAATATTTTACAAGAACTGGTAGGTAGATAGGTAATATAATATAATATGATACTTATGTATAAAACTTGAAAAACTTAAAAATAGGTACCTAGTCGTAAAAATATGAGTTTTTCAGTCATTCGTAATAATATTATGTATTCATGTGGTATTCATAGATACCATATTAATTACTTATTGCCTATATAAGGCATCAGATATAACGTAAACACATCAATTTGGTCAGTAAGTCAGTAAGCATAAGTTATTCTTAGTTATTATTGTAAAATTAAACATTATGTATTTTAAGGTATACAGTATACTTATCTACATAAAATCAAGTAAGGGTCGGTTGCTTCACAAATTTCACCGGTTAAAGTACGAAACCGCATTTTACCATCAAAACAAGCAAAGTGCGTTGCACAACTTAGGACTACCCACACCTTCCGAATTCGTCGGATTCAAAAAATTCTCTCTCATATCCGAAAGGATTAGAAAGTGTGGCTGCCAGTGCCACTAACCGTAAACAACCGAATACAATCGGTAAAAATGACAGACCTTAAAAAGTTTGCGTCGCGTTCTATTTTTTCTTAAAAAATAGACCTAATCTGTGGTGTATTCATAATTTAAATGTAAAAATCACTGCTTATTAAAAGCTAGATTAAAAGGCACTTTTTAGTATTTTATTTATAAGTAAAATTAATGACTGGAAAGGGAGGCTTATCGTTTGTAAGGAGCTTTTCGATATCTGCCCCTTTCTTCTTCGTCGCGGACGTCCAAGTAATGGCTGAATACAACTGTCCAGAGGTAGAGGTATATGCCTGTAAAAATTAACAAAACAATATATTACTTTACAATGCACATAATGAGACTTCCAAGGAATACCTAGATACATAGTTCCAAATATCCTCGTTAGTTGAGTACGAGTGAGTGTATTGATGTATGAATGTATAACCCCCGGCACGTAAGTCGAGCGGTGACTTTCAAGTGCGCGCAGCGTCGTACGAGTGAGCGGGACACAATACGATTGGAGAGCCAATCAGCTCTTACGAGGGATCCGCGAGAGCTAATCAGTGCTTACGAACGATCCCCACGCCCTCCCAGCGACCCACTCACCTCCCGAGATACCTCATTTTCGACTTCTGCGCATTGAAGGTCACCGCTCGACTTATTTGCCGTGACTTGTACCTATTAATCCAGTAACTTTAACTTCTGAATGTATTTGAAGGTACCTTGCGTCAGTTCTAATTTTTTGCAGACTTGTTTATGATGTTGGCCCAGTGAATAATCCAAGTTTGTGACCTCGATCGCCGAAAGCAACTTTGTCAAAAATCGGCCCTTAGGGGTGGAATTTCCAATAATCCTTTCTTAGTGTGCGCCTACACCATAAAAGAAAGCTACTGTGAAAGTTTCAAGTTTCTAGCTTTCAGTTGTTTTATTTAAAGGATTATTGGAAATTCCACCCCTAAGGGAGTTAAATACGAGATGAAATTTTGTATGAAAGTATCACTTATTCAAGTTATATCCATGAAAATTGTAATTTGGGCTTTCGATAAAAAATAAAAAATATGTATTTCAGGATTTTTGAAAATTCTATAAAGGTTAAATAGGGGATGAATGTTCAAAAAAAAGTCCGTCATTTTACACGTCATTTTTATCAAGTTATAAACATAAAAATTGGTATAGATCGACCAGAATCTCATGAAAAATAGGGAAATTAAATTTTGTAGTAAGCAACACTAGGTTAACTCGGCTGCCCTAGTGATAAACAAAGTAATTACATTCAGAACACCTTACCTGGGATCGTTTCACGAAACGAAAAATCAAGCAACTGCATTTTAAATACAAAAACAAAGTAATCAACATCCAATTACTTTGTTTTTGTGTTGTGCTTGTTGTTTACTTGGTTTTTGCATTTATATTCCGGGTTAGTGAGTGCAGTTACTTTGTTTGGGCAATTTAAATTTCAGTAAACGGTTCAAGTTATTTGAAATATTAAACTGTGGTAAAAAACTACTCGACATAAAACTTTTGATAACGCAAAAAAGACAATAGGAGATGGAAAGTATGAGATTAAAAATTCACGCGGGCGAAGTCGCGAGCATTTCAGTAAGCAATGTAGGTACCTACAGAGCTGGTTCTAGCCTTAAATTAAGTATAGCAAATTTATTTTATTTTAAAAACGTCCTGAAAAGGTACCTAGTGTCAAAAACTAGTTCTTTAGGATTATAATAACCCAAAATCTGAAAAAAATAATCCGAAATTTTCGCGGTTTTTCGATTTTTAACAAAGTTGCGTTCGGCGCTTGAGGTCACAAACTTGGATTACTTATTCAATTCTGTCTTCATAATTCATAAGTCTGCAAAAAAATCAGAACTACTGAATTTGACGCAAGGTCTGATCATTAAAGTTACTGAACTATATCTATCTACCTACCACTTTGAATAACTATTTAGTTGTAAAAAGTTATTTTTAATTTTTTTCCTATACCGAGTTCTTCCTAAATGGTTATTTTGGTCGTTAATGAACCTTTTCTATTTCTGCCTCATATAAGATTAGATCTACCAAATTTAATTTCACGCTCATTATCATTCTATGCTTTCTACGCTCTTCCTAAGTATAATTTTAAATAGATGAGAGGGTTTGAGCCTGGGAGCTCGAAGAAGGTCAGGCGGAACATCGTCCTAAGGGCGCGTCTCAAGCGAGGCTCGGACCTCGGCTTAGGGTGACGTTGGGACGCTGGGGGTTTCGGGCTGATGAGTCCGTACGTCCCCTACTAACCCAAGAAATCGAGGGCCTCGTCTTCGTGGGTGTGTTGAGGTTGAGTGTGCCCTAGTCCTAGCTGCTAGAGTCGGTCGTTGTCTGATCATCGGGATCGAAAACCCGTATTTATGGATGTAAGATGTACCTATACGTAAGTACGCATGTTCGCGATTATTTCAAAAACCATTGAACCGATTTTGATGATTTTTTTTTAAATAGTAATCTACATATATTCAGAAAGGTTTTAGTATATAACACACCTACTTAATTATCATTTTTATGTACGAAGTTACACGCACGCCGTCTCTTATAAGCACACCGATTTCTCAGAGATTGCTGGACCGAAGTCGGTTTAATTTTTCCTAAAAATGTAGGTTGTATGCAGTCAGGTTCACTGAAGTTGCTTTAGATTAGAATAATGAATTGATAGTAAAACTTACACAAGTAAATAAGTCCGCCGATGAGTATGAGCGTAGCTAGGATGGCGTGCTCCTGGCCGTCCAGGTAGTACGTGATCGAGGTGTGCAGGATGCTGATCAGCAAGCCGATCGCCAGCACGATTCCCAGCACCACCCAGGGTAGCATCAGCCAGGATCTTCTCTGCAATATTTAATAAATTATTGAACCAAGTAACTTTTCAGTATTCATTCATATTCAAGTAACAAGTAACTAAGCAATCCTCTTAGTTTGGTGATAACTATACTTATTGTATTCTGTGACCTTTGATCATGATCACTAAGTTATGTTAATACAAGTATCTACGTGTGAAAAGAAAAGAAAAAGTGAAGGTACAGAAAAGTGAAATTGAAGGTACCCGGAACTAATGGAAATTGTAATGGGAAATGCATAGAATTAATATTGGTCTCCGCTGCGCTACGACCTAGAAGGAGCAAGCGCGTACCTGCAGCGAAGTGCGGCAACAAAAGGTACGCCATATTGGCGTACACGAGTCAGTCTCGTTGTCAAATCATGCATACGTGTAATATTTATCTAAGCAACATTCTAGACTGTATAAAATATTTTTTTCCATTAATCGGGTAAAAGTTATCGAGTCTGGCATCATTATTCTGACACGCACACAAGCGTCTTTGGATGTAGTCAATATACACTTCGGTATTGCGTTGCCGCATTCAGCGAGCTACTCTTCTTAGATAGTGCTCTGTCTGGGTAGTCTAAGGGGAAATGTAAACTTTAGATCCCAGAGATCTTCAAGTGCGGCGCTTTGAATCGGCTCATTTGTATGGCCATAGCCTGTCTCGGGTACCTACCTACTTGTATTAACAGTAGTCAGTGCCTTTAATGATAATTCTATGACGTGCAAATTACCATGCTTCACAGTCGGTTACAAAGAGGACGGATGCAACTAGATACTGCTATAATGACGAAACGAGCAGACTATCTATCTATGTTACATTTGTAGACATTGGAGGATAGGGTAGGGCCATTTTAAACACCCCTTATACCCCATATTAACAAAAAATCTATACCAATTTTGTTATAAGTAACTAGCTAACTAAGGTGCTGGTAATTGTAAATTCTCTTACCGAAAACGAAACCTGGGGCGTGTCCAGCGTTAAATAAAAAAATATTAATACATAACTTTGAGTGTATAATACGAAATTAGTGAAAATTATACTTATGTATGGTATTTAGCTAAAGATGACTGAAATCTTACCTTTAACACTGCGATTATGAGAAGTCCACATATCAAAATTGTAAAGCATAAGTTGACAGTCAGAAATATTCTCGGAACTGAAAAAGAAATGAAAACATTACTTAATTATGCGCCTATTCTAATCAAGTAAGCAAGATAGAAACTTTATTTTCTATGCTGTCACAAACAAACAATTAAAAAGTATGCAAAATAACAAATTAGTTTAGGATACGGGTGCTACGTAATGATTGTACGTAAGTAACACCACCCAGAATGGATGTATCATAGTGGGATGTACGAATGCGAAAACAGGAAAGGCGCTGATTTAATTTCAGTTGTGACCCGGGTAGGTACCTACAGGGTACTTACTCATATACCTCTACTAATATAAGTTTAGGGTCTGGCTGGAGTGAAGCAATTTGATGATCGCTATTCTGATGCTGATTGGTAAGAAAAGTGAGAGTGAAGGTAGCCGGAAGTTGCGCTTTGAACAGGCACAAGAGTCAGCTTATTTTGTTTGGCCAAAGCCTGTCCAGCGTACCTACGTTACTTGTAATAATAGACAGGTAGGTCAGTGACCTAGGTATATAGCTCAAACCTTGACAAGCCATTGAATTTAACTTACTGTCCATATCAGCCAGCTTCTTGTCGAAGTCATCCGCGAAGATGAACGTCCTGTATGAGACGTAATGCTTGTCCGCCACCCATATCGTGATGATGGTCGCGACGGACAGGATGATGCCGAGCGTCGCGGTGATGAGCATACGGTGCGCGTGGAGGCACAGCAGCAGTAGTCAGCACTTTTGTTTGACAAGCCATTGAATTTAACTTACTGTCCATATCAGCCAGCTTCTTGTCGAAGTCATCCGCGAAGATGAACGTCCTGTATGAGACGTAATGCTTGTCCGCCACCCATATCGTGATGATGGTCGCGACGGACAGGATGATGCCGAGCGTCGCGGTGATGAGCATACGGTGCGCGTGGAGGCACAGCAGCAGTAGTCAGCACTTTTGTTTGACAAGCCATTGAATTTAACTTACTGTCCATATCAGCCAGCTTCTTGTCGAAGTCATCCGCGAAGATGAACGTCCTGTATGAGACGTAATGCTTGTCCGCCACCCATATCGTGATGATGGTCGCGACGGACAGGATGATGCCGAGCGTCGCGGTGATGAGCGTCCCGGTGCGCGTGGAGGCACAGCAGCAGCACTTTTGTAAACGCTTCATTTTGCCCTTTGCGTAAACAACTGCTTTGTTATAGTCTTCTTAATGTGTCCGTGATACAGATTCGCCTTGAGTTTTCACCTCCTCATGGTTCCTGTAACAAATTACAATGTTTTACACTTGTTTATAAAATTACAAATGTTTTTAACTGACTTCATTTTACAATTGCAATGAGAAAAGCCAAGGACGGTACAGAGTGGAAACTGGAAAGCTATAGGTACCATCTGCATTGCTACGAAGGTGATTGACTACGGACACGACCTTGAATCATGAACGCGACCAAGAAGTACCGTGGTGTAAACGGTAAACACACTCGGGCCGCGAACTCATGAGAAATCGATGGCAAAAAAAACGCGCCGAGCTGAGAACCTCCTCCTTATTAGGACGTCACGTCGCGTTGCGTCGGTTAAATATTTTAACAGATACCGTTATTTTTAGATCACGCGTTTCTCATTAGGATAGGTGCTGACAACGCGTTCCGGGTAGCAGAATGTTTTGAAATACCATAATCTGTCAACGGTTCCCAGTTCCCCTGAATTCGCTGAAATCAGTGAAGACGCTGTCGCAACAGTAATTATGTTGGAGATATTTTTATCTTAGATCGTAGTGCCAACTGTGTAGCAAATTTATTGTAGCATTTAACGGTCTTTATTGTGTTTTTAATCGGCAATAGATGCATTATGCGTAATTTAAGTAACTAGCATAACAAATTTAACATACCTCGTACAGACCTATAAACCTATTTTCCATATGAATTTATTATTACTTTATCGTCCATTTTGTTGATAAAATATTGAGGCTACAGTATAGCAAGCGTAACAAAAATAAGCCCCACAATCGAGTTACTGACTAATGTATCTAATTCTGGAACGATTGGTGTTTCCTTATTCCTAACAAATGACCATTGCGAAATTTTAATGCGCTCCCGAATATTTGCTATTACGTAATAGGTACATTACAATAACAATAAATTGAAAGCTTGGAAAATTATGTAAAAGGATTACAGAAATAGTATCTACTTAGGTCGATTCAGAAGATTTGACAGACTGGATGGACGTCGCGCAGACAAAATGAAAACTTTTATTATGGTTATATATAGTTATCTACCTACTTAAAATTTTATTGCAACTTACTATCCCATTTTTAGGGTTTCGTAGTAAACAATATATAGTTTTGCCATGTCTGTCCGTCTGTCTGTCCGTCTGTCCTCGGTTAATCTCAGAGACTATATATAGATCCGCCCCTCTATCAGCCAAATGGCAGTATATAGGAACTTGAAAAAATTCACAGCAGTAGTATATATAATCAATTTTAAAGGAAGACTATCATGGCTAAGTAGGGTTCACAGGAGTTTCACAGGAGTTATATTTGTTTTTCGAGGATTGTGACTACGGAACCCTACACTGCGCGCCACGCACTTGGCCATTTGGCTGATAGAGGGGGGGGACACTTGACTCTAATAAAAATTAGCACTTTAAAACATCATATTTTACAAACGGATCTAGAAATCGAAAAATGATGTTCCCACACCCACAGTATTTTTAAAAGACCTATTCAACGATACCCCACGGGCCCACACTATGGGGTAGACGAGAAAAAAAATATTCATCCCCACTTTACATGTAGGGGAGCTACCCTAAAAAAAATATTTATCAGAATTTTATTTCACCACTTTGTCGGCGTGATTAATATTTATACCCATGCCAAATTACAGATTTCTAGCACTAATAGTTTCTGAGATTAACCGAGGACGGATGGACGGACGGACGGACAGACAGACGGACGGATGGACATGGCGAAACTATAAGGGTTCCTTGTTTACTACGGAACCCTAAAAACGGCTCTCCTGCAAAATTACCAATCCTCACATTTGTCTTCTTCGTCATAGAAGTTTGACGTGGTGGCGCCAGGCTACATGGAACTTATTATAATAGATAACCCTGAAGTTGGTAGCTTTACGATTGGAAACTTAAGAATTCGACACCTGTATAGTTAGTTAGTAATATAAATATCAGGCAGTGCCAGCGTTACACGAGCTCTATTTGCTAACTAATGACGTCAACAGATGCTGTTTGTGAATGGAAATTAAACTGCAAATGAGTCGATTCGTTATCAGTTTCACCTACAAAACAGTTACCCTTGCCTGACATTGACCTAACCCACTTTGCAGATACCCTACCCTACCCTAAAGTTATACAACAGTAGTTATACCCTACTATATCATTCTACTGGGACAAAACAAAGGTAGGTATACCTACGCCGCGCCCAACCTTTTATAGGCCATTAACTGGCCTTGGCTAACCGGGATTCATTTCCTCTAGAACGCCATTAGAAACAATAGAAACATAGGGAGGTAATATATGTACCTACATTGTACACAAAGTGGGTAGGTACTTAGGTAGATACTAGATAGATACTTGCTTCAGCCTGAGACATAAACCATAGGATTTAAAAATTTCTTTGCTAACATCTAAAATCTTAAAACAAAAATATAATCTGAAAATCCGTGGTGCTACAATAACCTCTTCCCGTCATTAGCTTAATTTATCAAAGAGTAGGTAGGTAGGTACTCCTATAATTCACGCCACGTCTAACCTTTTATCTATACTAATATAATAAAGCGGAAGAGTTTGTTTGTTTGTTTGTTTGTTTGTTTGTTTGTTTGTTTGTTTGTTTGTTTGAACGCGCTAATCTCTGGAAGTACCTATCGGATTTGAAAAATTCTTTTTGCATTTGGTAGTCCAACTTTTGGGGCAGGTTATAGGCTATTTAATATCCCTAAATTCCTCCCCTAAGGGGGTAAAATGGGGGTAGAAAGTTTGTATGAAAGTCCTATGTTTTTAAAGTTACAGACCTAAAAATCGGCATTTAAATTATTAGTTTTAAATAATTAAACTCTGTATATTTTATTTTGAAAAATCTTCCCTTAAGGGTGGTAAAATAGGGGATGAAAGTTTTAATGGGAAGTTTTAATTATAATTTTGCTATTATCAACTTGAAATTTGCAAGGTAGGTTCATTCTAGGGCTTAGATATCAGCCTAGAAAATATTTCACGAAAATCCTCCCCTAAGCAATACCGATTTCAAAAATTCTTTCCCCGTTGGATATGTACGTGATCCTTGAGTGCTATAGGCTATATATGTACCACGGGCGAAGCCGGGGCGGACCGCTAGTGGATCATAAAACCAGCCTTGGGCATTTGGGATATAGGTATTTTGCTACAATTTCAAACTACAATTTGAAATACAAAATACAATAAAATAAAAACACCAGCCAATTTTCATATTACTTAAGTAAAATCGAAATAAGAATTTTCATTTTTGAGAAAAATCACTAGATGTAAGTTTTCACCTGAAATGTTATATGTACCGCAATGTTATTTGTCCGGCATAAAACTATTTACTTTTTATGTCCTTTATTCATTTTAGGTGGACAAAATATAAATTACGTATTTTTATTTTAGAACTAGAGATAAATGTAGAAACCTCGTCCCATCAGGTAACTAGTAAGCAAGGGCGTCGCCAGCCTCTGGCCAAGGGGGGGGGCAAGTTGATGATATTATAGTACCTATGCGAAAAGTGTAAATAGGCCAGTCATATTTGACACAAAAACTCGCTAAAATCGCAATCAAGCGGCTATATGTTGTTAGGACCATTACCTACCAGTAGTCTAAATCCAATTTTGCAGCTTCGAAAGACCTGTGCTAACTTTGCAGCACCCAAAAAACCACGATATTTTTGCACTTTTTTGGTTTTTTCAATATAAGTCCTAAATTATGCGTTTAAAAAAATTCTATACTTTCATAGAATTTTCTATACTTATATAGACTAGAACTATCTCTTTAAATTCAATATTTGCTGAGGATAGAGCTCTCCAATTGGCAATTATTTCCGAAAAAGTGAAATTTTAAGATATTTTGCTCAATTTTATACCCCGATATCGGGGAAAATACTCACTTTATGGGTAAAGTCAAATAAAAAAAAATTGTAATAAAAATAATTAGCTTTAATGTAAACATAAAACGACGTCTTTAATTCAATTATAGTTTATTTACAAATCCTAAAAATTAAAAAATGGGAAAATTTTCATTTTTTGCTGTAAGTAGTTTGTTTTGAAGGTAGGTTGAAAGGAAAAACCATTTACATCCACAAGAAATATACATTTAAACTATTATTATAGTATTTAAAATGTTATTTGTGAAAAAAATATTTATATAAATTTTATATCATTTTATTGATATTTATGAAGCATGTTAGCCTTATTTTAACCTTAAATTTGTGAGTAAACTATATGGCCTAGAGACATCGTTCTGTCCTTAAATTAAAGTTTATTAGATTTGCTTTAGCATTTTTGCCTGTAACTTTACTCCTAAAATGACCAAATCTTAAAATTTCACTTTTTTGGAAAAAAAACAATTTTAGCGGAGCTGCATCTCGGTAAGTACAGAGCTGGTTCTGGTCTCACATTGTAGCAATTTTAGTCTACTTTAAAAGTGTATAGAAAGTATTTAAAAAAAATGTGTAGTTTAGGACTTACATTGCTCGGTACTCAGAATGTCCTTGTAATTCAGTGTTTCATAAAATCAAAAAATATCAATAATATACATACTTTTTTTTAATATTTTTTTTAATAAAAGAGGATTATAAATACTTTATAATGCTGCGGCTACATTATGGTTAATGTTGATGCCCAAAATTGCTTTAAACTAACGTGGTGTCGCCAGTTATGGACCAGGCACCAGTAGCTGACCACCTTCACCGTTTTTAACAAAAATAAGAGCTAGATTAGAGTTTTACCGCTGGCAACACTTAAACCATGTAGAATAGGGATCTGTTTGTCATATTGACAAATATCATATGTAACGGCCATTTTGTTTTAAAATGGCAAGGTGAACAAAATTTCGTGTGCAATATCTTTCGATTTCAGTAGTTTTCTAAAGCAAATCGCTAAGAAGGTAAGAAAAATATTTTGATCGATGGATTCTCGTTTTTGATTAAAATATAAATTTTCAATGATTAAATCACTTAGTTACAAAATTTAAAACATGCTTATGAAGGAGTAAATGCGACATAAAATTGTTTTCAAGTTTTAGAGGGGGTGTCCATTACTGGATCGGAAAATCATCAAATACCCAGTCATAGACACCTGTCGATTCTTATCATTTAAACACAATTACAAGTCAAAATTAAATTTTTATAGATTAACTAGCTTCTGCCCGCGGCTTTTCCCGCGTGAATTTCGGTTTTTCACAAATCCCGAGGGAATCGTGGATTTCCGGTTCCCGTTCCCACTCCCTTATGCAACTTTTATAGCCACTTTCAAGTTTTTTTCAAAATCCCGTGGGAAACTGTGGATTTTTTCAGGACAAAAAGTAGCCTATGTGTTAAGTCAGCATAATCTATCTCCATTCAAAATTTCAAATCGGTGCAGTAGTTGCGGCGTGATTGAGTAACAAACATCCAAACATCCATACTTTCACATTTATAATATTATTATAATAATATAATAAATAATATTAATATATAATATAGTAGGAGTAGGATTGCATCTTAAAATTTTTCTGAAAATTGAATTGAAAAAAAAAAAAAACAAATGACTTCTAGTTATAGTTTCAACGACCTCCCTGGCGCAGTAGTGAGCGCTTTGGTCTTATAAGTGGCAGGTCCCAGGTTCGATATCCAAAAGGAAGCAATTTGGGATTTTATAATTTCTAAATTGTCTCTGGTCTAGTGGGAGGCTGCAGCCGTGACTGGTCACCACCCATCTAGCAAAGTTACACTTTTACAGGTAACAGGCCTGGAAAAAAACCTATTCATCTTTTAATAAATATTCTTTTCAAAAAACAGGCGAAAATTCCGCGCTGCTTATGTGAGCAGTATGGTGCTGCATCAGGATTAAGAAGCTGGGACTCAGAGATCCGTGATTCAATCTAAACTTGGTACCAAAAATATGAATTCATAGTGGACAGTTCCCAAATCCCTTTAGTTTAGGTGGGTAGTACCCTGCAGCATCAGGATTAAGAAGTTGAAGCAAAAAATAATTATGGAACCATTTCGTAAACGTCCTCAAATAGACAAGTGTCAAATTGAAATGTGACGAACATTCGTTGTTTCTACGTAACTTTGATATTTGTACATATATTATTCGAAATAATCAACGGGAGGATCAACAAATTCTTTAAAAGCCGGCAGTGTATTAGTGGTTCCTTTCGTGCTGCAAATGTTCACGGTAATCACTTAACATCAGGTGACCCGCTTGCTCGTTTGGCCACAATCCATATAAAATAAAAGAAGAGATAAAGTTCGTAAACTAAAACCCGACTACTCATAGTAGTATACAAGTATAAATTAAATATTTAAAAAACCCCCGACATTCGCCATTTTGTGGCGGCGGCCATCTTGGATTTACATAGTGCTATTTTACTAGTCAAGTCTTTTCATTTGATACCCATATTAAGGCAGTTGTGATAAAATATGTAATCCGCCATTTTGTAGCGGTGGCCATGTTGGTTCGATTTTCATCAAACATAGCTAACAACACTGTCGAGTAATTCACCTTTCAAACGAAAAAAACTGCATTCAAATCGGTTCACCCGTTTGAGCGCTACAGGGGAACAGACAGACACACATACACACACACACACACAGACAGACACTCAAACTTATAACACCCCGTCGTTTTGCGTCGGGGGTTAAAAATAATAATTTAGAAAAACGTGTATTCAATTGTGTACTAATGGAAGAAAGGGCGGGGCAAGCGGTTAGTGGCGCCATCTGTTATGTCTATCTAAAAGTAACTTAATATTCCAGTTTAGCTGCGCGAACGTCAGTTCTCAATTTTTTCGCATATAAAATGTAGCCTATGTGACCCCCGAACTATAACAACGAATCAATTAACACATCATTCATCAGAATTAGCCCAGTAGTTTAGGAGCTTCGGTAGAACAAAAAATTGGGTACAAACATACATACATAGACTACTAAAATCATAACCCTTCCTTTTGGCTTTGCCGTAGTTGGGTAAAAACGAACTGTCCATCACTGGGTGTCCATAACTGGATTTAGACTGTCCATCATAAGCATTTTTACATATTTCAGTTGATCGTTTTTAGGTTTCCATATTTCAAAACTCATTAGACTATTTCTAGATTTTAGTAGTTAGTGAGAAGCTCTATAAATCTGAGTATATCATTGTAAAATTATAACACTCAAGATTCAATAATAAAAAAGTTATAGCTCCTCATGTTTGACTCGGCGCTTAACCCTGTCCATAACTGGCGCCATCACGTTACGCGATAATTATCACCGGCAAAACTGAGTGGCCACACCTAAAGGTTAACGGCGGTATATGCCGTATATGCCCGTATATTTATTTGACAAGAGGATGCCCGCGACTTCATCCGCGTGGATTTAGGTTTTTAAAAATCCCGCGGAAACTCTTTGTTTTTCCTAAGCTCCTTTAAGCTCATACTGTTAAAAGTCATGCATTAAAATGGAACTGCAGTAATGAGTATTAATTTTTAGGGTTCCGTACCCGAAGGGTAAAAAACGGAGCCCTATTAATGTCACTCGGCTGTCTGTCTGTCCGTCTGTCCGCCGGTCACAGGTCTCTAGCTCGCAGACGAAATGAGTTATAAACCTGAAATTTTGGTATTTAGTGTAAAATGTTAACCCAAAATCAAATATTGAATTAGAAATTAAATTAAATTATTTTTCAGGGGGGCTCCCATACATGAAAAAGGAGCCGGAAAAAAAAATTTTTTCTTTACCCTAGCTTGTGGGGTATCATTGTTTAGAGCTCATTAAGTAGAGTACAAATATATATTTTTTTAATTTTTATCTCAAAAAATAAGGGAATGGGAGGCCATCAAAGTTGTCAGTTTTAGACCATTTTTGTGACGGGGGCTATCTCAAAAACTAAACTAGTTGGGAATATGATATTTCAGTATATTATGTACTATATGCTCTATTTAAACAACAAATACTGAAAACAACGATTTATTAAATAGTTTATAAGCTGTGACCAAAATAAACGAACATTTTTTTTGGTTTTTTTTTCACGGTTTGTTGCGATGTCTAGCTCGGAAATTAAATATTAATTCTTAGACCCAAAATATTATATTGTTCATAATTATGTACGGAACCCTGAAAGAGCGAGGCCCGACTCGCACTTGGCTGATTTTTTTAATAGTTCTTTCCAATCACTAAAGTTTTCCCAATGAAAGTTCCATCAAAATCGGTCCAGCATTTTGGAGATAGACAAACACAAATTATAATGCACCCCAGATGATAATTCAGACGCCCAAAGGTTCCCGTGCAGAAGAAAGAAAAGAAAAAAAAGGTTACAAAGAAAAAGAAGATGGTTGACTATAAAAATGCATAGGAAACGTACACTATAAGTCTTAAATGTTGTACTTATATGTAGGTACCTCTCCCGTACCAACACGTGCGTTCCCATCGAGCTCGCGGCGCACAATGGCGAACGTAGATGTGGCCGCTCTATCGCTATAATTATAGCGTTAATCTCTTTGATGTACCGCCACCCGACTTATCGCCAAATGCTACGGTGGTATACGGCGATTGTCACCGTTAATCGTGGCCACACCTACGGTTAACGGCCGAATACGCGATAATCGCCGTTAATGTGGCCGCTACATAATAGTTTAAATATATATTTCTTGTGGATGTATACAATTTTTTCTTTCAAACTACCTTCAAAACAAAATAAAGCAAAAAATGCAATTTTCATATTTTTAAAATTTTTAGGATTTGTAAGTAAACTATATGGCCGACAGATGTCGTTTTATGTTTAAATTAAAGCTAATTTATATTTACTACAACATTTTTTCATTTAACTTTACCCGTCAAATGAGTATTTTCCCCGATATAGGCGTTTAAAATTGAAGAAATCTTAAAATTTCACTTTTTTTAAAATAAAATTGTCAAGTTTTGGAGAGCTGTATCTTAGTAAAAATTGAATTTACAGAGTTGGTACTGATCTTAAATAGTAGCAATTTTAGTCTACTTAAAAAACGTAAAATAAATATTTTTCGGAAAAACGCATAGTTTAGGACTTATATAGAAAAAAACAAAAAAAGTGAAAAAAATTCGTGGTTTTTCAAGTGCTGCAAAGTTAGCACATGTCTTTCGAAGCTGCAAAATTGGAGACTACTGGTAGTGGTCCAAACAACATATTAAAAAAATCAGAATTTCCCACCGACATCGTTTGCTTTTGCGCCAGGTTTAATTTAGATCCTGTAGTACCTAGGTACTTACTTAATGCAAACCATAGCATGTTTATATTTTTTAAATCTCTAGGGGGGGGCAGCTGCCCCCCCCTGCCCCTACCTGGCGACGCCCTTGCTAGTAAGTGTACCGATTTAATTGAAATTCTTTTTATAGTGTATGCAAATCCGCGACGTCTCGTTACGGAATCGCCGCATTTTCTTCGATGCGTTGGCTTTTGTTGAAAGAGTTCAGCTAAGTGCCAGACGAGATCGCCACGTTCTGCGGCGAGCGCGCCACCAGTAGCGACGATACCGCGGCGATAGGACGACGTTACGCGCGCACATTGCCACTCGTCGCATCGCCGCGATATTATCGCCGTGTGGAGACACGTTCTTAGGGAGTATATAGAAATACGTGGCACGACGATAATATCGCCGCGATTCTCTCGCTCGTGGAGACAGCGCCTAAGTTACACTTGATGACCATAATAAGCCGATTGTTAAGGACCAATTATTTATTTTTCCAAACTAGAAAGTACAACAAGTATGAAATTGGCAGTACAATAATGGACTGCATTATGAATATCTTTACCAGAAGCTACTCGCATGAGGCAAATATGGCTCAATACAGACTTAGGTTATAGAAGCTAATTGGCAAAAGCAACTTGGTCTAAAATTATCCAGTTGCGAGATTATATCTCTCGCTATTTCAGAGTCTCACACTACTGCATTTTGTCTCAAGGAGGAGAGCGTCTTTTTAGCAATGCTAGATCAGGCTTGTCTTCTGCTAGAGTTGACTTAAGATACGCCTCGATAAGGTTAAGCTTACTAAGGCTCCATTTACCTTTGCCCAGTTACGGCGGCCATACCCTCTGTAATGTACAATGAAGTCATTTTCAAACAATTTTCCTTTCTGAACAAAGCGTGATTATTTTTAATAACGCCGAGAACTCATTCAAAAGTGCTTGCTAAAAAACTTTTAATATCACTTGGCGAATTAGTAGGTATATAGGTATCGATGAATGCCTAATCTTGGCACTCAAATTAAGGTCACCAGTTCAATTCCTAATACCACCGCCATTCTCTGTGTCATTGCCATTTTGTAACCAAAAATAAAAATTAACCACGACAATTATAAATAGGCAGTCTTGTTTCTCTTTTTGCAATCCACTTCCGAGAATAAAGTTGAACTAAGTATGTTGAATTATCTTGTACTTATGTACCTACTTACTTATTTATATCCAGTTATAGTCTGTATATTTCTGGTTATGTTATAAGCAGAGACACAGGCATAAAAAAGGGCAATGTAAGTAGGTACATAGGTTGCATATCTAATAGGTTTTTGTTAAGAAAATAAACATTAAACAGAACAAGTAATTTAAAAAAAAAGTAAAGTAAGTTTATTTTTTGTTTGCACTAATAAATAGATTGAGATGAAACTTTTGCAGTTCGTAAACATAATGCAACAAGGCCGGAACTTGCCCTGACGCACTCCGTGCGTCTAGATAATTTTATTGTTATCAACTGTTCAGTGATATCTGTGTCAATAAAAAATTAAGAGATATTATGAATGAGGCTTACAAGTAATTTTGTCCAGTTATCGAATTTTCCGGACCGATTTCTCAATTGTATCAAATACCCACGTAACCCAATTTAGCTGTTATTGCTTGACTGTAAGTGGATTTACATTGCTCCTAAGTGTCTGTTCCCAGACATTCAATCTCGTAATCATTTTGAGCCAAAGCACACATGATTTAAAAGGGGGAGACATTCAGAATTTATGCGATTACTATTAAGCCACAACTTGTGAACTATAATGTTATATGCTTCTTGAGTCTTTATTCTAAATTCTGTAAAGGTGATAAGAACTAGAATGAAAACAATTTTTTTAGTATACAATCGATTGAGGAATTAGATTTGCACGTTTTTGATGTTGATGGATTCAATGCTGCATCATATTTTGACGATGTTTTACGTTTAAGCTTAGTAACTACCCATTATGCTAGAGCGGTAGAGCCCCACTAATTTGCTGCATCCAGAGCGCTGGAATATGTGCGTAGTGCAATGTAGAGTCGCAAAAAGACGCTAACGAAACATTTATACGCATTACGTGGGGTAGAGTTCAAACGCAGCTTCGAGCTTCTGAAGAAATCATTCAAATCCCCCATAGCAGATGTTAAAATCTTTAATGTGTTAAGGCCTTTAGTTGAATGGTATGAGCACGGAGTGCCCCACATATATCACACTAGCTTTTCCCCGCGGCTTCGCCTGCGTGAATTTTGGTTTTTCACAAATCTTGAGGGAATCGTGGATTTCTGGTTCCCGTTCCCGCTCCCTTTTCCAACCTTTATACTTACTTTCAAGGTAGTTTGCTATAGTGATCTACCTATAGCTGTAGATTTAGGTTTTTTCAAAATCCCGTGGGAACTGTGAATTTTTCCAGGATAAAAAGTAGCTTATGTTTTAAGTCAGGGCATTATCTATCTCCATTCAAAATTTCAGCCAAATCTGTTCAGAAGTTGCGACGTTATAGAGTAACAAACATCCAAACATCTCAGCCGCTGCAATCGCTTCAAGTTTCCGACTTAGGCAGCTAGAGGGCGCTGCGATCGTTTTTTTTAATTTCGAATGATGGCTGCGAGGGCGATGCGATCATTACTTAGTTTCCAGTTTTAGCCGCCAAAGAACGCCTGTGATCACTTCAAGTTAGGCTGTCAGAGGGCGCTGCGATCGTTTTTAGTTTCCAGTTTTGATCGCTAGATGGCGCTGCAATCGTTTTTTAGTTTCCAGTTTTGGCTGCTAGAGGGCGCTGCTATTGGTTCAAGTTTCCGGCTAAGGCCGCCAGAGGGCGCTGTGATCGCTTCGAGTTAGGCCGCCAGACGGCGCTGCGATTGTTTTTAGTTTCCAGTTTTGGCCGCAAGAGGGCGCTGCAATTGTTTTTTTAGTTTCCAGTTTTGGCTGCTAGAGGGTGCTGCTATTGCTTCAAGTTTCCGGCTTAGGCCGCCAGAGGGCGCTGCGATCGTTTTTAGTTTCCAGTTTTGACCGCTAGATGGCGCTGCAATCATTTTTTAGTTTCCAGTTTTGGCTGCTAGAGGGCGCTGCTATTGGTTCAAGTTTCCGGCTAAGGCCGCCAGAGGGCGCTGTGATCGCTTCGAGTTAGGCCGCCAGAGGGCGCTGCGATTGTTTTTAGTTTCCAGTTTTGGCCGCAAGAGGGCGCTGCAATTGTTTTTTAGTTTCCAGTTTTGGCTGCTAGAGGGCGCTGCTATTGCTTCAAGTTTCCGGCTTAGGCCACCAGAGAGCGCTGTGATCGCTTCAAGTTAGGCCGCCAGAGGGCGCTGCGATCGTTTTTAGTTTCCAGTTTTGGCCGCAAGAGGGCGCTGTGATCGTTTTTAGTTTCCAGTTTTAGCCGCAAGAGGGCGCTGCAATTGGTTTTTAGTTTCCAGTTTTGACCGCTAGAGGGCACTGCAATTGTTTTTTTTAGTTTCCAGTTTTAGCTGCCAGAGCGCGCTGCGATCGTTTTTAGTTTCTAGTTTTGGCCGCCAGAGGGCGTTGCGATCGTTTTTAGTTTCCAGTTTTGGCTGCTAGAGGGCACTGCTATTGCTTCAAGTTTCCGGCTTAGGCCGCCAGAGGGCGCTGTGATTGCTTCAAGTTAGGCCGCCAGAGGGCGCTGCGATCGTTTTTAGTTTCCGGTTTTGTCCGCCAGAGGGCGCTGTGATTGCTTCAAGTTAGGCCACCAGAGGGTGCTGCGATCGTTTTTAGTTCCCATTAAAACTTTCATCCCCTATTTTACCACCCTTAAAAGAAGATTTTTCAAAATAAAATATACAGAGTTTTACTATTTAAAACTCATAATCTAAATGCCGATTTTCAGGTCTGTAACTTTAAAAACATAGGACTTTCATAAAAACTTTCATCCCCTATTTTACCACCCTTAAGGGGAGATTTTTCAGAATAACTTATACAGGTTTTTATCATTTAAAAATTTTAATCTAAATGCCTATTTTCATATCTGTAACTTCAAAAACATAACCTTCCTACCCCCATTTCACCCCCTTAGGGGAGGATTTTCGTGAAATATTTTCTAGACTGATATCTAAGCCCTAGAATTGACCTACCTTCCAAATTTCAAGTTGATAATAGCAAAATTATAATTAAAACTTCCCATTAAAACTTTCATCCCCTATTTTACCACCCTTAAGGGAAGATTTTTCAAAATAAAATATACAGAGTTTTATTATTTAAAACTAATAATCTAAATGCCGATTTTCAGGTCTGTAACTTTAAAAACATAGGACTTTCATACAAACTTTCTACCCCCATTTTACCCCCTTAGGGGAGAATTTTAGGGATATTAAATAGCCTATAACCTGCCCCAAAAGTTGGACTACCAAATGCAAAAAGAATTTTTCAAATCCGATAGGTACTTCCAGAGATTAGCGCGTTCAAACAAACAAACAAACAAACAAACAAACAAACAAACAAACAAACTCTTCCGCTTTATTATATTAGTATAGATTACTTGAACAATGGACCATATTATTGTCTGTGGTTTAGATTGAAACTGTGTCTATAACTTAAGTACCTACCAGTAGATCTGCTACTATACCTTGGCTAACTTATCTATTACTTTTGTTATTATTATTATTACCTACTAAGCAAGTGTAAGAACTACACGAGTAGATATTATACAGAGGGAAAGCTACCTAAGAACATCCAAAATTTATACCTATTCTGATAGGGTTGTCACCTGTTGCATGTGAAAAATTATGGGTAAAAATAAAAATATATACCAGTATACATATATAGCAAGATATGTATTAATACTTGGAAAAAAATGTTTTTAGGGTTCCGTACCCGAAGGGTAAAAAACGGAGCCCTATTAATGTCACTCGGCTGTCTGTCCGCCGGTCACAGGTCTCTAGCTCGCAGACGAAAGCAGCTCGCAGAGTTACAAACCTGAAATTTTGGTATTTAGTGTAAAACGTTAACCCAAAATCAAATATTGAATTAGAAATTGAATTAAATTATTTTTCAGGGGGGCTCCCATACATGAAAAAGGAGCCGGAAAAAAAGTTTTTTCTTTACCCTAGCTTGTGGGGTATCATTGTTTAGAGCTCATTAAGTAGAGTACAAATATATATTTTTTTAATTTTTATCTCAAAAAATAAGGGAATGGGAGGCCATCAAAGTTGTCAGTTTTAGACCATTTTTGTGACGGGGGCTATCTCAAAAACTAAACTAGTTGGGAATATGATATTTCAGTATATTATGTACTATATGCTCTATTTAAACAACAAATACTGAAAACAATGATTTATTAAATAGTTTATAAGCTGTGACCAAAATAAACGAACATTTTTTTGGGTTTTTCTTTCACGGTTTGTTGCGATGTCTAGCTCGGAAATTAAATATTTCTTAGACCCAAAATATTATATTGTTCATAATTATGTACGGAACCCTGAAAGAGCGAGGCCCGACTCGCACTTGGCTGATTTTTTATATTATATTACTATACTATATATAAGTTATATAGTTACTTAGGTAGGTAGTAGGTACCTACTAAAAATATATGTAATAGCACATGCGTAGATATCCCTAGCGATTGTACCTAGATACTTACTTACTTTAGTAAAATGAATGAATTGAGTACCTAGTTACTTAGGTAGGTAGTAGGTAGGTACCTACTAAAAGTCAGTGTAATAGCACATGCGTAGATGTCCCTAGTGATAGTACTTAGATACTTACTTTAGTAAAATAAATGAATTAAGTACCTAGTTACTTAGGTAGGTAGTAGCTTATAAAACCGTAGACATTTTTATGAACAGATACCTACTAAAAATAAGTGTGATAGCACATGTATAGATATCCCTAGTGACAGTACCTATCTAGATACTTACTTACTTTAGTAAATTGAATGAATTGAGTACCTAGTCACTTAGATAGGTACCTTAGATAGGCCCATCGCGATGGCCCATTGCGTAGAGGAGCTATAACACATTTTAACTTACAACACATTCTAACTTACTAAAAGATTGGACCTCGCTGACAAGTTACTTTGACTCGCTCGCTCGCAAGACAGTACTAACACAGCATACTCAGAGTTTTTCACAAACATTTAAGTTTCATACAATACCTAAATAATCTTAATGATGCTTTTTTGCACACCGTACCCACGCGTCGTAGTGACGTCTTCGACACGAGGTCCAATCTTTTAGTAAACGGGTTGTACCTGGCAATGTTATTACTCAATACTATTCAGTAGAATCTGCTTTCCGAACCAGTAGTAGAGTCTTGACATAATATCATAAGTGGCACATGCTATCCTACAATAAATAAATTCATGTCATTTCAATTAATTTCATTTCATTAATTTTATTGTATAGATATGTAAAGGTAGGTATACTTACTTCACTTGATCTCTAGGGTACACAAAAACAGAGATTGGAAAAGTGCGCACGACCCACAGCCCTGTCGTTTGTTTACCAACTGTCCCTCAGCGGAGCGTACGTGAACCGTTGGTGAGAGCGCGTGTGTGCGTGAGCGGCGCTATGTGTGAGTGTACCTACAGCGGGCCGCTTGTAGGTAGCTTTCTCTCTGTATAATATCTACTCGTGTGGTAAGAACTATGAATTACTCGGTAAATTTCATACCGAGGAATTCAATTTCTATTGAATGTAGGTAGGTACTTCCCGCAGAGTAGGTAAGTGGAGTTGTGGATAATATGCGGAAAATCTTCGTGCAAGTGAATTTTTATTTTTATTTTGTAACTAAGAATTTATTTATGTTTTGCTATGAAAATTGACAACATAGGTACTTATCCTTTTTATTCTCAATCCTAATATATCCTCAGAGATCTCGTCGTCGAGAACCTCGTCAAGAGCAAGCCTATCTTGCAGTTGAAATAAAATTTTGATAAATATTTTTTTTTAGGGTAGCTCCCCTACATGTAAAGTGGGGATGAATATTTTTTTTCTCGTCTACCCCATAGTGTGGGGTATCGTTGAATAGGTCTTTTAAAAATACTGTGGGTGTGGGAACATCATTTTTCGATTTCTAGATCTGTTTGTAAAATATGATGTTTTAAAGTGCTAATTTTTATTAGAGTCAAGTGTCCCCCCCCCTCTATCAGACAAATGGCGGCCTATTCCACTAGTCCCTACCACGTATCCCCCCTGGGGGGTAAGAGTGGAATTTTTTTTCCACCTATCCCTACGGTAGGGATGAGTGGAAAAAATATTTACACTTATCCCTACCGAATTGAACGTGGGCCATTTTTGTTAACAAGTAGGTACATGTCTGTACATAAGTATCTAAACTTTGTTTCCATAATATGAACCTCTTTAATATTATCAATACGTACATACATTTTGCACTTAATATTTCACTGGGTCAAAGATTGCACTTTTTGGTTTTTAGGTTTTGTTTTTGTAAAACGTAAACTAATTGAAAAATCTTATTACAATTTAAAGGATTGTTTAAAAAGCAGGGGAATGAATTATTCCAGCGGCTAATTAAACAAATTGTTAATTATATTTCAATTAAATATACGAAGTTTGTAATGTTTAAAGTTTGTATGGTGATAATAAAAAACACGGCTGAGTTTGATGTGGGCTCTTCTTAGACCAGGGCGCGTTTGGAACCCTGATAGCTTTAGTTTTAAGAGACCGTAATTGGTTACCACCGTCATGTTTTATAAGCCTGAAATACAGTATACCTAAATTGAATAAATAAATATTGATTGACTTACTGTCCTATCGGGTTTATATACGGAAATTAAGTTAAAAACAAAAATGTATGTGAATATTTAATTCTTAATAACAATAATTATTGTTACTAGACTTTTCCTAAGATACCATTTGTCACTAACTACCTACTGCAGTCTGCAAGTAATAAAAAATGCTAAATAAAAAGAGCATTTTTAATTTAAAAAAATCTTTTAATTTTTTGAGCAGTAGTAGTTAATTACTTAATTTAAACTAAGTAACTTTTTATGTATTAATAAATATTTTTCTTCTTGACAGTACCTACCTACTTATCATTAACTAAAACCACTCGGTAGGGATAAGTGTAAATATTTTTTCCACTCATCCCTACCGTAGGGATAGGTGGAAAAAAAATTCCACTCTTACCCCCCAGGGGGGATACGTGGTAGGGACTAGTGGAATAGGCCCAAATGGCAGTATATAGGAACTTGAAAAAATTCACAGCAGTAGTATATATAATCAATTTTAAAGGAAAACTATCATGGCTAAGTAGGATTTACAGGTTAAGGAGTTATATCTGTTTTTCGAGGATTGTGACTACGAAACCCTATACTGCGCGTGGCCCGCCACGCACTTGGCCGGTTATTTATGTATGGGATGGGACTCCTGAAAAATTGTATTTTTAATTCAATTTTCGGTGTCGTGTTTTGGGTCAACATTTTATAAAACATTTTTAATAAATCATTCTGTCTATGAGCTAGAGATGCTTGAGATACGGACAGACAAGCAGAGAGACAGACAATAGAGTGACATTAATAGCGCTCCGTTTGCATGTGAGCACGGAACCCTAAATATGTGTCGATCAAAACACAGAGTAGCAAACAAAACAATCAATGAGTCATCATCAAGTCATCATTCTATTGACACTGACCTTGTTGGTCGCTTGCAGTTTTCCAGGACGTAGGTAGAAATAGCATACCTACTTAGGCACCTACTCGAACATGAACTTTGAGATAACTTGCCATTTGTCATAAGCATTTAACCTCTGAGGTCGAACGGTTTGATTTAATGAACGTTCTACAGTAGGTATAACTTACCTACGTTTTATATACGGATTTAAATATTATTACAAGTATAAATTAAAAATTTCAAAAATCCCCGACATTCGTCATTTTGTGGCGGCGGCCATCTTGGATTTGCATAGTGTTATTCTACTAGTCAAGCCCTTTCATTTGATACCCATATTAAGGGAGTTGTAAAAAAAAATGTAATTCGTCATTTTGTAACGGCGGCTATCTTGAATCGATTTTCATCAAACATAGCTAACAACACTCTCGACTAATTCACCTTTCAAACAAAAAAACCGCATTCAAATCGGTCCACCCGTTTGAGCGCTATAGGGGAACAGACAGACACACACACGCACATACACACACAGATACGTCAAACTTATAACACCCCGTCGTTTTTGCGTCGGGGGTTAAAAAATAATCCTATTAATAAAACAGTATGGTAAGGTGGTAGGTACCTACTTAACTAAGATGTTTTCGTTTCAGATAATAATTGTGAAACTCTTGCAGTAAATATTTCAGCGATACTTTAAAAAAAATATTCAACGTTTAGGTCTTTAACACACCACCGTGCACCGCGCCGCGAGAAGAAAATGAAAAGAAACTGCCTGTTCTACTTCTAACGCGGGAATAAGTATGAGTTTATCTCTTTCCGCGCGATACCGACGATGTACCTATGTAAAGATCGACCAGAATCTCATGAAAAATAGGGAAATGAAATTCCAAGGTTAGCAACACTACGGCTGCCCTAGCGATAAACAAAGTAACTGTCATTTTTTGTGAAATTGACTTTTTGCATTAACAAAAGTTTTATGTCGAGTAATTTTTTACCACAGTTTAATATTTCAAATAACTTGAACCGTTTACTGAAATTTAAATTGCCCAAAAAAAGTAACTGCACTCACTAACCCGGAATATAAATGCAAAAACCAAGTAAACAACAAGCACAACACAAAAACAAAGTAATTGGATGTTGATTACTTTGTTTTTGTATTTACTTGATTTTTCGTTTCGTGAAACGATCCCAGGTAAGGTGTTCTGAATGTAATTACTTTGTTTATCACTAGGGCAGCCGAGTTAACCTAGTGTTGCTTACTACAAAATTTAATTTCCCTATTTTTCATGAGATTCTGGTCGATCTATACCTATTATTGAGGCGAGCAGTCTAGAAATGTGACAGGCGAGGTATAAACCTCGCCTGTCACATTAATTCTAGACTGGTCAATAAGTTCGAAAACGTGAAAAATAGAGATAAAGGTCCTAAAAATATGAGCGATAGCTCATTCGATTCGGAATCACCTCTTTGAAAAATGTTTTTGAAGGATTTTGGTGCAGGTAAAAAATTGCAATTATTATTAACAAAATAAGATGGAAAAAAATATATTTCGTTTTATGTTAATAACTCGCAAAATATTTATATTTAAGCAATTTTGAAAAAAGTTCGTTAAAGAGGAGGAAACCGATAAAAAAGTCTCAACTTCCGAAACTCTATCTTCATTATTTATAACTTTAATTTGACGTTGAAAATAGGCCACCGCGCGGCGGTTACGGCATACTTCAGCAATAAAAATATTTTTTTTATAACATAAAATGTGATTTTAAAAATTTGAAAAAATTCTAGTATCTTCTTAACACTTGAAAGCATCGAGCCCTGAAGAAAAAAAGTTTAATCACCATTTTTTACCCGACTGGGTATATGTGTTTCACCTGTGTGTATGTATGTCCATTCCTATGTCCGCTTGTAACTAATCAACGGCTCAACGGATTTTGATAAATGATACGTCATTAGATTTGTCTCAATGACGCGAGTGTTATAGGGTACCTAAATTTAAAAAAAAAATCAAAATGGCGGACTTTATGCGCTTTAATGTGCGAGCTGAAAAAAATTTTTTTCTTCAAGACCCTCGAGTGGGGTATCAAAATAAAGGGATTCAAAAGGCAAATACGAAAATGTATAAATTTATATATTTGGAAACAATTTGGAGTGATAAATCGTAGAAAATGATCGTTTCATATGCCAGTTCGTAACTACTTAACGGCTCGACCTATTTTGATAAATTATACGTCATTAGATTTGTCTTGACGGCGAAAATGTTACTGGGTACATAAAATTCATAAAAAATCAAAATGGCGAATGTTATGCACTTTAATGTGCGGGCTGAAAAAAATTTTTTTCTTCAAGACCCTCGAGTGGGGTATCTAAATAAAGGGCTTTAAAAGGCGAGTACGAAAATGTATACAATCTATATGTTTTAAATCAATTTGCAGTGACAAATCATGAAAAACAAAATAAATAACAACTACACTGTAAGTGGTACGGTGGTAGTTTATTAATTTTTTAGTTCGTTTTTTAGCATGGCAGTCGGGTTTTTTAAATTTTTAAATTATAGCTTGTTCAATAAGTTATTCAATTGTAAACTAACAAATTTGTTCCCAATTTCCGTTGGCATAAACAATGTGATGAAAGGTATAAATAATAATTGGCCTAAAATTTTTAAACTTCGTGGAGCCCTTCTGATATATTATATACTTCATAAGATTCTGCGATAAATTTTCGTAAAAGTTTATTAATTTGTTAATTATGATTTTTTATAACTATTGAAAAATCATAATAATCATGCAAATCATATGATTTACATTAAATGTTGGAAGTCTCGGTGACCATCAGTTATTTTATTTTATATCGGTGATAACATGACCGAGAAGGCCAACGCCACCGCAAGTTACGTCACCACCCTTGTACCTACCTACTACGCGATGCGGTAAATTGTTAATGTAGTGTTACGGCTAAAAGCCAAAGTGCGGTTAATACTTGGTATAAGATGATACACCGAGGTGTGTCCGATAGCAGTTGGTTAAACTTAGTTATATCTTATTTATTCACGGCTAAAACTAGGATTAGCCGAACGAAAGATCACCCGGAAACTTCGCAGTCTTTTCTGTTCTATAATTGCTACCCCAAGAGTGTTTTGTAAAGCGCGAAGCCAGAAGCTTGTAGCGAAAAGAAAGTCGCTGGTCAAAAGCTGAATGAATTGACGACGAGGAGTTTTCTGGGGTAGGCCGAGTTATGAGTAGAATCTAGTTGTAGCCAGCAATGATGATGATAAGAATTTAGAACTAGTTTTTAACCCCCGACGCAAAAACGGCGGGGTGTTATGTGTGGCATCGTAGCTCCCGAATGGATGAATTTTGATTGATTTTATTTTGAAAGGTGAATTAGTCCGAAATGTTCTTACTCGTAATTTGATGAAGATGGCCGCGCGCTGCCACAAAATGGAATACAACCGGCCACACCTAGTTTTAGGTAGAAACTGAACAGAATAAATAGGATAGGTACACCTATACCCGAATTACTAATTCCGCGGAGTTCTGACGTTTCGTAATGTTACTTTGATTTGATTTGATTTGATTTGATGGTGATAATGTCATTCGACATCCATTTTTGAATACATTTTTTCAATGTGCTTCTTTTGTTTTCTATTGCTGTTAGTGTGCACTTTCTAGTTTCCACTCTTGGTGTTTTCTATTTTAAGGCGAAACGAGTAATATTATTACGCGGCATATGACTTTTTATGATGACCGGGGAATTAAAGTAGTTTGGGGTAAAAACGTACTTTGTAGATGTTAAGCGGCCTGTTCTCCATACAAATAACTCATCTGTAAATGACAATGACAGCTGTCAGAATTCCGCGGAATTAGTAATACGGGTATACGTTTAATAAACTACTATTACCTAGAAGTGTGGCTAAGACTAGTTGTAGCCGAATTTCGTCTTTTAGCCGTAACATAATATTATGTAGATAGGTACGAATGTATGTGACGCGTGACATTCATTCATTTATAACTCGCACAGCACATTGCAATGCGAAATGTAAACATGGCGACCTTTATATTCATAGACTTAAGTGTTCTATGAATATTGTTACTTGTATTTACATATTATACAGTTATATTGTTTTCTTATATCATGGTTTTAAATAATGTAAGACATTTTTTAAATAATAAAAGTGTTTAAAGTTAAATGGTATGACTATAGCTCATATTATGCATTCATACTACTTACAAGTTACAACTTATAACTCTGTATGTCTGATGGTTTTTGCACGTGTGTGTGGCACAAGATAACACGCAAAACCACGAGACGCACAAATAAATCAACAGACTATTACCTACTTACCTACTTACTTTCATAACGATTTTTTATTCATTCATTAAATCTATCTATAATATAATAAAACTGTAACAGATCCAATTCTGTACATTGAAGATATTTTGAAAATTTTTATTGGAGGGCACTCCATAATCGATACTGAAGCCAAAACTGCAATTTTTTTCATTTTTGTCTGTCTGTCTGTCTGTCTGTCTGTCTGTCTGTCTGTCTGTCTGTCTGTATCTTGGCCGCGCATCACGCCGAAACTACTGAATGGATTCAAATGAAACTTGGTACGATTTGAGTTTATACTCCGAGGTAGGACATAGGATACTTTTTATCCCGAAATTCAGCACGGTTCCCTTGGGAGAGGGGATGAAAGTTAAAACGTGTATTTAGCTGTAATTCATTAACGCGTTGTTCGATTTCACTCATTCTTTTTTTGTTAGAAAGGTAGTACTTTATATATTGTCCGGTAAATATTTCAAGGTCATAGGTTTTTTAGTTCTGAAATGACAGACATTACAACCCTCAGTATTGGGTTCAAATAACTTGGGACCCAGATCTTTGAACGTACGGCTTATTTTAAACTGGTGTGCACTTAAATTTATGTTTTTCGGTCTGTATATTTGTCCCAACTAATCTCCCAAACGGCTGGGTTGATTTTAATGGAACTTTCAATGGCAGATAGGTGATGTTATAAGGAGTAACTTAGGCTAAATTTAGTTTAGGTACATAAAATAATTATGGGATCCGATCCGATCCTATATAAAACCTATAAACACGCGAACGAAGTCGCGGGGGTCAACTAGTATTGTAATAAGATTGTAATGTATTAAAATAAGGTACCGATCTAGGTTTACGAGCTAACAAAGATGCGACATAAATTTTCTTAGTATAGCTGTATATACCTATTTCGGTTTAGTTAGGCTAATTTTGACTCATTTAAAGCGTCTCGGTTCGACTCACTGCCGCGTCACCTTTACCAAGATAAGTGATAACGTAATATTGCTATGACATTGACCGTTTTTCCCCACGTCTGCAGTCCGCAAAAACCGTATATGGACTTGAACCTCGAACTAACATTGACTACTGTATAAGCCACAAGGTCAACCACAGGCAACGTGTTACGTACCTACCTATTAAAATTATGGTCCTTTTCTTCCGGATGCTAGTTGTTAGTTGCTAGTTAGTTGCTAGTTAGAAATTATTAGTTGAACTCAATACATACAAAAACAAAATCATTTATTTGCATCTACTTACTTACTTAGGTATACATTTTTTGTTAAAAAGCATTGACAAAAAATATATTAGCAGAAAAAATCAGTGTTCTGCATAAAATAGCGTTGATTTTAAACAGCCTTGGCGCGGAGAATTTTTCTAAATTTAGTTTCGAAACGGGTTCAAAAACAATCGAAATTTTACCAGTTAATTTTTCCATCTAAGCCCATACATGAATGAACCAACTTTACAAATAAGTATTAAGGTAAAGTCTCCTTATTCCGTGGTATTCTAAAATTGGCACCCAATTCCGAGGTATATAGAAAAACAGCGTTTTCTACCGATCACCAAGCTATTTTTTACTGCAACATATCTTAATCAATTGATAGTTTATCATTCCATAGATAAATGACGAAATTGTTGGTTTTATATGTATATGTTTTAAAATAACCGGCAAGTTTTACACTAGCAGCCGGCCTGAACGCATGTTTCATACATTTTGGACCTCGTGCACGAAATACCTACATTTTTTTAAATAGTGTTTATCCGTTAATTTTGAGCTTTATTTGTTTTTATTTAGATTTGAATATTTGAAGGACTATATTTTCAATCGAAAACAATCAACTTTTGTGAATATTTGTAAAGAAATTAAGGTGAAAATAGGTTTTGAAAATACCTCGGCGTTAGGTGCCAAATATTTTAGCCGGTTCCTAACGCCGTGGTATACCGCGGAATTGCGATTTCATAGACTTCATAACTTTTTCAATTTTTAGAGTCGTTTTATGTTAAATACTTCTTGTTTCGGTTTTGAATATTTAAATAGGCAATAAGGTTACAGAGTCCTAATTACGAGGTACACTTTGGCGTCTCAATCACTAACTATACCGTGTCAAAGTTTACCTATTTAGGTAATTTATTGATAGATTGTATGGGAAAGCTAAAGAAAATTAATGTAAAAGAAAATTAAATTTATACATATTTCGATGCAATTTTGAGAGAGTATTGTACATATTTACGAAGATAATCTAATTAAGCTTTAAATTATTTGTTTATTATGGAAAAATCTTTTCTTTTTTAACACTCGGAATTAGGAAACGTGTTTTTTGTTACAAAACTCAATTCCGTGGTATTACCTCGGAATAAGGTTCTATGAGCCCCTAATTATGTGGTATGGATAGAAATACTACCTCGGAATAAGGTTCTATGAGCCTCTAATTACGTGGTATGTATAGAAATAAAATACAGGATGCTCACAATATTTCAGTATGGTTTCAGTTACACCAAGTATCATTCGCGTTCAGTCACGCAAACATTCATATTCTAAAACGTTTATCTTATTATTGCTCGTGCTGATTCATTCACTGACTCACTCATTGATCACCCCTCCTGTAAAATTTTGTATAAAAAATTTTTTTTCACTAATGATTCCGTATAGAAGACAAAAATTCATTTGGAACAAAAATATGGAGAGAGCTGATGATTGAGGATTTCGGAGACGGGTGAAGAGCACGCTTAAGGTATTGAAGATAGGAGGGGGGTGATTGAGTAAATGTCATTCAAAACGTCATCCAATTGGCAGTGAGCTGAAAAAAATTCAAAATGACGAAAAAAAGATGGCCGCCATACAAATTTCGTCGGTGTCTACCTCGGAGGGTAAAAAAAATGGAAAAGTGGTTTCCTAGCAACAGATGATCAGGATCCAAAGGTCTATTCGATGAATAGAAAAAAAAACCAAAATGGTGGAATTTATTTTTCCATAGAAAATGAATGGCGAATATTGAAGAGACTACAAGTTGTAAACTATGCAAGGCTTTGATGTGGTTTTTTGGAGAAATCTCAAAAATAATAATAATAATAATAATCTTTATTGTTCAAAAATTACATGGATACTCATACAATAATTTACTTAAAGTAGGTAGGTAGGTGTTAAAGTAAGCCATGGTACAACCTAGCAAGAAGTCTGGCCCCCAAACTAGGATCCCCTGTGCTATGGGAAGCCAGTCTTTCGCCCGAGTATATGTACATTCTTAAATTTAACATAAAGTTACCTTAGTTAGTACTTAAGATTAAGCAATTAAAAACTAAACCAAAACTACCGTCAGGGTAAGCGGCGAAGTGATACGAGCACCGCGCGCATTGCATCGAGTATGGTAGTATATGTAAAAATTTAGATGTCGATGAGTGTTTCACATTACCGAAACAAAAGTTACAAACAAACAGTGTTCTTACCAAACAGAAGTTTAAATATACATTTTAAGCAATTCTTTATTGTTTTAAGATAATTTTATTTTTATTGTTGAGTATTGTTGAGTTACTTATACTTAGATAACATTAGTTTTTAATTGTGTTAGTAATTTATAGTATAATATAGATAAATGAAATACTTATTTACATAATTATTACGAAAAGCAGTCCTCCCTATATATTTTTTTTTCTTTTCTCTTTTATTTATTATTATTTTTTTTTCCAAATCACTTATTTTTCTTTTTTCTTTTTTTTCTTTTTTCTTTTTTTTCTTGAATTATGTTTATTTTGCGTCAAAATGTGTTCTGTTTCATCATATGTTTTTTGAATAAGCCAGTTAAAAAGTAATTTCCGACATATATATTTGGATTTTCGTAGAAGATTTAGTTCTTTATTAGCACGTGTGTAGAGTAATGGTGCTGTGTAACGAAAGAATCTCTGGGCAAACACGGTTTTCCCTTTCGGCACAGGCCATAACTGCCGTCGTTTATGTAGTGTAAAATCTGAGTTTGTATGTGTATTGTGTTTCAAAAGTACCTCCGCATTTATGTGAAACTTTAATATAGTTTGTAAATAGTATTGTTGTCTTATCGTCAGTATCTTATTTTCAGTATGTAGTTTATAGGTTGAATATCTGCGAGGTTTAGTAAATAAGACTTTTAAAGAGGCTCTCTGTACACACTCTAATTTTTTCAAATAGGTTTTAGCTGCTCCACCCCATGATGTAATGCAGTATGTTAGGACAGAGTTACATAATGCAAAGTAGACCCTTTTTAATAACTCCTTGTTTTTAAAGAAATTGAGTTTTTTGAACACGTGAAGTAGTTTTCGAACCTTGCTCTTCAACGCTTGAATGTGTTGAATCCAATTTAAATTTTGGTCGAGATAGACTCCAAGGTATTTGATTGTATGTACTTTTTCAATAGAGGGGCAGGTACAACAATTGGAACTAGCTAAACATTCTGTGCTATGAAGTTTAATATGAAAATTTTCGGATGGTTGCGTTTTTTTGGATATGTGAAATGTTATGATCTTTGTTTTAGGTATATTTAATGTCATCAGATTACTCTCAAGCCAAGTAGCTATGTGTTTAAGACCCTTTTCTGTGTTTCTACGAACAACTTCCCAGCTATCACCATGGAAAATAATAGCCGTGTCATCTGCAAAACTTATTATCCGGGCTGATGCTATCTCCATATTGCATAGATCGTTTATATATGTTAAAAATAGGGTCGGCCCTAATACACTGCCTTGTGGAATCCCAAACGTTGTATTGCATGGTAGACTTTGGACGTCTTCTATTTTAACAATTTGTTGACGCAACGTTAAATAGCTTGTGATCCAAGATAAGGGTATTCCTTTAATTCCATATATTTCTAATTTTCTTATCAAGAGTGGTATCGACACTGTGTCAAACGCTTTTTGTAAATCTAGAAATGTAGCAAGGCATTTTTTGCCATTATCAAGTTTTTGTGAAATGTCATTGGTTAGATTTCGGACAGCTTCTTCTGTGCTTTTATTTGCACGAAAAACAAATTGGTTTGGTGATAGAATTTTTTTGTTTTCCAAATAACTCAGTAATCTGATATTAACTACTTTTTCAAGTATTTTTGCTGAAGAAGTTAAAAGTGATATGGGTCTATAATTCCCAACATTTTTTGCATCACCAGCTTTAAAAATTGGTATCACTTGGGCTTTTTTAAAGATATCTGGAAAGATGCCTGTCGATAAACTAGTGTTAACTATATGGGTCAGAGGTTTGGCTATAACGTGTCTGATGTGTTTAAGAGTTTCTGGCGTAATTCCGTCCCAACCAGGTGATCCAGACTTCATTTGTTGAATAATTTTAAGAATTTCGTGCTCGTCAGTAGGTTTTAGAAAAATAGAACCGTAATCATTTTGTGGATTTAAGGGGATATTTTTTACCAGTTCTTCTTCCGTTTTTCCAGAATGATCCAAAATTGTTTTTGCCAAATTACCGCCAATCGTAGTGAAGTATTCATTAACTAAGTTTAGTGATGCTATCTTATTGTTAGGATCTAATAGTTCAGAACTGCTTGATTTATGTGGATTAATGTTGCATATTGACTTTAAAATGTCCCAGGTTTTCTTGGGATTGTGTAAATTTTTTTGGATATCATCTTCCTTATTCTTATTCCTTAGGTTTTGTAAAATAAAGTTGCACGTATTTCTGTATTTTAGGTAATTGGATTGTATTTTGTCATCATTAGGATTCTTTTTAGCTATTTGGTGTAGAATATCGCGTTTTTTCATACACTTAAGTAATCCAGGTGTAATCCAATTTTTGTAGTTGAGCTTTTTATGCGGCAATTTGTAAACTTTTTTACACTTTTCTATGCTAGAGATTAGTGTTTCAATGTAATCTTCAGTAGCTAAGTTAACGTCAGTATACGAGAACAACTTCGACCAGTCAATTTCATATAGAGTTTTGTTTAAGGAGTCGTAGTCAATTCTTGTTACTGTCTTCAGGCTTTGGGTAGGCAATCTTTTTATTAAAGAGTGGATTGAAATCATAGTTGTGTAGTGGTCTGTAGTAGTAGTTTCACATACAACTGAACATGCTCTTTGTGTTGTTTTAACTAGAATATGGTCCAAGCAGTTGTTGCCATGAGTGGGAAAGTTATATGCTGGGTAGTATCCATATATTGTGCACAGGTTGAGGTATTCTTCATAATTATTGTCGTCACTATTTTCCTTAATATCTATATTAATATCACCTATTACTGTCGATGATTCTGATTGTATATTCTTAAAAATATTTTCAAGAGAGTTAAAGAAATTATCGCAATTTCGGTAGCTAGGGGACCTATATAAAGCTATTACCGTGAGTTTATCATTAATATTAAGTAATAAACATGTTGCATCTTCAAACTTAGGTTCGTGAATTTTTACTTTTAGAAAACTTTTATAATATATGACAAGGCCGTCGTTTTGGTTCTTGTGGATAGTTGAATGCGTACAGTGGTAATTAGGTAAAGGTAAGAAAAATGTTTTGTCTTTCAACCAGCATTCTGATAGAATTATAACATCAGGTTCAAATGCTAATCTTGTTAATAATACCTTAAAGTCTTCAAAGTTTTTGTTAATACTTCTAATATTTTGTGCCAAAATTGTTATTGACTTGTTGTCAACTTCAAGGGATGCTATACACTCTTCTGGGTTAGCTAGAAGCTGGTTTTTGATTAAGGTCGTGTTTTCAATATCATCGAGTGTTTGTTGAAAATTAGTCATTATCAAAAAGAAAAGAAAAAAATAATAATAATAATAATAGTAGTTAAATTAAAGAGAATTATATAATAATATTATGCAGGAGATTAACCACCAGGATGCAAGAACAAAACCTTAATATTGTTAGTTTGTATCAGTATGGGTAAATGACCCTGGGAGTAAATAGCAGTAAAAAAATAAAAAGTAAATACGTAGTACAAACAATATTAACAAAAATAAATGTCTGAATCGAATCAACGATTTGCACGCACGCACTTAAAAGTATTTAAAATTGTTTTTGGAAATTTGCGTTGAATCACACACTTGTAATCACCAGTTGTATTGAGGGGAAAAGAGTTATGTAATTCACTTGTTTGAACAGAATAGTCAATTATAGCTGTAGATAACAAAGTAGTTTTGGACTCGCTAAAAAACCACACATTTGAAATATTATTATTTTATTATACGATTTTTCAACTGATGCACATATTCAGATGCCAGATTCCATCATTTCTTCGACTTGTTTTTCATTTCTAATGAGAATAGGAGCGGTATTCTCTTCCTTTTTGACATAGATCTTTCCATGTTTAGACCAACAAAACTTATAACCCAAATTTTTCTTCAGTTGTCTTCCAAGATAGAAAAGTTTTGTTCCTTTGGGTGTAAGGTAGTGCGAAGCATATATAGGATGACTCTGCTCTGTAAAACCAATGCTGCTAGAGCTAAGCGGGTCATTTTTATGTTCTTTGTTGAACCTTTTTAGGGCATTTAGAAAGCTATTTTTGTTAGTTATTGAATTGTATTTAATTATTATGTTGCGTTTTGTAGTGTCCTTAGAGAAGGTGCGATAATACTCGATTATATCTTTCTCATTGTATGGAATGGACAATTTTAGATATATTCTTCGCATCGTTTGTAAGATTTGCTCATCTCGTTTATATGGGATATTCTTAATTTCGATTGATGTTTCCCTTTGTTTGTTTGTTATTTCTTCTATCTTTTCCTCTAAAGTATTTATACGAGCATTTGTTGTTATGTCTTCGCTCTCCGAGTATCGTGTGTTAATCTTTTGTTCCAGAATTGCTATTTTTGTATTAATATTATTATGATTGTCTGTGATGACGCGTACAGCTTTCTCAAGCTCTTCATGAGCTTTTTGATTCTTGTATATTTCACTTTTTATGTCCACAAGTGTTGTTGCAATTTCGTTCATGCGGGTCTCTTGTTGCTGTTGCTGTTTTTGCATTTCACCAAGAATTTTCAGCACTGCAGTTTGAAATGAGTCAGGTTGCCGTCCAGTCTCTTGAAGTTTGCTTTTAAAAGTATCATATTTCGGTGATGCCTCCTCTTCAACGGTTGGTAAATCGTAACTCGACGAGTCCGTCCCCGCCAGGTCACTTTGTGATAGGAGGGTACTGTTCGGCATCTTTATCTGTTTTCCCTGCCTATACTGCCGCACGAAACTGGTTATAGCAGCTGTGTGCGTTACGAGCAGCCGTTCACTCACACAAACACTCGCGGCCGACGCTGAATGCACTGTACAAGAGTCGAGACGTCCGCACCCGAGCGAGGTTCGGGCGAAAGAGCAAAAAAATATGGGAAGATATGATGATTGAGGGTTCGGAAGATGGTTGAGGAGCCCGGGCAGGGTATTGTAGATAGGTGGGAGGTGCTCAAGCAAAAATTACTCGAAACCTCATCCAGTTGGCACTGAACTGAAAAAAACCCCAAAATGGCGGCTATACTAATTTCGTCGATGTCTCGTACTAAGTATAAAAGATGGAAGAATATTTTCTGGGCAAAATATGATCAAGACCTTTTAGGTTTTGATTTATTTTCTATCCATTTAGTAGATCTTTAGATCTTTAGATCTACTAAATGGATAGAAAATAAATCAAGATGTCAGGATTTATTTTTCCGTACAAATTGTTTTTTTCATTGATGGTTTCGTATAGAAGACAAAAAATCATGCGAAGGAAAAATATTGAGACAGCTGATGATTGAGGATTTAGGAGACGGATGAGGAGCACGGCCAGTGCACCTATTGAAGATTGGTGGGTGGTGCTCAAACAAATATCACTCGAAACATCATCCGATTGGCAGCGAGCTAAAAAAAACGATTGTACAAATGTAAAATTAGTTTTTTTTTTAAGAAATCTCATCCTTACAAATTATTCGGAGCAAAAATACGGAGAGTGATGATGATCGAAGGTTTGAAAGATGGGTGAGGGGCACAGCCAGGGGCACATTCTAGATAGGTAGGAGTATATATTATATATATACAGTAGTACAATATTATACAGTAGTAATACAGAGTACAATATTATACTGCCAGGCGCCAGCCCTCCGGTCACCCGTGGACTCCACGAGACGGGATGACAGGCCCTTAAAAAAGGACCTAGCATCCTCGCCCTACGAACCCATGGTCTCCTCCCCAAAAGCACAAATATGAAATTATTTTCTATATTTTCATATTTGCGCCTCTTGGCCCTTTCCGCCTTAGTGGCTGCCGCTCCGGCCGCCACGGAGGTCACCTGTATGTGAGACAGTGCCAGTGTATCCACACACGTGGCATCCCACCCAAGCTACCTCCTTTGCTTTCATGGAACAAGAGTCACACCGTCATACCTAAACCTGTCATGTTATCAAATCTAAGATTTTTGTCGAACAGCTGATTGCTAACCTAGTGAGTACAGAGGCCTTATGCCGACTTTGTACATTGGGGAAACGATGATAGAAATTCGAGTATCGAAACACATTGACTAACATGACTTGAGAGTGAAATGCAACTAAACTGGCTGGTTTTAATGTTTGAGTCCGCCAATATATTCAGCCATTCGTCTACGCCCCAAGCAGAAATTTTTAAAATAAATATTCGAAGTACCCTACTACATTATGACTTTAAAATCTTATTTGACTGTAAGAGCATTAGGGTTAATTTTGCTCTGATATTATAGTTTTTCGATATTCAAATCTAGTACCGTTTTCGAAGTGTGCAAGCTCGAACTAACCATATAGGTCGTTAACTTACATTCGTACGCACCGCCTTGAATTTATTGAGGCTCGCGGTACTGTCAAAGGAAGTAAAGGCCACGCGACTTCAAGGCCACTATTTGACTCCTATTAAGTTTTGATCATCTTTTGCTAAAAAAACCACTCTTCCATCTTTTATACTTAGTGAGATAATCACCGACGAAATTTGTATGGCCGCCATCTTGTATCCACCATTTTAAGTTTTTCTTCAGCTCAGTGCCATTGGGATGAGGTTTTGAGTAATTTTTGTTTGAGCACCTCCCACATATCTACAATACCCTGCCCGGGCTGCTCAACCGTCTTCCAAACCCTCAATCATCATGTCTTCCCATATTTTTCTTTAAGAGTTCTCCAAAGAACCTCATTTCATCAAAGGCCTGCATTGTTCACAACTTCTCTCTCTCAATATTCGCCATACATTTTCTATGGAAAAATAAATTCCGCCATTTTGATTTTTTTTTCTATTTATCCAATAAACCATCGAATCCTGATCATCTTTTGCCAAGAAACCACTCTTCTATCTTTTATACCTTCCGAGATGGAGACCGACGAAATTTGTATGGCGGCCATCTTATTTTCGCCATTTTGAATTTTTTTTCAGCTCACTGCCAATTGGATGACGTTTCGACTGACATTTGCTCGAGCACCCACCTATCTTCAATACCTTAAGCGTGCCCATCGCTCGTCTCTGTAATCCTCAATCATCAGCTCTCTCCATATTTTTGTTCTGAATGAATTTTTATCCTCTATACGAAACCATTTGTGAAAAAAATAATTTTCATACAAAATTTTACAGGAGAGGTGATCAATGAGTGAGTCAGTGAATGAATCAGCATGAGCAATAATAAGATAAACGTTTTAGAATATGAATGTTTGCGTGACTGAACGCGAATGATACTTGGTGTAACTGAAACCATACTGAAATATTGTGAGCATCCTGTATAATAATATACATATATTAATATTTTACACACAAACATAATTAAACAATTACATACGTATCGAATTGATTTTGAAATCTATTAATAAATACAGTTCATTTTTGAACACCATGTAGAATTCATTCTACTCGTTTCCCTTTGTATTCTGTACCCTCGGAATTAGGAGCCATTTGCCTCGGAATTAGGATTTTTACCTCGGAATTGGAGCATTCGGACTTTCTTCATATTTAATTTAATTTTACATTTAAATCAAGTTGTAATTGTTGTCCTTTTAGGATATTTCAAGAGTTAAATAAATAACGCTTCTGATAAAAATAGCCAGTTCTTCAGAAAGGTGTAGTAAATGCTTAATTTTTGACGTTCTTTCGAGTTTTTATGAAAATACCACGGAATAAGGGGACTTTACCTTAACATAGAAAGTAATTATATACATATAATATGAAGTTAAGTTTAATTAAGTAATACCTATAATATCGAACACGTAAACATAGTTTAGTCCCTTTGGTAGTACGGTCGTTCAATTCGACTTAGCATTGACTACCAAACAAGGTTAACCTCTGTCAAGATGTATTTACATACATACATTCGATTTGTTATCCCTAGCGGACTGGTAGTTTAGTATTTTAGTACCTACTTGTTACGATGGATATTAATTGAGGAGGTCCATTTCAATTAAAACCAATTTTCCAATTGTTCCTTAAACTCACGTCGCTCTTAATTTCTAGACGTTCACCCGAAGCAGACTATTAGATCGAACTCAATGAGAATTAGGTTATTCGATATACAACTTACAAGCAGGCGTTACTTTGCGCCGGTAGTCTAATGTCTATGTTTGTGATTATTCTTGTTATTATTGCAACTATTATATTATATGCTATATGCTATCTGGGGCCGCTGGCCAATGTATCAAATCGCAGAAGCCAGCGGCCTCCAGATGCATCAGTGACATAATTAACCTTGCACGTAATTTTTACATATATCTTAATGTGGGTACTTAATATGTTTAATTATTTATGTGAACCAATCCAAATAAAGAAAAAAAAATGTCTATGATACAACAAGTATAAATTAAAAATTAAATCAAATCAAATCAAATAAACTTTATTCAAAATTGGTACACTGTACACTTTTTGAACGTCAGTTTAGGTACAGGCAATGGTGATAATTATTTACGAAAACTTAAAACTAAAACTACGAGGGTTCCAAACGCGCCCTGGTCTGAGAAGAGCCCACAACAAACTCAGCCGGGTTTATTTTTTTTATTATCACCATCTTACAATATGGTATAATAGCCATAAAAATGATTTGAACTGTTGGCTTTTAGAGCAATCTATGTCCATGGATTTATGTCATTAAAAAAATCTTTTAAGCTATAGTAAGACTTTTCAATTAATTTGCGTTTAATAAAACCTTTGAACTTATTGAGAGATGGAGGGGGTGGAGACGTTATCGGACCATCGATACATTCGGTTCGACGTCTCACCCTCGGCATCGGACGTTCATGTTCGTGCTGCCCCTGGAAACAGCGGTCCACGCTGGGCATTGAAACGCCTTAATAAAGAGGTGCTATTGGAAGCAGCCATTGTGCAGGCCTGGGTCTCTGCACCGAACAGGCCTTCCAGCGTGGATGAGGAGGCAGAGTGGATCGGAGAGGCGCTGTCACACGTTTGCGATGCGGCGATGTCGCGTATCCTGCGCATTCCTGCCAAACGCCAGGTGTACTGGTGGTCGCAGGATATTGCGAACTTGCGTGCCGCATGCGTTGCCGTAAGACGCCGGTACACCAGGCACCGCAGGAGACATCGCCGCACCCAGCATGAAACAGCTGCAGAAGGGGACCTATATGAGGAGTACAGAGTGGCGAAGCGGGCCCTACAGACAGCTATTAAATTGGCCAAAACTAGGGCCCGCGAGGAGCTGTTGGAGACTCTGAACACTGATCCATGGGGGCGCCCTTACCTAATGGTAAGGGGCAAAATGCGCGCTTCGGCGCCTCCGTTGACCCAGAGTCTCGATCCGCAGCTCCTGGAGAACGTTGTTTGCGCTCTGTTCCCGTCCACAGCGGAACACAGTCCGCCACCGATGGCTCCGCCTGCTGCATTGCCCAACGCGGACAACGACGACGATGTGCCTGAGGTGACCCCGGGAGAATTGAGACCGGCGGTGCTAAGGCTTCGAGCCAAAAACACTGCCCCAGGACCCGACGGTATACCTGGCCGTGTTCTAGTCCTGGCTTCAAAGGCTCTCGAGCCCCGATTGTTGGGATTCTTCAGCGCGTGTCTAGAGCGCGGCCAGTTTCCACTCTGTTGGAGGGCCGGAAAACTGGTCCTTCTTAAGAAGGAGGGGCGCCCAGCGGACTCTCCGTCTGCCTACCGGCCCATTGTGTTGCTGGACGAGACGGCAAAACTCTTTGAGAGAATTATATCGGACCGTCTCGTCAAGCACTTAGAGGGCGCAGGGCCAGACCTGGCGGACAACCAGTTTGGTTTTCGCCGAGGGCGCTCCACAGTGGACGCAATCATGCGTGTGAGGGCCTTGGCGGAGGAAGCAGTTTTCCGTGGCGAGGTGGTGTTGGCGGTGTCTCTCGACATAGCGAACGCCTTCAACACCTTGCCCTGGAACTGTATAAGGGAGGCACTCGTCTACCATCGGGTGCCGAACTACCTCCGCCTTGTGATCGGGGCTTATCTGGCGGATAGGGCGGTGATCTACCCGGGTCGGAATGGATGGGGTCGGCGAGAGTGCTCGTGCGGTGTTCCACAGGGTTCTGTCTTGGGACCACTCCTGTGGAACATCGGTTACGATTGGGTGCTGCGCGGAGCGCTTCTCCCTGGCGTCGGCATTACATGCTACGCCGACGACACGCTGGTTACGGCGTGTGGAGAAACGCACCGGCAGGCGACGTTGCTGGCAACTGCTGGAGTTTCACAGGTCGTGGGGAGGATCCGACGTCTGGGTCTTGAGGTGGCGCTTAGCAAGTCGGAGGCAATATTCTTTCATGGTCCTCGGCGCGCGCCACCTCCGGGATCACACATCGTCGTGGGAGGCGTCCGAATAGGCATCGAGTCGACGATGAAGTATCTGGGACTCGTCCTCGATAGCCGATGGGACTTTGGGCCGCATTTCAAGCGCCTACTCCCTAAATTGATGGGAACGGCAGGAGCGCTTGCTCGTTTGCTGCCCAATCTTGGTGGTCCAGAAGCCTCTTCTCGAAGACTCTACACGGGGGTCGTGCGGTCTATGGCCCTCTATGGGGCTCCTGTATGGGCGGATACCTTGACGGCCCGTAACATCGCAATACTGCGGAGACTGCAAAGAGCGATGGCCGTCAGGGTAATAAGGGGATACCGCACTATCTCTTTTGAGGCGGCGAGTCTCCTTGCCGGATCTCCGCCATGGGATCTCGAAGCGAAAACCCTCGCCTCCCTATACCAGTGGTCAGCGGAGGCGAGAGGACGGGGAGGGCGACCGTTGCCGCGGGTATATGCGCAGCGTCGATCTCAGTTCCGTCAGATTCTTATGGTGGAATGGAAGGAGCGTTTGGAACACCCCAGCGCAGGGCACGCTACCATTGACGCGGTAAGGCCCGTAATGGAGGATTGGTTGGGGCGGAAACATGGCACCCTAACCTTCCGGCTGACGCAGATACTTACCGGACATGGCTGTTTCGGTAAGTATCTGCATCGCATAGGTCGGGAGCAATCACCCGGTTGCCACCATTGTGAGGGCTGCCTCGAGGATACGGCGCAGCATACGCTGGAGGAGTGCCCAGCTTGCGCGGAGCAGCGCCGTGCACTCGATGCGGCAGTCGGTGGCCTCTCGCTCCAGAATATAGTTCGAGCGATGGTTCGGAGCGAGACAGCGTGGAGTACCACCGTCTCCTTTTGCGAGGAGGTGATGTCCGCAAAGGAGACGGCGGAGCGTGAGCGGGAGTTAGCGGTGAATGTCCACCCGAGTCGCCGTAGGAGAACTGGGCGCAGGCAAGCGCACGACCGCCGCCTGCCTCCATAATGAGGACCTCCGGGCGATAGACACGGGGAGTTTATCGTCCGCAGGAGAAAAGGTCCTCGAGTTGGAAGGCGCGCCATGTGTTCCTGGCGCGCCTTAAAGTGTGTAAAGGATTCGTAATAATCCGGAAGTTGGGCCTGTTTTGGTGGTGCTTTTGCTGGGTGCAGTAGTGTACGAAAGTGTTCCTGCACCCAGCAAACCAAAAGAGAGACGGAACACCGTGGGGTTTTAGTTGGTCAAGTCCAACATAACCACCGTGCTTCCCCGGGCACGGTGGTATCCATGACGGATTTCCCCACGTAAAAAAAAAAAAAAAAAAGAGACATATCCAAAATGTTCTCTGGCAACATATTATAAAAAAGTACAGAATTACCAACAAATGATTTTCCAACTTTTCGCAGCCTAGTAGTGGGCAACACAAGTTTATCTTTATTTCTGACTAGATTCTGCCCGCGGCTTCGCCCGCGTGAATTTCGGTTTTTCACAAATCCCAAGGGAATCGTGGATTTCCAGCTGCCGTTCCCGCTCCCTTTTCCAAACTTTATACCTACTTTCAAGGAAGTTTGCTATAGTAATCTACCTATAGCTGTAGATATATATTTCGTTTTTATCAAAATCCCGTGGGAACTGTAGATTTTTCCAGCATAAAAAGTGCATACGCATACAGATGCATGCAACTATTGTAATAATGTGCTATGTGAGCGTGATTTACCTAAGAACAGTCAACTCCATCTATCGCGTTTTTGGAAGTCTATATCTATTTTAGTCCCACAGGAATACTTTTCCGGGATAACCCTATGTTATAAGTCAGGACATAAGCTATCTCCATTCAAAATTTCAGCCAAATCGGTTCAGTAGTTGCGGCGTGATTGAGTAACAAACATCCAAACATCCAAACATCTAAACATCCAAACATCCACACTTTCACATTTATAATATTATAGTAGGATTAGTAGGATTGGTATTGTGATTATGTGTGATAGCTTCTGCCTGCAGCTTCGCTCGCGTGAATTGAATTTCGGTTTTGAACAAATCCCGAGGGAATCGTTGATTCCCAGTTCCCGTTCCCGCTCCCTTTTCCAAGCTTTATACTTTCTTTCAAGGAAGTTCGCTATAATAATCTACCTATAGCTGTAGATATAGACTTCGGGGTTTTCAAAATCCCATGGGAACTGTGCATTTTTTCCAGGATAAAAAGTAGCCTATGTGTTGCCAATGCATGCAACACAGCAAACTATTGCAATAATGTGTTATGTGAACGTGATTTACCTAAGAACAGTCAGCGCCCTCTATGACGTTTTTGGAAGATTATATCTATTTTAGTCCCACAGGAATACTTTTCCGGGATAAAAAGTAGCCTATGTTTTAAGTCAGGGCATAAGCTATCTCCATTCAAAATTTCAGCCAAATCGGTTCAGTAGTTGCGGCGTGATTGAGTAACAAACATCCAAACATCCAAACATCTAAACATCCAAACATCCACACTTTCACATTTATAATATTAGTAGGATTAATGTTATGACAGTCACTTTTTTTCTTAAATTTATCGATATTTTTGTGTACATATATTAAATTTTCAAGAATATATTAAGAATATATTGGTTATAAAAAAAAACCCCGACATTCGCCATTTTGTGGCGGCGGCCATCTTGGATTTGCAATAGTGCTATTCTGCTAGTCAAGCCCTTTCATTTAATACCTAATACCCATATTAAGGGAGTTTTGAAAAAATATGTAATCCGCCATTTTGTAGCGGCGGCCATCTTGGATCGATTTTCATCAAACATAGCTAACAACACTCTCGACTAATTCACCTTTCAAACAAAAAAAAACGGCATTCAAATCGGTCCACCCGTTTGAGCGCTACAGGGGAACAGAAAAATAAAATTCAGGGTAGGTTTATGCAAGAATAAAAGGTAACTAATGAATCCTACGACTAGGTATAAGGTAGTAAACGAATGACCTTTAACTAAACTAACATAGATTTTAAAGTGACGTGCTTGTCTCGATCTACTAACATTAACAACTAGAGAATACTGTAATTAGTTAAAAAAAAAAAAAAAAATAAAAAAAAAAAAACTAATAATAATACTTAAAATAATAAAATTAAAAAAAAAATAATAATATCAATGATAATAATAATAGAGAAAAAAAAAAGTAAATAGAAAAAAAAAAAAAAAAAAAATTAATTATAACTAATATATATAAAAAAAAAGCTATGTATTATTTAGATTTACATTATTTTTATTATTATTAACCTTAGTTTTAAGCCGCTGTGTAAGAAGTAGGTGATCTGCACCATAAGGAGAAGTTGTAAATTATCAAATCATAAAACAAAACAAACAATAAAAAAAGGCACGGACCAAGAGTCTGTGGAGTTGTTGACTATTTAATAAAAAAAAAAAAAAAAAAAAAGTAAACGAATCATCATGTACCTAGAACGGTACTATAGCTGTTCTGATGCGCGTAATCCAATACGCAAAAGTATGATTCATATAAAACTGCAAGTAGGTAAATTAAATTAGAAGTCCCTTGATTTCAATATTTGAAGATCCGACTAAATATTATTATGAACCCGCTTTGATTTGTGATGTCATTTTAGGGTTTTTTAAGTAGATAAGTACTTATTTCAGCCAAAATCATAAGTTTTCAAGCCAAAGAAGTTATACATACTCGTACATGTGTGTGGTGTATATTAAGTACCTCGTCGTCTACATTGTTAGGTTACAAAGTTTGAGAAAAATAAAGATTTGAATCTTTTGTCGTTCCTAATTTTTTGTAAAAGGAACCACATTGATTTTTTATCACGATTAAAGTATCCTTTACTATTAATTGTTATGAATTATGGATGATGCTTCTATCCCGTAAATATTTAAACGAGTAAAACATCTTATGAGAGGTCAGCGTCCGATAGCGAGAAGAGTTCCATTCCGTGATTTCATGGTTAGACATTATCTTCAAGGAGCCCTTATGCAGCTCAAAGATACTCTAATTTATCTAATCAATACGCCAATTAGAATGGAAACGGTGATAATGCTCGGTTTGTTACCCTGTTGAACTGGTTTTTTCGGTCATTAGCGTGTCTGCTTTCAAAACTTTGAGTAATGATAATAATTTAATCAAAGTCGAAATCTATATCTATATATCTATACTAGTACGGCGCGTGGGTGCGCGGCCCGCAAGCGGACCGCGAGGATTCGAGTAGTTTTTGTTTGAGCACGTCCCACCTATCTTCAATACCCTCGCCGTGCTCTTCATCCGTCTCCAAAGTCTTCGATCATCAGCTCTTTCCGTATTTTTCCTCCGCATGAATTTTTGTTTTCTACACGAAACCATCAAAAATTTTTTTTGTGTAGAAAAATAAATTCCGCCATCTTGTTTTTTAGTTCTTGATCATATTTTTCAAAGAAACCACTCTTCCATCTTTTATACTTGGTGAGATAGACACCGACGAAATTTGTATAGCCGCCATCTTGAATCCGCCATTTTGGTTTTTTTTTTCACCTCAGTGCCAATTGGATGAGGTTCTGAGTATTTTTTGTTTGAGCAGCCCCCATCTATCTACAAAACTCTGCCCGGGCTCATCAATCATCTTCCAAACCCTCAATCATCATGTCTTCCCATATTTTTCTTTGAGATTTCTCCAAAGAACCGCATCAATCGCCTTGCATACCTAGTTCACAACTTTATACTCTCTCTCAATATTCGCCATACATTTTCTATGGAAAAATAAAGTCCGCCATTTTGAATTTTTTTTGTATTCATCGAGTAGACCTTTGGATCCTGATCATGTTTTGCTAAGAAACAACTCTTTCATCTTTTATACCCTTCGAGATGGACACCGACGAAATTTGTATGGCGGCCATCTTTTTTTCGCCATTTTGAATTTTTTTTCGGCTCACTGCCAATTGGATGACGTTTCGAGTGACATTTGTTCGAGCACCCCCCACCTATCTTCAATACCTTAAGCGTGCTCTTCAACCGTCTCCGAAATCCTCAATCATCAGCTCTCTCCATATTTTTCCTCTTAATGAATTTTTGTCCTCTATACGAAACCATTTGTGAAAAAAAAATTTTTCATACAAAATTTTACAGGAGAGGCTTTTGTTTTAGCAGCCTCCACCTTCTTCTATCATTTTCAGCATCTTTAACCCTGGCCGTGCTCCTCATCCATTTTCCAAACCCTCGATCATCATTACTCTCCAAATTTTTTTCTCCGAATCGTTTGTCAGAAGGAGAGTTCTTCCATAAAAACAAATTTTGAAAAGGAACCGTATCAAAGTCTTGTATAGTTTCCCAACTTATAGTCTCTTCAATATTCGCCATATATTTTGTGTGAAAAAAAAAAATTTGCCATCTTGATTTTTTTCTGTTCATTAAATTGTAGATCTTTAGTTCTTGATCATCTTTTGCCAAGAAACCACTCTTCCATCTTTTATACTTGGTGAGATAGACACGGACGAAATTTGTATAGCCGCCATCTTGAATCCGCCATTTTGTTTTTTTTTCAGCTCAGTGCCAATTGGATGAGGTTTTGAGTAATTTTTGTTTGAGCACCTCCCATCTATCTCCGATACCATGCCCGGGCTCCTCAACCATCTTCCAAACCCTCAATCATCATGTCTTCCGATATTTTTCTTTGAGACATCCCCAAAGAACCGCATCAAAGCCTTGCATAGTTCACAACTTGTAGTCTCTTCAATATTCGCCATACATTTTCTATGGAAAAATAAAGTCCGCCATTTTGAATTTTTTTTGTATTCATCGGGTAGACCTTTGGATCCTGATCATGTTTTGCTAAGAAACAACTCTTCCATCTTTTATACCCTTCGAGATGGACACCGACGAAATTTGTATGGCGGCCATTTTTTTTTCGCCATTTTGAATTTTTTTTCGGCTCCCTGCCAATTGGATGACGTTTCGAGTGACATTTGTTCGAGCACCCCCCACCTATCTTCAATACCTTAAGCGTGCTCTTCAACCGTCTCCGAAATCCTCAATCATCAGCTCTCTCCATATTTTTCCTCTTAATGAATTTTTGTCCTCTATACGAAACCATTTGTGAAAAAAAAATTTTTCATACAAAATTTTACAGGAGAGGCGATGAATGAGTCAGTGAATCAGAACGAACAGCTATATATATATTAATACATATAATAAAATCGTAGACTTGCCGCATCTGTACATTAAAGATTTTTGCAAAATAATAACTGGGGGATGTTAGGGATAAGCAATAGAACGTAAAAAAGCTATTTTTGAAATTTTTGTCTGTTTGTCTGTTTGTCTGTTTGTCTGTTTATCTGTTTGTCTGTTTATCTGTTTGTCTGTTTGTCTGTATGTTTGTGCGCGCATCACGCAAAAACTACTGAATGGATTGAAATGAAACTTGGTATGATTTAAGTTCATACTACGGAGTAACATATAGGATACTTTTTATCCCGAAATTCAGCACGGTTCCCTTGGGAGAGGGGATGAAAGTTAAAATGTGTACTTAGCTGTAATTCATTAACGCGTGGTCCGATTTCATTCATTCTTTTTTTGTTAGAAAGGATATACTTTACAGATTACCGGGTAATCTCAAAAGGCTGGATTGATTTTGATGGGACTTTTACTGGCGGATGTTTATATTTTGATCTACCTAAACATCCGCCAGTGAACTTTTAACAGATTTTAGCAAGCTATGAGCTCAAAGGAGCTTAGGAAAACAAAATAATTCACACGGGATTTTCAGAAACCAATATCCACGCGAACGAAGTTGCGGGTGTCCGCTTGTGAATCATAAGTTTGTACTTACATTTTGTAGACCAATATTTATTATCAGAGTATAGGCTTGAACTGAATATCTATAAATAATCTGAGAGCACCTAGGCCCTTTGTAGCACATATTGGATACTAGCTTCTGCCCGCGGTTTCGCCCGCGTGAATTTCGGTTTTTCACAAATCCCGAGGGAATCGTGGATTTCCGGTTCCAGTTCCCGCTCCCTTTTCCAACCTTTATACCTACTTTCAAAGAACTTGCTATAGTAATCTACCTATAGTTGTAGCTATAGATTTCGGTTTTTTAAAAATCCCGTGAGAACTGTGGATTTTTCCAGGATAGCCTATGTGTTAAGTCAGTGCATAATCTATCTGCATTCAAAATTTTAGCCAAATCGGTTTAGTGGTTGCGGCGTTAAAGAGTAACAAACATTGTTAGAAAACATATTATATGTAACGAAATTGGTTACTCATTTTTAGGCCACTTCCAAGTTGCCTGACAATTTACAGATAGGTACGAAAGTTATAAATGTCTAGGAGATTACGGTACAATTGAGCCTGTCTGATGCTGGATGTTGGAGGCTGGAGCTGAGTTGAGTTGAGTTTGAACTCATTTGTTCTGGTTTCATGAGTAAGTATTCTTCAATGGATATGATTTCAATAGCATGATGCTGAAGATGGAAGGTGGCTTCCATGGCTTGTCTTAAAAAAAGGTTTTTCGTGAAACTTATTATATTGTTTTTAAATGTGAAACTGGCAATAGTTCATCATAGACATGATCGTATTTAATTATTATTCATAAATGTATTATCATCGATTCATCGTACTGAGTACAGAGTACCTACCGTAACTGCTAGCACAAATTAAAACTCAAACATCAATAAATACATACTCATACCCTTTAGTACGAGTCGTACAACTCGATAACGAATTATCGATAAAATAGATTTCGAGCATCGTACAATAACATCCGAGTAAAATTTACCTAATTCCTTGTTTTTCCTTAATTAAGTCGTGCATTAAGTAAGCAGGTACTATTGACTTTATTTTGCTAAATTTCTGCTTAGATAGATACGGACGAACTGCAGAGCGTTCCAAAAGCTAAGTCTCTCGTTGAAATTTTTGTATTTATAAAATGTCTAAACTTATTATTAATGACATTCTTATGCATTCGTCCATAAGATCCATTGTGTTTTGATCATTGACCTCTATAAATATAAGTAGGTACGCTGGATATAAACGACGTGATAATGAAGCAATTTGATCATCGTCATTTTGGCTCTTAAATGTTGAATGGAAGCAGGCGTTACTTTGCGGAATTCCATGATATACAATGAATATAAAATTATTTTGCTATAATCCGCTAACAGTGACAAATTTGTAGGCACAACACCACACAATCTTGTAGGCACAACACCACACAATCTTGTAGGCACAACACCACACAAATTCACCACAAAACAAACTCGACGATCGTTTCGCTCCGACACCGGAGCATCTTCAGGAGATGTCGACTTCACAACGGACTTTGCAATCGTCCGTTGTGAAGTCGACATCTCCTGAAGATGCTCCGGTGTCGGAGCGAAACGATCGTCGAGTTTGGTTTGTGGTGAATTTGTGTGGTGTTGTGCCTACAAGATTGTGTGGTGTTGTGCCTACAAGATTGTGTGGTGTTGTGCCTACAAATTTGTCACTGTTAGCGGATTATAGCAAAATAATTTTATATTCATTGTATATTTTGGCTCTTGTTATTTGGTATTTGGCGGCGAGTGAAGGTATTTGGAACTAATGTGAATTGTGTTTAATTCCCGATACGCACAGTGGGGTGCGTCATGTTCAGCATACTTGGATTATAGAGCTCAATGGTTTCGAAACACAAAATCGTCATCGAGATGCGCAAACTCGTACTAGCCCTACTAGTCTGGCTCTCTCGGTAGACCATTTGTAGCAGTTTAATCCTCCTTAGAGCGTTCTAAATACGGTAGGACGTTGTGGTACTGTAAATAAGGTGCGATAGAAAGCGCGGGAAATCGTGGATAAACAGGCAGGCGATGTTATTCATGTTAGCTAAGCCTTATCTGGACATGCCATGTATGGGGATGAGGGAAGACGTGCTCACACGAGTCACGTAGATGTATACGTATCTGCCATGAATACCGCACTAGGTTTAGTACGGTTTGTGGAGGAACAATTATTTTTAATTGCAATGACCAAAATTGCACATACATAAGCCGTAATCGTCGACCGATAGATGACCATTGTTGGACATAGGTCTCTTTTAGGAGCTTCCTGCGACTCGTGTGATGTCATCAGTCCACCTGATCCAAGATCGGCCAACATGCTTTTCGGTGCGCGCTCACCATTGCAGCACCTTGACCAATGGCCCCCAACCGAAAACGTGTTGTTGGTTGGGGTTCCCGTTGTTCTCCGAACTATCTATGTACGTGCATTTATATATAGGTAATTTCATTAAGTAGGTACCTATATATTTTTTATCCGTTTTTATAATATGATTTTTGAAATACATTATGACATTTAAAACTTTGTACCATTTCCCTAGTAAATAATAATGTTAAAAAGTCGTGAAAAACTTATTTAGTAAATAGACGTGTAGAATTTGCCTGTGTAAGGTTGTTCTTAAATTTTATCCTGTACTTATTTTGGATATAAATATCAACTTGGAAGCAGGTTTACAATGATCACGGTAATCCAAGATGGTGGTAACGCGTAAACAATTTGTTAAATAGCTTACGGCAACGCGTGGGTAGCGACTAGCGGATCTCCCACACCGCGCCGCCGCCGCCGGTGCACAGTGTTACCGCGGCCCACCATCAAATTACTTTAGAGATCTTCAAATATTGTTGATCTCCATGATTTTTCACCAAAATTTGGTGTTATTGTATGCTATTGATAGAAATTTCGTTGAAAATGTAGGTACTTTCTAATGTATGTAGAGTTCTAACTTCTAACCCATCGTCTTGCGCCCGTAGCCGTGACCTATAAAAGTGGAACAATAGAGCAATTTCCAAAGTTCACTATTATCTAGGTAGTATGTATGAATAGGTACTCAGAAAATAATTTCGAATGATTGAAGAACAAGCTGATGCCCGTGTCTTAATCCGCGTGGATTTAGAAACTTTTAGAAAATTAGTTATTTGAAATTCTAAATCCACTCTTTGATTTTTCGGGATAAGGTAAAGGCACCCAATTCGGAGGTATTTTCATCAAAACTCGAAAGAACGTCAAAAAATAAGCATTTACTACACCTTTCTGAAGAACTGGCTATTTTTATCAGAAGCGTTATTTATTTAACTCTTGAAATATCCTAAAATGACAACAATTAAAACTTGATTTAAATGTAAAATTAAATAAAATATGAAAAAAGTCCGAATCCCCCAATTCGGAGGTAAAAATCCTAATTCGGAGGCAAATGGCCCCTAATTCGGAGGTACAAAATACAAAGGGAAACGAGTAGAATGAATTCTACATGGTGTTCAAAAATTAACTGTATTTATTAATATATTTCAAAATCAATTCGATACGTATGTAATTGTTTATATGTTTGTGTGTAAAATATTAATATTATATATTAATTTATATATATTCACTGACTGATTCATCACCTCTCCTGTAAAATTTTGTATGATTTTTTTTTCACTAATAGTTTCGTATAGAGGACAAAAATTCATTCGGAACAAAAATATGGAGAGAGCTGATGATTGAGGATTTCGGAGATGGTTGAAGAGCACGCTTAAGCTATTGAAGATAGGTGGAGAGTGCTCGAGCAAATGTCATTCGAAACGTCATCCAATTGGCAGTGAGCTGAAAAAAAATTCAAAATGGTGAAAAAAAGGTGGCCGCCATACAAATTTCTTCGGTCTCCATCTCGGAGGGTATAAAAGATGGAAGAGTGGTTTCTTAGCAAAAGATGATCAAAATCAGAAGGTCTTCTCGATGAGTTGAAAAAAAATCAAAATGGCTGAATTTATTTTTCCATAGAAAATGTATGGCGAATATTGAAGAGACTACAAGTTGTAAACTATGCAAGGCTTTGACGCGGTTCTTTGGAGAACTCTCAAAGAAAAATATGGGGAGACATAATGATTGAGGGTTTGGAAGATGTTTGATGAGCCCGGGCAGGGTATTGTAGATAGATGTGGGCTGCTCAAACAAAAAATACTCAGAACCTCATCCAATTAGCACTGGTTGAAAAAAAAACTCCAAAATGGCGGTTTCCAAATGACGGCCATACAAATTTCATCGGTGTCTATCGCACTAAGTATTATAGATAGAAAAGTGTTGTTTGGAAAATGATGATCAAGACCTAAAAGGTCTACTTGATGAACGGAAAAAAAATCAAGATGGCGGAATTCATTTTTTCCTACACAAAATATTTTTTTCATTTTGACATTTTGACATTATGACATTTTAACATTTGACATTTGACATTTTGAAGTTTGACATTTTGATATTTTAACGTTTTGACATTTTGACATTTGACTTTGATATTGACTAAAAGAAGTTCCACTCCAATAAAAAATCCAGCTCTCCCTGAGGATGAGTTGATGAGAGGATGAATTGGATTAGGTTCTGAATATTTTTTGTTTGAGCAGCCCCCATCTATCTACAATAACCTGCCTTATCTTCCAAACCCTTAGTCATCATATTGTATCCACATATTTTTTTTGAGAGTTCTCCAAAGAATCTCCAAGTTCTCAAAAGATTACCTTCGTAAATATGTACAATACTCTCTCAAAATTGCATCGAAATATGCATAAATTTAATTTTCTTTTTAATTAATTTTCTTTAGCTTCCCCATACAATCTATCAATAAATTACCTAAATAGGTAAACTTTGATACGGTATAACTAGTGATTTAGAGGCCAAAGTGTACCTCATAATTAGGGCTCTTTAACCTAATAGCCTATTTAAATAATCAAAACTGAAACAAGACGTATTTAACATAAAACGACCCTAAAAATTAATTCTGCGGTATACCTCGGCGTTAGGAACCGGCTAAAATATTTGGCACCTAATGCGGAGGTATTTTCAAAACGTATTTTCACCCTTAATTTCTTTACAAATATTCACAAAAGTTGATTGTTTTCGATTGCAAATATAGTCCTTCAAATATTCATATCTAAATAAAAACAAATAAAGCTCAAAATTAACGGATAAACACTATTAAAAAAAACGTAGGTATTTCGTGCACAAGGTCCAAAATGTATGAAACATGCGTTCGGGCCGGCTGCTAGTGTAAAACTTGCCGGTTATTTTAAAACATATACATATAAGACCAATTATTTCGTCATTTATCTATGGAATGATAAACTATCAATTGATTAAGATATATTGCAGTAAAAAAGAGCTTGGTGATCGGTTGAAAACGCTGTTTTTCTATATACCTCCGAATTGGGTGACTTTACCTTAAATAATAGCCCAGATCGCTCCTTGCATCTACCCTATAATATCCCTTTAACAGCCTGTTACGATCAATTCAGTCGTGTCGAAAAACAGTCTGGAATAACCGGCCAAGTGCGTGGCGGGCCACGCGCAGTGTAGGGTTCCGTAGTCACAATCCTCGGAAAACAGGTATAACTCCTTAACCTGTGAACCCTACTTAGCCGTGATAGTTTTCCTTTAAAATTGATTATATACCCTACTGCTGTGAATTTTTTCAAGTTCCTATATACTGCCATTTGGCTGATAGAGGGGGGGGACACTTGACTCTAATAAAAATTTGCACTTTAAAACATTATATTTTACAAACGGATCTAGAAATCGAAAAATGATGTTCCCACACCCACAGTATTTTTAAAAGACCTATTCAACGATACCCCACACTATGGGGTAGACGAGAAAAAAAATATTCATCCCCACTTTACATGTAGGGGAGCTACCCTAAAAAAAATATTTATCAAAATTTTATTTCACCACTTTGTCGGCGTGATTAATATTTATACTCATGCCAAATTACGGATTTCTAGCACTAATAGTCTTTGAGATTAACCGAGGACGGACGGACAGACGGACAGACGGACAGACGGACAGACGGACAGACGGACAGACGGACGGACATGGCGAAACTATAAGGGTTCCTTGTTTACTACGGAACCCTAAAAACAGACGTGGACATGAAAAATGTAAAAATCCATCTCATAAATGGGTGAAAGATTGTAAGTACCATATTATTTAATATTTATTTAATAAAATTAAAATAATGTTAACGTTTAACGGGAGCGTTTAGACTTCAGACGCCTCCGCCATCCAGGAAAACAATCATCATCATCAACCCATTACCGGCCCACAGCAGGGCACGGGTCATCTCCTCAGAATGAGAAGAAAAACAATACCTATGCACAATGTGCCATGTGACATGTCTGCAAGATTCCGCTTTGGAAATGGATCTTTTTGTTATGGGGAGACGCAACATTACCACTCACGGGGCCAGTTATTATGGATTGAGGCACTGTGACCTGCATCTTCTCGTTGGTCTACTGGTTAGCATATTCGACCGCAGATAACGAGGTCCCGGGTTTGATTCCCGGGTCGGGCAAATAATAATTGTTAGGTATTGGGTCAAGAAATTCTCAGTGCCAGCCCGAAGTTTGAAGCTGGCGGTGTTTCACCCTCGTGCCTCGGAGAGCACGTTAAGCAGTCGGTCTCAGTTAGATATTATTACTATTGTGTGACAATAGTCGTTAAAGCCCGCCAACCCGCATTGCAGCAGCGTGGCGGGTCTAAGCTCTAAATCCCTGTCTCCTATGAGAGAGGAAGCCTGTGCCCAGCTGTGGGACGTTAAAAGGCTGTAGTGGTGGTGGTGGTGGTGGACCTGCTTCTTCGCTTCTCATGGTATGGAGCGCACTTTGACTCTACTCAGACTTGAGACGGTTAAAACCGGATGCAAATATGTCCTCGATATAAATCTCTCTCGTTTTAACTCTATAGCTGTGTGCTTAGTCTAAAGCGGAGCACTCGAAAACGAACTCGAAAACTAATGATCGATTTCAGAGTAAAATAGACCTAAAATGTCTTGTATTAGGGTTTGAGTTCGCCAATACATTCAGCATTGTTCGAATGCTGAATGTATTGGCGAACTCAAACCTTAATACAAGCCATTTTAGGTCTATTTTACTCTGAAATCGATCAATAGTTTTCGAGTTCGTTTTCGAGTGCTCCGCTTTAGACTAAGCACACTGGTATCGGAGTAGTCAGAGCACGCTCTATAGATCTCAGACTCAAACATTTGGTGCTACTTGCTGGATTTGTCGATGATGAATATCCTCGGGTGGACGAGGATGTTCGTCACCGACCAATCCATCAGGAGTATATTTATTGACAAATTAGCATTAATTTATCTGCAGTAAGTAATTAGCATAATGGCTTACGATACCCAGGCCACAATGTTATCGTAACTCGTACCTCCTACAGTAAAGGTAGATGTATGTAAGTAAGTAATAAAATATTAAATATGCTTTTACTTTTTAATTCTGTATAGTGACGCCATATTTACTAAAAACCAAAATAACCCGCGACTCACGCCGCTCAAGGCAAGGACGTAACCCGTATTACATATTCTAAAACAAAATCAAGGTCTCCGCCGGTAGCGGGCACATTTTCTTAATAATAATTAACTTGTGCGAAATGTTAAATTAGGTACCTACCTGATTGTCTGAACCACAATGTCGCACAACACTTATATATCACAGTTTGTTGTTTTTTTTTTTTTTCACTCTTTTTTGTAACACTGGGTGTCGCGGATGCAATGGAATCGTTTCGGCGCGTATGCCGTCGGGCGCGCGGTGGTCTCTCGCGTCGAAGCGTCGGAGATCATCTGGCTGTTAGCGAATGACGAGTTTAGCGATACAACAGCTCGTATGATGATGACTCGGCGCCCATACAGATACACCTACGAAGGCGTCCATTGACTTTGTTAGTAGGCGCTTAAAATAAAGACAGGTTTTTTTGTATCGAAAAATATTTATTCTCCATGCAAACAGTGCCTCAATTAAATGATTACCTAGTTATAACGTACAGTACGTAACCTACCCGTCTGTCTGTCGTGTATTTTACCACGGACATAATATTTTGAATTCCCGCGTAAAATAATAAAAAATGTTGCTATCTTGGCCAATGAATTTTCACGGCCTAGCCGCTGATCTCGACTTTTAGCTCCTCGCGTAAGACGAACTTAATTTAATCGAAGAGTGCTTTTTATTTTATTTTTTTTAATCGAAGAATTCCCACGAGATTTTGAAAAAACTTTAATCCACGTAGGTATACAAAGTCACGAGCAAGATAAAATTTGTATTACTAAGTAATCCATCCTAATTACGCATTCACCGTACCAGTCATGCCCGCGTGGAAATCAAACCATTCTTGCTGCAATTCAGTACTTACTGTACAGCCATACTGATTCTTTGAGTAAAAAACCGGCCAAGTGAGTGGCGAGCCACGCATGTAGTGTAGGGTTCCGTAGTCACAATCCTCGAAAAACAGATATAACTCCTTAACCTGTGAACCCTACTTAGTCATGCTAGTTTTCCTTTAAAATTGATTATATATTATACTACTGCTGTGAATTTTTTCAAGTTCCTATACATATACCTACTGCCATTTGGCTGATAGAGGGGGGGACACTCGACTCTAATAAAAATTTGCACTTTAAAACATCATATTTTACAAACGGATCTAGAAATCGAAAAATGATGTTCCCACACCCACAGTATTTAAAAAAAATCAGCCAAGTGCGAGTCGGGCCTCGCTCTTTCAGGGTTCCGTACATAATTATGAACAATATAATATTTTGGGTCTAAGAAATATTTAATTTCCGAGCTAGACATCGCAATTCGCAACAAACCGTGAAAGAAAAACCCAAAAAAATGTTCGTTTATTTTGGTCACAGCTTATAAACTATTTAATAAATCGTTGTTTTCAGTATTTGTTGTTTAAATAGAGCATATAGTACATAATATACTGAAATATCATATTCCCAACTAGTTTAGTTTTTGAGATAGCCCCCGTCACAAAAATGGTCTAAAACTGACAACTTTGATGGCCTCCCATTCCCTTATTTTTTGAGATAAAAATTAAAAAAATATATATTTGCACTCTACTTAATGAGCTCTAAACAATGATACCCCACAAGCTAGGGTAAAGAAATTTTTTTTTTCCGGCTCCTTTTTCATGTTGGGAGCCCCCCTGAAAAATAATTTAATTCAATTTCTAATTCAATATTTGATTTTGGGTTAACGTTTTACACTAAATACCAAAATTTCAGGTTTGTAACTCATTTCGTCTGCGAGCTAGAGACCTGTGACCGGCGGACAGACGGACAGACAGACAGACAGACAGACAGACAGACAGACAGACAGCCGAGTGACATTAATAGGGCTCCGTTTTTACCCTTCGGGTACGGAACCCTAAAAATCCTATTCAACGATACCCCACACTATGGGGTAGACGAGAAAAAAAATATTCATCCCCACTTTACATGTAGGGGAGCTACCCTAAAAAAAATATTTATCATAATTTTATTGCACCACTTTGTCGGCGTGATTAATATTTAAACCCATGCCAAATTACACATTTGTAGTACTAATAGTCTCTGAGATTAGCCGAGGATGGATGGACGGACAGACAGACGGACGGACATGGCGAAACTATAAGGGTTCCTTGTTTACTACGGAACTCTAAAAAGAGTCAGCTCTTCCAGTCGTTATACGTTCGTTAAATTGTAAGTATATTCAATGCTATTGTTGAGGTATGTACAATTTTGATTATTAATTAATATAATCTTACCATATCTAAATAATAATAAAGATTTTTACTATGAAAATAATGAAAGTAAGACAATTTAATTATTCACAAATGCTATATGCAATAGCCTGTTAGCCTGTTAGAAGTGGCTTTTAAAATTAAACTCAAACTTATTGGACGCACTTCTTGATAAAATCACAACAACAAAACATTACTTACAAACCTACCTACAAAATTATAAAAACTTCAAGCATTAAACGAACTTTAATTCAAATTGCTTTTCTAAAATCCATTTACACTTAGTACTTATTAAGTATGTACAGGTAATTATGGTAAAATACATTTTCTTGAACACACAAGACTTTAAAACTTTTGCGAACAATCACCGACGCCACGCTCTTCAAAGTAAACGCTAATCTCAAACAGGTGCCCAGGCTGCTGTAAAATTTTACCGCTGAAAGATTCAATATAGTGCAACGGTGAAATGTATAAATAATACGCTATAAGATTCCTTAAGACTACAAGAGGTAGAGCTTATAATTGTTTGAAACTGACCACCTTTTCCCGTGGGCCCGACAAACACGTGTTTACGTCTAACCGATAACAGAGTGAAATACTTCCTAGGTATAAAAAGTATGTTGTTCATAATAGCAGGATATAATATGAGATAAAAATCTTTATTTGTACACATTATTTGTAATTGTACCTATCAGTAGAACGTACCTTTTTCAGCACACGTGCACGTCACACGATAGGTCTGTTTGTACGTCGAGGGTAATTGATATAGGTAGTATTACTCTTTTACTAAATAACTGTTTACATCATCTAGTAGGCTACTAGATATTCGTGAATTACTGACAGACTTGATAATCTATATCTAAGTAAGTATACTAATAAATAAAATTGAAGTGTCTCTCTGTAATTCCGAAATAACTACCTCATATTTAACTCATATGGTTATTTGTACGGTAAAATAACCGAATCACACGTTTTTAAATTTTTTGTCTGTCTGTCTGTCTGTTTGTCTGTCTGTTTGAACGGGCTAATCTTCGGAACGGCTGAACCGATTTTGACGGGACTTTCACATACAAGTAGAGGATTAACCGACGAGTGACATAGGCTACTTTTCTAACCGACTTTCAAAAAAAGAGGAGTTGTGTTTTTCTATGTATACACTGATATCTCCGAGATTTCTGAACCGATCTGCGTCCCATAAAAAATTGGATTCCACTCCTCAATCGTGATGCTGTAGTTCCCCAAAACGAATTTGACATTACTGTTACTGTCGTAACCCTATATGGTATCATTAATGTGATATCAATTCGTAAGCAACAGAGCTTGAAATAAAACTACTTTTATAATTAAAAGGTTTTTTTTAATGTGAAAGCATTTTTTTAATTAGTATCATACATAAAAAAATTAATTCCCACAAGCAGTGTTCTGAATAGCGGCGTTAGGCTCCAAATACATTAGTCTGTAATTAAACTGACTCGGGTCAATAACATTTGATTGATACATAGGTAAGCGGTTTGATATTATCCACATAATCTGTGGAAATTCATGATCTAATCGTAAGTCGATAGGAAAAATGAGGGTGTTATTATTTTGCGCTACAATATCTAAGTTTTGAATGGAGTAAGGTTTTCGTGTATTCCAGCACCCGATACTATCTAGCGAAACCAGATTAAAGAACATGACTCCGTTGCCGTCCACAGCTGCCACGGACACTTGTCCCTTCGGTCCGCGACCCTCGCCGAGCAGTCGAAACTCATCAACAGAGTCATTTACACGAGAAGGATCTCGTATCACTGAAGTCGGTACCACGAACTCTCGAGAGCTGGCCATGGAGTGATAATAAAGAGGTCGATCTTTGTGGTTTATTTGACCTAAAGACATCCCAAAGATACCATCAGACCATTGAAAGTTTATTCCGTGAATTGTGTAATTTGATAGCAAAGGTTCAGGGTAGAATGTGTAGTGGTTGAATCGCCAGAAACTCGCATCGGCGGCTCTAAAAACAAGAAGACCAAACCGCCAAGAATCGGCGACATAAACGTGTACATCCCTACATTGAGCATCTCTTGTGTCCACAATGAGATTTACAAAAAGGGAGTTTTGTAAAACATATTCGCTGGGTATCGGGTAACGTCCGAGAACGGTGTCAGTTTCCAAATTTATAGCAAAAAGTGTAGGCGGACATAATTGGTCTGGCGTTCCGGAAACTCCTACTTGAACCGTATCGAGGCCCCACATGACTCCGCAGTGGTCAATACCGATCCTGACAACACTCGTGAAGCCAGTGCAGTTACCTGAAATATAATATGGACTTTTTTTAAAACCTTTCGTGTAATATGGCGTATAGTGGTTGATATATTGCGACCATTACAGGTACGTGATACAAAGAGAGGTCCTTTGTAGGTGAATATAAGGTCTAAGCATTCATCATTGTGCGAGCTACATAAACAAAACTTCATTGCGCCAAATCAAGAGTCGCTTTTAATTTAAATTTGTATCACAATTATCACACTAATATTATAAAGGCGAAAGTTTGTGTGTAGGTATGTATGTATGTGTGTATATTTGTTGCTCTTTAACGCCGCGACTACTGAACCAATTTGGCTGTTTAGAATGGTAATTGATTATGCCCTGACATAACACATAGGCTACTTTTTATCCTGAAAAAATCAACAGTTCTCGGGGATTTTCAAAAAATCGAAATTTGGTATAGCAATTTACAGCTGCAGGTATAATTCTGTGCCTCCTGTGACAGGTGATACAAGTCAAAAATCACCATTTTACAGGAGAGCAAAAACAAGATTAAAAAAATTCTAGTTCGCGATCTAATTGGGCTAGGTTAAACTTGAGTGCTTTCATTTGTAGATAAAAACATTCACTTTCACCGTGTATTTAAATTTATGCGGTAAATATTATAGTTTTAAAGTAATTCTTGAAAAACCTGTGAGTTGTACCTTTTTTAATTTCTAATCGATGCTAAAATTACGTGATAAATGATACAAGTACAGTTAAATTACGTTACACCTATATATTGTCTTCGTGTAAATTGATATACATAAAGTAAAAATATCTAATAACTCATTAGAATATATTCCCAACCCAATGGTGCTCAAACAAAGGATAAATGTAATATCTCAAAGATGAGATTTTTTTACTTATCAGTCCCCTATTTTAACAATTTAGCTGAATTGTATCAATTTGCTAAAATTTTGGTCTTCTGAAAAATGTGTTAAATAATACAACTCATGTTATACCCCTCACTAAAATGCATTTTTATGGTGCAAATAAATACAAGTTTTACAAAAATAAATCAACGTTTGTGAAACTTCTTCTAAACCAATAATTCACTAATAAAATACTAGCCGATGCCTACAACTTCATTTCGGGTGTATTCTTAGAAGTATCTTATATCGATTTCCAGGATGTAAACTGCAAAAATATAAAGGTTTTTATCTTCAATATGATGGACTCCCACACAAAGATTTAACCCCTATTTCAACCCCTTCAAGCCTTTATTTCGCAACAAAATATAACTTATGTTGGTCTCCAAAGTCTAATTTATCTCTGTTCCAAATTTCATTAAAATTGGTTTTGCCGTTTAGGCGTGAAAGCATAATATACAGATAGACATAGTTACATTCGCATTTATAATATTAGTATGGATTAAGTCCTTACATATTATGAAACTGGCGTTTTATCGAACTGGCTACTATGATCTCATATATCTTGGCGTATTCCAAATTTAAATTTATTTCAAAAGTGTATTTGTTTTTTGAATCTAGTGATTCATTTGTTTTCGCTCAATTTGATTTTTCTTTGACATCGATCTGTTCAAAAAATGAAAACTTATCGCATTATTTACGAATGCGAGTTCCACAGTGCCACCAGTACTGCAAAAACAATTCGAAGGATTAATGATGAGTATGGGGAAACCCTTACTGTAAAAGAAAGCATGGTACGATTTTTGTTCCAACGTTTTTGTTCTGGAAATTTTGACCTAAAAACAAACCCCGTGGATGGCTGGAAACCCTAGTTGACAATAAAGAATTAAAGATGATTGTGGTAGCGGATCTATCGCAAACTATGTTAGAGTTAGTTGCAGGCTTCGGTGTGAGTGATATAATAATATTAATTCACTTAAAACAAATTTGAAAAGTGAAAAACTCGAGAAATAGGTACCTACTGCATGAATTGAGTGGAGCACACTAACAAACACGCATTAAGTGCTGCGTTACATTACTCAATTGTCAAAATAACGACGGAATTTTGAATCGTATTGTTATCAGTGATGAAAAATGGTGTACGGCAGTCGGAAATGCTCATCACAGTGGTTGAATCCAAGAGAACTGGCGAAACCCAACTGGTGAAACTGTCCCAAACGAAAGTTGACTCAGAAAAAACTGCTGGTGTGTGTTTGGTGGACCAGTGCTGGTATCATACACTATGGCTTTCTAAGATCTGGCCAGACAATAAAGATAGATCAACAATTTCAAACCATGATGGAAACGTCAGCAGTTAAACAACCGAAACTGGTCATTTCTCTTGCCCAATGCTGTTAACTTAGACCAACGCTAGACCTCATACTTCACAACAGATAGTCGCTAAATTAAAGGTGCTGCGATTGAAATATCTCCAACACCCATCACTCTCCCCGGGAGTTTGCTTCAACAGATTACTACTTTTTTCGGAATTTAGTCAATTTCTTGCAAGGAAAACAATTCGATAACAAAGTCCTAATATTTAAACTCTGTAAAACTCGTGATCGCGCTCCTGAATAAAGCATAGCAAAACAGATATTACTTCGTATCAGTTGAAACAGTAATTTTGAAGTGGTAGGCTATTGGTACTGTCTTTATTGTAATCGTAATAGCGTAAGCTTTACCTCGTTTCAAACAATCCATAGTCTTGTATTCATCATCCTTGAATTCATTTTGTGTAAGAAAAACGGGGAATATTTTGTTTGGTATGCAAAACAGATCGAACATCACACCACATCAACTTTCCAATGCAAGAGTAAGAAATTGCTTGAAAACATGTTGAATCACAAGTCATTTAGATAACAGTACCTACCTAAACTTTGCTGTTTTGTTTGAAGCTGTACGCACTAGTTGGTACCAATCTCTTTGCAAGTGAATAACCATACTCATGTGCTTCTTCTTACGCTCAATTAACGTATGGTTGGTGTCAATCTCCATAAGAGTATGACTTGACGATTTCACTTGTATCATTTAGCACGTCTCCTTCTTCATACATTTTTTCTAGATTTGGTTTGAGTTTTAGATACAATTTAATTTATATTCGTTTACACAGATAATGTTGATTTGTACACAATGATGCAAGTCGAGATGTATCACTGATCACAAATTAGGCATAAATTTAGATTGTGATTATTAGGTATATGTATAATTGTACCCTAATCAGTTTTGAAAAAAATCTGTTCAAAGTGATATAACTCTAATTATATCAATATTCACGATAAATATACTAAAAATAAAATGTGAAAATTAATATAATCGCACTTATACCACGAAGCACGAAAAATAATGCATGCAGAAAATTACTTATTGAGGTTACAACTTGAAATATATCTATATGCACGATATTTTTGCAAAAATGCTGCCACTTATATCACTTTGCACAAAATTATCTCCGAAACTATAATAGTTAGAAGAACGTGGGTCAGACCAAAAAAAAGCTAATTTTTTTCTGATCATTTCTATGTAAAAATCTCAAAAAGGGTACAACTCGACTTAGATCACTCATCACAGGAGGCACAGAATTAGATTAAACTTTCTTGAAAAGGGAGCGGGAACGGGAACCGGAAATCCACGATTGCCTCGAGATTTGTGAAAAATCGAAATTCACGCGGACGAAGCTGCGGACAAAAGCTAAATACTTAATACAACAAATATAAATTATATAGTTTATATTTCTATTTGTCCTTAAATGTCTGTGTGGACTGTGGAGTGAGCCTGCTCTACCGTACCGTATTAGTGTACGGTACTTAAGTATTCTGTGGTATTAGAAAGAATTAAGAAAGAAATAAGCCGACCTGCCGTGTGCCAGTGCCAACTCGGGTACGGTGTCAGCAAAGGAGACTCCTCGCGCGCCGCGACGGGCAGCGCCGACAGCGTCGCTGGCACGCCTTCTCTCCAACGAGGCGTAGTGATAAACAGCCGATCTTTCCATCTTCCCACACTCAAAGGAATTACGTTGGTTTGATTGAATTGCCTGAAATATTTATTTAAAGAATAGAAAATTTAATAATATTAAGTGGAAATTAGAATTAAGGAATTAAAGCCTGATTTACACATATTAAGTTGTCAAGTAGTTAACTAAATTTTAACTTAATTTTAAGTAAACGTTTTCACGAAACCAGACAAGTAATTTAGTAAAGCTCTCAAGTTCATACCGAGATGAACAGCGAAGTGCATGAAATAATAAACTCTCTAATTTTATAAGTGCTCAGTGAAGTCACAGAAGAAATTAACAATGAAATTTTCAATAAAAAAAAAACTTTCCCGCGTGAAATAGCAGCTCTAGTCACCGGCGGGGGTTGCGCGGGGTGCGGAGGGCGCGGCTACTTAACCGAAAAATAGACAAAATTCTATTTTACTTATTTACTTGCATACTAATTACTAAATGCAACTTGCAACTTATTACTAAATTCACTGTTTACATGCATTATTTCACTTAAAATTAAGTTAAAATTTAGTTAACTACTTGACAACTTACTGCGTGTAAATCAAGCTTAAGTGGAAGTTGGAATTAAGTGGCGTTTACTGTCTGTCATTTTATTTACTAGGTTCTTCTCCTGCTGAGGATAAAGCTATCACTATACGGTAAGGTTAGGTTAGGTTAGGTTAGGTTAGTTGAAATAGCAGCTCTAGTCACTGGCGGGGGTTGCGCGGGGTGCGGAGGGCGCGGCTACTTAACCGAAAATAGACAAAATTCTATTTTACTTATTTACTTGCATACTAATTACTAAATGCAACTTGCAACTTATTACTAAATTCACTGTTTACATGCATTATTTAACTTAAAATTAAGTTAACTGACAACTTACTGCGTGTAAATCAAGCTTAAGTGGAAGTTGGAATTAAGTGGCGTTTACTGTATGCCATTTTATTTACTAGGTTCTTCTCCTGCTGAGGATAAAGCTATCACTATTCACTATACGGTAAGGGACATCCTGTGGGACATCCATTATTCGTTCTCTGCGCTGTATAGGCTATACTTACCTACCTATAGTTACAGCGAAGGGAATGAATCAGGTAAGATGGATTTTCTTAACTGGTACAGCGCAGATTTGTAGCAATTTCTCAGAAGCCATGCTTTATTTTCACTAAAATAATTGTTCTGGTGTCTAAAGTAAGCCCTACTTAACTATTTTTTTCATCTTTAAGTGAGCCCTTAAATGGGATCTCACCTGGTGTTAAATGACAATGTAGTCTAAGGTGGAAACCGGTTAACTTGTAAGAGGTATGGCAGTTTTTATTAAACCCATACCTGTGATCAGTTTCTACGCGGCATCGTACCTGAACACTACTTCGCTTGGCGGTACGGCTTTGCCAATCGAGTGGTAACTAGCCACTGCGGAAGCCTCCCACCAGACCAGACCAGAGACAATTTAGAAATTGTAGAGTCCTAAATTGCCCCTGCCGGGAATCAAACCCGAAATCTCCCACACAGATAAGACCCACAGCGCTCATCACTAGGTAATTCGAAAGTATTTTCTTTTACATCGTGAAAAACGCCTCAATACATTAACATAAATTTTACCCATTTTGTAGTGCGAATTGACGATGTAGCGCAGTTGGAAAAGCGAAGTCGATTTGCTTCCATCGGTAAAGGGTGCCCAGCGGATTATACTCGTATTGAGAATAGGAATTTATACGCGTAGCTAGGAACGTCACCAAGAATAGGGATCTCAAAAGCATCTGCAAATAAAATATACATATCATCACTACATAGTAGGTACCTATAAAACAAAGTCGCATTCTCTGTCCCTATGTATGCTTAAATCTTTAAAACTACGCAACGGATTTTGATGCGGTTTTTTTTTAATAGATAAAGTGATTCAAGATTCAAGGTTTGTAAGTAGAAAATTGGACCCGGTAGGTGGCGCTAATATCGGTATGCAAGCGGCCAGGACGACATCTGCCGGGTCCGCTAGTTATGTATAAGTATGCTCATAAAAAACTGACCACGTGCAAATCGGGCCGCGCTCTTTTAGGGCTCCGTGCATAATTATGAACAACATAATATTTTGGGTGTAAGAAATATTTCATTTCCAAGCTAGTAGACATCGCAACAAACCGTGAAAGAAAATCCCAAAAAAAAAAATTCGTTAGTTTTGGTCACAGCTTACAAACTTCTGAATCGTTGTTTTCAGTATATTTTGTTGTTTAAATACAGTATAATATGGTACATAATATATCGAAATTTCATATTTCTAACTTGTTTAGTCCTTGAGATAGCCCCCGTCAAGAAAATGGTCTAAAACTAACAACTAGAAAAAACAAATATAAGTAGGTATATTCATACTAAGTATACTCAATGAGTTTTTAAAAAGTCGAATCTCGACCTAAAAGTTTTTGCAAAAGGTCAATGTTACGTAGCCCTCAGCAGAGTGAAATCTTTTTGTCGAAATAGCAATACCAGACTTCAGCAGCAGGTCTGGCAATCACAGAAAAACAGCCAAGTGCGAGTCGGGCCTCGCTCTTTTAGGATTCCGTACATAATTATGAATACCTAATATAATATTTTGGGTCTAAGAAATATTTAATTTCCGAGCTAGACATCGCACCAAACCGTGAAACAAAAACCCAAATAATGTTCGTTTGTTTTGGTCACAGCTTATTAACTATTTTATGAATCGTTGTTTTCAGTATTTGTTGTTTAAATAGAGTATAAATGGTACATAATATACCGAAATATCATATAAGTAGTTTAGTTTTTGAGATAGATAGATTAAACTCGGTGTATTATATACTAAAACCTTCCTGAAAATACGTAGATTACGATATGTAGTACATACATACAATATATACAGGGTGACTGGTAACAGGATACATTCCTTGCAGGGGCTTAAAGTAGAGCTCATTAGCAGCAAATTTTTTCATATAATTTCCTATCCGAAACTTAGTCGTTTTTGAGTTATTGAAGATTTAAGGTTTTTAGCAAAAAATTCCAGTTTTAAAGTTAAAATTAGTTGCTAAAGAAAATCATACCAGGTTTTGTTAGTTTTTTTGTTGTTTTCTGATAGAAAAACGTTCAGAAACTCGATCAAAATTATAATAAGCTAGAAAATACCGTTAATTTTTTAGTTAAGGCCTAAAAACCACGTATTATTTTTAGGAAAAAAAATCGGATTTGGTGAAAAGCAATAGTATTTCTAAAAAAAAATGTATGGAACGTTACGTACAAATTACTGAAATAACTTCCTTGATTTATTAGCTATCTAAAAAGATACAGATGTCTACAACTTTTTCCAAAACCTCGATTTTATTAACAAAATACTGAGGACTGACGAGTCTCAATTTGACCGGGATGGAATCAAAAAGTATCATAATTTACATTATTGGGCAGCAAAAGGAGAAAACCTAAAGAAGAAAAGGAAAGGGCATATCAACGGAGGTATTCTGTAAAAGTATGGATGGGATTAATCAATTAGACATCGAATTGGGCCGCATTTTTCCCTCAGAATTTAAAAAAATACGAATTAGGTGAAAAGATTATTATTCCTAAAAAAAAATGTATGGAATGTTACCTAAAAATTACTGAATTAACTTCTTTGATTCATTAGGTACCCAACGAGGTAAAGATGTTTACAAAAAACTGCAAGAACGATTTTTAATTCAATTTGAAACTTGTAGTAGTTTAATGAATAATTGATTAATTTTAGGAATAACAATAAACTAACTAATAATTATTAGTAATTACATATTTTAGGTTCGCAATTAAAAACCAGTTATGATTTTAATCTTTTTTTTATTCAAAATCTTAGTCTTAATCTTAATCTAAATCTAATTTTAATCTTGCTCTAAATGTGAACCTCTTTTTCTGATACAAGCCCAAAGCCTTTTTCGTATTTCCATTTTAGTGACTCTTGTTGGCAAATTCTCACGCATTTCATGAGCTGCATGAAGAATACTCGCGAAGCTCATTTGTGATAATGGGGTAAGCGTACATGAAATCATTCATGTGGCTCCAAAGATAAAAGTTTCAAGGCATTAAATCTGGTCAAGGAATAGGTTCACCTATCGTTCTTGCAGTTTTTTGTAGACATCTTTACCTCGTTGGATAGCTAATGAATCAAAGAAGTTAATTCAGTAATTTTTACGTAACATTCCATAAGTTTCGGATAGGAAATTATATGAAAAAATTTGCTGCAAATGAGCTCTTTTTTTTTTTTTTTTTTTTTTTTTTGACGCTGGGAAATGCATTTACGCACACCTTCCGGAAGCAGCGCAGCGGACTGCGCCGCTTCCGGAAGGTAGTGTGGGACTCAAGCAGGCCGATGGCCAGAATACCCACTAAAACCCAGCGATGTTCCTCCGTGTCGCCTGGTGGCTGGGTTACGGGTACACTTGCGCAATCATCCGCGACCCAGCCGGCGCCGTCCGCCGAGGCAGACCCTCCACCGGGGGACCTAAAGGCCCCCTAACACCGTCTGAGGCGCACCAGGAACATAATGGTGCGCCCCCCGACCCGAGGCGTCTCAACGGGCGACGGATACACCATTCCATCACCCGGAGTTCCTCGCTAGGGGCAACCCTCAAGAGGGCCACACCCGCAGGCGACCCTCAAGAGGTTCACCCCTCGTGTAATTTTTTATAGAGGTTTTCTTCCTCGCGGCCCCTCGCTCAGTGCGTGGGGCCCCCGGTTCCGCTCAGTGCGGATTACGGGTTGCCCGACGGTGGCCGAAGCCAGCGCCCACCGGCCAAAAAGACCAGCGGACCCGCCGCGCAGGGCGTTTCCACCCCCTCCTGTAATTTTTTAACGAGGTTTTCTTCCTCACGGCCCGAAAGCCTCCCCCCCAATTGTCGCCGCCCGGAGTCTCCACAGTCCACTCTGATGAACAGAGAAGTACCAGGATCCTCCAAGCGGCAACCCCCTGCTGGTTTTGGTCCGCGCCGGGTTTCCCCGGTACCTCCCATATCTGGGAGGCGTTCCCCCATCCGCCACCGGGGGGACGCGCCCGATGGGGGACCAGCAACCCCACACGGGAAATGAGCTCTACTTTAAGCCCCTGCAAGGAATGTATCCTGTTACCAGTCACCCTGTATACATAAGGGTCGAGCACAGAATCTCCTTTTTTTAAGTCGGATAAAAAGAGGAAACGGAGGGGTACCTATACGTAGGCATTGCCCGTCTAAAAAAAAATTATATAAGTATTGACGAATATTTCACAGGAATATTTTTATCCTCAAATAATAATAATAATGGCAATACAACCAAAAGTAATAAGCAACCAACCCAAAGCTGAAGTAGTAAAAGGTAGAAACATACTGTCGATTGTTATAATTTCTTGTTTTCCGATGTTTATCGATTCCGATGTTTCCGATGTGTTTAAATAAGTAACTAATTATATTGTATATTAAAAATTTTTATTAAACATAAACCTGACACAAATGCATTCAACTATATATTAATTAAAAAGCAGTTTAATGTTACTGCATAATTTAGATTCATGTCTTACCTTTACATTTATGTCGTTATTAACACTACAAATTAACGTTAATTTGAACGTCTTTGCTGATGAATGTATTCAGAGTAAGTGTTAGTCTAGAAAATGATCTATTTATGTATGTAACATATTATTATTTATTTAATAGTTGTGAAAAAAGTACTTACAACAAAAAAAACCGGCCAAGTGCGAGTCGGACTCGCGCACGAAGGTTTCTGTACCATTATCTATAAAAACGGCAAAAAAAATCATATCTGTTCCATGAAAGCCCCCTTAAATATTTGTTTTATTTTAATTTAATTATTTATTTTTAAAGTGAATATTATATATATCTAAATATTCTGTGAATATTTCAACTGTCTAGCTACGGCAGCGGGTAGTATACGGCAACGGGTGTCTGTCCGTTGCCGTTATCAATATCTAGCAAAAACGACCAAAAAATCACGTTTGTTGTATGGGAGCCCCCTTAAAAAAAATTTATTCTATTTTTTAGTATTTGTTGTTATAGCGGCAACAGTGTGTGAAATTCATCATCTGTGAAAATTTTAACTGTCTAGCTATCACGGTTTATGAGGTACAGCCTGGTGACAGACGGACAGACAGACAGACAGACGGACAGCGGAGTCTTAGTAATAGGGTCCCGTTTTTACCCTTTGGGTACGGGACCCTAAAAATGAAGTTATAAAGTAGTTAACCTCGACAAATCATGCGTTACAATCTATACTAATATAATAAAGCGGAAGAGATTGTTTGTTTGAACGCGCTAATCTCAGGAACTACTGGACCGATTTCAAAAATTCTTTCACCGTTGGATATGTAAGTGATCCTTGAGTGCTATAGGTTATATTATATGTACCACGGGCGAAGCCGGGGCGGACCGCTAGCATCAAATAAATTGTATCTAACCGCGGAGACAAATTAGCACGGTGCGTATAGTAGACTAGGGTAGATACCTTTAAAAATAATAAATAAAAAGTGAAAGAAAATCACAGTATGATGAAACCCATTGAAAAAGGAGGAGAATATTATAAAAATAAAAGGAAAAATAATTTACGAGCGATCTGAGCTCGGGAAAAAAAGGGGGGGAGTTTTAAGGGTAAAAAACGGTTTATCTCGATTTCCGGCAAAACTACAAGTCCTATGGAAAAAAATTGAATGGCAAATTTGTAGGTAATAAAAAGATCTACAACTTTTGTATTTACACTATTTTCACATAACCTCAAAATTTATGTGAAAAGTTAAAAAAATCAAGATTTTGGTTTTTTATTTTTGTCTTTTACAATAAATATTTTTTTTGTCACGGAATTTGGTGAAAACTTAGCTTTTTATGTCCCAAATACACTGTAATTTATTTGATTCTATCATAGCTAACTCTATTTGAAATAAACGATTAGATATAATTATTAATAAGTAGTATACAATTTTTGAGTATGCTCTCTTAGTTAAGCGACTGCGTAGCTGCAATCATTGCTTTTTCAGGGTTCCGTAACCAAATGGCAAAAAACAGAATCCTTATGTCACAGCCGTATGTCGCAGCCACTTTTTTCCGAAACTATAAGAACTATACTGTTGAAACTTGGTAAGTAGATGTATTCTGGGAACCGCAGTAAGATTTTCACACAAAAATAGAAAAAAATCAAATAAATTTTGGGGTTCCCCATACTTAGAACTGAAACTTAAATTTTTTTTTCATCAAACCCATACGTCTATGGATAGTTAGTAGTTCTTCAAAAATGATAATGAGGTTGCTAATATCATTTTTTTTTTCTAAAATACATAGTTTGCGCGAGAGACACTTCCAAAGTGTTAAAATGTGTCCCCCCCCTCTGTATATTGTAATAAAATAAGAGAATGTAAAAACTAAAATACATGATGTACGTTACTATGCAAACTTCCACCGAAAATTGGTTTGAACGAGATCTAGTAAGTAGTTTTTTTTAATACGTCATAAATCGTATTATGTTACTTGCTGCTACGGAACCCTTCATGGGCGAGTCCGACTCACACTTGGCCGCTTTATTTAAGCCACGCCGCATGAATTGTGTATAGGATTGTATCGTGATCTAGGTACCTAGATGTGTAGGTATACAAACTATTGAACCATAATATCACTTTGTTGTCAGGGGAGATCTTGGTAGATAGGTAGGTACTTTTATTAATGTTTGGCCAGACCAAAACAACTTTCAAAAATTGCTATTCAGAAAATAGAAACGACGGAAGTTTTTTTAATTAGTAGGTAAGTACCTACAGTAAAAACCAATAACCGTTTTTATAATTCAAACGTAAACATTTTTTATCTACACCCATGCTTTAAATCCTCTATTAAAGATTCTGAAACAGTTAGCTTATTGCCAACATTAAAACACCCAATGTCCTAATAACCATTACATCATCCAAACGGATGATGTTATTTTGTACTGAATTTCATAACAACACTCCTTTGTTTTTTTTTCAATCCCTTCATGCGCAAAGAGTTTCAATATACAGCCACATTCATTGCTTGATGCGCGGTATCTGTATGAATTTCAAAAAAAGAACATTTTCGTTTACAAGCGTTCTGACTACGTCGCGCGCCGTAAAAAAATTAAGTTATTCGAATCCCCGCCATTTTTCTTCGATATTTTTATTGTTAAAAAAAATGAGCGATTCAAGTTTTAATAGCACACCGCCAGATATTTTAAACGCTGCAAAAGACATTTACAATAAATTACTACCGGAAAAATCAAGAACGCGTTATGAAAAAACGTATCAAGATTTTATGAATTGGAAACTATCAAAGGGTTCATCATCATTTTCTGAAGAAGTACTTTTAGTTTATTTTCAAGCTTTATCAGAGAAATTTAAATCTTCATCCCTATGGACCTTCTACTCAATGCTCAAAAGTACACTGAGTATTAATCACAACGTGGATATCTCAAAATATTCAAAATTAATTACCTTGTTGAAACGTAAAGGAGAAGGCTATACAGGGAAGAAATCGAAAACGTTTTCACCTGATGAAATAAATAGGTTTTTAAGCCAAGCGCCTGATCAACTATATCTAGCGATAAAGGTACGTTAGTTACTTACTTCATTATAATGTTATTTTTCTTGTGATATGATGAATAAATTACAATATTATTCTTTCAGACTGCGCTAATATTCGGAACCATGGGCGCATGCCATACAAAATGTAAATTACTACTAAAATAAATAATTCTTTCATTAATTCTTAGTTTATTTGTATACTAGATGATGCCCACGGCTTCGCCCGTGTGGATTTATATTTTTGAAAATCCCGTGGGAACTTTTGATTTTCCAGAACAAAAGTAGCCTATCTGTAGTAACCCGTCCCCAAAACGGAAAAATCCCGTGGGACCCCCACGATTTCGGAATACAATTCCTTACAGCATCAGGGTTGAGGAGTTGGATATGTACCTACTCGAGTTCATTCAACGATAAAGTCTTTAATTGGTACCCCCAATATCAATTTAAATAACCGAAAGTTTCTAAAACCCATTAGTTTTGGGGATTAGGTCCCCTACAGCATCAGGATTGAGGAGTTGGAATCCAATTTTTTTATAGAACAGGGTCGCAATGTTTCTCTATCGATTAAAAAAAAAATTACGCAAATCGGTTCAGAAATCTCGGAGATATCGGTGTACATAGGTAGAAAAACACAACTCCTCCTCTTTTGAAAGTCGGTTAAAAAAGTAGCCTATGTTACTCCCTGGTTAATTCTCTACTTGTATGTGAAGGTCCCGTCAAAATCGGTTCAGCCGTTCCGAAGATTAGCCCGTTCAAACAGACAGACAGACAGACAGACAGACAGACAGACAGACAGACAGACAGACAGACAGACAGACAAAAATTTTAAAAACGTGTGATTCGGTTATGGTAGCGTTCAAATAACCATATGAGCTTAATATGAGGTAGTTATTTCGATATTACAGACAGACACTTCAATTTTATTTATTAGTATAGTATTAGTATAGATTAGTAATGGATGATATTAGGTTACTACTAGGACTGGCTGTTTTAATGTTAGCAGTAAGCTAACTGTTTCAGAATCTTATAGAGGATTCATATTATGGGTGTAGATAAAGTCTTGTATGCAACTGTTGATAATTAGGTATTAAAACACTCATGTGATACTATTATCACACTCAGCTTCGCTTCGTGTGATAAACCCACATTCGTGTTTTAATACCCCTTATTACACAACAGTTGCATAAATAACTATTTCCTGTACATATTAGTAGTAGGTAAGGCCGATTTACACATATTATGAGAAAAACATAAGCAGGAAAATTAAAAATTCAGCTACGTAGGTAGCTCAGTTCGGTGCTTTCTTCATACAAACGTAGGAGGGCGATTACTAAATTATTTGATACTAGAGGATGCCCGCGACTTCGTCCGCGTGGATTTAGGTTTTTAAAAATCCCGTCATACTGTTAAAAGTCGCGCATTATGCGCGACTGGAATCGCGCAAATGGAACTAAGTAATGTGTATTAATTTTTTAATATGTCTTTCACATCACTAAGGTTTTTCCAAATGAAAGTCCCATCGAAATCGGTCCAGCATTTTGGAGATAGACAAACACAAATTTTAATGCACCCTAGATGATAATCCGGACATTCAAAGGTTCCTGTGCAATCCGGATTCCATGTTATATGGAATACTGAGGGTTGTGATGTCTGTAATTTCCGAACTACAAAACTGATGACATACTAAGTAGGCACATGATGATAATAAGAAACAGCAAACAGATTGCTTGGTGTTGTTGGTGTTGCTTGCGTGCGCCAGCCACTTCGGTCGAGCATACCGCACCCTCTATTATATATATATATATATATATATATATATATATATAATATACATACATATATACTACAGCAGTTTCCCGTTTATGAACCTTTTAAATTTTATTGTTTAGGCCGGGCCCGCACTGCGAAATGTATTCGCGCGAGTTATATTCGCGCGGCATATTTTCCGTATTTTGCTAAATATATTTTTTACGCGAATTTTAAATCGCAAGTGCCTGCAGTTTCATACATTTCCATAATATGCAACAGAATTTTTCGAAAAAAATCGTGTGAATAAATTTCGCAGTGCGTGTCCGGCCTTATTGTAGCTTTCCTTGATCTGTGGTTGTAATTTAATACGTCCTCAAATACGTCAAATACAAACACGTCACTCAAACTAGGAATTCAAATGAATTAAATATCAAAATCCATTCAAAATCAAAAACAAACATCAAAATAATGTAAATGCAATAAGTGTTGTAAACATAATGTTTAACATATTAGAAAACAGCTCCGAAAACCATGTTGAACATACTTTGTTACATAGGAATGAGCTTACAGTCCGAGGCGTGCCTGTGGACGCTGCTTGGACTGTTGCGAACAATATTCGACGCCACGCTCTTCAAAGTAAACGCTAATCTTAAACAGGTGCCCAAAAATACATGTTTATTATTAATACGAGTATGATCCCTCAAACTTGAGGTAGAGCATTTAATTAATTGAAACTCCCTAGCAATCTAATATCTCCACCACCACCACCACCTCCACTACAGCCTTTTAACGTCCCACTGCTGGGCACAGGCTTCCTCTCTCATAGGAAAAAGGGATTTAGAACTTAGACACGCCACGCTGCTTCAATGCGTGTTGGCGGGCTTAACGACTATTGTCACATAGTGATAATAACCGGGACCGACTGCTTAACGTGCTCTCCAAGGCACGGGGGTGAAACACCGCCAGCTTCAAACTCCGGGCTGGCACTGAGAATTTCTTGTCAGAAAAACCCAACACCTAACAATTATTTGTTAGGTGTTCGAAACAATTATTTGTTAGGTGTTGGGCCCGACCCGAGAATCCAACCCGGGACCTACCTATCTTGAGCGTTACATTTATGGGTAAGCTTGTTACGTATATCTAATATGTGCTTAGTCTCAGTTTGGAGCGCTCCAAAACTTTATAGTATGCTATAAGTATACTATTGATCGAATCACATTAATGACTTCAGAGCAAAATTAACCCAAAGACTCTTATTTTAGGTCCATTTTACTCTGAAGTCATTGTGATTCGATTAATAGTACACTTATAGTATACAATATACTATAAAGTTTTGGAGCGCTCCAAACTGAGACTAAGCACATATTAGATACGAGCGGATACCCGCGACTTCGTTCGCGTGGATATTGATTGATTTTAATAATCCCGTGTGAATCATTTTGTTTTTCCTAAGCTCCTTTGAGCTTATACCTTGCTAAAAACTGTAAAAAGTTCACTGGCGGATGTTTAGGTACATCAAAATGTAAACATCCGCCAGTGAAAGTCCCATCAAAATCGGTCCAGCCTTTCTGAGATTAGCTGGTAATCTTTAAAGTATCTTCTTTCTAACAAAAAAAGAATGAATGAAATCGGACCACGCGTTAATGAATTACAGCTAAGTACACATTTTAACTTTCATCCCCTCTCCCTAGGGAACCGTGCTGAATTTCGGGATAAAAAGTATCCTATATGTTACTCCATAGTATGAACTTAAATCATACCAAGTTTAGTTTTAATCCATTCAGTAGTTTTTGCGTGATGCGCGCACAAACATACAGACAAACAGACAAACAGATAAACAGACAAACAGACAAACAGACAAACAGACAAACAGACAAAAATTTCAAAAATACCTTTTTTACGTTCTATTACTTATCCCTAACATCCCCCAGTTATTAAATGGAAGCAGGCGTTACTTTGCGGAATTCCATGATATACAATGAATATAAAATTATTTTGCTATAATCCGCTAACAGTGACAAATTTGTAGGCACAACACCACACAATCTTGTAGGCACAACACCACACAATCTTGTAGGCACAACACCAAACAAATTCACCACAAAACAAACTCGACGATCGTTTCGCTCCGACACCGGAGCATCTTCAGGAGATGTCGACTTCACAACGGACGATTGCAATCGTCCGTTGTGAAGTCGACATCTCCTGAAGATGCTCCGGTGTCGGAGCGAAACGATCGTCGAGTTTGTTTTGTGGTGAATTTGTTTGGTGTTGTGCCTACAAGATTGTGTGGTGTTGTGCCTACAAGATTGTGTGGTGTTGTGCCTACAAATTTGTCACTGTTAGCGGATTATAGCAAAATAATTTTATATTCATTGTATCCCCCAGTTATTATTTTGCAAAAATCTTCAATGTACAGATACGGCAAGTCTACGATTTTATTATATGTATAGATAGATATGTATAGATAGAATAGAGTATAGATATGGTAAAACACCTATAGTCAAACTTTTAATTATCTGCAGTAATCTGACGTTTCCTAATGTCATTTCGTAAAATAATGTTGCCAACCCCATTTCTATAGTGATGTGATACGTTCAATTCATTCAATTTCATTCACAAAAGTTTCGTTCAAAGTTACTCTTTCATTATCATCATAATTTTATTTATCTATTAAGTAAATCGATGGCTCCTACGTATAAAAGCCAAATTAACAATTTTGTCATCTTGACTTTTTGTGGCAAACGCATCCTATTGGTACAATTAATTATATGAGCTTTAATTGAAAAAAAAAGTAAGAAGTACTATTTCTATTGCAATAACAGCCTATGTGTGTTGACGATATCTGTCATAGTTAACATGCTAAGTTGCTACTGCCCTTTTATTACAAAAAAAAAAAAATTTTAAAAGAATACCTACTAGTTATTCAGAAAAAAATATATTTAACATTATAATAACATATTTACATATTTTTGGAATCTACTTATAATTTTCTAGATGATTTTGACCTCCCTGGCGCAGTGGTTTTGGTCTTTTTTTTATTTATTTTTTTAATTTATTTTATTTACAATACATAATATTAATATTTTTACATTGATTACTTCGTGCTCGTAATCGCTTATAAGTGGGAGGTCCCGGGTTCGATTCCCGGCAGGGGCAAGTTGGGATTTTATAATTTCTAAATTGTCTTTGGTCCTGTCTGGTGGCAGGCTTTAACCGTGGGCCGTGGCTGGTTAGCACCCGACCGGCAAAGCTGTGCCGGCCGGCCGCCAAACGATTTAGCGTTCCGGTACGATGCCGTGTAAAAACCGATCAGGGGTATGCATACCTCTCTCAAGTTTGCCCGCTTCCGTCTTCGACAGCATCATCACTTACCATCAGGTGAGATTGCAGTCAAGGGCTAACTTGTAGTTGAATAAAAAAAATAGATAATGATTATGAACTTAATCTGATTTTTAATTATTTTTTTCAACTTTAGTCTTTAATGCGGGACCATGGTCATCACATCATTTTTTCTTAAATTTTACTAGCCTATGTCACCTAGAATAAGCTAAAGATTCTAACGATACCTACCTTATTCATCAAAATCGGTTCCGGCATATATAGAAGTTATGGTACAACATACAAACATACATGAACCCTGAAAACAATATACTCCTTTTTTTCAGGCAGTCCTTTAAAAAGGTTCTTTATGTCGATTCTTTTAAACACCGATGACCGAGGTTACGCTTTTTCAGGCTGCTGTTGACACTGACGCTTGGCGAATATTTGTCGGCCTTTTAAGCCCTTTATTTTGATACCCCACTCGAGGGTCTTAAAGAAAAAAATTTTTTTCAGCCTGCACATTAAAGTGCATAAAATCCGCCATTTTGATTTTTTATGATTTTTATGTACTTAGTAACATTCAACAAGACAAATCCAATGACGTATAATTTATCAAAATTGGTTGAGCCGTTAAGTAGTTACGAACTGACATAGGAAACGGTCATTTTATACGATTTATCACTCCAAATTGTTTCTAAATATATAAATTGTACACATTTTCGTATTTGCCTTTTGAATCCCTTTATTTTGATACCCCACTCGAGGGTCATGAAGAAAATTTTTTTTTCAGCTCGCACAATAAAGCGCATAAAGTACGCGATTTTGATTTTTTTTTAAATTTAGGTACCCATTGACACTCGCGTCATCGAGACAAATTTAATGACGTATCATTAATTATCAAAATCCGTTGAGCCATTGATTAGTTACAAGCGGACATAGGAATGGACATACATACACACAGGTGAAACACATATACCCAGTCGGGTAAAAAAAGAGCAACCGCCGAGTTTCTTGCTGGTTCTTCTCGGTTGGAATGGCATTCCGAACCAGTGATTCAATTGACGATTCAAAAGTATATCTAAAAGTGTATTTGCATAAAAAACTTTTATTTTCTATTCTATTCTGTTTCATTTTGAATTTACCTTAATTAAAATACCTTAAATTTTACCTTAATAACTAGGACCGCTAATATATATATATATACCTATAGCTAATATACTAGCGGTCTCGGCAGACGTCGTCCTGCCTGGTGACATACCAATATCAGCGCCACCTACCAAGACCCAATAGGTTAGCTGTACTTAGCGGGTAATAGTGTTTTCAAACTATCCAGGAACCCATTGAAATATACACACAAAATTTCATCCAAATCAGTCCAGCCCTTTAGGAAAAAGTACAGAAGAATTATATCGGTACGGGTGAGAGAGTTCCGTATCGACAGGATGAACATTCAATGTTTGACAGTTACGAAACCCATGAACATTTTGTATGGGAAAATGTTTTTTCTTTTATTTTTTCGTCAATTTTCCAATATTTTTAACAGTTATTCTGCTATTCGGGACGAAGACAAATACAACAAATCAAAAACCATGAAAATCGGTCCAGCCGTTCTCGAATTATAAGTGTTCGAACAAACGAGACTTTGTTTTATATATTAAAGATATACGTATTTATATATATACTATATATATAAATATATATATGTAACTTTTGTACATAAAATATAATAATTACTTAAAATAAAAACTTTAATTTGAATAAAATAATTGAATGATTCAAATCAATCACCTGTACCCCATCCCTATTTTATTTTCGTTAAAAAGTGACAACCCACGAAACTTCACATTACTGCATCCAATTAAAAGTCGAAGTATAGAAGTCAGCCCCGCACCAGTAGTCAGCCTTTACGGACATTATTTCCATCTAAATAGTGTTAACATTTGGGTACACATTTAAAATTAAGTTTAATCGAATCCGTGTCTCCTTATTTTCGAATATGCCCACCTACATACCAATAGCATGTCAGGTTGATGAGCTATACTCGTTCATTTGCACTGCTGCCAAAGACATGACTAGATGCGTCGCTTTTACTATTTTTTTCTTAAGGAAACGTGTTCGAGTTTTCGGTAAGTTTCTGTCTATATTTGTTGCAATTTGTGATGGATTGTTATACTGGGTTACAATAAACTGTTTATTTTGTGATAAAATCAACTAATACAAGCATTTTATTTTTTTAATATTTGTTTAATATTCTGTAATTTAGATGGCTGACTATTGGGTATCGAATTTTTAAGGTAGATTCAGTAGTCAGCCATAAGTGGCTGACTAATGGTTTTTTCATGACTTTCTTATATGTAGTTGAAATTAACGGAGCAAATAGTCCCAACTTTGCTCATTACTTTGGGTTTAACTCTTCTAAGACGAAAAGTGTATTTTACCAGTAGTCAGCCGAGTACAAATATAACTTGCATGTCAGGGGCTGACCAATGGATCTACAAATCCAGTATTCAGCCGTTAGTTCTGTTGCACAAAATAGTACCTTAAAGCCTTTTTCATTAGGGTTAAATTTATGCCCGCTTATTTTGCCTTGAAAATGATTTGTTTTTGAATTCCACCATATCAGAAAGACCAATCCACCAATATAAAGAAGAGCAATTAACACAGGCTATGGTGGCAATTAAAAATGGGATGAAGATAAGAGATGTCAGTCGAGCTTTTAGCGTTCCACGAGGGACTCTACAAGATGTACTGCATTTAAGGGTCCCAGAAATGCCCCATAAAATAGGACCGGACTCAGTTCTAACCAAAGAAGAAGAAACTGCCCCTTATTTTACCCCTTATTTTAGTCCCATGGGGGTAGAATTTGCGAAAATCCTGAATCACGTTTTTCTTAATTTTTAACGGAAAGCTAATATCAATTTTCATGCCTATAACTTGAAAAATGGCGTGAGAAATGATGGACTCTTATACAAAGCTTCATCGCTTGGGGATGAAATTTCTAAGTCCTGAAACACGTACTTCTTTATTATCAACCAAAAATCTAAATATGTATTTTCATGGACATAACTTCAAAAATGAAGGACTTTCATACAAACTTCCATCCCCTATTTCACCCCCTTAGGGGTTTAATTTTACAAAAATCAGTTCTTAGCGGATGACTACATCATAATAGTTATTGACAGATGGTAGATCAGTCAGTTAGTCACTTTTTCCTTTATGTTTTTAGGAAAAATGAAGGACTTTCATACAAACTTTCATCCCCTCGTCGTCTCAACCAATAGACGATCTTGTGCCGCCTGATTCCAGCGGTTACCAGCGACTCGCTTGAGATCTTCTGTCCATCGGGTCGGGGGTCTACCAACGCTTCGTTTACTGGTGCGAGGTCGCCATTCAAGCACCTTGGGACCCCAACGTCCATCGGTTCTTCTAGCAATGTGCCCCGCCCATTGGCACTTCGCGACTCGATGAGCTATGTCGGTGACTCTGGTTCTCCTGTGGTTCTTCTCATCTCTGATTTGATCCCGCAGGGATCCAAGCATAGCTCTCTCCATCGCCTGCTGAGTGACCCTGAGCCTTCTTATGAAGCCCATTGTTAGCGACCATGTCTCAGATCCTTAAGTCATCACTGGCAACACGCACTGTTCGAAGACTTTCGTCTCCTGATTATGAATTTTCATCCCCTATTTCATCCTATTAGGGGTTGAATTTTACAAAAATCATTTCTTAGCGGATGACTACGTCATAAAAGCTATTGATATTTGATAGATGGTAGATCAGTCAGTTAGTTAGCTTTTCCTTCATATATTTAGAAGATAGAAAATAGATAAGTGAGAGGCTGACTACAGGGTAACACATGGCTGACTTGTGGAGAAATGAGGCTGACTACTGGTGAAAAGTGCCATAATTTGTTTAATGTTGATTTTTCATATAGTCCAATTATAAATATAAGCTTTTGTTAATTTTTTTAAAAAGTTTAATAAACAACCTTTCTGAAAATCATTATTATTTTTATTCATAGTGTTTAATATTTAAAATATAGCCGAATCAAATCTCAGTTCTCACTAAAAGGCTGACTACTGGGTGTTTTACCCTACGTAACAAGCTTACCCATAAATGTAACGCTCAACATAGGTAGGTACTTATTATTTTCGCGTGGATTTTCGAACTATGTACCCTTCCACTTCAGCTTTGCAATCCGTTGAGCTATGTCGGTGACTCCGGTTCGATCTCCTCATTTTTAGGGTTCCGTAGTAAACAAGGAACCCTTATAGTTTCGCCATGTCCGTCCGTCTGTCCGTCTGTCCGTCTGTCCGTCTGTCCGTCCGTCCTCGGTTAATCTCAGAGACTATTAGTGCTAGAAATCCGTAATTTGGCATGAGTATAAATATTAATCACGCCGACAAAGTGGTGAAATAAAATTTTGATAAATATTTTTTTTAGGGTAGCTCCCCTACATGTAAAGTGGGGATGAATATTTTTTTTCTCGTCTACCCCATAGTGTGGGGTATCGTTGAATAGGTCTTTTAAAAATACTGTGGGTGTGGAAACATCATTTTTCGATTTCTAGATCCGTTTGTAAAATATGATGTTTTAAAGTGCAAATTTTTATTAGAGTCAAGTGTCCCCCCCCCCCCTCTATCAGCCAAATGGCAGTATATAGGAACTTGAAAAAATTCACAGCAGTAGGGTATATACTTAATCAATTTTAAAGGAAAACTATCACGGCTAAGTAGGGTTCACAGGTTAAGGAGTTATATCTGTTTTTCGAGGATTGTGACTACGGAACCCTACACTGCGCGTGGCCCGCCACGCACTTGGCCGGTTTTTAATTTGATCATGTTGGGACTTGAGAAACTCCAACCAACTGTATGTATAAGTATATTGTAGTTAGTACAACTTGTTTTCTGTGTCAAGGTATGGCAAATGAAAATGCCTCCGGAGATAACAGTCCCGGTGCAGCGCGCGCTCCGCACGATGATCTCCGGCGTGATGCTGGCGCAGTGCTTCACGGTCTACGTCTACCTCGCCTCCTACATTGTGCTGTTGTATCCCGTGTTTTTGGTTTGTTACTATATATAATATCTATAAACCCTCGGCCTATTTTGACGACCTCCCTGGCGCAGTGGTGAGCGTGAGCGTCTTATAAGTGGGAGGTCCCGGGTCCGATTCCCGGCAGCGGCAATTTCGGATTTTATTATTTCTAAACTGTCTCTGGTCTGGTCTGGTGGGGGGCTTTAGCCATGGCTGGCTACCACCCTACCGGCAAAGCCGTGCCGCCAAGCGATTTAGCGTTCCGGTACAATGTCGTATAGAAACCGATCAGGGGTATATATACTTCCAAGTTAGCCCGCTTTCATCTTAGACTGCATCATCACTTACCATCAGGTGAGATTGCAGTCAAGGGCTAACTTGTAGTTGAATAAAAAAAAAACACCTGCCAACTTGTATGGCCGGGAGGGTCTAAGCTCTACATCCCTCTATCCTACAGAGAAAGAGGCAGATTCTATAACACATATACACGAAGATTGCGCCTTTATACTTTGTAGTAGGTATACACGAGAGAGATGTATTCATAAAATCTTTCTATTTAATTAATTGTGTCAATTAATGTGAGTAGCTCCACAACAGATCTACTCATTTAATGGTTTCATATCGATTGGAATTCGGAGGTTATTATGATTGCATTCCAATGAATCATAACCCATTGGCTGTGCGCCAATAGAGCATTGTAATACGTTTGTAGATATAAGTACATACGTCTTATGTTCAAGAGATGAATCAGAAAAATATTGTACAACTACATGATGTACGTGACTTCATCTGCGTGTATTTAGGTCATTAAACAGCGCTTGGGAACTCTTTCCCGGGATAAAAGGAAGCATTTGTCCATCTTTGAGATGCAAGCTATTTCTATGCTTTTAGTTAAAATCGGTTCAGCCCGTGATGTATTAAATATTGTACCTAATATCGATAGATTTTATATTATTAACCTAAATATTAGGAGTTACCCTAAATATTTCGGGGACAGAAAGTACCCTAAGCATACCTAGTAAGTAGGTATACGTATTTAAGGATAGTACTCCTCGTATTATTCTGTCCTCACTGCCTGTGAAAATCCCGTCAGAAATGGTTCAGCCGTTCCGAGGTATGCAAAAACATGAATCGTTCGATTGCTATACTTGAGTACTATCTCAATTAGTACCTTCCTTCTAACTTGGAGTCCAGAACGTGCCTTAACAAAGTAGTTAATCGCGGCGATCAAATAAGTATATAGTTCGTTCGGTAACTTAGTGTCGGTACAGGCGCACGTGCTCTTAGTATTCTGCTTTTATTTTTATTACTTTTTTTCTGTTTGTAATTTTTTTTCTATTCTAACAGAATCTCCGAATAGTCTGCCAATCCGCACTTGGCCAGCGTGGTAGACTATGGTTAAAATCCTTCTCATTTTGAGAGAAGACCCGTGTTCATGAGAATATTATATTTTATGTTTATGGTTATATTGTAATAAAATACGAATATAAAAAAATAAAAAAAGGAAAGAGAATTTTAATGAAAAAATATGAGTAGGTATAAAACGCCAAAACCCCTTGTGCCTGTACACGCCGCGCGGCATGCTTTGAAGTCGCGGCGGCGTCTTTGGTAAAACACCGCGCGGCCGAGGCGGCCAGACACAAAGAGCGACCGTAAGAAAATGAACAGACTATACCTAGTTATTTAACATAGCGTTTGTTTTTGATTGGTCTCTAATGGCAGAACTGCCTGTGGAATTCTGTCTATATAATCTACTATATAAAAATAAGTCGGGTTTTCCTTCCTGACGCACTCCAGAACGCACGAATCGATTTCCACGGTTTTGCATTCGTTGGAAAGGTCTCGGGCTCCGTGAGGTTTATAGCAAAGAAAAACACGCGAACGAAGTCGCGGGGGTCAGCTAGTAATCCTATGTATTTTACAACTATAGGAAGAACGTCCCACCTTAGTGCTCCCATGGCTTCTGCTAGCTGCGGTCAGGAACCTGCTGTGTGAGCTGATGAGCTTGGCGATAGGCCTCGGCGCGTGCGTGCTGCTGGGCCCGGCGCGCCCGCCTTGCATCAGATTCCTCATCGCCAAGCTGGCTTCGATCATGCCCGCGTTCTACATGTGGATGCTTATTTTAGGGTAAGTATAATAATCGTCACGTACATCAAACGCTGAAGGAAAGTGGAGGGGGTAAGCTATTGTATTACGTGCGTGACAGTTCCCATACGCAGCTATCCCCTCCACGTTTCGTTCAGCGTTCGATGTACGTCGCGCGGGTTATACCGTCGTTGTCGTCTCAATCGGTAGACTAGAAATTGTAACAACCGCTGAAATAAAAGGCTTACAGGCGTTGTATTGATTTTTTTAAATTCATCTACAATTTAGCACTTGACTGCCATCTCACCTGATAGAAGTGGGCTAACCTGGAAGAGGTATGAGAGTTTTTATTAAACCCACAACCCAGTTTCTACGCGGCATGGAACCGGTCCGCTAAGTGGCTTGGCGGTACGGTTTCGCCGAGAGGGTGGCAACTACCCCGACTGAAGCCTCCCACCAGACGAAACAATAGACAATTTAGAAATTATAAATTCTCAAATTGTACCTGCCGGGCATTGAACCCGGGACCTCCCACAATATCACAGCGCTTACTACTGAGCCAAAACGTGTCGTTATAAACATTGTCTACATTTTTTTTTAATAATTTGGCGTGTAAATAAATGCAGATTTAATATGTAAAAATATTTATTTGTATCCGAAGGTATTACCATAATTTGAAAATGACGTCGGCATTCAAAACATTCCCAGCGGTATCGCCACCAAAGGATCTTGATTACGGATTGGAATTAGCTGTACGTAGACGTCGTACTAAGTCTTTACAAGGTGAAGATCAGTTACGCAAAAAACTTATTGCCAGTCTGTAAGTTGCCATATTTATAAAGTACCTAATGTGGTATAAATAAGAATAAAATATATCACAATGGCGTTCATAAATACGGAGTCAAGTCAATTGTCAGGAAAAATAAATCATTAAACGTGTGCCGCAATTTGATATCAGTGACGCCTTGATTATAAAAATGCCTAAAATAAATTTCTGGCGAACCACTGACACCGGGTATTTTCATTAAAAAAAAATCTGCCCTAAATCATATTTTGCTCGAGTCTGGTTCTTTTTCCATTTATGCTTCTTGACATATATACTTGCTTCATATACCTAAATCTATTTGCTACATTTTTGTCTCGGGTGTTGACGAATAGGTAATTGTTGTTTTTGTTTGGTAAATCTAATTTCAACGGTTTAAAATTTAAAATTTGGGATTTTGGTTTTTTTGGACATATCTGCATAAACTTAAAAATCAATTACCCACTTAAAAGCCAAATTATTTAGCTTTTATTTGTTTTCAAACTAATTTTTCTCGATAAATCAGCGACACTTGTCTTGACTATGTACCTACTCTAGTAACTATTAATTTCATCGACGAGCTATAGACAACGAGGTATACATATACCATTATTACCTGCAACTTTATACCTATTAGGTACATAATGTGAATTATTTTATAATTTCATAAATTTTATTATTTTAACAGTTACACCGAGCAAGCCTCGTTGTCGGGCAAAACGATTACACCAACTCTGACAAGTATTCTATCAAACAAAAGATTATCAATCGCCAGCAATGAAGATATTACGTTTCCTTTAGACGCTATGTGTCCCTTCTCCGTTACATCTAACAGAACAATACCTGATATAGGTACCGACGAAGACTGGTTTGGTGGCGAAGTAGTGTTACCTCGTGATGCGGACCGCATCCTAGAACAGTTTGTGTTGATGTTGTTGCGAATAGGTGCTTATTTGAAAAAAGAAAATTCAGAACCGATGGAACTTTTAAATAATTCTAATTCGCAAACGGTTTTACCGAGGCACAACCGAGTTGAATGCACTGCCATGCCTTCTGAAAGAACAGATACGCCTCCTTTAGTTGGAAACAGTAAAAGAGGAATTGCGTCATATTTGCGCGATTATCCACAAATTTTCAGAAAAAGAACTGAAGTTTTAGGCACATTAAATATACCAGAAAGTAAAGTACCTGCAGTTAGAAGTAGTTCCAGTTCTCAGTCTGCGAAAACTACAAAAGAAGTATCAACAGACACTTTACCTTCCGAATTGAAAAACATTTTGGCTACAGAGGAATCCAGAGACGTTCCTATAAATTCACATGAAATGATAAATGACCAAAATTCTAAAAATATTTGTGATCGAGTAGAAAATGAACAAATTCCTAATAATTCAAAAACAGATTCAGTCACAACCATTCAGAGTGTTATTGACGAACTGAACGCTAGTGTTGAGTCAAAAGATAGTAAAATTCAAGACAAATAAAAGGGATGACGGAAAACTCAGAATCGAAAGATACATTTTTAAATTTTAATAAAAATCAAACAAATATATCAAGGACAACCAGTAATGAAGATATTGTTAATTTAGAGAGATCTAGGAATAAAGGTTCAAACGATAGTCAAAGTAACAATCTGAATCAAAAAAATTGATTTTTTTACTTTTGAAATAAAAACTGCTTATTGAATCAAATTTTTAATTATTCTAACAATATAAGATTACTTAAATCTTAGATTATAAGAATTAATTTTGACAAACAGTATGTTGAATAGCGCCGTTCAGCTCCAAATACATTAGTCTGTAATTAAACTGATTCGGGTCAATTAAATTAAATTGATACATAGGTAATCGGTTGGTAATTATCCACGCTATCTGTGGAGTTTCATGATCGATTCGTAAGTCATTGGGGAATACTAGCGTTTTGTTATTTTGCGCTACAATATCTAAATTTTCAATCTTGTAAGGTCTGCGCGTATTCCAACAACCGATACTGTCTAGCGAAATGAGGTTAAAGAACATGACACCGTTGCGGTCTATTGCTGCAGCGGACACTTGTCCCCTCATACCGCGACTCTCGCCGAGTAGTCGAAATTCGTCAACCGAGTTGTTCACGCGCGAAGGATCTCGTATCACTGAAGTTTGTACCACGAACTCGAGGGAGCTGGACATAGAGTGATAATAGAGAGGTCGATCTCCGCGGTGCACTTGTCCTAAAGACATCCCAAAGAGGCCATCGGACCATTGATAGTTTAAGCCGTGCAGTGTGTAATTTGATAACAACGGTTCCGGGTAGAATGTGTAGTGACTGAACCGCCAGAACGATGCGTCGGCGGCTTTAAACACAATGAGACCAAATCTCCAAGCGTCGGCGATGTAAACGTGTACATTAGTACATTCGGCATCTCTTGTGTCGATAACAAGATTTGTAATCAGAGAGTTTTGTAAAACAAATTCACTGGGTATAGGGAAACGTCCGAGAACGGTGTCTGTGTCCACATCTATAGCAAAAAGTGTAGGCGGACATAATTGGCGTGGGGTTTCGAAAGCTTCTACTTGCCCAGAGTCGATGGCCCACATGACTCCGCAGTGGTCTATATTCATTCTGAATATAGACGTGAAACCAGTGCAGTTACCTGTAAAACAAAATTAAAAATCGTCAAACTACTGCTATTGAACGTAGTTACATAATTGAAAATTAATTGCAAAATGTGTAGTATATTATTAAGTTAAGTTATGATTATGTAGATAGAAATTACCACATGCTCTACGATAAAGAATAAACACTGTTAGCCAAGCTGTCGCGGTCGATCCGATGAGAAACTAAGCCATCAACCCGTGTCGTTTATACTAACATCATCTCTTTGATCAGCCAACCGTTTTTGCCCTTGATTTTTATTCTTTTTATCTTTAATTTTTCCAAATTTTGGTTCATAATAAATAATAATATCATAACATGAATTCAAACCATAAGAAAAATATGTTTCTTATGTTTTGTTTACAGAAAAACACCGACGCAAAGCCAGCATATTTTGGAGGCCTGGGAAGCACAAACATTCAACTAGGTATACCTATGGAGTTTTTACATTTGTTGAATGGTAAACTAGTATAGAGTGGCATAAATTCTACGGAAAAAAGAACCAACCTGCCGTGTGCCAGTCCCAGCTGGGGAACGGTGTCAGCAAAGGTGATTCCTCCTGTGCCCTTACCGGCAGGCTCGACAGGGACGCTGGGACGCCTTTTTTCCAACGGGGCGTGCTTACAAAGAGCCGATTTTTCCATCTTTCGACACCCAATGGGATAACGTTGATTTGATTGAATTGCCTGAAATGTTTTGTTTTAAGAAATATTAATTAGTAAATTCTAACTTTAAATAATTATTATTAATTTATAGATGATGTAAGTATGATTAGGTAGGTAAGATTACGATGTTGAGACTCGTAGATCTATTGGCTAGCTGAAGAGATTTTACTTAACACTTATCAGTGGAACCCCCAAACATTTAATCGTTAAAACATGTAGGTATAGGTATTATTGGTCCCACTATCAAAGTGGGACCAATAAACAGGACTTGAAAGTCCTGATGGTCCCACTGGGTGGGTCAACCAGTGGGACCAACAGACCGTAGCTGATTTGTTACGGAGCACCGAATCTCGGGTCAAAACAGACCCGAGATTGGGTGGATTCGGACAGATTTTTTTGTCAGAAAAATAACTTTTTCTCAGTCGTCGTTCACATTCTCAGTAATTGCAACCCAACTTGGGAAGTAACACGCCTTGGGTCTCGGAGAGCACGCCTTATTTTTCTCCGGTCGTGTTGGATAGCCGTCTCGTCGGACTATGAGAGCGAGGAAATAGAGAGTGCACCTGTGCACACACTTGTGCACTATAATATATCCTGCAGACCATTACATTATGATCATACGTACCTACTTCGAAGACTGATTGACATCCAAAAATGTAGAGTAGAAGAAAGAATTTAAAGGTGATTTTCAACATTGTTTCTAATGTGTGTCGAGAAACCTAATTAAAAAATTATATTGTACCCGTTTTGTAGCGCCTGCTGCCGATGCTGCGCACTCGGGAAGGCGAAGTCAATTTGCTTCCATCGGTAAAGAGTGCCCAGCGGGTCTTGTTGAGGATAGGAATTTATGTGTGCAGCTAGGCATGTTACCACGAATAGCGATCTCAGAAGCATCTGTAAATGACAAATACACGTAAAATATAACATTAATAAATAATAATTAATTCATCACTACAATACGGACTTATAGGTACCTCCATAATTTAAAACGCTTTAAAAATAATGTACTGAAATACCTGATAATATATTAATTCAATAATTATCAAGTTTACCTTTATTAAGTAAAAGGTAAACTCACACATTAAACAAAATATTCAACGAAAAGTTCGTGAATGAATCTACTGGCAGTACGTAGGTACCTATTGAATAATTATTGCATATCGGAAATAACTTATTTCCACATATTATCGTGTTACATACCTAGCTAGCGTGAAAAAACCACACCTCATAACGGTAGTCAAGTAAGTAGGTAAATAATTATGAAACATAATGAAAATTGAAAAATAATGTTTTAAATAAGTACCTATCTACATTTTTTTTTTAAAAAGATGTTTTTTATTGCGGTAGGCTACATTTAACTAATATCACAGCTAATATTTTTTTAAGTTATAAGCAGCTATTCATATTATAAGCTCGGGTTAACGGGTTATAAAGCTGAAGTGGCAATGTGCGAGGGCACAACGACGTTGGGAGCCCAAGGTGCTGAGTGGCGGCCTTGCATAGGAAAGCACTGGTGTTGACAGACTTCCAGGGCGCTTTAGGTGGACAGACGACATCAAACGGATCGCAGGGAACCGCTGGATACAACGACACAAGATCGCTTACTGTGGACGTCTATCAGTCAGCGACGACGACAACGAAGGACTAAGGCTGCCTTTCTACCAGCGTCACGTGCCGCAGCATGAGAGTAGACACGTTTGTAATATACCACTATAGTTGGGACATTACAACATTACAAACGTGCGAATTGAGTCACAAAGCATTACGATCATAGTGTTGTGAGAACTCTCCCTCGCTCTTTATTACCTGTTATCGACTATCGACAAATCCTTTATTATAGTTACCCACAGAATCAGTAATTCCAGTTCTCCAGCCTGTAAGTGCGAGCGAGAAGTCCGATAAAATGATGTATGACTTGGTTCGCACGTTTGTAATGTCCCAACTATAACAGAATCGCTTCATTTCCAATAGATTGCTGTCACACGCATTTCGCACTACGCATCTTGGTACATCCCTGGTAGAAAGAAAATGCCACAGGCAATGTGCGCTGCCTACTGCACTTCCTCGCTTTCTACCACTTACCCATACTATGGGTAAGAGACAGCATATAGGATCTTTATTTACCATGCGTAAAAAGATTCGCTTCTGGCACACATTGTTAATGTCCCATGACTATACGCGGCTTTTTTTTTTTGGGAAATTGTACATAATACAAGCTGTACATCCCCACAGGTCTAAGCTTCAAATCCCTCTCTCTCCAATAAGAGAGGAGACCTGTGCCCAGCTTTGGGACGTTAAAAGTCTGTCGTGTTGATGGTGTGGCATAATACAAATACTGATCAAAAGTTCACTCTCTCGAACTTAGAATTTTAATAATGCAAACTATATTATGATTAGGTGTAGGTACTTAGGCAAATAGAGGAGTAAAACTTGTTTTCAACAGGTTCCAAACATCCAAGGACAAATAAATAACATCAATTTCCAACTTAAGGAAACAAATATTGTTGAAATTGACGAACACATTGCCAACACGAATCTTAACAAAAACAACACTTCAACACTCACTTTGACTTAATAAAAAATTAAGAATACATTTTATTTTTGAATATCAAAATAACTATGTATGTATGTATTTATTGCAAAATTGAAATTTGAAAGTTCTTACCATTTCATGTTTTAATATTGCACTAAGTAGGTATTTATTATAATTATTGTTACAATCTGTTTTTGAACGTCTCTTCTGTCTTGTGTATTCGGATGTAGTGCTAGGTAGGTAATTCGATTCGCGCGCGGTTCGTTACTCGGTAGTTATGTAAAGAAGTCGACCAACTTGCGGTAAACCAGTTTATCCTCGGGTTTTTACTCTTGCTCCGAGAGCCCATAGGAAACTTCGGTATAAAAGCTGACAGTTGGGATAGGTTCGCCTGATTATGGGGTGCTAGCCATAAGCCAGGTAACCTCCAAGTGCACCTGGGTGCTGCTGGTCCTCTTGGATACGTCCGAGGGGAAAGGCAGTATTCGGGCCGGTGCGCCCCGGTAACATGGTTAATGATTTTCCTACGGGGATATTGTTAGCCATGGCCGATGACCTGGCGGAGGGAGGTTTCTCCGCGTGTCCCTCTGATTAGCAGAGGGCACTGCGGATGAAACTGGGGGTGAGACACCCCGGGGCGGGGGGCGACGATGCCCATCGCGGGAGGAAGAAAACCTCGTTAAAAAATTACGGGAGGGCGCGATCCTCTGGAGGGACAGCCCAGAGGCGAGCGGGAGCCCCAGCTGGGGCGGCTGCCGGACACCTGGGATGCATACTTTGGGTTCCCCAGGCGTCCAGCACAGACAGCATGAGGGTCATGCCGTGGTGGTTTTAGTGGTTGGTTACCTGGTTGGAGTTCCACATAACCTTCGTTCTGCCGCATTCGGCCGCGGAACGGGGGTACCTATAAAAGGTTTCCACCACGTCAAAAAAAAAAAAAAAAGGTTCGCCTGATTATGCCAAGCTGTAAGTTATCGTCTGATTATGGGAAGCTGTAAGTTATCGTCTGATTATGGCAAGCTGTAAGTTATCGCCTGATTATGGCAAGCTGTAAGTTATCGTCTGATTATGGCAAGCTGTAAGTTATCGCCTGATTATGGCAAGCTGTAAGTTATCGCCTGATTATAGCAAGCTGTAAGTTATCGCCTGATTATGGCAAGCTATAACTTCTAGTAGGCGATGGAGAGTCCTAGATCAGGAAATCTTCATCATCATCATCATGATCAACCCATTACCGGCTCACTACAGAGCACGGGTCTCCTCTTAGAGTGAGAAGGGTTTTGGCCATAGTCTACCACGCTGGCCAAGCGGATTGGCAGACTTCACACACCTTTGAGAACGTCATGGAGAACTCTCAGGCATGCAGGTTTCCTCACGATGTTTTCCTTCACCGTTAAAGCAAGTGATATTTAAATACTTAAAACGCACATAACTCCAAAAAGTTAGAGGTGTGTGCCCGGGATCGAACGCACGACCTCCGATTAGAAGTCGGTCGTCCTAACCACTAGGCTATCACAGCTTTTCAAATGCGATATCAGAAATGCGGAGCTCCGTACGAGAGCTAAAGAGATACAAATTTTTGTCCGGACGTCTGTTGATTTGTTCAGGGTAATCTTCGAAACGGCTGAATCGGTTTTGACGGGACTTTCACATCCAGGTAGAGGATTATGCAATGAGCCATCTAGGGGTCTATTTATCGGGGAAATATTTAGGTATCTTGCATAAAAATATATAAGGGACAATATATGTACCTAAGAGATTAAAATATACCTATATTACATCAACAGGATAAATAAGTATATAACGGTCTACCCGCTGAATTTACTATGGCGTTTGGCACAGAGAATTCTTGCACCCCTGAGAAGGGCATAGGTTACATTGTATTGTAGGAAATCAGAGTCCCTACGGGACGTCAAAAATCCTAAATACCTACACGCGGATGAAGTCGCGGGCATTTCAGCTAGTATTCAATTATCAAACTTATTTTATTTAAACAATACTTTCAGCTTTTCACTTCATCGAAAGTATCTACGGGCTCTCAGTGTAGGACCGTCATTAATCGTGAGGGGATATAATATCAAAAATAGTAGTGTAAGGTCAAACTTCTCGGTTTTCATATTTTCATGTCGTAACTCATACATAAGTAAAAAATGTTACATTTTATATTAATTTATGATAATAATATTATGTCGTATGAAGCTAAGAACACAAAACAATAAAATGTTGTGATGGAATTATAGGTACCTACTTACTAGGTACTTAAATTAAGTTTTATGTTCCTCCTGATCAGGCTTCAGCTGATCAAGATGATTGACCGCGGTAGTTAATCTATACTTACTTAATATAATAAAGCGGAAGAGTTTGTTTGTTTGTTTGAACACGCTAATCTCTGGAAGTACCTGTCGGATATGAAAAATTATTTTTGCATTTTGTAATCCAATTTTTGGAGAAGGTATCCCTAAAATCGTCCCATAAGGGGGTAAAATGGGGGTAGAAAGTTTGTATGAAAGTCCTATGTTTTTAAAGTTACAGACCTGAAAATCGGGATTTAGATTATTAGTTTTAAATAATAAAAACCTGTATATTTTATTTTGAAAAATCATCCCTTAAGGGTGGTAAAATAGGGGATGAAAATTTTAATGGGAAGTTTTAATTATACTAAATTATTGTTCTTATCAACTTGAAATTTGGAATGTAGGTTCATTCTAGGGTTTAGATATCAGCCTAGAAAATATTTCACTGAACTTCTCCCCTAAGGGCGCTAAAATGGGCGTAGGAAGGTAAATATGAAAGTTCTATGTTTTTGAAGTTACAGATATGAAAATAGGCATTTAGATTATAAATTTTAAATAATAAAAACCTGTGTAAGTTACTCTGGAAAATCTCCTCTTAAGGGTGGTAAAATAGGGGATGAAAGTTTTTATGTGAAGTTTTAATTATTGTTATTATTAACGTGAAATTTGGAAGGTAGGTTGGCTTAGATTTAGTCTAGAAAATATTTCACGAAATTCTTCCCCTATGGGGGTAAAATGGGGGTAGGACGGTTACATGATAGTTTTGTGTTTTTGAAGTTACAGATACGAAAATCGGCATGTAAGTTATTAGTTTTAAATAATAAAAACCTATTTAAATTATTTTGGTAAATCTCTTCCTAAGGGTGGTAAAATAGGAGATGAAAGTTTGTACAGGAAAGTTTGGGGGGTGGCCAAATGGGGGTAAAATGATTTACTTATATTACGACATTAGTTTATGAATTAAATATAATAAAACAGGGATCCTGTATTTAATTATTATCGGATATAACTATACATAATGATGTGATTTTTTGCAGTTGTATTTTTCTCCCTGGGGAAAGTGCGCGGGTAAGTGTGCGCATGTGCACACTTACCGCCATGAGCAATATTTTAGTAAAAAATGAGTAGTGACTTATATGATTTGCTGGTTAAGTACCTGTTACACCTCGTGAGTTTATTATTATTTTTTATGTTAGTGTCATCAATAAAATAGGGATGGGGTACAGGTGATTGATTTGAATCATTCAATTATTTTATTCAAATTAAAGTTTTTATTTTAAGTAATTATTATATTTTATGTACAAAAGTTACATATATATATTTATATATATAGTATATATATAAATACGTATATCTTTAATATATAAAACAAAGTCTCGTTTGTTCGAACACTTATAACTCGAGAACGGCTGGACCGATTTTTATGGTTTTTGATTTGTTGTATTTGTCTTCGTCCCGAATAGCGGAATAACTGTTAAAAATATTGGATAATTGACGAAAAAATAAAAGAAAAAACATTTTCCCATACAAAATGTTCATGGGTTTCGTAACTGTCAAACATTGAATGTTCATCCTGTCGATACGGAACTCTCTCACCCGTACCGATATAATTCTTCTGTACTTTTTCCTAAAGGGCTGGACTGATTTGGATGAAATTTTGTGTGTATATTTCAATGTTTCTCATTTTCACTTAAATTCTTACGCGGTTTTTTTTTAACAGAAGGTAAAAATGTATCCTCAGCATGCGATGTACTTGGCTGAGCATTCATTTTTTTATTTTATTGTGCTTTACAAAACCAAATGGCAAATTTTACAAAAATAATGAAAACCAAACACAACGTTACAAAAACTTAACAATTGGTAACAAATATAACGCGCAGTAGGCAAAATGGAAATAGTCACACTCAGAACGTAGAAATGAAAATGGACAGTGAAAAATGAAAATGTCGAATGACAAACGAGAAAAATGGCGACAAAATAATATTCGCCGAGCGTCAGTGTCAACAGCGTCAACAGCAGCCTGAAAAAGCGTAACCTCGGTCATCGGTGTTTAAAAGAATCGACATAAAGAACCTTTTTAAAGGACTGCCTGAAAAAAAGGAGTATATTGTTTTCAGGGTTCATGTATGTTTGTATGTTGTACCATAACTTCTATATATGCCGGAACCGATTTTGATGAATAAGGTAGGTATCGTTTGAATCTTTAGCTTATTCTAGGTGACATAAGCTAGTAAAATTTAAGAAAAAATGATGTGATGACCATGGTCCCGCATTAAAGACTAAAGTTGAAAAAAAATAATTAAAAATCAGATTAAGTTCATAATCATTATCTATTTTTTTTATTCAACTACAAGTTAGCCCTTGACTGCAATCTCACCTGATGGTAAGTGATGATGCTGTCGAAGACGGAAGCGGGCAAACTTGAGAGAGGTATGCATACCCCTGATCGGTTTTTACACGGCATCGTACCGGAACGCTAAATCGTTTGGCGGCCGGCCGGCACAGCTTTGCCGGTCGGGTGCTAACCAGCCACGGCCCACGGTTAAAGCCTGCCACCAGACAGGACCAAAGACAATTTAGAAATTATAAAATCCCAACTTGCCCCTGCCGGGAATCGAACCCGGGACCTCCCACTTATAAGCGCTTACGAGCACGAAGTAATCAATGTAAAAATATTAATATTATGTATTGTAAATAAAATAAATTAAAAAAATAAATAAAAAAAAGACCAAAACCACTGCGCCAGGGAGGTCAAAATCATCTAGAAAATTATAAGTAGATTCCAAAAATATGTAAATATGTTATTATAATGTTAAATATATTTTTTTCTGAATAACTAGTAGGTATTCTTTTAAAAATTTTTTTTTTTTTTTGTAATAAAAGGGCAGTAGCAACTTAGCATGTTAACTATGACAGATATCGTCAACACACATAGGCTGTTATTGCAATAGAAATAGTACTTCTTACTTTTTTTTTCAATTAAAGCTCATATAATTAATTGTACCAATAGGATGCGTTTGCCACAAAAAGTCAAGATGACAAAATTGTTAATTTGGCTTTTATACGTAGGAGCCATCGATTTACTTAATAGATAAATAAAATTATGATGATAATGAAAGAGTAACTTTGAACGAAACTTTTGTGAATGAAATTGAATGAATTGAACGTATCACATCACTATAGAAATGGGGTTGGCAACATTATTTTACGAAATGACATTAGGAAACGTCAGATTACTGCAGATAATTAAAAGTTTGACTATAGTTAATCACGACAAGGCGATACTATTAGCGGTACTACTACGTTGCGGATGACGATAAATTGGCGGAGGGGTGCCAGTGTCGCTTCTTTACGTAGTTATTGTTGGTATTCTGCGCTGCTACTGACAGTTTACTGACCCAATAACTGTTTGGCCCGACCCGGGATTCGAATCCGAGACCTCTGATCCGCAGCAAACCACTAGTCTAGTGGTTATAACAAGGCTACTGTATTATTACGTACTTACATAGGTAAATATGCAAATTAGCCCAGCTTGGGTAGGTGGGAGGGGAGATCAAAGCAACTTTCAAATTGTAAATGCTAAGTATACAAGTTCAAACGGCTAATTTATTTCATAAGGCACCAGTGTAAACTTAGTGTAAATTATATTTTACATAAAGGCCTGCGCAGGCGAGGGACAGTCCTCTGCGTATATTTTTGTCCGTCTAACTCTAAATAGATCACTTAAAACTGTAGCATACCGCACACGAGGAATTAATAGTACGACGACCATGCTAGTTACCATAGATAATAGTTACAATGGGACACCGCGGACAGTAGTACCTCGTCTGCGCAGGCCCTAACAATGATCCATGTCTAAGAGTATACGAAAACTTAAAATATAAAGCAATCAATATATTATTATTTATTGTTTTATTGATACATAATATTTTTAAATTATTAAGATAGGTATATTTAAAACAGGATGATGGAACACCTTACACAATACAAAAAAACAAACCGTAATGCACTGCGTTATCTTGAATGAAACAACACATTTTATGCTAGAAAATGAGATGAAAATTTTATTACTTTATATCAACTTTAAATACTTGTTGTATTTATTACAATTTATAATTATAAGCTGATATAGGTACCTATATGCTACGACTTCGTCTGCTTATAGACTTATTGGGAGTTTAAGCAACAAACAACTAAACATCCTTCCAAACTTTCACATTTATAGATAGGTAGGTACCTAAGTAATATGTTGATCTTTATATAGATACTTATTTATTTTGTATTTGATTTGATCCATAGAAAATCTTACGTTTATCTTAAGAACTAAGTAAAGAATCCTCTTTTAATTACACTGTATCTTATCTATGAATAGAATAAACGACTAGTTTCATAAACATAAACATCATTTCTAAATTAGAAAAATTATAAACTTAAGTAGTTTTGAAAAGGTATTCGTTAAGTCAAAGTAGGTACTAATTCTTTTTTGTACAATCTGTAAACTAGACTAAATTAACAGTTCTAAATCTAAAAGTAATGCTATCTTTTTCGGCAGGGAACTGTGCGAACAAAATTATCACCATTGCTGCAAAAGTTGTACACAAACTAAATTGACACGTTTAATTATTATTTCTACCTATGTATCTCTTCACGATGTGGGGTAAAAATATCGTAACCTATCAATTTCATATTTTAGTTTAGCGATTGTGCACCGAATCAGCACTATTTCATAAGATCTAAAAATTTATTATTTCACCCAGTTGCTAGTAAATTGGCAAAACATTCGGATCACACACAGTCCCCCGCACCGCTTCAGTCGTGTCTGCGTACATTATTCGGTAATTATAGTCATCGGCATTCAAAGGTCCATCTTGAAACATTGGCAGCCTATTGGATATCACCCAAACACTCTGACGCGCCTCTTGATCGACTTTTATGTCATTAGGGAATATCAAAGTCTCTGTATTCATCGCAACAACACCCGTGTCCATTTTTCGATACGGCTTCCTCGTATCCCAGCATCCTATACTGTCTCTCGTCACCAAACCATAGAACATGACCCCTCGCCTATCGATCGCCGAGGCAGAAGACTGACCACAAAGCCCCCTGCTCTCACCGAGCAGCTGAAATTCATTAGCACTGTTATTAACCCGAGAAGAATCTCTTAATATTGAAGTCTTCACGAAAAACTCTCTGTAACTTGACATGGAATGGAAGAATAATATTCTTTCTTTGTGTCCATCAATAGGGGTGAGTGCGAGACCAAAAATTCCGTCCGACCACTGGAAGTTCAGGCCGTGTAGAGTATAGTTAGAAGCGAGTGGGTCGGGATAGAAAAAATGATGCGAAAAGCGCCAAAAACTTTCGTCACTTTCGCGAAAAACTAATAGTCCAAAACGCCATGTGTCAGTGATGTAGACGTAAAGATCCGAGCAGTCTTCCCTCCGAGTATCGATGATAATATTCGAATACAAAGAGTCTTCTTTCACGTATTCTTTCGGTATAACGTATCGCGCGACGGGCAAATCAGTTTGTAGGTCAAAAACTATGATGCTCGGTGGACATATTTGTTTCGGGTCGTCCTGGGAATCTATTTGACCTGAATCCAAGACCCAGAGTCTTCCGCAGGGATCGACGCTCATCCGGAAAACGGATGTCAGGCCTGAGCAGTTGCTGTTTTTATCTGAAATGGAATATTTTACTTTAAAAGTGGTCCATAATTGTACATTGCAATAATTAATATTAATAAATTATTGATATTAAACAGAAGATAACATTTTAACATAGCATAGCATAGCAGATTAACATTTGCAAACAATATTTTGCTATCCAGTATGTCGTAGGCGCGTGCAAAGACAAGTAAAAGTATTATATTATATAACTTTTTTACCTATTTTATTCTATCTTCAACTAATTATTAACGAAACATTTTCGAATTATAATTAACTAGATGATGCCCGTGATTTCGTTCGCATTTTCTTAAAATCCTGTGGGAACTATTTGCTTTTCCGGGATAAAAGTTGCCTATTATCTCAATTTCTAAGACGAAAGCCACCTCTGTATTTCTGTACCAAACATCAAAATCGGTTACACTAAGGTTACACTGTTGGGCAGTGAAAGTAGCAGACAGAAAGACACACTTTCGCATTTATAATAGATAATAGTATGGATGTATGTACGTTACCTTCTTACTCGGGTATTTATAAGATACCCAAATTGATACATTGATTTTAGTACCATTTTCATTTATAGGTTACAAAAATTAAAAAGTATCATTTCACTCACTAAAGCCTCTATGGTAGCTCCAATCGGGGTACGGCTTGAGGCGCGGAGACGTCACTCCCCCGGTGCGAGAGACCGTTGCCAGCGTCGCCGGGACACCTGGCCTCCAACTGGGCAGCGTCACCCACACGCGAGAGCCCCAAACTTCCAAACCCAGCGGTAGGACATTCGCTGGAATGTAATCCCTGAAAAGCAATTTGGTATACTTACTTACAAAAACAATTTCCAGTAGATACCTATAACTACCTTAACTGCCTCTTTGGTCTAGTGGTTAACGTATTCGACTGCAGACCACGAGGGCCAGGGTTCAATTCCCGGGTCGGGCAAATAATTGTTAGGTATTGGGTCTTTCTGTCAAGAAATTCTCAGTGCCAGCCCGGAGTTGGTAGTTGGCGGTGTATCACCCCCGTGCCTCGGAGAGCACGTTAAGCAGTTGGTCCCGGTTATTATCACTATCATGTGACGATAGTCGTTAAAGCCCGCCAACCCGCATTGGAGCAGCGTGGTGGGTCTAAGCTCTAAATCCCTCTCTCCTATGAGAGAGGAGGCCTGTGCCCAGCTGTGGGACGTTAGAAGGCTGTAGTGATGGAACCTTATTAACTTTTAGGAGTATAGGTAACGAGTAGCTTTGTGTATCGGAAGCTCTATACCAGTAAGCCTATTATGTATCTCTGTGGATATTTAATTTTACTTGTAGAGTCCAACAAATAAACTCACATGTTCCATTATATAAACGTTGCAATTTTCCCGTAATCATTAATCATTTCACTAATGGACTTTCAAACAAACCGTGAAATTTTACATATTGCTTATTTACCCTGGTGTCAATGTGTCCAATCTTCAACACAATATTTCATATCAGGTTGGTAGATACATATATCATTAATAGTGTAAATATACTTTCAAAAAGTTCAACAAGTCTGTCGAATCAAAATGTCATTCAAATACTTGAAGATGTAACAAATCATCAAGGACGTAGAATTAAGACTTATATCTAAGTTACGACAGTAGTAGGTATCTTATGTATTTGAATGTCCTAACAAAACCTCTTCTCACTCCAAAGCATTCGTTCTAAAATAGTATTTTACATCCGCCATCGTTTCTATGACAAGCACGATCATGGCCCATTAACACTTTAGTTTCCTAATGGTTTGGGATATTCCAGCAGCCTTGGTTCGCCTGCGGATCTCTTCATTCCAAATCTTATCCTTCAGGTAAACTCCTAACGTAGATCTCTCTTAAGCAGATCCCCTTGTCAGAGTTCATGTCTCAGCGCCATAGGTAAGACGGTATGGACACATTGATTAAAGACTTTCACCATCAGGTATTTTAGACGACGAAAAGCCTTGACTCAATTGTCGAAGAGCTGCCAAATATAAGATATACCTACATGCTTACAGTAAAAAGAATTTGAAAATCGGTCCAGAATGTTACATGATTAACCCTAGGTCGGTCGCATGGGGTCTTTGAAAGCCCGGGGTTTGCAAAAACTGTCATATTTTTTTTAATAGTTATGATACGAACTTGTAATTTATAGTAGCTTCCTAAAATATACTTAAGTATAAAATAGAGCAGTTATCACTGATTTAGCGCACTGCGTTTGCGCATGATAAACGTTTGTTTTGCGCGCGGGCTTCAAAAGACCCCACGCGACCAAACGTGTAACATTTTTTGTTTGAAGGCAGACACTTACATTATGTTAATTTTAACCGAAAATGGAATATATATATAGATTGTACGAAGGCTAGAAGAACAGTCCGAAGATGATGTAGATGTTACGATCGATGAAACATTGGTAAACATTTTGATTTTGGACCTGACGTAATTGAAAAAAGTTCTCTTGAAATTCAAATTCAAATTTCATTTATTCAAAGTAGGTACACTGTACACTTTTTGAACGTCAATATATTATAAAGTACCTACATGAAAGTGATGTAATGGTGATAATTACTACGGAAACTTAAAACTAAAACTACGAGGGTTCCAAACGCGCCCTGGTCTGAGAAGAGCCCACAACAAACTCAGCTGATTCTGAGGCATCCTGAGCTGCCCGAATAACTGGATTCAGACAATGATGATGAGGATAAGGTTCCACTCGCTCGACAAATAACATTTATGTATTTATTAACATCAACCACATATTATGTTATTAGTCGGAAAACTACGCCATCGAAATACTGAAACGATATTTAGCTGGAAAAAAACTGCTCCTAATCCTTCAGTCAGAGACAATATTGGAATACAATTAGCCAAATAGGACCAAGATACGCGAAGACTATTTCAAAACACATGCATTTCATCTTTTTGATGATTATAAACACCCTCCCGAGAACGCTCCGGTGTGGCAGTATATGAAGCGCTTTTTGGTCCTGATGTCCTGCAAAATCGATGTGAAAATCAGCCACAAATGTCCAGAAAGAGATGCACATATTGTCCACGATATATTTGATAGAAAATATTCGACAGGATGCTTTTTATGTCGCCAGAATATATTCCCGAAGCATGCAGCATCAAATTGCGCAAGCTGTTCGAAATTGCAAAATGAGGTGTAAAAATTTACTAATGTTTATGAATTCATTCATGTTGTTTTTTGTGATTTCGTTAAAATAAGTCTTATTTTGATAGTTTGTGTTGATTTTAGAAAGAAAATATAATAAATGATTGGTTTTATATTAATTTAAACTAAAGTTGCCGAAAATGAGTCAAAAATGTTTTTCTCTAGTGGGACTGAGTCTGACGTACCTAATCTTATAAAGATTTAAAAGATTATAATACTTTTATTTTAAAATACATCTTGGTACCTTAATAATACATAAATAAAAAATCAAAATATACGAAGTAATTATATAAAAAAAATATAAAATAAAACGGGGCTTTCAAAGACCCCATGCGACCGACGAAGTTACAAAAATTAGCGCGACCGACCTAGGGTTAAGTAAATTATACCTATAGCGATAATATATCACATATTTGGAGTTGTGTGCAGGTGTATTTATAATACCTACCCATTTCATCATCATCATCATGATCAACCCATTACCGGCTCACTACAGAGCACGGGTCTCCTCTCAGAGTGAGAAGGGTTTTGGCCATAGTCTACCACGCTGGCCAAGCGGATTGGCAGACTTCACACACCTTTGAGAACGTTATGGAGAACTCTCAGGCATGCAGGTTTCCTCACGATGTTTTCCTTCACCGTTAAAGCAAGTGATGTTTAAATACTTAAAACGCACATAACTCCGAAAAGTTAGAGGTGCGTGCCCGGGATCGAACCCACGACCTCCGATTAGAAGTCGGTCGTCCTAACCACTAGGCTATCACAGCACCTACCCATTTGCAATGGCGTAACTACGATGTCTCTCTGAAGGGAATTCGAAGTCCACTTGTTTCCACTTGTACAATGTGCTGAAGGGCAGGGTCTCGGTGTCAGTGGGCTGTATCACCGGCTGTGTATGAGCGAGCCCTAGCATCGCAAGCCAGAGCGTGACGCCCGCTGCGCGAGTCCGTTCTGAAATAAGAAACAAAAATATTCATGAGATATCTTCCTCTACTTCTTCGACTTAGCGTGGACCTATGCAGGTGGCCTGGGACCACTTTCCTGCATTTTTTTGCCCACCAGCGTAAAACGTTTTCTTGGGCAGTTTTAAGATTTAGGTCCAGGGACGCCGATGTTGAGATCTCTGTTACCGATGTCACTTTGATGGTTTCCGTGCTACATGACCGTACGATCTAATAAATGGGCTTCTTAATCTTGTCTCCGACGTCCATGAGTTATCTCCGAAGTTAATCTTATATTCTATCCAAAATAAACTCCCCAACAAGACAATTATTATGTATATAAATTAATTGGCCATAGCCGTAAACCATATCTAAGAACCTACTTAGAAGTGGTACAAAAATCTCATTAAAATCGCACAAATACCTAACAAACATATTACAATCTGTGTTCTTGGGAATAACCCTAGATGCAAAGCTTCAATGGGGCACCCATATAGCAACACTTGCTGGCAAGCTCAGCTCTGCTGCTTACGCTGTTAGGAAGATTCGACAGATAACAGATATAGAAACTGCAAAAATTGTTTATTTTGCATATTTCCATAGTATTATGTCGTATGGACTCATACTATGGGGTAAAGCGGCTGATATTGAAAAAATTTTCGTTTTACAAAAAAGGGCAATTCGCGCAATTTATAATTTAAAACCGCGGGATTCCCTTCGAGAGAAATTTAAAGAAATAGGTATTCTTACGGTAGCTTCTCAATATATCTATAACAATATAATTTTTGTTAGGCAAAACATTCACAGTTACATTAAAAAGTGCGAATTACACGACAGGCAATTAAGAAATAGAAATAGGCTCGTGATTCCTCAGTTACGCCTCAAAAGGGTCCAAAGGTCATTTGTGGGAATGGGCGTAATGTTCTATAATAAAATTCCACAAGCAATCTTAGACTTGCCTTTACACAAGTTTAAGAACTCTATTAAAAATATGCTCATAAAAAAAGCATATTATACAATTGAAGATTATATAAATGATAAAAAAGCATGGAGCAATTTCTCAATGTCTTAAACCGAGTATTTGATTATTGGTGTTCAATTCGATGCTTTGATCATGGGTAGCCTAAGTATGTCACGCTCTCTTTAAACATTTCTGTGGTGGTGTCGTGTGGTGCGGGTTGTTACGTTCCCTCGAATATGGTTGAGCGAAGCAATGGCTGGATCATGCGTCATGCTCGTGAACGGGTGCCACCGTCGGAAATGGGGCTACTTTTGTCTGCCCTTCTTCACATGTGTAGAATTGTAAGCACCATTCCGAACCTGTGGTAGATTCATTTGTCGATTCGTAAACGCTTCCGAAAGTTTATCTGAATAAAATTATGATTACTTATATAAATGATAAAAAGGCGTGGATTTGACTCGTTCCAGCAATGCGCGAGACGGCAATTCAATCATGTACTTACCATAAAATTGTTATATTGATATTGTAAATTTGGAAAAGAGCAACCGCCGAGTTTCTTGCTGGTTCTTCTCGGTTGGAACGGCATTCCGAACCAGTGGTAGATTCATCTGACTATTCAAAAGCACTTGTAAAAGTTTATTTGAATAAAAAACTTTTCTATTCTATTCTATTCTATTCTAATCTCTTACGTTGAACTAGACGTGTGCGCCGCGCCGACCCGCCGCCGCCGCCCTAATTTTTTCGACGCCGCCGCCGCCGATCTGCGTGTCGGCGTAAAATCGGCGCGAGTTCTAAATGTTTTAGAACACCCTCCAACATCATTTACCCTCTTCTATACCAAATAACCTAACGATTACACCATTCCATATTCCATATTTCTATACAATAAATTACAAAAAAATTTCGATCGATATGAAGTTACACCTTCCTATTCATAATAAAACTTAACTAACAAACTTACCTAACTAAAAAACTTACTCCGACAACATCTGCTTCATCATCTTGTAAAAGCCAAAATAAATATCCATTTAGTTTGACTTTCCAAGAATCCTCTCGCAAGGGATGTTTGTCGATTAGTAGATCACTCATGCATTTCGATAGTGTATCTAACGAGGGGTTAGAAGACTTATTAGAATAGAATAGAATAGAAAAGTTTTTTATTCAAATAAACTTTTACAAGTACTTTTGAATCTGAGTTTCTTGTTGATTGGCAGTTGATCTCTTTCTCCAAATTGGACCTACCTAGCTGGACCGTGTGTCCCAGGTATATATACTAGTCAACAATTTCGAGTGCCGAGTTCTCAACGATCACCGGGTGGAGCGGAACATTAGCATTAGACATGACCTTCGCCTTACTCATGTTCATTTTTAAGCCCACCTGTTGAGAAACTCTGCTGAAATCATTGAGCTTTGTACTGAGCTCTTCCAGAGTCTCTGCCTTCACGACTATATCATCGGTAGTCCGTTCCAGTCCAGAAGCTTAAAGACGTCTTCCAACGCAGTGGTAAATAGCTTCGGGGAAATAACATCTCCCTGACGCACTCCTCGCTGCAACTGGATTGGCCTCGTAGTCTGGTCCTGTTCCTATACGGACTAACATAGTGGCGTTTTCGTACAAACACTTCAACACTTGGATGCACCGATAGTCGATCCGGCATCTCTGCAGTGATCTCAATACAGCCCAAGTTTCCACCAAATCAAAGGCTTTCTCATAGTCCACAAACGCTAAGCAAAGTGGCCGGTTATACTCTTCAGTCTTCTGTATAATCTGCCGTAGCGTATGGATGTGGTCTATGGTACTGACGCCTTTTCGGAACCCGACCTGTTCGGAAGGCTGGAAGTCGTCGAACCTATGAGCGAGACGATTTGCAATGACTCGAGAACAACTTATAGACATGGCTCAGCAGCGAGATGGGTCTATAATTCTTCAGCAGGGTGTTATCGCCCTTTTTGAAGAAAAGAACCACCACGCCTCTGTGCCATGCCTCTGGCGTTATGCCCTCGTCGATGACGGAATTGAACAGTCGCTGAAAAACTTTAAGAACCGGTTTTCCACCTGCTTTCACGAGTTCCGCTGTGACTCCGTCATCACCAGAGAATAAAATTGCTATAATTTAAGACCAAAACCAGCTCTGTAGATACATTACTCACTGAGATGCTCGTGACTTCGCCCGCGTAGATTCTTAATGTTATACAAACTTCTATCTCCTATTTAACCAACTTGGGGGTAGTTTTTATAAAATTTCTTAAACGCGTAATTCTTTATTTTTAACCGAAAATCTAAATACCAATTTTCATGGATATAACTTGATAAATGACGTGAAAACGTGACGAAGTCTCATTTAAAATTTTAATCCCCTATTTAACGTTAGTTAAGTTTAATTTTATTTTATATTAGCTGACCCCCGCGACTTCGTCCGCGTGGTTCCGTTATATAGGTTTATATATAGGATCGGATTGGATCCCATAATCCTTTTTTGTACCTAAACTAAATGTAGCCTAAGTTACTCCTTGTAACATCACCTATCTGCCATTGAAAGTTTCTTCAAAATCGATCCAGCCGTTTCGAAGATTAGCTGGAGCAAATTGACAGGCCGACAAACAAGTTTAAACGCACGCCAATTTAAAATAAGCCATACGTACAAAAATCCGGGTCCCAAGTTATTTGAACCCAATAAATGTCTGTCATTTTTGAACTAAAAAACCTACGACCTTGAAATATTTACGGAACAATAATTAAAGTACTACCTTTCTAACAAAAAAAGAATAAGTTAAATCGAACTACGCGTTAATGAATTACAGCTAAATACATGTTTTAACTTTCTTCCCCTCTTCCATGGGAACCATGTTGAATTTCGGTATAGAAAGTATTCTGTGTCCTACCTCGGAGTATAAACTCAAATCGTACCAAGTTTCATTGAAATCCATTCAGTAGTTTCGGCGTGATGCGCGGCCAAGATACAGACAGACAGAAATGAAAAAAATTGCAGTTTTGGCTTCAGTATCGATCATAGAGTGCCCTCCAATAAAAAATTTCAATATATCTTCAATGTACAGAATTGGATCTGTAACAGTTTTATTATATTTTATTTTATATCGCAAGCCCAAATACCAATTTTCATGGGTATAACTTAAAAAATTATAGATTTTCATACAAACTTTCATCCCCTATTTAACCCCCTTAGGGGTAGAATTTCCAATAATCCTTTTTTAGTGGGTCCCTACATCATAATCATAATCATTTACTTATTTATCATAAACGGAAGTTATTGTAAATGTCCTGAAAATGTACTATCAAAAACTAGTCCTTTACGGTTCGCCAAAATCTGAACGCACGGTACCCATACTTGCAAACGTTAAAGTTACTGGACTATTTGGCAAGTTGTTTTTATTGCAAAAGTTTTATTTAATTGTATCAATCTGATTTTCAGTAAAAATAATTCTATAAGTTAGACAGTTTTACTAAAATTATCCGCGCCGAAATTACGCCGAAAACACGCCGCCGCCGCCGATTTTGACCGGCGTCCGCCGCCGGAGATTTTAGCATCGGCGCACACGTCTACGTTGAAGACATAGGTACACTACGGTTTCCGTTCCATTGCGGGTAAAGACACTCATGCGATGATTAAACATTGGGTTCGCCTTTGCGGTTAGTGATTTCGGATAAATAATTAGTTCAAATTAGCTCTTCCTGTTTATAAAGACTATGTTTATTTTTGCAGCATACTCTATCGATTACCACAATAAATTCATGAAATTTTTAACGAAGGTTTTTAAAGAAATAATGCGGCTTCGTTACAAAAAACTTTTGAATGGATTTTTTATTTTGTTATACCTATTACACGCTTCACTTGTATCTAACTGCTTAAATAACTGAGTTGGTTAAAAACTTCAATTTACATACAGAAAATAAGTCTTGAAAGTCGAATTTAACTCACTTTAAATAATAATATTGTATCGATTTGAAACTTTACAAATAAATGTAATGGCGATAACAATACATTTTAAGTACAATAGGTACTTTGGTTCCATGGTGATAGAACCTCAAGGTGAAACTGTAACTCTTCAATGGCTTGTATTAAATCTCTGGAATTTAGGCTCATTTGGTTTGTTTTAACGATTCCAATACATTACACTTGGTGACGAGGGTCTGATGATGCATCCTGGAGGTGGATAGTAGAACTCTTCAATGGTTACTAGCAAACCCCCTCGAGTTTAAGCTCATTTGTTATGTTGTATCAACTCCCATTTACTTTATAGCTACAATTGGTGAAAAGGAGTATATAATGAGTAAGCCAAGAAGCAGAAGCGTGTTTTTAGTTTTTTTTTTAATTAGGTAGGTACATTTATTTAGTTCAAGTTTTCGACTCAAACATCACCTAACTCTATAGGGACGTCGATGTTAAAAATATAAGTAGGGACTTAAAATAAATAAAACATATTATGAATTAATTCACACATTGACACCTACCTGCGAACTGCACGTTATTTGATTTCAATGTCTACCTTTGAAGTACTTTTGCAATTTGTTAGATATCGGTATCTATACAAATACTTAGTACTTACCTATAGTTAGTTATCTATACTTACTAATAAATAAAATTGAAGTGTCTGTCTGTAATATCGAAATAACTACCTCATATTAAGCTCATATGGTTATTTGAACGCTACCATAACCGAATCACACGTTTTTAAAATTTTTGTCTGTCTGTCTGTCTGTCTGTCTGTCTGTTTGAACGGGCTAATCTTCGGAACGGCTGAACCGATTTTGACGGGACCTTCACATACAAGTAGAGAATTAACCAGGGAGTAACATAGGCTACTTTTTTAACCGACTTTCAAAAAAGGAGGAGTTGTGTTTTTCTACCTATGTACACCGATATCTCCGAGATTTCTGAACCGATTTGCGTAATTTTTTTTTAATCGATAGAGAAACATTGCGACCCTGTTTTATAAAAAATTGGATTCCAACTTCTCAATCCTGATGCTGTAGGGGACCTAATCCACAAAACTAATGGGTTTTAGAAACTTTCGGTTATTTAAATTGATATTGGGGGTACCAATTAAAGACTATCGTTGAATGAACTCGAGTAGGTACATATCCAACTCCTCAACCCTGATGCTGTAAGGAATTGTATTCCGAAATCGTGGGGATCCCACGGGATTTTTCCGTTTTGGGGACGGGTTTCTACCACGTTTCTACAGATAAGCTACTTTTTGTTCTGGAAAATCAAAAGTTCCCACGGGATTTTTAAAAACCTAAATCCACACGGGCGAAGCCGTGGGCATCATCTAGTATAGGATAAAAGATAAAAAGTAAATTTTTTACAGTCCGCTAAGTATATATTTTGTTAGCAGGAAATTGTCTCATATTTAAATAGTGTTGAAAAACATCTGTTTTTTTAACTTTATCTTAAACTAGCGGACCCGGCAGACGTCGTCCTGCCCGCTATTAGCGCCACCTACCGGGTCCAATTTTTCTACTTATAAACCTTCCTCTTGAATTACTCTATCTATTAAAAAAAACCGCATCAAAATCCGTTGCGTAGTTTTAAAGATTTAAGCATACATTAGGGATATAGGGACAGAAAAAGCGACTTTGTTTTATACTATGTAGTGATTTATCATGTTTAAATTGTGTGTTGTTTGTTGTTCAACTTCATGTTTCAGTTATTCAACGTGCAAAAAATATCAGTATTTACTACTCTTTCACAAACATAGTTAATTGCTCTCTATGACTTACCATTTGCCATAATAATTTGTATAAAATGAATCAAGAAAATGTGCTCGCAATGCCGTTGTTACTAATTCAAAAATATGATTCCAACTGAAAGAACAATGTAGGTATGACTTCTTACCCAAGAAATAATAAATCATACCTGAACCATCAGAATTCGAAAATATACATACGACGAAGAACAATACTAACGAAATAAAAATATTTTAAAACTCTTAATACAATAGGTATATTAATCGATACGGATGTAGTTAACGATAAAATAATATCTTCGTTTTTGAATCGGGTAACACGTTTAATGCATGTGAAATTTTTTAGGAAATGTTACAGAACAATATTATTTAGGTACATACCTACCTACTTTGTGGCGAATTTGTTGCATCAGTAGGTACCGAAAAAGATGCAAATGGCAACATTACAATGTTACATAGAATGTTTGTATAGTCAAGCACAGTGATTGAGCAAAATAAATTAACAACTAAAGTTATTCAAATAGTTACATACTTACCTACTAACCTAATATTTTTTTTATACATGTGGCTATAAAATCACTAATTTACTCGTATATTTACGTAGAGGCAACCATAACAATTGCAGTTAATGCCCCAAAGAATATTACGTAAAGTTGATTAACAACCATTTAATTAACACAAACATTTGTTTGAATAGTGATCTCACGTAATAGAGAGCTCGAGCGGACCATAAAAAGTAAACGAGTAAAAGATCTCAACCATAAAAAAAATCGTAACTATAGTCTGATTTTTAATTGGGTGGAATTTTGACAGTTGTCATTTAAAAATAGAATGAGTTACTTGTATGAAAAACAGGGTTACCACCTGAAGTTCGATTTTACCCCAAACTTAAAGTATGAAGTATCTGTCAGCCATTTGTCGTATCCTAAATACATGAGGCAATTGATATGTACCTAAGTTGTGAATTTGTGGGAATTGTTTTATCTCTGGTAACATTAAGAAACGTCAGAATTCCACGGAATTAAAAATCAGAGTATAGGTAATCCTTGTTTGTTTTTGTGCGCGCATTTCGTAAAACTGAGTCGTTAGCTGTACTTATTTGCTCATACGATTTTTAGTCTAGGCCTCGAGTGCCTCGACTCCTTGCGTTATGAAGTTTGGAGAGCACTGAGCACGATTTGTATAGATCTTCGAACCCGTCCCTGATTTATACATATATCTACCTATTACCACAAACATAATAATATGTTGTTAATATTGTTAATAATTATCGTAATCGTAAATATTAATATTTTTACTATGTCTGAGGTAGTTACCTACGTAAAATTATGTAAGGAGGTAACTACCTAGTACCTACCTACTCGTGCATCATACTTCTGTAGGTAGGTACATAGGCAATAAATTACAATTACCTAGTTACCTTCTGTAAAAAAATATACTATACATACCTACTTAGCTCTGGATTGTAGCTGTTAATTTCTACATTAATTACTATTTATTTCTCATTCCGTGTTTACAAAATGATAGGCCAAAGAAAAAACTTGGTAACTGGATCGTCCTTACAGAAATTAGTATAGTTACTGCAATTCATAGCCAATCTATTACAAATTAAACAGCAATATTGCCAAGTAAGTGGCTACTAACTCTACTGTCAAGTTGTCATAATCACAATGGACATTTTATTTGTGACGTAATCACAGGCCTTATTCATATAAATTTTTGTATAGGTATTCTTATCTTTTAATAGATAAAAAATCTCAGTTCGTGAGAAAATTAGTTCATTTATATGGTTAAGTAAGTAACCGTTACGATAGTTAAAAACCTTGATCGGAATATTTACATCTATTTACATAGTGTTCTAATTTTTATTAGATAGGTATTAGCTACTACTAGGTAGGTTGTTTTTAGGGTTCCGTACCCAAAGGGTAAAAACGGAACCCAAAACCAAAACTAAATATTGAATTAGAAATTGAATTGAATTATTTTTCAGGGGGGCTCCCATACATGAAAAAGAAGCCGAAAAAAAATTTTTACTTACCCTAGCTTGTAGGATATCATTGTTTAGAGCTTATTGAGTAGAGCACGAATAGTTATATATTTTTTTTAATTATTTGCTTAAAAAACAAGGAAATCGGGGGCCATCAAAGTTGTCAGTTTTAGACCATTTTTGTGACGGGGACTGTCTCAAAAACTAAGTTAGGATTATGAAACTTCAGTATATTATGTACCTAAACAACAAATATGTATTTAAACAACAAATACAAAAACAACGATTAATAAAGTAGTTTGTAAGCTGTGACCAAAACAAACGAACATTTTTTGGGGTTTTTCTTTCACGGTTTGTTGCGATGTGTCTAGCTCGGAAATGAAATATTTCTTACGCCCAAAATACACATTATGTTGTTCATAATTATGTACGGAACCCTAAAAGAGCGAGACCCAACTCGCACTTGGCCAGTTTTTTTTATAATGCTCATAATATTATGGTTATCTTAATTCATAAAAGAAACACTGGATTCGTAAATTTTGGTTTTTCTGACGGTTTGTTTGTCTGGGCGAAATTTTCGAAAAGGCTTGAATATGATTTTGACAGGACCGTATAGTGGCGACCTAAGCGACCATTAGTTAACGACGCTAGGTAGAGGACTATTCAAAGAGTGGTAGTCCGATAGCTCTAGGCTGTTTTTTTCTCGGGAAAGCAAAATTTTTGCACGGGATTTTTTGCGTAATTTGGATATTAAGTACATTTAATTTTTTTTTTTTTGATAAAATATAGCTATTAAAACGGAAAAGTTTGTTTGTTTGTTTGAACGCGGTAATCTCTGGAAATACCAGTCGGATTTGAAAAAATTCTTTTTGCATTTGATAGCCCAATTATTGCTGGCTATTCAGCATCATGGTGCCACGGGATTTTTAAAAATCTAAATCCACGCGAGCGAAGTCGCGAGCATCTGCTATCTGTAGTCAATAGATATAATATATTGTTCTTGTTCGATAATTTCCGTATGTGGCTAAACGATAGCTTTAATAGCCTAACTTTCACCATTACTCGTTGCACCAACATAATATTTTGCGCTGTTCTTACAGACCATGAACATGAAATTGCCTCACGCAGTTTTATTATTTGGACTTGATATTTAAATACAAAGATAGGTATACAGAACGGCACCGATTGTAATGCAAGAATCACTTAAAAAGGAGGTCGTATTCTTGTATATTTTAAAACATTATTTTAATTATACTAACATTCCCCTTTTACCTTCAGCTATGCGGGAAGTTTGTGCTGCAATCGTGTAAGGGTGCGTTCACACGGTGCATGTGCGTCTAGCTTGCGTAAGCTGAAGTTTTTGTGCGGATTACACCTATCTCGTATAAACGACCGTGCAAGTAAAGCCTCCTCCACACAAGTGCGTTATTAACGGTCAATAACATACTATATATGCAATAAAATCGCATGCAGCGATATCTACTCATGCATATCAGCTGCTGCTGGCAGAATACAAATTCGAATGTAGGCTCACATGTGGCTCTTAATAAATGATAGGTCAAGACTCTACCACCGGTTCGGAAATCAGATTCTCCTGAGAAGAACTGGAAAAGTTACAATATGTAGCTATATCAATGTAATAATTAATTATAACTGCACTTCACACTGTCTTGTGGGCAGCTGAACGCAAAGCAGATTGCTTCCATGCAACTTTATCATTAACAAAAAATAATTGTGTAATAACATCGACTTAATTTAATGTGTGTTTACACAAAGTTTTAAAAATTAAAACTATAAAAATTATAGGTAATAAGGAAGATAAACAGGTATTGCAATATCGCATTGTGATACGTTATTTATCGCAGTAGGAGGAAGGCTTTACATACGAGGGCACAGGCCTGATCTCTCATAGGACTAGGAGTGAGGGATTTAGAGCTTAGACCCGCCACGCTGCTCCAATGCGGGTTGGCGGGCTTTAACGACTATTGTCACATGATAGTGATAATAACCGGGACTGACTGCTTAACGTGTTCCCCGAGGCACAGGGGTGGAACACCGACAACTACCAACTCCGGGCTGGTACTGAGAATTTATGACAGAAAAACCCAATACCTAATAATATTTGCCCGACCCGGTAATCGAACCCGGGACCTCGTGATCTTCAGTTGAATATGCTAACCACTAGACTAACGAGGCAGTTACAAACCGTGTACAAACCCCCCGTAAATTTATTATATTGAGACCGTTGCCCCTATTATATTCCAACGGAAGATGTAAGTACCAACCAACCAAGAAACTGAAATTGACAAGAAAATTCCACAAGAAGAATCTTGTGGAATTTCCTTGCAAAATACTTTCTTTCTTGCTTGAAATATAAAAAATTAAGAATCCCTGACCAAAGAACTGAATTCTAAATAAAATATACCTATACTCTCAAAGTAACATTTTATTTTAATTGATGATTGCTTCGTATAAATAAAGTTCAAGTTCATTTATAATGTGCGGACTTTATTTGTGAAAAAATTGGTCAAGTACAGCTAGTCGCCTTCTGTATTAGATTTTTATGGAAAAAAGAGTAAATAAAATCGTAAATTGTTTAGTATTTTGATGATAATTCGATTCGCACACCGGCGAAAAGGCTATACTAGGTATAATAGCATAGTTGTTCTTCTTGAATAGAAGCAGGCGTTACTTTGCGGAATTCCATGATGTCTTGACTTCACATGTGAAGTCGACATCTCCTGAAGATGCTCCGGTGTCGGAGCGAAACGATCGTCGAGTTAAATTTGTGGTGAATTTGTGACTGTTAGCGGATTATAGCAAAGTAATTTTGTGTTCATTGTATAATAGTTGTTCTTCGTTAAGTCAGGAAATAATGTTCCAGTTGATTTCAGAGAACAAAAACGGTCGACATTATTGGTCTTTTAAATTATAAATAATAAAAAATACTTATTATTAAGTAACATAATCATAAACTATGTAATAATGCAGTTCTATATTAATTTTTATATTGAATGTTAGTGTTGAATATTAAAACTGAATATTAACAGCTGTTTCTGCCATGCGTTGCAATTACACGCACAGTATGCTTTAGGAAAACATCTAAACAAACAAACATTCATTTTTATATTTCATCATTTTTATTTAATTTTTATTTATATATTTTTATATAAAGATATATTGTATCTAATTATAATACTTCAGGAAACTTGGTAAGTAGTAAAATACAATCTAATTACTCACCGTTGATTTTTGATCTTTCCAATTCGTAATCATCATTTCCGTTAATATTTTTTCCATATTTAGACTTATCATAATAATTTTCCTCATTCACCGGGCGTTCGTAAGGGCTTCTGTAGTTTTGATTGTAATTCCAATTGGGGTTGATATTGTTGTACTCCCGGCTAATATCGGCGAAGAGCAAAGATGGAGCTGACCACTGAACAAACCACTGATGTGAAACAGCCATTATAAAAAAAAGTTTTAGGTACCACTCTCAAGAGATTAAGAAAATCGGTGAATACATTATTGTTATTTTTAGTTGATGTTTATTGATGTAATTTTATAAAATATCCGCATAACCGTAGCTGGCACTGCAGTCCGTGCGAACGTAAGTACTAGCTCAACTCTAATCTCAGTCTGTGGCTGCAGCTACAGTGGTTTGCTCTCTCGTAAAAGCCTCACGAAACTCTTCGATCGCATGAATATATTACCCTTCTATAGGTGACATAAATACATATAATAAAGTAATATACTTACCTGGGGGTCTTCATTGCCTTTTATTAGCTAATCTTACGAGTATTATAATGTACCTAAGTATGCAAAAAATCGTTTTTGAAATTTTCAACTTGCACAAGTAATGCGTTACTTTCGAAACCTGTATGCGTTTTATTCTTTGCGATTTAGTAATTTAATTGTACGTTAAGTATGAATTCAATAAAAAAATAACGAAAGAAAAAGAAATCTAGTTATAATATGATCTATGAAGTTACTAGAGAATGCCCGCGGCTTCGCCCGCGGGAATTTCGATTTTGCACAAATCCCGAGGGAATCGTGGATTTCCGGTTCCCGTTCCCGCTCCCTTTGCTATAGTTTGCTATAGTAATCTACCTATAGCTGTAGCTATAGATTTCTGTTTTTTCAAAATCCCGTGGGAACTCTTTGCTTTTTCGGGATAAAAAGTAGCCTATGGTTTAAGTCAGGGCATAATCTATCTCAATTCAAATTTCAGCCAAATCGGTTCAGTAGTTGCGGCGTGATTGAGTAACAAACATCCAAACATCCAAACATCCAAACATCCAAACATCTAAACATCCAAACATCCAAACATCCACACTTTCACATTTATAATATTAGTAGGATTAGAAAGTTTAATATAGTTTTCTGCAACGGTATCACCCGGATAGACGATTTGTTACGCAAAAATAGTAACGGCACCTTTTTACAGCTATTGTAAACAAACTATCTAACTACATATATGATAACAGAGCAGAGAAAACAGCTTCATCTTTTATATATTGCATCTACAGTACCGAATTGTTGTTCTCGTCTCTCTTTCGCGTTTTTTACCATGTACTTATTTGTCCTTATGTAATTGACATTCCTTGAGTACCTACGTATAAAACGTCTCGCTTCCTAGTTTTTTCTTATACCCACTGCTAAGACATGGAATCTCTTTCCGGTATCTGTTTTTTCAAGATTTAATGATTGGGCATTTTCTAGGCAAACGCGCTATAAATACATCATCGTTATTCTGCCATCATTCCTTCAATCATTCTTCATCAGGCTTACAATTTTTTTTCTTTAATTGGAAAAAGAGAGTCCAAACAAGTAAATTACAAAATATTGTAAAGTTTTAGAGTCATTAGAATAATGTATAGGTATGTAATAAAGGTAGATACATTTCAACATAATTAAGGTACCTACTGTTGCTTATATTGTTACTTTCCCTCGAATATGGTTGAGCGAAGCAATGGCTGGATCATGCGTCATGCTCGTGAACGGGTGCCACCGTCGGAAATGGGGCTACTTTTTTGTCTGCCCTTCTTCACATGTGTGGAATTGTAAGCACCATTCCGAACCTGTGGTAGATTCATTTGTCGATTCGTAAGCGCTTGTGAAAGCTTATCTGAATAAAATTGAAGATTACTTATAATATAAATGATAAAAAGGCGTGGATTTGACTCGTTCCAGCAATGCGCGAGACGGCAATTCAATCATGTACCTACTTAACATAAAATTGTTATATTGATATTGTAAATTTGGAAAAGAGCAACCGCCGAGTTTCTTGCTGGTTCTTCTCGGTTGGAATGGCATTCCGAACCAGTGGTAGATTCGTTTGACTATTCAAAAGTACTTGTAAAAGTTTATTTGAATAAAAAACTTTTCTATTCTATTTTCTATTCTATTCTATTGGTTCTGGCAGTAGTCAATAGATAGTAGATACCTACTCAAGAACAAAGTATGGTTTTGCACAATATAAATAAGAGCGATTCAAATGATCGCATAATTATCTAAGTGCAGTAGATAGTAGGTACCTACGATCGTTGCGTATACAGACCAGTGACCACCGATTTTGTCAAAAGCTTTTTTGTAAGTTTTGCTAGGTTGATAAAGTACTAGAGTACCTACCTACTTGTTAGAATCTTGCCAATAACCATCCGCAGCAAAAAAATATCATCATTAAAAGCTTGGAAAATTTTAATAGCGCATCTAATGGTAGACATTTCTGCCTACCTATTTGTTGCATAATAATAAACAGGAATTCTAAGGACAATGGTTTTACTTTCGGTTTCGCCATGTATAAAACGTGCAAATCGAAATTCGTATTATGCATATTTTATCAAACAGAACATAGCACTATTCCTTTCGCAATATTAGAGCGAAGATAATTACTATCTGTGCCTAAAAACTAGGTCACGATATAAATGATGCAACTACCTATAGAGAAGAGAATATTCATTAATATTATACTTTAATCGATTAATTTCGTAATTATTTAGTTGCCTATCCTTCTATTTAATTCAATAAATAATTATTGCATGGGTTTTTCGAACGAGTCCGATAATAATTGTGTGCTCCGTGAAAACTTTAAACCCGACTGGATCGTTTTAACTTTTTAGGGTTCCGTTTTAATTTTCTGCTTAAAACATAAGGAAATGTCTAGCTCGGAAATTAAATATTTTTTACACCCAAAATATTATGTTGTTCATAATTGTGTACGGAACGCTAAAAGAGCGAGGCCCGACTCGCACTTGGCCGGTTTTTCCTATTCCCATTAAGTGACAAAATGCCGCAAATTGTTTAACAACTTATAACATATACATAAAATAATATGTATGACATATTATATAGATTTTGATAACATATAAATAAATATCGATAGGTACTAATCTATACTAATTATTCTTATTTTTTTCGGAACGGCTGAACCGATTTTGATGGGACTTCCACAGACAAGTAGAGGATTAACCAAGGAGTAACATAGGCTACTTTTTAACTGACCTTTAAAAAGGAGGAGTTGTGTTTTTGTACCTATGGACACCAAACATCTCCGAGGTTTCTGAATTGATCTGCGTATTTTTTTTTTAATAGATAGAGAAACTTTCCGACATTGTCCCATAAAAATTTGGATCCCAACTCCACAACCCTGATGCTGTAAGGAATTGCATTCCTAAATCGTGGTGATTTAGAAACTGGCTTACTAAGTCGGTTAGAAAAAGGAACGACTGCTTCCAAATATGTACTACTAACATTCCTATTTGCATTGGGCTTTGAAATCGGTAGGTATGTTAAAAAACGCCATATAGGTATGGCACACGTTATTTATCTATCCAGTGGTATTGCACATGAGTAGCCCTCGACGCGACGCACGCCCGCGTCGCCGCGGTATTATGTCCCCCGAATTCCACAAATCCCGTGGGAATCGTGAAGTTCCGGTTCCCGTTCCCGCTTCCATTTCCAACCTTTGCACCTACATGTATATTATATAATTAACTAGCGACCCGCCCCGGCTTCGCACGGGTAGTAGAGCATATTATGCGTAGGTACTACCCGCTCAGGGATTAGGCAGCGTTTTCGATGAAAGCTCCCAGGCAGCTTGACTTTTTACGATATTTTCTACAATGAACTTACTATATCTCACCTTATACCCGAATTACTAATTCCGTGGAATTCTGACGTTTCATAATGTTACCAGAGATAAAACAATTCCCACAAAAAAGATAAAAAATTCAAAACTTAGGCAAATACAAATCAACTGCTGCATGTAGATATGACAAATGCCTGACAGACACTTCATGGTGATAATGTCATTCGACTTCCATTTTTGAATAAATTTTTTCAATGTGCTTCTTTTTTTTCTATTGCTGTTAGTGTGCACTTTCTAGTTTCCATTCTTAGCAATTTCTATTTTACGGCGAAATAATTAATATTATTAAGCGGCTTAGAGCTTTATATGTTGACAGGGAATTAAAGTAGTTTGGGGTAAAATCGTACTTCGTAGATGTTAACCCTGTTCTCCATATAAATAACTCATCTGTAAATGACAATGACAGCTGTCAGAATTAAGTCGATATTAAGTCAAAAATAAGGAGAAAAACTAAATATTTCAAATCAAATAAATTACAGTGTATTTGGGACATAAAAAGGTAAGTTTTTACCAGATTCCGTGTAAAAAAAAAAAAATTTAAAGATAAAAATAAAAAACCAAAAACTTGGTTTTTTGAACTTTTCACATAAATTTTGAGGTTATGTGAAAAAAGTGTAAATACAAAAGTTGTAGATCTTTTTATTACCTACAACTTTGCCATTTGATTTTTTTCCATAGAACTTCTAGTTTTGCCGGAAATCGAGATAAACCGTTTTTTACCCTTAAAACTCCCCCCCTTTCTTCCCGAGCTCAGATCGCCCGTAAATTATTTTTCCTTGTATTTTTATAATATTCTCCTCCTTTTCCAATGGGTTTCATCCTACGTACTGTGATTTTTTTTTTTTTGGTTTCAAAAATTATCGACACTGGGCTATTAGGGAGAACCGCGGACACCGACGCGCTTATAAGCACGCTCCCGCCGCGCCTAACTACCTACTCTAGTTTGGGGTAAAATCGAACTTCAGGTGGTAACCCTGTTTTTCATACAAATAACTGTCAGAATTCCACCGAATTAAAAATCAGAATATAGATAGATAGATCTATAGATTTAAACATTCATTTGTTATTACAAAATAACGTCTATCATATTTGATAGTCATCAAGACGATTATATTAATTCTAAGCTCGGTAACTGAGCAGTAAGCTTAGTCTGAGTTTGAATAAATAGGCATAAGGTAGATACTTCCTATTGCAAAACATTGAGTTACATAATTGACAATGGGCCCTGTTCACAAAATGAATAATTGCCCTAGCTCCCGAACTAGAAAGCTTTGTGTATCAGCAACAAACTACTTAGGTAGAATAGGTACTAGATAGGTAGCTTTTTCACGCGACTTCTTTCGGACGGAGCTAGGTTTTTAAAAATTCTGCGGAAAGCCTTTGTTTTAATGGGATACAAAGAACTCTACATCGCTCTCCAGGTTTTTAACGATACCTTGCAAAAAATCAGGTCAATCCTTAGCTCTATTGTGGCGTGATTAAAGGACAAACCAACAAAAAAACTTTCGCATAATTATAATAATAGTAGGGATATCAGTAGGAATTACCTTAATGAAATGACATGAACAATGAATAATGATTGAAGTGTTTTTATCAATATTATTAAACTGAATGACCAGGTAGTTAAAATACAGTTTTGTACTTACTCACAGTAGTAAACAACTGACCTATAAAATGAATTTTAACACTTTCCTAGTTTTGTTGCTTATACCAATAAGCTAAATGCTACGTGTACGATAAAATATTATCGATCGATACACCCAATCAGCCGCTAACGTGTGGCCTAAGGTTTATTACTGTGCAAGTTTCTTTTCACTCCTTAAAGAGCCAGTGCAGAGTACAATGTATGGGAAGTACATCGCCTTGTTGATTTCACTGATGGGGACAACTCTCTCCATTTACCCATACTTCGATACGCAAGACTTCATCTATAATGTCCCCAAAGTGTACAGGATCTCTCTTACGCTGGATAAATTGTTGGAATACTACGAAAAGAAGCCATCGAAAGATCCAGAGTGGTACGTGGCTCTTGGAATGGCTAGAGGTAAGACGGAAGAAAAAAATGGACTCGAGTAAAGGTTTTCCAAGTTACATAAAACCGGCAAAGCTCGAATCAGGCTTGCGCATCGATAGTTAGTTCCGTAATTTAAATAAATTTAAATAAATTAAAAAACCGGCCAAGTGCGTGGCGGGCCACGCGCAGTGTAGGGTTCCGTAGTCACAATCCTCGAAAAACAGATATAACTCCTTAACCTGTGAACCCTACTTAGCCGTGATAGTTTTCCTTTAAAATTGATTATATGTATACCCTACTGCTGTGAATTTTTTCAAGTTCCTATATACTGCCATTTGGCTGATAGAGGGGGGGGGACACTTGACTCTAATAAAAATTTGCACTTTAAAACATCATATTTTATAAACAGATCTAGAAATCGAAAAATGACGTTCCCACACCCACAGTATTTTTAAAAGACCTATTTAACGATACCCCACACTATGGGGTAGACGAGAAAAAAAATATTCATCCCCACTTTACATGTAGGGGAGCTACCCTAAAAAAAAATATTTATCAACATTTTATTTCACCACTTTGTCGGCGTGATTAATATTTATACTCATGCCAAATTACAGATTTCTAGCACTAATAGTCTCTGAGATTAACCGAGGACGGACGGACAGACAGACGGACGGACATGGCGAAACTATAAGGGTTCCTTGTTTACTACGGAACCCTAAAAAGCCCTTTCATATTATACTCCATTCGGATCTTACTTTGAAATTTCAAACCCCCCCCCTCCCCTTTTCCCCCTTTTTTTAATTAAACTAAAAATAATTTTCAATATTTTTTTATTCCAATAATGTTGGGCCACTATTATATATAATTGTTCCAAATTTCATGTCGATAACTTTAATAGTTACTGAAATAACCCACTGTGACAGACGGACAAACGGAAGGAGAAAGTCTCACCTTAAGGGTTCCATTTTAACATGGAATCCTAAAAAGAAAGGTAAGAAAGGTAAAGCTAACCAGCAATAAGCAGGTAATATAGATAGGTCGAATTTACAGGTCAACTCGAGTATACAATAAATGAATTGGACAAATCGGTGCCAGCAAAGTTGAAGGATAACCTACAGAAGCTCACGAGGAGAATGGACCGGATTCAGAATGGCACGAGTTTCGCAACTCTTGTTTATCGTAGTAAAGATTATGAGTATGGTAAGTGGGTGCCTATGTTTGTTTTGTAGAAGACCTTGTTACTGTTAGCATCCAGATCACCTCTAATAGTGGTTATTGAAAGTATGTTTGTAAGTAGGCCTAAGACTCTCACTATTTGTACATCTGTTAATCTCTATTAAAGTATATTGATTTGATGATCTCATAGATTTAAAAAGCTTTCGGTTTCTAAAAATTCTTAGTTTTGCTTGATATTTGGTTTCAATGATCGATACCTCTTATAAAAGCACTTCTTAACCTTCCGACCAAATTTCGGTCAATCTCGCAAGAGGCGAAGACTAGCCAACCAGGCAGGAGATAGTATAGTGTACGTGTGTGCGCAAACGCAGCTGCACTCTCTATTCCTTCACATATGGAGCGGCATGATTGCGACCTAATAATATAAAGCATTATAGAAGTACTGTGTACCAGTCAAACTATACAGAACGCATATCGCCGCCTTACTACATATGTTACCGGAAATGTATGTAATCTAGGAATTGTATACAAATCCTAGGAAATTTATACAATTCCGTAGCTATTTAGGAAATGTATAAAATATTGTTTCAAAAACTATTTAATATATAAATGTCCTAGGAAATGTGTACAATTTCTAGGAATTATGTAATATATTTCCTATATCGTATTAGGAAATGTATAAAAATAATGCTTTCTTTTAGACCGCATTCTACCTAGGACCCAATAGAACCTAAGTGCCCGGCCGCAGGCCGGGCACATGAGTATTTATGTTCTAACCTAACCTAACCTAACCTAACTTCTGAAAAAAAGAAATAATTTTGAAAAAAATAATATGATTTCCGCACACTGACAGTTTACGCGGCACTAGCGCGATCGCCTGATACCCTCCCCTCGCCCCGCTATCCCCGCGTACCCATTGATATCTCCATCAATGGATCTCTCCGTCGATCTATCTATATGTTTTACATTTCCGATTGCTGTTTAGGAAATGTATAGATTTCGTGCGATTTTAGGAATTACATACATTTCCTAGGAATTGTATACAATGACGGATTACATACATTTCCGGTAACACATACACAAACATAGTTCTACGCAATCACGTTTACGGTCAATGCTGTGTAGACAGAATTAAGCCGTAGGATTAGCGCGTTAGGGTTGCAAATGCGTCGCATCGTTCGCTTACCTTACACATCGTTGCACTGGTGACGTCCACGTCTTCAGCACGGCGACAAGGTCATGCATACACCGTCTTTCTAGTGCCTTTCATTATTAGAATTTCTCTGATTGCGGTGACACAACCGGACAGAGATCAGGAGTCAGAAAACTTTTCCTCGAACTCGAACCGAGGACTTCACGATCCTCAGCCGTACAAGCCAGCCACTAGACCAATGTGGAGGTTTATTAAAGCTATTCAAGTGCTAAGTATTAAAAACTTTTTTTTTTCGAATTAAACAATGCACGACATGTCCATGTCACCACATTTCATAAAAAAAAAATCCTGAAACTTACAATCTGGGGTAGCTTTAAAACAAGAGTGCGTAGTGTAGATGTGGCCTAAACCACAACATTACTTTCCATCAGGTGTGATTGTGGTCAAGCATGATATTGTGGTCAAGCGAATAAGAAAAAAAAAACTGCAAGTAACAACGTGACTAGAGTCTATTAGCATTTAGCATATCCATTTACGCATCATTACGTAAACCGTTTGTATGGAGAGACATGAAACGGAGCCTTCTTCCGACGAGCATTCAGTGATGCTTTCGTAACTTCGAGCCCACGTGCGCGTAGGGTTGCCAACTTTTTGTGCAAGAAATGAAATAGGAAAATAAACAACATTTTTGACGTGATAACGCACGCACGCACGAAAAAGCATGACTCATTGTCACATTCCACCTGAACAGAGTGTGCAAGCGAGAGCGCGGAACAAGCGACAGAGAGGCATGATCGACCTAAGCTTCGGCTTCATCAATGTTTTCTTATGATGTTATCACGTAAAATTATCGTCCGTAAACCGACTTTATCGACAACCAATTTTTTTTTAAATGGGGGTTATTTTTCTCCAAAGAAGAGCTCTTTTTCGAGCGCCACAGCCTGGCCTCGGTGCATGCATGCAGACGTTACAACAAAAACTAATGAGCATGTTCGGAGGGTTATTGCAAAAGCAGTGACATTATTATATTCACTATTATTTGTATCGCAACGGACTTTTGTCAACCGTCTTCATTTACGATTCCATATTGAAGGACAACAGTGATTTAGTTGTGATTATTAATATCACTAAAATCCGACAATAATCATTAAACCTAAATCGAAAGCCAAAGTTGGGTTGAGTTGTTTGCGTAGGGGTCTGGGAAAAGGAAACACACCGTTTTATCCCAACGAAATCCCTACCATTGTATGATTAAAGGAAAGGAGTCATGCAGTGTAATCTAGGAGCATGGCAGTGCTCCCGCCAAGTCGAGCACAAACAAAAAAACCAAGGCACAACCGTACCATCTTTTCTCGAAGCATTGCAGGCCATTTTTGATCCTCTGTAACTTCGTTGTGGATGAAGTTAGAAACCTGAATTTTCAGTGACCAAGAGAACTAACATGTAATTTCACCGAGCGCAATAAAGTTCAATTTGATTCACAACCCTACCTTGGCGATCTAGTTACTTTCCTGTACAGATAGGCCGTTAGATTAAATCTTGTAAGGAAGTAGCCTTCGTTATTTAAGGACCGGAGTGGTTAGGTAGTTTATTCCACCTATTCGTTCTACCTTATTGAAGTTTTTGCCTATTTCACTTTTAACATTTAAATATGGATATCTTTAGGTATCTCGAATGTTTCGGCTACATCATACACATTATGGTTAATGTTAATGCCCAAAAATGCCTTAAACTACGCAATAATTATCGCCGGTAAAAAACGCGTAAAACTAAGTGGCCACACTGTCTACGGTCTATGGCATTGTCAAATATCATTTTCCGTTGATCGTGGCTACACCTACGGTTAACGGCCGTATATGCCGCATATGCCCGTATATGCCCGTATATGGGGCCGCTACAGAATGAACCTAGAAGATCTCCCAATGGATGGACGGACGAACTCAAGCGAGGCGCTGGCAGCCACTGGATATAAGCGGCACAAGATCGCGTTGTGTGATCTTATGTCCAGCGGTGAATGTCTATCCATTGAGAAAAAGAATCTACATATATCTCTTCTCGAAATAGTATAAACGAAAGTAGAACCGCTTTTGTGTGTGTAAGATATCGCTTTTTAGTCTTTTAAGTTTCGTTTATCATTGGATTTAATGCTGTTTTTGCTATCATTTAGAACGTTTTACGAGAACAGTTTATTGTGTTGCATGTATTTACACATCTTGTTTACCTATATAGTAGGTATATCCCATCCACTCAAAGATAATTCGTAACATAGATAATTTCTGAAAAATTATGAAAAGAAAGCTGTGAAATAATATTTTTTCATAACTTTAGAATAATAAACTAATTCATATCGCGCATTATACCGAGTAGGTACTAGGTAGTTAATTGGCGTTATAATAAGTATATATTACGTCTGCAAGTAGTGTTGGAAGTATTGCGTCTGTAATTATTTTGAGTCACGATTTATGCTTTCCGTATAGGTACCTACTAGGTACCTAATGATGCGAAAAATTTAAATAACTTTTTTAAGGTTACGTACCAGAATTATAAAAAAGGAACCTTTATGGTGTGACTTCATCCGACTGTCCGTCTGTCACACTCACAGTTGCTTATTTCAGTAACTAGGTAGTTACTTACTTGAAATTTGGAATAGAATTTTGAGTCAACGTTTTACACCAAATACTAAAATTTCAGGTTTGTAACTCATTTTCATGTCTACGAGCTAGAGACCTGTGACCGGCGTACAGACGGACAGGCAGACATACAGCAGAGTGACATTAATAGGGCTCCGTTTTTACCCTTTGGGTACGGAATCCTAAAAGTGTCTAAAAACCATTCCCATCATTCCTTCCGTCTTGGATCGATTTTCATCAAACATAGCTTACAACACTCTCGACTAATTCACCTTTGATACAAAAAAACCGCATTTAAACACACACACACACACACACAGACACGTCAAACTTAACACTCCGTCGTTTTTGCGTCGGGGGTTAAAAAAGAGGTTTGAAACAGGTCGAGTACCTACATACGTTTACTTCTAATGTACGGAACCCTCTGTGCGCGAGTCTGACTCACGAGTGACCTGTTTTTTACAATGCTGCTGTTTCTCCGTAATTATAATATATCCATCCATATCCGTACAATTGAAATAAACTCTTGCTATTATTTTCATTATCAGGTATAAGATGTTTTTATATGCATAATTTGAGAACCTCCCTGCAGGCGCAGTGGTCTAATAAATGGGAGGTCCCAGGTTCGAGTCCTGGCAGGGGCAACTTGGGAATTTATAATTTCTAAATTGTCTCTGGTCTGGCTTGGTGGAAGGCTTCAGCATTGGCTAGTTACCACCCTACCTATCTACTCGTGTGCTACCGGCAAAGCTGTGCCGGCAAGCGATTTAGGGTTCCAGTACGACGCTGCGTAGAAAGTAGAAATCGATCAGATATGGCTGCCTAAAAACTGCCATACTTCTTCGAGGTTAGCCCGTTTCCATCTTAGGCTGCATCGTCACTTACCAATCATCAGGTGAGATCGTAGTCAAGGGACTAACTTGTGTAGATGAATAAAAACAAAATTCTGTAGTATTTTAAAAGCTAAGTTTTTTAAATCAATTATATCATCGACATATTTTATTTTCAGTTGCCAAAGCAATTTTTGAGAATTTGGAAGTGTTTTCATCGCTGCTAGAGCCGCTGACGATCGGAACGATGGGCACACAAAAGCCTTTTCGGTTCAATTTTGAACAATACGTCCAAGAGGCGAGAACAAAGATGCCAACTAGAAAAGCAGCGGGTAAGCCTTAATTGTTTACTCAGTTTGAATTGTGATGCCTATTCGTATTGCTGTTGTTGACTCAATGCTTGGAGCATAGGGTAAATAGAGCGGCCAGTAGAATTTTAATGTATGAATGCGCGAGAAACAATATTCTGCCAAATTTTGAGTTATCCCCTGCGGCCCACATGCGCAATAAATATGTGATATTACGACTTAAATAAACAATTCACACACACTTCAATAAAATCATGATTATTGATCATTAATGCGCGCCAGAGATTGTCGTTGCCAAAGGCAGGTCCACTTTTACAAGAGATTTTTTTTCGGTCTTAGGCTTGAAGCATTTAAAAGTAGTCATACATATACTCAGTTCCTGATGCCATAAGGTCAAAGTGACAAAGCAGTCGAAAGCTAGTCGTAAAAAGTGAAATGATTTCATTCAAAAGCACTAAAAAGTTCCTATTAAAACATAAACTTAATTCTATGTACCTAGATACTTTGAAACCAATTTACTTACTCCAAGCCACCTCCAAGCCAATGAACAAAAAATTCTAAACCTTTTAGTTTTTGTAAACTTATATCGTACCTCTACCTACTACCTAGTTTTTTGAGTCAATCCAAAAGAAAAATAAAATTCTAGATAGCGAAATGTCAGTTTCATTACCTACTTTCCAAGGTTATCACTGTTTGCTTAGTGCCTATTTATTCGGACAAGAATCATTGATCAACTCAAAAATATGGATTCGAACCGTTACGTTTCCGCAGTTTTTGTATACTTACGTAATAATATGTAACTACCTATTTAAGATTTAAAATTGTTTTGGATATTTTCTCGTCAGTCTTGCTTTAAAATGTTCGATAGCAGATCACGAGGTCCCGGGTTCGATTCTCGAGTCGGGACAACAAATTATTAGGCATTGGGTTTTCTGTCAAGAAATTCTCAATGGCAGTCCGGAGTTGGTAGTTGACGATATCATCCCCGTGCCTCAGAGAGCACGTTAAGTCATCGGTCCCAGTTATAATATTGTAACAGTAGTCGTTAACACCCGCCAACCCACATTGGAGCAGCGAGGTGGGTCTATGCTCTTAAATCTCCCTCTCCTATCAGATTGTATGCCTATGCTGTGGGATGTTAGTTAAGTAGTTATTGACTCTAGTGGTGATGGGTGTTGACAGGTAATTAAAATGAAAATGTAAATCCTTTTTCTTGGAGACTGACTTATTGTGCTGCACCTACCTTCATTTTAGCTGCAACTAACTTGCCCACTGATGAATGTTAAAAGGTTTATACAATAGTTTTTCAAAGCTGAAAATAGGCCTATCTATTAGGAGTTTTGTCATCTTTATGGACGATTAAGATTCAGGTTACCTACGTGCCTTGCGTCAGTTTTTTTTGAACAATTGTTCTATTGGGTAATGGTTAACATTGTATTGTGTTTCCATACGCCCTGACACGATTTTTGATTAATCAACTGAAGGCCGTTTTCTAGTTCAACAATTGACCGCAACGCGGCGTTGTTCATCGGAGTTTACTAGGTGTAGAAGTAATATAAAGGTGCAAGTACCTTGACATAATAATAATAATAATTCTGTATTTTTGACGACCTCCCTAGCGCAGTGGTGACCGCTAGTCTTATGAGTGGGAGGTCCCGGGTTCGATGCCTGACAGGGGTTTGGCAATTTATGACTTATTTCTAAAAAATTCACTGGTCTGGTCTGTTGAAAAGCATAAGCCATAGCTAGTTACCACCCTACCGACAAAGCCGTGTCGCCATGTCATTTAGCGATTCGGTACGATGCCGTGTAGAAACCGATCAGGTATTAGTTGCCATACCTCTACGAGGTTAACCCGCTTCCATCTTAGATTGCATCGTCACGTACCGTTAGAGGAGACCGCAGTCAAGGATTTGGCTGAAATTTTGAATGAAGATAGATTACGCCCTGACTTAAAACTACTACTTTTTATCCTGGGAAAATCCACAGTTGCCGCGGGATTTTTAAAAACCCGAAATCTATATCTACAGCTATAGGTAGATTACTATAGCAAACTTCCTTGAAAGTAGCTGTATAAAGGTTGGAAAAGGGAGCGGGAACGGGAACCAGAAATCCACGATTCCCTCAGGATTTGTGAAAAATCGAAATTCATGCGCGCGAAGCCGCGGGCAAAAGCTAGTAGAAGAAATAAATAACTCTTTCTAACTGTTACCTTGATAAACAAATTGTGATTCTTAGCTTTGTATTTCAGACGCGTGCATGATGCAAATGCTCGTATCAGCTATGGAGACGCAGACGACACAAGCGGACGGCAGTTGTGAGATGACGCCAGAATGTCAAGCGCAACTGATGCAGGGATCCGGACTGGCGTTCCAACAGACCAGCCGGGTCCGAGCTATGACACTTGCTCGCCTCTTCGACTGCATGGAAGGCGTTGATCTCTCCGCTTTCATTTATAAGCTTTGCATACAGATTTACAAAGAAACCAAGTCGTTGGAGGCTTGGGACCACCCGGCGGGTACTAGAACACTATTTATGCAACAAAGTATGTAATCATTTTATTGCAGCTGTCGTGGTTATAGTAACTGTCATGTAACTAAGTGCAGATATGAATAAAAAACTAACAAGTGTGAGTGAAAATGAAAATAATGAAGAAGCGAAACATGTGATAAGTATATGCTTTCTTATGATTGCAGTACTATTTTGCGCTTCACAAGGCTATGGAGAGTTTATAAAGCCACGGTGGATGAACAAGATCGTGTCATGGCAAGAGCCCAAAGGTTGTTACTCGGATGATCGACAACCATTTCTAAGGCTTACGGGATTTGTGGGACCCGTCTCTGCCACGCCGCCTAAAGAAAGAGAGGTAGCAATATTACCTACGATGCAAGTTTCTGCAGACGGCACTTTTGTATTTTACTCCCATACAATCGTACCTACAATGTACTTATTAAAGGATAAAAATTTAGAGCCTGAGGACTGTCTACATACGTAATTAGGTATAGGTATCTACAGATAGGTAGCGGGCATAACGTTTACTATACAAACTTAAGGTCAACAAATGACATTTATTACTTATCTGATTCTTAGAACTTCGATAATGTGGTTATCCGATTTGCGGTTATACAGGTAAGTAAACCATTAAGTACATAAATAAGCACTACTTTTGAGTAAACTTGATTAGTGCCCGAGCTACTCTAGTAGATATACGTATTACATACTATCGTGCCCTCTGTCCAGTTAAAAATTTTAGATGGAAATTCCGAGGAGTTCCGTATTCGAATTAATACCACCTTCCCTATTTCATGATCGTACCTAGACCTACCGCACCCAGAGAAACAAAATACATCCTCGGACTTCACCAGGTGGTGATGATTGCCTGGTATTCTTCGATGACGCGATAGATCATTGCTGTAACATAGATGACAATTTGTGGAACGAAATGGGAGCCAGTCTCCTCCGGCGGTGTTCCCGCTGATAGACCTAGGGTTATTCAAGGGACGAATAAATTCTGAAAACTGGCATTGCATTGGCAGTTCTTCTTGTGTTGGAAATGTTTCTGGATGGTATTCAAATAAAAGTAAGGGGATCTGTCTGCAGACTAACCATATTATTTATAAAAATAAAAGAATACTTTTGCGATGGTTAAAATTATACCTAGGTACTTATTTTAGACGTTTCAATGGTTGTCTACACTACACTTTGATCTTAGCCAAAAGGCCGAGAAGCGATGATGAACTATTGTACGATCTAAATGTCATAATACGAGTATAATTATGATAAATTCATATGTTTAGGAACAGTATCGAGTGAAAAAGGCTGCGGCATCCGATGGCGGTTCCTGTAACTCCTTGACGTCAGCTATGGCTCTGGGCTCTCTGGTGGTATATGTTCGTGCGCTTTTGGAAACAGATCAAGCGTTTCAATATGATGTTCTTGTGTAATAAATAATAAGAAATAACTATTTATTAAAAAATGAAAGCGATGTTTTGATTCCCAGGAAATTACGCTTACATAGCTTTACGCCGCTTACAATATGAGCTCCTAATTTTATCTATGTCCACCTACGAAAAAATTGTTTATTACTAGAACACACACCAAATAAAGTACAAACAAATCACACATACTTCCCTAAATTCCTGATCACTGATTGCCAATGCGCGCCAGAAACTCTTGCCCAAGGCTTGACCATTTTTTTTTGAGCACATATTTTTTTCCGTCTTCGGTATCAGATATACAATCCAGTAGATACTAACGATTAATTCCCACTTAGGAGAAATAAGAAAAAAAAATTCTTAAATTTCATATTAACTACTTAGTTTTAAATCTTATATTCGTACCTTCATTTATTTACTTTAAAGTTTATTTCATATATTCATTCATTCATTCATTGTATTTCTATTTTTACAACTTCAAAAATGGGTTCCTCATCGTGGGAGAGAATTAATTTTTCACGGACATTTATTATGGACCGACAACCTACCTTATTATTGATCGAAAAGTTCTAGATTCACGCTCCCATATTTAATGGTTGTACCTGTACAACTGTACATTACTAAAACCTACAGTTCACGTAGGTATATAGCAGGATTAAATAAAAAAATTGTAATTATGAACAAGAATAATTTATGCAGTAAGTAGGTACAAATATCAACAAACAATGTTAATTATTTCTATATTATGGCAAGGCATACCACATAAATTCAAACAACAAAAATAATACCCAAACATCTACAAATAAGAAGTGGAACCGTATCTGAAAGAATATTTCGGAATTTCCGGAGAAAAGCGATCAGCGTGGTAACCAATGGAATTATCCCTTGGGGGCATCGAACACGCCGAGTTGCCGAGTAAAGTTGGAATTTTCTCAGCGTGAATCCTAAAATTAACTCTATCTGGAGTGATTGATCCAGTCATTACTCTTTGGAAGCTTGAGGTCAGGGCCCACAGTTCTTGTTGCCCTTTGAGATTGTCGACAACTTTTACTCCACTCGCGAACTGTAGGGTCTCTCTATTGATTGCGATTTGGTGGAAGTTGCGGGTAGAGAACTCCGTCGCCGAGTTCCAACACCATATGCCAGGTGGCTCCATCATTCCGAAGTACAGCACACCGTTTCTGTCCATAGCTTCGGCCGCCGACTGGATCGGTCGTTCTTCAGGGAAGGTCTGGTAAACAATTTTATTCCTTTACATACAGGGTAAATTTAAAAATACGAAAAGCCTGCTAATGGCAACTTCTTAAATATTCAATCATTTCTGTCATTAAACATAATCTAGAGCGACTAAAGGTGGAATAATTCTACTTAATAAACTAGCAGGTACGAGGAAGGAAATGATTATAATTGATCATGATTAAGTACGAAATTTTTACAGTAGGTAGTTAGGTAAAGAGAATAAGAACACTCGTTTATATTGAAACTTATTTTTTGAATTCGATGACAAATTGACTGTGACCTCATCTGGTCGTAAATGGCGATGCAGTCTAAGATGGAAGCGAACTAATTCGGAAGGAGTTTGGCATGCCCCTATGTTAGTATATTCTCAGTTTCTATTATAGTCGGCATCGTACCAGATTTCGGAACGCTAAATCGCTTATCGTCATGTATTTGCACCGGTATGTAGGGTGGTGACTAGTCAAAGCCTCACAACAGAGCAGAAACAGTTTAGAAATTATGACCTAAGGGACAATTTGGGAATTTCTATAGAAATTCAGAATTCTCCCTCAGGTCGGTAATCGAACCTTGGACCTCCCACTTATAAGACTGCAGCTCTCATCACCGCATCAGGGTGGTTGTCAAAATTTAATGAATACTCACGTTAATGGCATACGGATTGACATTAGGATCTGCGATGACAGAGTCACTTCTGAGGACGCTGGTACGGACGACGTTCTCCGTGGTGGAAGCCAGTGCGTGGAAGTACAGGAAACGATCGTGCCCAGGCTTGTACGGCGATAAAGCCATGCCTATTACTCCGTCCATTAGATCGAAGCTCTCACCTTAAAATGCAAACACATTAATTGAATCTAGGGTTCTACTCACTCCGTCCGAATGTAAAATTACTCATTTACAATATGTTCAATTCCTTTCGTTAGTTTCATAAGAAGCATAAAATCTATATATAGATTTTATTTATATATCTTTTATATATTTTTTATTATATCTATCTATCTATCTTCTATCTATCTATCTATCTAAAGTAGCTTGTCCTGACTGATTATCAACGCACAGCCTAAACCACTGAAGCTAGAAACTTGAAATTTTCACCGTAGCTTTCTTTTATGACGTAGGCGCACACTAAAAAAGGATTTTTGCAAATTCCACCCCTAAGGGGGTTAAATAGGGGATGAAAGTTTGTATAAAAGTCCGTCATTTTTCAAGTTATATCCATGAAAATTGGTGTTTAGAATTTCGGTTAAAAATAAAGACTTACAAGTTTAAGAAATTTAGGAAAAACTACCCCCAAGTGGGTTCAATGGGAGTTGAAAGTTTGTATGAAAGTCTGTCATTTTTAAAGTTATATCAATGAAAATCGGTATTTGTATTGTCGGTTAAAAATAAAAAATTACGTGTTTCAGGAATTTTGGAAATTCCACCCCCAAGTGAGATTTATAAGAATCCAAGCGGACGAAGTCGCTGGCATCTGCTAGTAGTTACATAAACGCGGTTAAGGTATATTGTATTTAGCGAGGGCGGAGATTCTTAATATGGCCCAGTATTCACCAAACCGGAGATGGGCAGAGAGGCGCAAGTCAGGCTTGCTCAAACTCTGCCAACTGTTGCGTTGAGCAGATGTTCTAATGAATATTCTAATGGTTATTTATGAAATATCTCCTTTTCGCCCATCTCTGCTTTGGTGGACACCGGGCCTAAATGTGTCTTTCGCAGACCAAGAATGGCGTTAATTTTATTTTTACACAACAGACATGGCACTGGGCCATAATAGCTCACCCGTGCTAATAAATTACTCACCGTCAATGGTAAAGGTGCCGTGGTTCGGGAAAGGGTAAAAGGTCCGGTGGGTGGCCCTCCAGGATCGGTCGTTGGCCACGTCCACCACCAGTAGGCCAAAGCCCGACACGTCAGCCACGTACACGAATGTATCAGCGCAGTCCCCCGGACCCTGTCCTCGCACGTCGACGACCTGTGAGCCAAAACAATTTCATTCAAACTCAACAATTCTCAAACATGAAAGAAATAAAGAATAATATTATGAATTCGCTTAAAAATCGCCCAAGTGCAGGTTTGTCCTTGCTCTATAATTAGGGTTCCGTACAATTTACCTATGACCAACTAAAAAAATGATCGTTTATTTTGAGCACATTTTACAAGCAATATGAATCGGTGTTTTCAGTGAGTATTGATGTCTGAATGCAGTATATATGGTACATAATATACAGAAATTCCAAATTCCTAACTAGTTTAATTTTAAAACCCCGTTACAAAAGTGGTTGTTTTTGAATATAAGAATTTAATCACCCGACCACTCGAATGACTGCCCGAATTTGGGAACCCGATGGCCGATGGGCAGTTGGCACTGGCCACGGTCAAATCCATTAAACCCTTTACGTTTTGTTCAAATTCGGGATGGTTTGGACCATAGAACTTGTTCGAAGGCTATACAAATCGACGTCGTTTACTTCCACTTGGTAGTTAGTGTTTAAACACACTAAGTAGGTATACCGAAAATACGCGACCGAAGTTCGGCGTGACTACGCCTGCAATACGAATTTTATTACTGACTAGATGATGCCCACGGCTTCGCCCGTGTGTATTTAGGTTTGTAAAAATCTCGTGGGAACTTTGATTTTCCCGAACAAAAAGTAGCCTATCTGTAGTAAGTAGTAACCCGTCCACAAAACGGAAAAATTCCGTGGGATCCTTACGATTTCGGAATGCAATTCCTTACAGCATCAGGGTTGAGGAGTTGGACATGTACCTACTCGACGTCATTCAACAATAAAGTCTTTAATTGGTATCCCCAATATCAATTTAAATAACCGACAGTGCCTAAATCCCATTAGTTTCGGGGATCAGATCCCCTACAGCATCAGGATTGAGGAGTTGGAATCCAAATTTTTTGTAGGACACTGTCGCAATGTTTCTCTATCGATTAAAAAAAAAATTATGCAAATCGGTTCAGAAATCTCGGAGATATCGGTGTACATAGGTAGAAAAACACAACTCCTCCTTTTTTGAAAGTCGGTTAAAAAAGTAGCCTATGTTACTCCCTGGTTAATTCTCTACTTGTATGTGAAAGTCCCGTCAAAATCGGTTCAGCCGTTCCAAAGATTAGCCCGTTCAAACAGACAGACAGACAGACAGACAGACAAAAATTTTAAAAACGTGTGATTCGGTTATAGTATCGTTCAAATAACCATATGAGCTTAATATGAGGTAGTTATTTCGATATTACAGACAGACACTTCAATTTTATTTATTAGTAAGTATAGAAGTATAGATGACACACCAAACTGAAATTAAGCGTACAGCCGAACTTCGGCTTCCAACCGACCGAATTCCAACGCAAAAATTCCGTCATTAAGTTTAATTAACCTATTTCGCAAAGAGTTCCCAAGAGGGAGCAACGCGAAATATTATTACTCGTCAAGACGGCCGCGCCTACTGGCTATGTGTGCGTGACCTCGGTAATCGCGCCGTGTACGATACAACCTCGAATCGCATATGTGTGCGCGCCTAGGGATACCGGTTATTTGGACAATTGCACAATTTTTATAGATAAATCAAGTATGGTGTAGGATAAAATTTTGTTTTTATTAATTATTTATCTTTAATCTACGTGTGTGTAAAACTGTTTGTTTAATGTAAATCAATAGTTTGCCATGGAAACAGCATTAGTAATTACTTGATTACAGAATATTCATTAGGTATCTACCTCATTATTTAAATATCGGCTGGACCGATTATGATGGAATTTTTGGTGTGTGTTTGTGTGGGTAAGAAGATAGTTTGTATCTACAATTGGACCCTGTAGGTGGTGCTGCAGTCATGTTCTAGGATTTTTTTTATTACGAACAAATTTTGTTGAAATTTTGTAAGTTTCTTGTCCCTGGGGAGTTTAGATTCATAACCTAATTGAATCCGGTAGGTGGCGCTGCAAATTCGTAACACTAGATACTAAATAAAAATTATTTCTTGATTTAGTCAAATACTTTTATAATACGTTTCCAACAGTCGTCATGTCGTGTCCTTCTGATGACAGCTGTCCAGCGATGTCTTAGTATTGGATCCGTTGGAAATCTACATTAATTAAGTATTAATAATAATTATAAACTAATTAGAAAATTTATTTTTAATTTTTTTTTATATAATTTATATTTATAATCATAATTATTTAGAACTAGGAAATGCCCGCGGCTTCGCCCGCGTGAATTTCGGTTTTAAACAAATCCCGAGGGAATCGTGGATTTCCGGCTCCCGTTCCCGCTCCCTTTTCCAACCTTTATACCTACTATCAAGGAAGTTCTCTATATTAATCTACCTATAGCTGTAGCTATAGATTTCGGGTTTTTCAAAATCCCGTGGGAACTGTGAATTTTTCCAGGATAAAAAGTAGCCTATGTTTTAAGTCAGGGCATATTCTATCTCCATTCAAAATTTCAGCCAAATCGGTTTAGTAGTTGCGGCGTGATTGAGTAACAAACATCCAAACATACAAACATCCAAACATCCAAACATCTAAACATCCAAACATCCACACTTTCACATTTATAATATTAGTAGGATAATTATTATTTAAAAAAATTATTGAAGGTCAAAATTCAGTAAGTATAATATTAATAATAAATATTTACTATATTCCGGGACTTCCCTATATTTGTGGCAAATTACCTCACTACTGGCAACAAATTGATTTTATTAATAATTATTAATGTTCACACACGTATAACATACAACAATATATTTTTGCACAATAATGTGCAAAATACCACAATGCTCAGCTGGTATCACCGGCCAGTTCGACGTACCTATAAAACATCGAAATTAAAAATCCTATTTTCTCAAAAAAACATACGCAAATGTAAAAACTTACTGATGATATGAGATCTTCGACCTCTTATTTTGTTGTGAAGGATAATTACGACATAATTTCACCGCACAAACCGGCATATTTTTTTATTTTTCGGGAGCTGTTTACTGCGTAGTTTATTAAGTGACACTGAAGTAGGTGAGAGCGATCCTACCAATTTAAGTGAACATTTTTTAGGGCGCACTCGTGAGTTACATTATCAATCTGGCCATGTGGATAATCAAAGCTATTTCGTTTAAGAAAAAAATTATAAACGTGATAGTTGTAAAATCTGTGCAATTTCTTTTGTAGTTTTTAACAATCAACAAATCACAATCAAATGATTAATTATCTATTATTTGTGCACAACAAAGATTTTTTATAACATTCGTGTCATTAATTTAATGCAAATCGAATAATTAAGTCTACAATTAATTTAATTAAGTTTTAATAATGCTTGCGATGTTTGAGAAATGATTAGATTTTTTTTCCGCTATCGTCTTGATATTTTTTATAATTGTATTAATAAACGGTTTGTTCTTATTATTAAAATGGTTGTAGCATAAATCGTTTTCTGCCGAACTACATAATAGCTATAATGGTAGGTAGGTACCTACTTACGTTCCAGTACTCCTTTATTCTATTGTCTCAAACAAACAGATCTCGTGACTCCATTAGTGTTAATTTTAGCTAGTATGAAAAGCTCAATAGGTGACTTTTATTTCGTTGACCTGAGTGCTTAGTCTAAGATCGGAGCACTCGAAAACGAACTCGAAAACTATTGATCGATTTCAGAGTAAAATAGACCTAAAAAGGCTTGTATTAAGGTTTGAGTTCGCCAATATACATTCAGCATTCGAACACAACGAGCGCCCTAAGCAGAAATCTATACATATAATAAAATCGTAGAATTGCCGTATCCGTACATTGAAGATTTTTGCAAAATAATAACTGGGGGATGTTAGGGATAAGTAATAGAACGTAAAAAAGCTATTTTTGAAATTTTTGTCTGTTTGTCTGTTTATCTGTTTGTCTGTTTGTCTGTTTATCTGTTTGTCTGTTTGTCTGTATGTTTGTGCGCGCATCACGTAAAAACTACTGAATGGATTGAAATGAAACTCAGCATGATTTAAGTTAATACTATGGAGTAACATATAGGATACTTTTTATCCCGAAATTCAGCACGGTTCCCTTGGGAGAGGGAATGAAAGGCAAAATGTGTACTTAGCTGTAATTCGTTAACGGGTGGTCCGATTTCATTCATTCTTTTTTTGTTAGAAAGTAGATACTTTAAAGACTACTGGCTAATCTCCGAAAGGCTGGACCGATTTTGATGGAACTTTCACTGGCGGATGTTTACATTTTGATGTACCTAAACATCCGCCAGTGAACTTTTAACAGTTTTTAGCAAGGTTTAAGCTCAAAGGAGCATAGGAAAAACAAAATGATTCCCACGGGATTATTAAAATCAATATCCACGCGAACGAAGTCGCGGGTATCCGCTCGTGTTGTAAAATACATATTCGAACTATGGAATTACGACTTTAAAATACGAGTATTTGAGTTCATTTTGCTCTGAATTCACTTGTGATTCGATTAATAGTTTTCGAGTTCGTTTCGAGTGCTCCGATCTTAGACTAAGCACACCGAACCGGGACCTAAGTGCTTAGTCTCAGTTTGGAGCGCTTCAAAACTTTATAGTATACTATTGATCGAAACACAAATGACATCAGAGCAAAATGAATCCAAAGACTCTCATTTTAAAGTCGTAATTCCATAGTTCGGATATTTATTTTACAACATTTCTGCTTGGGGCGCTGGCTGTTTTATAATGCTGAATGTATTGGCGAACTCAAACCTTAACATAAGTTTTTTTAGGTCCATTTCACTCTGAAGTCGATCAATAGTATACTACAAAGTTTTGGAGCGCTCCAAACTGAGACAAAGCACCCTGAACACCTGACCTCACGTTATAGCCGCCGAGTCTAGACCAATAAGGCAGTCGATATACTCACAGGGGTGATGAACAATGACGTGCCTATGTAGTTGGACTCGTTAACTCTGTGGCGGTACACCAGCTGGTCGGTGTTGAGGTCGAAGGCGAGCAGCTGCGGCGGACACACCTGCCGCTCGCCGATCTTCCCAGCATCCATCACCCATAGCCGGCTGCATGTGTCTATCTGAAATCGAACATATTCCATGATCAAGTAAAATCTTTTTTAACCCCCGACGCAAAAACGATGGGGTGTTATAAGTTTGACGTGTCTGTGTGTGTGTCTGTCTGTCTGTTCCCTCGTAGCGCTCAAACGGGTGAACCGATTTGAATGCGGTTTTTTTGTTTGAAAGGTGAATTAGGCGGGAGTGTTCTAGCTAGTGTACATAGCTATGTTTGATGAAAATTGGTCCAAGATGGCCGCCACATATTTTTTCACAACTCCTCAATATGGGTATCAAATGAAAGGGCTTGATGAGTAGAATAGCACTATGCAAATCCAAGATGGCCACCGCCGCAAAATGGCGAATGTCGGGGGTTTTTTAAATTTTTAATTAATTTATACTTGTCAAAGATTTTTTATTCATACCTACTTACTTACTACATGTTAGCCTTTGACTGCGATCTCACCTGGTAAGTTATTAAACCCACACCTCTCATCGTATTCTACGGGGCATGGTACCGGGATGCAAGATCTAGCCGCGGTAGTGTAGTAGGTACCTAATAGCCTGAAGCATGCCACCAGACCAAACCAGAGAAATTAGAAATCTCAAATTGCCCCTGCCGGGAATTGAACCTAGGACCTCCTACCTAGACCACGGCGCCCACTGATATTCAATCATCTTATTTACTATTTATGTATATTCTGTATTATACGTTTCCGTCCAGTGTACGGAACTCTCGGCGTGTGACTCTGACTTGTGCTTGGCTGGTTTTTTTTAATAAATCGACCCCAAGAACCATCCTCAATGCTACGAAATAGCGGTCGGCCTTAAAATTAGTATGCGCCACGAGACTGCGGGCCTATTCTTCAACGTCATTTTATCAGTGTACCTATCATTCCAGCGGTATTTCGAAAATTACCTCCATTTACAACTTTGCCAACTTGCATTTTTTAATTACGGGTGTCAACTCTGAGATTTTTGTTTGGGAATTGAAGATATAGGTACAAGTATAAATTAAAAATTTAAAAAACCCCCGACATTCGCCATTTTGTGGCGGTGGCCATCTTGGATTTGCAATAATGGAACTATTCTACTATTCAAGCCCTTTCATTTGATACCCATATTAAGGGAGTTGTGAAAAAATATGTAATCCGCGATTTTGTAGCGGCGGCCATCTTGGACCGATTTTCATCAAATATAGCTAACAACACTCGACTAATTCACCTTTCAAACAAAAAAAAACCGCATTCAAATCGGTCCACCCGTTCGAGCGCCACAGGGGAACAGACACACACACACACACACACACACACATACACACACACACACACATACACACACATACACACACACACACACAGACACGTCAAACTTATAACACCCCGTCGTTTTTGCGTCAGGGGTTAAAAATAAAGTCGATCGAAGTAAAATAATTTTTATTAGTTTACTAGCGGTCCGCCCCGGCTTCGCCCGTGCGTACCCGTACATGTCCCGTAATGCCCGTACATATATAGCCTATTATAGCACTCAAGGATCACTGACATATCCAATGGTGAAAGAATTTTTGAAATCGGTCGGTCCTGAGATTAGCGCGTTCAAACAAACAAACTCTTCCACTTTATTATATTACTAGCGACCCGCCCCGGCTTCGCACGGGTAGTAGAGCATTTTATGCGTAGGTACTACCCGCTCAGGGATTAGGCAGCGTTTTCGATGAAAGCTCCCAGGCGGCTTTTACGACTTTTTACGATATTTTCCACAATGAACTTACTATATCTCACCTTATACCCGAATTACTAATTCCGTGGAATTCTGACGTTTCATAATGTTACCAGAGATAAAACAATTCCCACAAAAAAGATGAAAAATTCAAAACTTATGCAAATACAAATCAACTGCTGCATGTAGATATGACTTTCTAGTTTCCATTCTTAGCAATTTCTATTTTAGGGCGAAACAATTAATATTATTAAGCGGCTTAGAGCTTTATATGTTGACAGGGAATTAAAGTAGTTTGGGGTAAAATCGTACTTCGTAGATGTTAACCCTGTTCTCCATATAAATAACTCATCTGTAAATGAAAATGACAGCTGTCAGAATTAAGTCGATATTAAGTCAAAAATAAGGAGAAAAACTAAATATTTCAAATCAAATAAATTAGTGTATTTGGGACATAAGAAAGTAAGTTTTCACCAGATTCCGTGAAAAAAAAAATTATTTTAAAAGATAACAATAAAGAACCAAAAACTTGGTTTTTTGAACTTTTCACATAAATTTTGAGGTTATGTGAAAAAAGTGTAAATATAAAAGTTGTAGATCTTTTTATTACCTACAACTTTGCCATTTAATTTTTTTCCATAGGACTTCTAGTTTTGCCGGAAATCGAGATAAACCGTTTTTTACCCTTAAAACTCCCCCCCTTTTTTCCCGAGCTCAGATCGCCCGTAAATTATTTTTCCTTGTATTTTATAATATTCTCCTCCTTTTCCAATGGGTTTCATCCTACGTACTGTGATTTTTTTTTTGGTTTCAAAAATTATCGACAATGGGCTATAGGGAGAACCGCGGCCGCCGACGCGCTTATAGGCACGCTCCCGCGCCGCCGCAATTTTTAAATCTGTAATATCTTCGAAAGTATTCATTTAAATCATATGCTGTAAAGGACCATATGGATTTATATAAAATCAACAATGCATTTAAGGTATTTAATTAGATAAGGATTAATGCTGTATTGGTTGAAATCGCTTCGAAAATTAGCCATTATTTGTCGTAAAAAGTAAATGACAAAAAAATGTTATTGTGGGATATCCATAAGAGATAGACATATACCATCGCGGACTTTTCTGTAGACCTTTTCAATGTGTACAATACTTAGTACATTATTTTGATAAATCTCGTAGGGTTCAGCCTGCGTTTGCAATGTAAGCGGAAAAAATGTAATTATTTACGACATCACATTAGAAACCTCAAAAATAACAGTATTTCTCCACAATTTAATGGATGTTATTATACATATAAACCTTCCTCTTGAATCACTCTATCTATTAAAAAAAACCGCATCAAAATCCGTTGCGTAGTTTTAAAGATTTAAGCGTACAAAGGGATATAGGGACAGAGAAAACGACTTTGTTTTATACTATGTAGTGATGTAGTGATAAGTATAGATTTAAATCCAGGAAACTTCTTCTCTTTCATAAAAGAATACTTACAGCAACTCTAAACACAGAAGTCATTCCATCGCAGTTGCTCCCTTGGTTGTCGTGCCAGGAGTAGTCGGGGTAGCCGTTGAGGAAGCCCTCGTCATCCACGGTGCCGAGCGTCACGGGCCGCCCTTCGTCGAATCTGGGATTCGTCACAAAGATCCGAGACTTTTGTTCCCCTTGAAACAACAACAACGAGTGATAACCTAAAAGATTGAAAGTTAAACCGACTTCGCCGCACTCTAATTAACAGGTCATATTATTCTGAAAACTACTGAACCGATTTTGATGAAACTTGCACTGTTCCCAAAGTTGAAGTGAATGCAAGAATGGTTACAATTCGATTAATAGTTTCTAAAAAATCTATTCGTATAATAAAATCGTAGAATTGCCGTATCTGTACATTGATGATTTTTGCAAAATAATAACTGGGGGATATTAGGGATAAGTAATAGAACGTAAAAAAGCTATTTTTGAAATTTTTGTCTGTTTGTCTGTATGTTTGTGCATCGCATGCATGCATCACGTAAAAACTACTGAATGGATTGAAATGAAACTCGGCATGATTTAAGTGCGTGCTACGGAGTAACATATAGGATACTTTTTATCCCGAAATTCAGCACGGTTCCCTTGGGAGAGGGGATGAAAGTCAAAATGTGTACTTAGCTGTAATTCGTTAACGGATGGTCCGATTTCATTCATTCTTTTTTCGTTAGAAAGGAAATACTTTGAAGATTACTGGCTAATCTCTGAAAGGCTGGACTGATTTTGATGGGATATTCACTGGCGGATGTTTTCATTTTGATCTACCTAAACATCCGCCAGTGAACTTTTAACAGTTTTTAGCAAGGTATGAGCTCAAAGGAGCTTAGAAAAAACAAAATGATTCTCACGGGATTTTTAAAAACCAATATCCACGCGAACGAAGTCGCGGGTTTCCACTTGTAAATAATATAAATTAATTTCAGAAGCTAAGTTTTCAGTTTTAAGCTTATACTCTGTATGATTACCGAGTCTGTGCTGCACATCAACGTCAATCGGCACGGAGGCGCCCGGCACGTAGTACCGGTTGTCCAGCGCCCGCTGCCGGTCCGCCTCGCTCGGGAACCGGAATTCCAGCGCCGACCACTGCTTCACTATCCGCAGGCTGTTCCTGGCGCCGAACGCCGCCGGCCAGCAGCACGCCAGACAGTACGACAGAAGGAAAAACCTCTCTATGCCGTACGCCATTTCCGCCTTGTAAATGTCTAATAGATGGGGATCTGTAACAATTAAATACGAGAATCGCGTAAATGTTTTTTTATCGGCTACGATTTTTATACATGGTATGATTAATTAATCTACTACATTTTATCTTAGCTGAAGTAAGTAAATAAATCGCAGATAAGTATAACTTCTCGCAGAAAAGCGTAAGCAACACTGTAGACGATTCTAAAGCCTATACATACAAGACTAAACTATGTACATACATAACAGCCAGATATGTATAAAAATAAAAAATATGTTTGTATTCTACTCAATGAGTTCAAAACAATGACTCCCATGACAAGAAAAAAAATATTCTTTGGATTCTTTTACATGGGACACTCTGAAAACTAATTTAATTGAATTTCTAATTCAATATTCGATTTTTGGGCAACATTCTAGACCAAACATCCAAATTTAGATCTGTAACATAATCCGTTTATGAGCTAAAGATCCTTGACATACGGACGGATAAACACAGCAGCAAAGTAACACACTTAAGGCATCGTTATTGGTCCGTTTTGATACGGAATCCTAAAAAATTATGCTAGGTCATGGATACAATTTAAGTATGTAATTTTAGATATTATGCTGTGTTCATCGGTATTTTACATAAATAGGTTTATGATAATAGGTGTTATCGTTTTCGCTAATACCAAGGCAAATTATTATCTTCTTATGACAACGATAATGTCGTGTGGCCTTATGTCAACTACGATAATTGCACATACAAGTAAAATAGGTACCTATTTGTTAATACAAATCAAATTAATAGATTTACTTCAATCTAATGAATACATTCATTCTGGTGTATCTATGTATTTCAAGAAAATTCAACAACATTCTAATCTGCGTATAATTTACATACCAAATATTATAGTAACAATTTAATAAACACCTAGTTACTTAATTGTTATTATATAATGTTAGTCTAAGTTAGTAGGTACCTACAAGAGCTATTAATTATTCATCTATCTTAAATTAAATAATTCGATAATAATATTTAATAACACAACTGTTAAGTTTTTTAAACCTATTAGGTATTTATAAATAACTTCTTGTCTAACTTGTTTTAAGTTTTAACCACAATATCCTATGAATAAATAATTGAAACACATAAATACCTACTCATTCTTAAACATAATGTTTCGTATTAAAGTTTATGCTTAAAGCCCGCGTCTACATCAATAAAAAATTTGCGACTGTATGTGTTAAACGCGCATGCGGCTGGGCGTAAATATTTATTTTCACCGAAAGGAGATGTTTCATCACTGTATGAGGCCTTGGCTAGGACTTGGTACAGTATACTTGGATATAGTCCAGAAAACATTGAACAGTTTTTAACTATATATTTTCTATAAAATGGTTTTGTTTGGTTGTACAAAACAAGTATTTCTGCTTAGGATTACAACACGTAATAAAAATTCATCATGGCGGTAAAATGTCTTTCATTTCGATTTGACATTTTACTTTGACAGAAATGTCATTAGATCGTAATATCAACACCGTCCAAATCGCTAAGCAAAATCGAAGTCCGTGTAGCACAACGCCGGGTTAACAGATGGTATGAGTAACAGTCCAAAAACAAAAACCAGGTAAACAGATGAGCAGAACGGTCCAAAATCCAGAAAACGAAAGCGAAGTTGTTGAAAAGAACTCAAAAATCAAACAGAAATCGATTGCAATTGACCACCAGTCCACCATTGCTGACTGAATATCAATCACAATGACAATTGTTATTTGAAGTGACAAGCTGTCAGTTTACGTCATACCATACTACACCAGCGACGCCATATTAAAAATCGATCAATAATTAATGAATAAAAATATTTTTGTACAACTAAAGTATTAGTTTTAACTCAATAAGTTTATTTTTCCCGAGAACAACAGATTTTTCTTAATTTGTAAGGTACTGTACAAGACTTAGCCAGATTTGAAACATCTCCTTTCGAATCTCTATCGATATAGGAAAGACGTCCACATTTTACCTGTCTAAGTCCATAGACCAAAATATTTTGCCCGAACACGTCGCGTCGTTAGACGCAAACTATTATTACATTGGTGTGGATGCGACTTTATAGAAATGATTTATTTATAACTAGCTTTTTCCCGCCACTTCGTCCTTGTGAAGAATATGTTTTTAATCGCGCGGAAATCTTTTGTTTTCCCGGGATAAAAGTATCCTATGTCACTCTCTAGATCTTTAACGTCGATAAGTAGCTCTGTTGTGCGTAAAAATGGCAAAAATTATAAATGCTTGCTTAAATGCTTGCCGGTTGCTTGTTTATTTATCCTGGAGAGTGATATAGGCTACGTTTTATCTTCGGATAATAAGTAGGTAGCCCAGAATCTCAGTTATAGGTAGCCATGCAAAAAATCACGTCAGTCCGTTATAAGTCTGTTGCGGCGTGACTCATGAAGGACGAAACAACAAACAAACACTTTCGCATTCACAATATTAGTAGGGTATAATGAAAATTACTGTACCATAATGAGTGAGAAGCGCTCGGCATACTCTGTTATGTCGATTTGTTGTCATTTCACCTTTTTAATAGTTTATCACCACTTTTCATATAACATACACTTCTTTTGTCTTATTTATAAATTATATATTTTATCATGCATTTATTTTATTAATAAATATTATACTTAATGATTGACTATACTGTGAGCTTAGAATAAATGACTGTGAGTTTTATTAAAGTTTTATACAGTAAGTGAGTATTAAATTATCATTTTTATACCTATTAATTAATAACTCTATCAGATATACGGAGTAGTTCACTAGTTATTACAACTGCATTTTTTCCACGAAGACATGTAAATACCTACTTGCGTTGACGAATTTACTCTGTAGATATTTGTAGAGGGGGTTTATACAGTACCAATCCACTCAGAACTAAGGTGTGATCTATAATGGCATGTACGTGCATTGACTCTGCTCAGATTTTACTTTCGAGTCAAAGCAATGTACCTATCTACCTACTTATTAAAGAAAGTTTGAGCAATTTCAAAGCACATATATAGGCTGAGATAATATATAGCGCGTACTCTGGACTCTATTAAAACTTGAGACAGAGTTAAAAGGGACATAAGCAGTGGTGGATTAGATGACAACAGCTCTTGGCAGTACCCAAAGTAAATACCTCATCGGCAATATGTCAATGTTTGGGTATATTATTTCAAGTTCTTTATTTCTAGCCTTTGGGTGTTTCTTCCTCTGGCGGCCCTTTGTAATCTCGCGCCCCTAGGCATGTTTGCCCAAAGGATAATCCGCCACTGAACATAAGTATGCCTCGCAGTCTTGTTTTAACTCTATCTCAAGTCTGAGTGGAGTCAGAGTATCTACGCTTGTCAAAACAGTAAGTACCCAGGCTCTATAGATCTCAGCCATAGATCTTAGCTTCAGACTGAACTAAAATTATTAGTGTCATCCACTTCATTTTAGTAAGGTAAACTTTAAAAAAACTTAAATATTTGCATATTCGTATCAAGGGTAGGTAAAGTAGGTACTTAAATAGGGTATTTGACAACATTGAAAATATACTATTGATTGTGGTCATCTTATCAGATAATAGCCTAAAAAAGACATATTTCACTCAATCAAACTAAACTATGTAATTTTACGCGATATTTTGCACGAAATAAAACATAATAATTTTTGAAATTTTATCAGGAACGTGAACGCTCTGGGATTATTTGTGACGTCAATTGATTGCACGTAACTTGGTTGTTATAATTGAAGTTTATCAAGTCAACCGAAACTAAACTTTATACTTGAACGAATAAGATTGATATTAAAATGAGTAGGTATAACAATTTAAAACATTACGATACAGCAGTCGCCTTGCGTAGCGTCTCTGTCGCACGCACCGAGTTCCGAAAAGGAGCGAGCGAGAGAAGTGACTTGCATAGCTGATCTGATCACGCGTATCATGTGATCAGAAATGTCGTTTTTGGCGTGGTTTTCAAAACTTAAACTTTATCATTGATTTAATTCTTAATACTGTAGATATTGCGAAAAATATCAATGTAGTGTGTTTTAATAAGTAATAAAGAATAATTTAAAACAATTTCCAAAAATTAGTCAAATACCCTATTATAGTCTGTTCATACTATTCAGATTATATTCCTATACTACCTTACAGCAGCCGCTGGAATCAGGCGGCACAAGATCGTGTGCTATGGCGATCCTTGCAAGAGACCTATGTCCAGCAGTGGACGTCCATTGGTTGAAACGAACGAACTACCTCTCTACTTGCTACTCGTTCGTCCGCGTGAACTTCGGTTTTCTAAAATCCCGTGGGAACTTTGATTTGCCGGTAGGTATAAGTTAAAACGTACCCTAGGATCGTTTCCCGGATAAATATTTTCCCGTCAAAATGGATACGGCCACTAGCCCCAATAATAATATATATATATTAAAATTTTCTAAACGGCTGTTTGGGTTACGGTATCATTCAAATGTTATGAGTTTAAATAAAGAGGCAGTTATTTTAGTTAACCTCAGAGACACACTTCAATTTTATTTATTTGTAAGTAGGTATATATTGTTCACACGACCACACATGATTATTTGATTTTAACACACAAATAAATGCACAAAACTGGTCCGGCTTGTTTGAGCAACCTAGGCATAAACCTAGAGCATACGTTCTTTAAAGCACTCTCAAACATAGCGATCACTATAAGATTGAAAGCATGAACGTGTACAAGCGGCTAAATAAAATATGGAACTAACGGTCTGTAATCACTTTGACAAAAAGATTTGGCAACCGTTACGTCTATTTCAATAATAATAATAATAATAAGGGGGGTAAGGGAGTGCGCTTCCATCTTAGCACTCCAACAGCCAACCTCACCTGCACGTGGTGCCCCCTGCTAATTAACGAACGAGGCTCTGGCGACCGATGGTGGCGGTATATCCACCTTACAATCCAAGCCAAGGTAGCACACGCTGAGGGCTGCATGGCTAGGGGAACGCGCTAGTCGCTAGTGTGCAAACTCTGGATAATAGGGGACCTCCAGTTTTATTTACCCTTGCCACAGTGAACGCAGGGCTCTGCTGTGGTCGACTTTGTAAGTCCCTAGCTTATCGTGGGAACATCATGAATACCAGATCTAAAACAAAAAAACAACTTCAGGCAAATATGCCTCAAATAGATGACGAAACTTCACGAATCTCTTCGTCATGCTCTCTTCCATCTTCTTCTCTTTTTCCGTCAATTGCATCATCTACGCAATCTTTTCGCATAACACCGGCGCCGTCATCACCTTCAATTAGTGTACAGTCAGCAGATGTTGTACAGGAGACAAATTTTGTCCACGATACTGTACCCATCGCTACGACTGCAACAACTCGTAGGAAATGGACAACTGAAATGAACAAATTCATCCTACGAACCTATCTTCATCTTACTAATTTAGATACAGACAAAAATGGATACCTTCCACTGCTTCACATAAAGTTCTTAGAAAAATATCCCGCTATGCAAGTTAACCGACAAAGAATAGGTGACCAGCGTAGAGCAATAGTAAAAAAGAAACTATTACCACAAAATATAATAGATCAGATTTATGAAGAAGTTAGAGCCGAGCTTCAAACTAGTCATACTCAAGTACAGCAACACTCCACACAGTCTAATAAAAAATCGGGCCAACGCATGAGATGGACGAAGGAATACAATGAAACTTTAATTAGAATTTATTATACTGTCACACAATTAGAAACCAATAAAACAGCCTATAGAAAATATTTACACGAGGAATTCATAAATGTATATCCAGAATTAGCACATATACCAGAACAAAGATTATCTGACCAAGTGAGAGCAATTAAAAATAACGGATATATAGAGACCAACAGATTAGAACAAATTAAAAACCAGGTAGCTACAGAATTGAGGAATAACAACACTAACACACAAAATATTTTAGTAACAAATAACGATTACTTTAACACACATTTACATGATGATGCCGAACCACCTGATGCAAATACTAACTTCTCCGACACATCTGTAAATACCTTTACGACAAATATGCTTTTAAATAACAGTATAGAAAACGTAACTGTTCCACAAACGCGTGTAAATATAGACGATGACAATTTCTTGAATGATATAGAAATTTGTCAAATTGAACCTACGCAAACTAATGATGATGTTATCAACCCTGAAATCGAAGCCATATTTCAACAGGCACAACAATATTTTACTAATACACAACCCACTTCTAGACCATACATCCCAAAACAAAAGACTTCTCGAAAGTTTTCTGCAATAGTTACATATATAAATAATGACATCCTCCCTAAGCACGTAAATGTCGACACTGAATTCATGAAACTACAGACCATTATATATTGTGCAGCATGGACGGCAGCTACATGCAACGGAGCTAAAATATTAGATTCCACAAATAATGAACGACGTACATATAAACCGAAAAAACCAAAATGGCAAATCAGGTTAGAAAATAAAATAAAAAATCTAAGAGCAAGCATAGGTAGGGTTACACACTTCATTAATGGTAGTAGAAGCCAAAAATTAACAGCTGCAGTAGAACAAATTAAAATAAAATACAAACTACACGCACAATACGAGGATACAAATACACAATTACAACACTTTTTGGATACGTTAAAACAAAAATTAAACGCAGCTTCTAGTAGACTTAAAAGATATATAACATGCACGAACCGTAAAAAACAAAACATAAAATTTACTAACAACGAAAGAATGTTTTATAGAAATCTCACATGCAATAACACAGACACCACTAGCCAAACACTAGAGATACCACCCCCCGAAGCTTTACGTGAATTTTGGGCAAATATATGGGAAAACCCAGTATGCCATAACAACTCCGCAAATTGGATCGAAGAAGTAATACCAGAAATCCCTGAAATGGAGTTCGATGTGATCCCAATAAACACATTTATAGACGTTATCAAACGCACTCACAACTGGAAATCTCCCGGCACCGACAATATTCACAACTACTGGTATAAGAAATTCACCAGCACCCACCCGCTCATATATAATCACCTAAACACATTTATTAAATCACCACAGTTGCTACCAACATACATAACACAAGGAGTCACTTACATGATACCTAAGGACATGAACGAAACCACAGACCCAGCCAAATACCGACCTATCACTTGTTTGCAAACAATCTATAAAATCTTAACAGCCTGTATAAGTGAAGTAGTCCAGAAACATTTATGCAAACATAATATTCTCGCGGAACAACAAAAGGGATGTCGAAAAAAGAGCCAAGGATGTAAGGAACAACTCACTATTGATGCGGTTGCTATGAATAGTGCGGTTAAACGTAAACAAGATATACATACCATGTTCATCGATTACCAAAAAGCGTTCGATTCAGTCCCGCATAGCTGGTTGTCACATGTCCTAAAAATATATAATATCCACCCCTCACTTAGATTGTTCTTAGAATCTGCCATGCAAACTTGGCATACTGTACTTAAAATTAATCAATCCTCAATGAATTTAACCACTGAACCGATCCAAATTAAACGTGGAATTTTTCAAGGAGATGCACTCAGTCCTTTATGGTTTTGTATGGCACTCAACCCACTCTCACACTTACTAGATAAAACTAAAACAGGATTCACTTTAATAAACAATAACACACAATTCACCTTAACGCACCTTATGTATATGGATGACATTAAGTTATACGCAGCAGATAAAAAATCACTTTTCCATCTAGCAGACACCACACAAGAATTTTCAAACGATATAAAAATGCAATTCGGGGTAGACAAGTGCAAAATTTTGTCAATTGTTAAAGGGAAACCCCAAAATAACTGCTACAAGCTAGGATCAGGTAAAATTATTGAACCAATGGATGAACACAGTACATACAAATACCTTGGTTTCAAACAATCCAGACAGATAGAACAAAAGATGACAAAAGAAGAACTGATCAAAAAATTTACACATCGCCTTAACCTAATCTTAAAAACAAACCTTAACTCCAGAAATACCATTAAAGCTATTAACACATTTGCAATACCCATTCTTACATATTCTTTTGGGATTATACGTTGGTCAAAATCTGATATTAAAAAACTGCAACGCACTATCAATACTCTTCTTACCAAACATCGGAAACACCACCCTAAATCATGCATACAGCGTCTCACGCTACCACGCCAAGAAGGAGGAAGAGGATTGATAGATATTCACAACTTATTCAACAAACAGATACTTTCACTCAGATCGTACTTCCATAACAAAACAGAACACTCACCACTACACAAAATTGTAGTGGAAGCCGACAAAAAACTTACACCACTCAACTTGCAAAATAAAACTACACAAATTAATGACAACATTTCAAACTCACAACAAAAAATTGCAGCATGGGCTGGAAAAGCTTTACACGGAAGACATCAGGCTACTCTGAGCCAGCCACACGTCGATAAATTAAAGTCGAACGAATGGCTCAAACGAGGTGAACTGTTTCCCGAAACTGAAGGCTTTATGCTTGCGATTCAGGACCAAATAATAGCAACTCGTAATTACCGAAAGTATATAATGAAAGACCATACTCAACCAACCGACATATGCAGACATTGTAACAGTGCCTCTGAGACGATCCAGCACGTAACAGGGGCCTGTAAATCTCTCGCGCAGACAGACTATAAACACCGACACGACCAAGCAGCCGCAATCATACACCAACACTTAGCACACAAATATCATTTCATAGACAAGTTAATTCCATATTATAAATACAAACCTGAAATCATTTTAGACAATAGAAACCATAAAATTTATTGGGACAGGACCATCATTACAGACAAAACCATACATTACAATAGACCTGATATCACTGTACACGATAAAATAAATAAAACAGCGTACCTAATTGATATAGCCATACCTAACTCACACAACATCCAGCCTACAATTTCCGAAAAACTTAGTAAGTACCAAGAATTAGCCATAGAAATTAAAAACCAGTGGAAAGTACTAACAGTGCACATTGTCCCTATAGTACTGTCATCCACCGGGGTAATACCAAAAGCCCTCACACAATGCCTTAATACTTTACACATGCCTTCTCACACATTTTATATGCTCCAAAAAGCTACCATTCTCAATACATGTCGCATCACCCGGAAGTTTCTAGCATCCTCAACACTATCATCTACCTTTTCAATTTAAATTTTCCCTTACACACTTGGCTCCGGCCCGTGCGTAATGTTGTATACTCTCTTAAAAGAGAAGCAAAATTAAGAAATGAAAATAACAATAATAATAATAATAATTCTTTATTAAAGGTAATAATAATCTATTATAGGTTGGTACACAAATTGAAACGGTATTCTTTGGTTCAACTGTGGGTTCAATCGAGTTCTAAAATGCTGCCCACAAAACAGCGTTGAAAGTTCGGTCACACTTCTGCAAATCGATTCGATACTTGACGCGGGTTATAATTTCTCAACGGGTTTAACTGAATACCAATTAAACCTGTATTTTGTCAAACTAAATATTTTTTTAGGTATTGTTTTTTATAAATTGCGGCATCTGTACAATGTGTCGATCGCAAAAAATCTTTGAAAAATGCACAAGCAACGCATTCATTATTATCATGACTTTATTGAAGTGTGCGTGAATTGTTTACGTATAACAACAACAAAATACACATTACGTATCAGTGAGTACAAACGCACATACCTATTTATCACACATCCATACGTCTAAGAACCAGGAGGCAGCTCCACTTGCTTCTATAAATAATTTAATGCGTGATGCATTAATGCGTCAAACCAAATGACCTACCGACTAAATGAAATGCGCATCTAATATCTGAATGCATACGTCCTACCTAATTATTATTATTGTTTGCGCTCTTAAATTTTATTTATTTGTGTAGATGATGATATCCTCAATGATAACATCAACTCCTGCTTCCCTGATTCTCAACAAAAGTAAGCACATCAGATATTCGTAAATCTATACATATAATAAAATCGTAGACTTGCCGTATCTGTACATTAAAGATTTTTGCAAAATAATAACTGGGGGATGTTAGGGATAAGTAAGTAGGTAATAGAAAGTAAAAAAGCTATTTTTGAAATTTTTGTCTGTTTATCTGTTTGTCTGTTCATCTATTTTCCTGTTTGTCTGTACGTTTTGCGCGCATCACGCAAAAACTACGGAATGGATTGAAATGAAACTTGGCATGATTTAAGGTCATACTACGGAGTAACATATAGGATACTTTTTAACCCGAAATTCAGCACGGTTCCCTTGGGAGAGGGGATGAAAGTCAAAATGTGTACTTAGCTGTAATTCATTAACGCGTGGTTCGATTTCATTCATTCTTTTTTTGTTAGAAAGGAAATACTTTAAAGATTACTGGCTAATCTCTCAAAGGCTGGATAGATTTTAATGGGACTTTCATTGGCGGATGTTTACATTTTGATCTACCTAAACATCCGCCAGTGAACTTTTACAGTTTACAGTTTTTAGCAAGGTATGAGCTCAAAGGAGCTTAGGAAAGACAAAATTATTCCCACGGGATGTTTAAAACAATATCCACGCGAACGAAGTCGCGGGTTTCCGCTTGTACTAAATATACATACAGAATTAATTCTGTAATTAATTTAATATAATTATCAGGTAAGCATAAGATTTAATTATACTTACAACTATATTTTTATAGATAGGTATATTTTATGGAACTAATATCGGAATAGTCTACGGGAGGAAAAATAAGTGGTGTAACATTTTTATGTTTTTAGGGTTCTGTACCGCAAAAGGAAAGAAGGAATCCTCATAGGATCTCTTTCTTATCTGTCTGTCTGTCTGTCCGTCCGTAAGTCTGTCTGTCGTGTCTTTTAAGAAAACCTCCCGTAGACCTAGAATCATGATTAGCAGGTAGGTAAGTCTTATAGCACAAGTAAAGGAAAACATCCGAAAACCCTGAATTTTTGGTTAAATAAAAAAAAATGTGTTCGTGAACAAATAATTAAAATTTTCAATTTTCCAAGTAAGATAACTATACCAAGTGGGGTTATCATATGAAAGGGTTTTACCTGTAAATTCTAAAACTTTTATTTATTTCAAATAATAATAATACTTATTTGGACGAATTTTATTATTTTTTTCTCAGTTTCGCAGTTATGCTAGTTCGCTTCGCAGTAAGAGCACTTCTTAACGTAAATTAAAAGCGTCAATCAAGAATTATACAAGACAAAGTTACCTATATATTCTGTTTTATCTATCTGTATCACCTATTTATTGTTCCAAGTATCTATGTATAGTTGTACCTCATCAAACAATACATTATTTTGATCGACAGCGACTCGTTAGTGTTATAATTTGTCTCGCGATCGTTGTGATAATTTCTTTCATAATTTTATTAAAATATTATGTGCTAATATTTAAGATTTATTTAGATTTTACAATTTTAGTTGTGAGGTAGCAACTCGCGTAAAATAACTGCCAAACAACGTTGCAGCTTTACTAGTTTCTGAATAAAATGGCGCCTGGATAAAACGAATGTGTTTCTTTCTTTTACTACGGAACCCTACAAACTTAAAAATTAAACACCAAGTTTTTAATATTTTAGTACGCAATTTATAATATGCAGTGGACAGTGGTGTATTATAGTCAACAGTTTATTTTAAGTTTTAAATGTTACATAATGGAAGAACGGACGTCTTTTTTTCACTCCCGACAACGCCTCACAAACACAAGTGAAAATACCAAGAAATACTGACAACTGGGAGACATTAATATACAAGCTAGTCTTTATATAGGTTCGGATGAAGATAAGGAAAACTATTAATTACTTATCGGTTATAATAATAGTTGATGTTACAAAAGAGAAAATAAGTTATTGTTTCCTTCAACCATTGTAATATGCGGCCCTCGTGACATTGAAATACATACTTACCTCGTGTCACCATAGGCGGTTATAGTAACGTTACAGTTACCGTTAAAGTTTGACCACGCAAAAAAGCGTGCGTGCAATTCACACATTCACAGAAGTGAAACTTCAGAAAAGTAACCTTAAACTTAACCTTAACTTTAACTTTGACTTTACAGGCTACAATGATGTCGCTTTTTCGTTTCATCGAATTTTCAAACGCACAACGATCCTAAAGAAGTTTTACTTAAAGAAACAAAGAAAAATGGGTTGTACTTACAAGTTGATAATAATTAATCGTACTATACCCGAATTACCTACTAATTCCGTGGAATTCTGACAGCTGCCATTGTCATTTACAGATGAGTTATTTGTATGGAGAACAGGGTTAACATTTACGAAGTACGATTTTACCCCAAACTACTTTAATTCCCTGTCATCATAAAAAGCCATATGCCGCGTAATAATATTACTCGTTTCGCCTTAAAATAGAAAACACCAAGAGTGGAAACTAGAAAGTGCACACTAACAGCAATGGAAAACAAAAGAAGCACATTGAAAAAAATTATTCAAAAATGGATGTCGAATGACATTATCACCATGAAGTGTCTGTCAGGCATTTGATGATTTGTCATATCTACATGAGGCAGTTGATTTGTATTTGCATAAGTTTTGAATTTTTTATATTTTTGTGGGAATTGTTTTATCTCTGGTAACATTACGAAACGTCAGAATTCCACGGAATTAGTAATTCGGTCATAACTACATACCTACTATAGTTAAGTTGATTGTAAGGCTAAAATTATGGTCTAAGTTAACGAAACCTTACTATGGGAATCTAAGTATTTAGCTTTTTTTGTGGTAGGTAGGTATAACTTTAAAACGGTAACCATAACTTTAACCACCTATGGTGCAATTGAACCCCAGAAGCAATTTTTTATTGTTATGTTGATTAAGTTTAACTATAACATTGCTATTACAAGCAGTTTACTCAGAGATCTGGTAGGTATACCTATATTCTGTTTCGTAATAATTGTTGTCACAGAATTCCACTCATCGTGACATTGAACTTGCCTGACTAGTAAGTTTTAAACTCTTCAACTGACACACGGGCTTCGGAAAAGTGATCACGAATACTTAGTTTTACCACCGTCGCTAAATTTAAATTATGTCTTTTTGACGTGATAACGTCTTATAAATCAATGAACGCCGCGTCGGCTGCACTCACAAAAAAGTGTCACGTGTCGCCTGAGCCGAGTGTGCAAGCGAGAGCGCGGAACAAGCGATAGTGAAGCACGATCAGCTTATATGTATATATGTGTTCTAGAATGTTTTCTTATGACGATATCACGTAAAATTATCGTCCGTAAACCGACTTTACAGACAACCAATTAGTTTTTAGGTACGAGTAGGTAGGTACACTAGTGTGTATCGTCTGTGTATCTTCGTACTTCAATCACCCATGGAACTTCTAGGAAGGATCAAATCATTATTGGAGGCTGGGATAGAGAGAGCAACAATACTATCAAATATACAGGGTGTAAATGACATCTTAATGAAAACTTTGAGGTAAGGTTGCATTTAATGTGTTATGTGAAAATACGGAATTCATTTATGTCAGAAATGATTGGTTTCAAATATTGCCATTTTTGAGCGCGCAATGTATTGCATACAACGCGATCACAACGCACGCAACGCTCCGCGCAAAATTCACAATATGAGACTTTTATGAGTTAAAGCGTGGCCTTGACGTCGCGCGCCCGGCACTTCTTTTAACTGTGCCGCGAGCCTCATTATAAATTCAAGGCCAGTACGAATGTAGGTTAACGACCTGTATTCACACTAGTTCACTAGCAATCAGCTGTTCGACGACAATCTTAAATTTGATAACATTACCGTTTTAAGTGAAAATAATGAAATAATTACTTTTTCATTTATAATTGCGTTGAGACAGATAGTAATAATGATTTTATACAGTATTCAGTTAAAAAAGAGGTAAAAAATATCGGAAATTTCATGGAAAATTCGACGAAAAATTTCACCACTGGGGAACCTAGAATCATGTACTGAATCCGTGGGACGCGTTTTGGACAACATGTCTGAATACACCCTTTATAAAGGGCCACTTGTCTTAATCGTCGAAATAATGAAATCAAATCAAACTCCAAAATCAAATCAGACTTCATTCAAATGGTTTTTTTACTTAACTTTAACTTTATAAAAAATCACTTTTGAATGGCAATTTTACAAGTTGCGGTATACCTACATTGGTGATGTGAGGTGAGTGGTGATAATTACTTTAGTTATTGTAAGTTGTCGTAGGTACTACTTAAAACAAACTACGAGGGTTTCAAACACGTCCTGGTCTGAGAAGAACCCACAAAAAACTCAGTCGGATATATTTTTTATGAGCCATTTAAGTACGTACATAATTTGATGATCGCAGTCAGTGGAGCCCCACCTGAGTTACAAATTACAATAAAAAACTTTCCCTACGCCTGTATTTATAGTACATGTATAACAAAATATCTACCTATCAATTAAGTGGTAATAAAACGTGGGTCTTAATTATACCCTCTATGAATGGATTGGCGAATTAAATTCGCTATGGCGATAATACGAACAGGTTTATAGGTACATGGTAACAAAAAATACCTAGTAGGTATATTTTGTATGCTCGTCTTCAGTATTAGGTAATTACCAATTTTTTATATTCCTATTAAACAAATCGTTTGAATGTTCTGCTAATCGTTCGCTATTCGTCAGGATCGTGAGAATGTATTGTTAACTTTTGATTGTCCTCTAGATTTTTTACTACAGTTCTTGCGACCACCATGATGACCACCGATAATAAAAGAAGTTTAAAAATAAATATATACATAATATTATATGTATATATCTTTTGCTCTACCAACGAATAGGTATTATTTGGCTCTACTATCGTAATAGCATAGCACTAATAGCGCACCGTACCTAAGTTAATTAATAATTATTGTGCTATCTCCAAGCACAATCACAGCTTGTTAAATATATAATATTGGTATAGGATATCAGTGTTTGATTTCAAGGCATACGGAAAATTTACTAAGTAGGTATAACGAAAACAAACGAATAACAACAACTTTTTTTTAAGGTTATAGAAAACAATGTGTTTATTCTATTTGTTTTTCCGACTTTGTACAGTTTGTTGTTTACTCTTAAAAAGAATTTCCATCTAAGTAAATAGGTAGGCCTTCAAAACAATATCGTAGTAAGTACACAAGTGATAGCTAGGTAGGTACTTACTCTAAAAGATTAAATGTTAAAACTTTGTACAGGTGTTGTATGCTCTTGCACGCAAAATTTCTATCTAAGTAGGAAGGTAGGCCTTCAAAACAATATCGTAGTAAGTAAACAAGTGATAGCTAGGTAGGTACTCTAAAATATTGAAAGTTAAAACTTTGTACAGGTGTTGTTTGCTCTTGAGCAAAAGTTTTCCGTCTAAGTAGGTAGGTCTTCAAAACAATATCGTATTAGTAAACAAGTGATATCTAGGTACTCTAAAAGATTAAAAGTTAAAACTTTGTACAGGTGTTGTTTGGTCTTGCGTGAAAAATTCGCATCTAAGTAGCTACGCCTTCAAAACAATAACTTAGTAAGTTAATCTAAAAGATTGAAAGGTAAACCAATTTCACCACTTTAACAGTTAATAGTCTATATTATATTGAAAACTATATAACCGATTTTGATGAATCTGTGCAAGTTTCCTAAGTTGTTGTTTCCTAAGTTGAAATAAATGTAAGCCAATAAGAAAGAATGGTACCTACCAATTCGATTAATAGTTTAGAAGAAATCCGTGGACAAACATACATACATACACATGTATCTATGTATTTGTAAGTATACAAACAATTATACACTTATGAAAAGTAGGTATATTTGTTTGGGAGCCCTTAAAAATATGTAATTATTATCGAGAATATTTTGCAGTTCCTAAATATGATATACATATTGTGTGTAGATTGATAACCCCCCTTTTTAAGTCGGTTGAAAATAGCTAGTTTTCGGTTATAGTTGAAATTTTCGGTTAATTTCAAATCGTAACTAACGCGTAGTTACGAGTTGAAATTAATCGAAAACTCTAAGATGAATGATCTATGACCGAAGACTCAAAGATCAGTAGGACATTGACAATTATTTCTTACGCTACTATTCCACAATTATTCCACCAGGAAAGTGCGAGGACACATATTTTAAGAAGAGTGTATGAATACGACGATATTCGGTTACTTTTCATAGCTTAGCTTATCGTAGCTCTAGGTAGGTACAGGGATTCAATCGAATAGGCTACGTGATGACAATGAAGACAATCTATTGATGGGCCACAGATAAGTATGCTTAGTCTCACTTTGCACAGCTCGAAAACTTTACGAAATACTACTGATCGAAACACAATGACTTAAGAGTAAAATGGACCTAAAGTAGCTTATTTTAAGGTTTGAGTTCGTCAATACATTCAGCACTCGCAAACAGCCAGCAACCCAAGCAGAAATGTTGTAAAATAAATATTCGAAGTATTGAATTACGACTTTAAGATAAGAGTCTTTGGGTTCATTTTGCATTACATATTATGTACAAGCGGATACCCGCGACTTCGTTCGCGAGGATATTGGTTTTTAAGCATCCCGTGGTAATCATTTTGTCTATCCTTAGCTCCTTTGAGCTCATATACCTTGCTAAAAACTGTTAAAAGTTTACTGGCGGATGTTTAGGTAGATCAAAATGTAAACATCCGCCAGTGAAAGTCCCATCAAAATCGATCCAGCCTTTTAGAGATTAGCCGGTAATCTTTATAGTATCTACTTTCCAACAAAAAAAGAAAGAATGAAATCGGACGACGCGTTATTGAATTACAGCTAAGTACACATTTTACCTTTCATCCCCTCTCCCAAGGAAACCGTGCTGAATTTCGGAAAAAATATCCTATATGTTACTCCGTAGTATGAACTTAAATCGTACCAAGTTTCATTTCAATCCATTCAGTAGTTTTTGCGTGATGCGCGCACAAACATACAGACAAACAGATAAACAGACAAAAATTTCAAAAATAGCTTTTTTACGTTCTATTACTTATCCCTAACATTAGACCGGTCTAATTAGAATAAAAAATAGGGGTGAGGTTACAATAATTCCCACCTGGCTGAAAATTAGTACGATTGTTCAAAACACTATTATAAATGAAATGTGAAAAGTCCTCATCGATCCGACACCTGGAAAAAAATTTACTCCTGGACACGCACAGTTGACTCACACTTGGCTGAAAATTGGTAGGATTATTCGAAACACTATTATAAATGAAATGTGAAAAGTCCTCATCGATCCGACACCTGGAAAAAAAATTACTCGGGGTCAAAGGTCACAAAAACGGGGTTTTCATGATTTTCAGCAAAACGGTAAGTTTTATCATAAAATTAGCTTAAACAAAATTGTAGATCAGATAATTATCTATAAAAAATGTATAAATACTTTTTTTCTTAAGAGCCACCGTTTTTGAGATATAACGATTCACAAAGTTAAGTGTTGAAATAAAAATGAGGGACTGGATTTCTTTATACCTGAAATTCTGATATTTTCAATATTTTGTGTGTAAGTATGTAACTTATATGTGTAAGTTTTGTGTAAGTTACACACTTACACACATAAAATATTATAAATATCAGAATTTCGGGTAAAAAAAACCCAGTCCCTCATTTTTATTTCGAAACTTATCTTTTTGAATCATTATATCTCATAAACGGTGGCTCTTAGGAAAAAAAGTATTCAGACATTTTCTATAGATAATTACTTACCTGGTCTACAATTTTGTCAAAAATAATTTTATGATAAGACTTACCGTTTTGCTGAAAACTTCCCGTGAAAACTTTGACCCCGAGTAATTTTTTTTACAGGTGTCGGATCGGTGAGGACTTTTTACATTTCATTTATAATAGTGTTTCGAACAATCCTACAAATTTTCATCCAAGTGTGAATAAACTGTGCGTGTCCAGGAGTAAATTTTTTTCCAGGTGTCGGATCGATGAGGACTTTTCACATTTCATTTATAATAGTGTTTTGAACAATCCTACCAATTTTCAGACAGGTGGGAGTTATTGTAGCCTTGAAAGTCTAAATTGACTGGACTAATACCCCAGTTATTATTTTGCAAAAATCTTCAATGTACAGATACGGCAAGTCTATGATTTTATTATATGTATAGATTACAGTTTCTCGATACGTACGCACTACGCAGTATATGGTGAAGTTTTGGAGGTGCGCAACCTCAGAATACCTTTACAGAGTGTGAAGCTCACAGATAAAACTGGTTTCTCTTACTCATCCTACGACAGCCATGATGAAAAAGCAGTATGAACCCTTACTAATATTATACGCGAAAGTTTGTAAATATGGATGTATGGATGTATGGATGTTTGTGACACTTTCACGCAAAAACTACTGAACGGATTTTAATGAAACTTTACAATAATATATGTAGCTTACACATCAGAATAACACATAATATGTATATATGTCATAATTTATAAAGATATTGTGTGAATTTTCCAAAATATAACGATAAGTGTCAAGTAAGTAGGAAAAATTCTGCCATCTGCAAGCTATTCTGGCGTGCGCTGCAAAAACCGTTAGAGTTAGTTACAGTACGTACCTATTATATTATAATGTACAATGGAAATGTTTATCTTAAATATAGCCCAGTCAATTTAGACTTCCAAGGTTACAATAATTCACACCTGGCCGAAAATTGGTAGGACTGTTCAAAACACTATTATAAACGAAATGTGAAAAGTCCTCATCGATCCGACACCTGGAAAAAAATTTACTCCTGGACACGCACAGTTTATTCACACTTGGCTGAAAATTGCTAGGATTGTTCGAAACACTATTATAAATGAAATGTAAAAAGTTCTCATCGATCCGACACCTGTAAAAAAATTACTCGGGGTGAAAGTTTTTACTGGAAGTTTTCAGCAAAACGGTAAGTCTTATCATAAAATTATATTAGACAAAATTGTAGATCAGGTAATTATCTATAAAAAATGTCTAAATGTCCAATATTTTATAGATGTAAGTATGTAACTTATATGTGTAAGTTATGTGTAAGTTACACACTTAGGCCCTGTTTCACCACCTTCTGATAAGTGTCTGATAGCCTAAACGTAAGTTTTGTCACTTTCTTACTTTATGTCAAATGACAAAGACAAAAGTTGTAGATAGCTATCTGATACTTATCAGAAAGTGGTGAAACAGGCCCTTATACATATAAAATATTATAAATATCAGAATTTCGGGTAAAAAGAAACCCAGTCCCTCATTTTTATTTCGAAACTTATCTTTTTAAATCATTATATCTCAAAAACGGTGACTCTTAGGAAAAAAAGTATTAAGACATTTTTTATAGATAATTATCTGATCTACAATTTTGTCTAAGATAATTTTATTATAAAACTTACCGTTTTGCTGAAAATCGTGAAAACCCGTTTTTGTAACCTTTGACCATGAGTAAATTTTTTTCCAGGTATCGGATCGATGAGGACTTTTTACATTTCATTTATAATAGTATTTTGAACAATCCTACCAATTTTCAGCCAGGTGTGAATTATTGTAACCTCACCCCTATTTTTTAGTCTAATTTGACCGGTCTAAATAGTCCTACAAAAAAAGCCCACGACAGCATAAATATCATCTATCTTTCCTCGGGATTTGTGAAAAACCGAAATTCACGCGGGCGTAGCCGCGGGCAAAACTTAGTGTTTAAATAAATGAAACAACATTATGAAAACATATTATTTCCATAAAGGCCAGTTTCGTCATTTATGAGCACATTTACTGCTTAGCATACATAAATGATATCTAAGACTAAGTAGGTTTGTTAGACCATAATTTTCAACCTTAATCTCATTTTCATAGATGACACTGCATGCTTCATAAGGGCAGAAAAATACAGCATACCTACAATCTACTCGTGTGCCTACACCCTGAAAATTACGCTATTTAGAGTCTGTTTATAGTCCATTGAAATGTTACAATTTAAGGACCGAATATTGCATTTATTAGAGGACGCAATTTTAGAGGTATTTTTTTTTGTAAAATGTATAAAAAAAAGTTATAGAGCAAAAAAGATTTTATAAAAAATTTCTCACTTTTTTGCTTATAAATTCTTTAATTTTTAATTTAGGGCAAAAAGTTATATAAACATATTTGTAGGCAAAACAATTTGCTACAAATTCTGTCATTACGAATTTTTTGTAAGACGCATAGTTTCCGAGATATCGATAAAAATAAAATTGCGTCCTCTAATAAATGCAAAGCTCATGTAACATTTCAATGGACTATTAGAGAAAGGTAAGAGAAGGTAAACTGACATTGAAATTACCTAGTTATTCTTGCAACAAAAAAGCAAACTTCGTTTTTGTTGTGAGTTGTAATCCCGAAAAAGCGAAAGATTCTATAATTGAATTATGAGCGTGGCGAGTGACTTATTTGGAATCTTGAGAGTAGTGACGGATTCAAAGGCACAAGTAACTTAATAAGTAATTTAATATAATTTTGTTCTCGAGTGACACGAGTATATTCACTAAATTCAACTCACTTGCGAGGAAACTAACGATGTAAGAATAGATATTTTCTAACGAATTAAGGCTCAAAAACACAAATTGATTAAAAATGAAATAGTTTTTTTATTGAAATTAGAAAATGCCAAATCGCATCGTTCTAAATACTTACCTACAAAACACTTTTTATCAATGATTGAGCAAAATTTTCTTTTGATCATTGGTTTTAAAGATTATTTATTATAAATAGTATTAGGAACGGGATATTGGTTTGTAAAATAGGGTTTGGCGCCTCTGCACTGTGCCAAAGAACTCAACTAAGTATGTCCGTTTTTTATATCTTTTATCAACCTATCTACAGTCTACTGTCCGTTGTTTAATAGTAGAATACTGAATAATCTCAAGTTGCGGAAATAGATAAAATAATAATGGCAGATAGTTATTATTTATGCAGATGGCGGATCCGGACAAATTCAAGTTTTGTCTTCACAATAGGTACTGTATAATATTTTACATAATATTTTATAAGCAGGTAAGTATATTTATCTATGTTTTAATTAAGATTCAAATGATATCAAGAAAATCTCGACGTCCAAGGTTAATTATATATTATTCTAGTGTTTATAAAATTTCTGTGGTGTGAATTCATAGGCAGGCAGGAAATTTAAATAAAAAAATTAATTTTATCCACTCTTAAATATTATTATGTGTGTCCCACTCTTATAAATAACTGCCGCAAGACACTGGATTCATTAAATTCGTCTAATGAGAGATTAACTTATTATAATCATTAAATGAGCTGAGATTTGCTATCATTTATAACTGAACTAATGAAACGTTAATTGACTTTGAGAGTGAATTTTTTTAGTCTATACCTAATTATTTAAATGACCATTAACAACTCAGAGTGTGGCAGTTAGAGTCACACGCATCATCGGTGGTATCTATTAAGGTCCGCACAAGAGCCTTCTACAGTACAGTGCAGTGCTGTTTATACAGCAAGATTACATAATATACATTGCACAATAATAATTAATTTAATAATTTATAACGTTATGAGCGCGCGATACTTATCTGTTTATTAACAAGGGTTTAATTTACCTACCTAGAGTTTATTAAAAAGTCTATGAATTCAATACTATAAAGTTTAATGTTGACTACTTACTTCGAATACCTATTCACTGGAAAACCCGTAACGGTAAGATATTAATGAGATGCTGATGAGAAGATGATTTAATGCTTAACAAAATATAAGGTGCATTCAGCAAGCACGTACCTAAAGCTAAAAAGCTTATGCAGGATTTAAAATAAAAAATAAATAAATAAAGAACTAAAGAATCCCTCGCTACGCTCGGGATTCTACTCTACAATCTCTCACTTCGCTCTGGATTCAAAAAAGCGCCCTCGCCGTAAAAATATTATTTTGCTCCCTTATGATACAATCTACTATTTATTATTTATGTAGGTAATTAGGTAGGTATGTAAGTACTTCATTTTTTCCTTACAAGTTATAGTGCACACTTATCGTTTCCGCCCAAACTTTTCGTTTTATTTTGATTTTTATGTAATATGGTAAACAATTTTAAATAACAAAAGGTACATTTGGTTGAAACCGGTCGACCATTTTTTTTTCACATTTAGTGTCTAATAGAAAAATATGGTTTTTATAAATAAGTCCTTCTAAAGCTTCTTCAGAGTTTAATTAATAACCATAGATCATTTAATATTGATAATTTATTTTTATAACATTTTGATGAGACTATAATTGCAAATCTAACATACCTGTGTATTAATGAGACTTTACTTCCGGTTGTATGTAGATAAACGAAGGTAAAAAAACACCACTTAAAGTAATTTTGTATGAGCAATTTTTATACACCTATGCGAGCGTCTCTCACGATGGACGAGCGCTGACTGTAAGGAAAAATCTCTTAATATTCATAATATATATATTTTGAATATTCGATCGATTATATTATTTGTTTCATATAGCACCAATGTTGCTATAGAAATATCATTCAAGGCACACAAAAAAGTTCGTCCGTCAGTGCGTCAAGTGTGGACGACACACCCACAAAATAAACGTGCCGCATTCGTTATAATAAGCTTACTTGTCTGTTTAGCTTGAATATTAGGAGGTTTCTTAATATTATTTATATTATTTTTAGAATGTTACTTAATTTAGATTTCAAGGACATCAACAAATACAAAAAAAATTGTGGACTCGTTACACTCCTTTGGTTTTTGCGTACCTACTTACAATAATTAGTTCAGTACCAAAGTTCGTCTCGAAGTACAGTCGGTGGTGACAAAATAGATTGCTTGTCTTAATTTTATTTATCTACTAGCTGACCCCCGCGACTTCGTTCGCGTGTTTATAGGTTTTATATAGGATCGGATCGGATCCCATAATTCTTTTATGTACCTAAACTAAATGTAGACTAAATTACATCTTATAATATCACCTACCTGCCATTGGAAGTTCCACACACTAGTTAAAAATAAGCCGTACGTTCAAAGATCCGAGTCCCAAGTTATTTGAACCCAATACTGAGGGTTGTAATGTCTGTCATTTCTGAACTAAAAAACCTATGACCTTGAAATATTTACGGGACAATATATAAAGTACTACCTTTCTAACAAAAAAACAATGAGTGAAATCAAACAACGCGTTAATGATTTACAGCTAAATACACGTTTTAACTTTCATCCCCTCTCCCAAGGGAACCGTGCTGAATTTCGGGATAAAAAGTATCCTATGTCCTACCTCGGAGTATAAACTCTAATTTTCAAAATATCTTCAATGTGACACTATGTTACCGAACGGACTTTATTCGATCTATTTTTTACCCGCCACTATGGAGGTTTGGAACGCAGACGGTTGTTGGTGCGTTTCTAGTTTACATATTTTCCCTGAAAATCTACTCACTGTGGCGGGTGGTTTGCAAAACCGTGCATATAACATATTATTATGATATACATTGTTAATAGTTTACCTACTGACCTCCGTTTAATTTTATTAGGTAGTTACTTAGGTACTTTACATCCTGTCTTTAATAGAACGGGTCAAAGAAACTGACCCTTTAATGTCTAGTATGGTTAGTCATATATCATTTTAAGGACGTCGCACATCGCCACAAGTCACGGCAGAGCTGCAAAAGAAGCAAAAAGCCGTTAAAGCCACATTTTCAATACCGCAGCTGCCCTGCTGCTTAATAAATTAATCTGTGTGGTCATTATTTAGCGTTTCTTCCATCCATCTAATCTTTTATACACTTTTTACTGCGTTGCGTGTGCCTCTTGCGGCTCTGGCTTCTCCAGCTGTTTTTTACCTTTAAGATCTAGACAGATGCAATGCAAGCCGACTGCAAAATTGCAGTGTGGATGCAGGTCTGTTACAGATGACATATAGTATAGTATATTAACTTCAACGCGACTACCGTCCGACTGCGCAGGCCGTGCATGCAATTTTAGAATAACGTACTTCGTACAAGTCACGGCAAATAAGTCGGCTGGTGACCTTTAATGCGTAGAAGTCGAAAATGAGGTATCTGGGGGTGTGAGGGGGTCGCGGGGAGGGCGTGGGGATTGTTCGTAAGCATTGATTAGCTCTCGCGGATCCCTCGTAAGCGCTGATTGGCTCTCCAATCGTACTGTGTCCCGCTCACTCGTACGACGCTGCGCGCACTTGAAGGTCACCAGTCGACTTACGTGCCGGGGGTTATAGTCGGTCGACAATAGCAACGCAGTTCTGTCTACTGCAATAGAAGTTAATCCAAACTCGGCTTGCAGCCCGATTGCAGTCCGTCTGTCCAGACGCTTAATGAAACCACTAGCTTGTGCCCGCGGCTTCGCCCGCATGAATTTCGGTTCCCGTCCCTTCAACCATTATACCTACCTACTTTCAAGGAAGTTTGCTATAGGTAGTAATCTACCTACAGATGTAGCTATAGATTTCGGTTTTGTCTAAATCCCGTGGGAACTGTGGATTTTTTCAGGATAAAAAGTGTCAATATGTTAAGTCAAGGCATAATCTATCTCCTTTCAAAATTTCAGCCAAATCGGTTCAGTAGTTGCGACTTTAAAGAGTAACAAACACACACACATACACACACACACGTACGCACGCATGCACGCACGCACGCACGCACGGTTTAAACAGAACTATAATTGCAAAAAAAATTATTATATTTACTGTATTTTTTAAAGTTCGTAACGTAATTCAAATAAAATCAGCTGACGCTGGAGGTCAACGTACATTGCGTTACCTTGACCTCCAGTGCGCGCTAGATAGGTACCTAGGTATCTACCACACGGTTGCGCGCGGTACCTACGCTATAAGGTAAATAGCGCTAAGTTTTCGGAAGCGGTCTCCTTATACCCTGTAAAATGAATATTGATCGTTATCGTTGACCATCGTCATGTCATCTAAATAGACACCCACAGCTGGACATAGGGATACCTGAATAGAAAAAAATAAGCGCTTGATTGTGAACCTCCTCCTTTTTGGAAGTCCTAATAGGTAAACCTAATTACTATCGTTTCAACCAATAGACGTCCACTGCTGGACATAGGTCTCCTGCAAGGGTCGCCACAGACCACGATCTTGTGCCGCCTGACTCCAGCCGCCTGCCAGCGACTCGCTTGAGATCGTCTGTCCAACGAGTGGGGGTCTACCTGCGCTTCGATTACTGGTGCGAGGTCGCCATTCAAACACCTTGGGACCCCAACGTCCATCGGTTCTTCGAGCAATGTGCCCCGCCCATTGCCACTTCAGCTTCGCGACTCGACGAGCTGTCGGTAACTCTGGTTCTCCTGCGGATCTCCTCATTTCTGATTTGATCCCGTAGGGATACTCCGAGCATAGCTCTCTCCATCGCCCGCTGAGTGACCCTGAGCCTTCTTATGAGGCCCATTGTCAGCGACCATGTCTCAGATCCGTAAGTCATCACTGGCAACACGCACTGTTCGAAGACTTTCGTCTTCAGACACTGAGGGATATTGGACGATCGTCGTCGTCCAATTACTATAACCTAACCTAATTATACCTGCGTACTCGTACTAGATACAATTATGTACTTATATCAAGTATGTAGATAATATATATCTACGTGGTTAGGTACTTACTAAAGTATTATAATATTATAAGACATTGAATAAACTTTTTAATATCTAACTCTACCAAATCTATTAGGTAATTTATCTAAACATTTATTCTTAAAAAGTACTATCAAAATACATTATTTTTAAATTTTAAGGTAATAGATAGGCATGTTAATTTTTCAAATGTCCTAATGAGCAAATATACAAACAACACGTATTACAGTGCGTGGTTTGTTTCACACATTACGTGTAAGGTCCTCCAAACACTTTACTTCACAAGAATACATACGAAAATGTATTAATAAACAATGTTTCAATGATGTAAGTACCAGCGGCGATTCGATAAGCCGCGGACCGCATATTGGTTGTTTCACGTTTTACGCCATAAAATCAACAATGGCCGGAGATACACCATACTTTACGCAAGAGTTTGGGACCTTGATTCCGAGAATCGAACCCGGAGGTAAGCCGGAGGTTTTGATTCATACTGTAGCCCGAATTAAAAACCGGCCAAGTGCGTGGCGGGCCACGCGCAGTGTTGGGTTCCGTAGTCACAATCCTCGAAAAACAGATATAACTCCTTAACCTGTGAACCCTACTTAGCCATGATAGTTTTCCTTTAAAATTGATTATATTATATACTACTGCTGTGAATTTTTTCAAGTTCCTATATACTGCCATTTGGCTGATAGAGGAGGAGGGGGGGGGGGGCACACTTGACTCTAATAAAAATGAGCACTTTAAAACATCATATTTTACAAGCCGAAATGATTTATTTGCTCGTGTTGTACTACCTATTTATTTTCATATACTTAATCTTAGTTTAGCCCAAACGACAATATTAAATTTGTGAATAAATTATAATTCATTCAAAATTCAAAATATCCTTCAAAATATGGTCTACCTACCCAAAAAAATTAAAAACATCAATAAATTACTCATTGACGCATAAAGATTGAAAGTCTCGTAAAGACCTACCAAGTGGAAAATTTCCTATAACCTAGTGGAAAAGTGTCAGAAGCGAGCAAATGATTTGTCAGTTTTTTTTAGGGTCCCGAATCTACCCAAAAGGCAAAATAGAGCCTATCACTTTTCTTTCTGTATCCGTATGTCGCTCGTCTCTAGCTCGTGAACTACAGAACTGAAATTTAGATATTTGGTTAACAATGTTGACCCATAACGGAATGTTGTAAATGAATTCTTTTTCAGAATCCCAACTCCCATACAAAGGAGCCGAAAAAATGCTGCAAGCTGGCATGTCTATAGGTAGCTGGGAGGTAGGTATCCATTCCATTGTATAGAATTCATTGAGTAGAGTTAATTTTTTATTATCTTTTATCTTCAAAAACCAAGAAATGGGAGACTATCAAAGTTTTTTGTTTAAGACCATTTTTGTTAATATCTTAACAACAATTAAAAATTTAAAAAACCCCCGACATTCACCATTTTGTGGCGGTGGCCATCTTGGATTTACATAGTGCTACTAGTCAAGCCCTTTCATTTGATACCCATATTAAGGGAGTAGTGAAAAAATATGTAATCCGCCATTTTTGGATCGATTTTCACCAAACATAGCTAACAACACTCTCGACCATAGATAAAATGAATAAGACCTTCTCTCTTCCGTGGCGGTTCCTATAGTATTTTTGGTGCATTTCACTTCCCCTGCCTTCTCTCTTCCGTGAATTCACCTTTCAAACAATAAAAACCGCATGCATTTTTTTTGATACTTAAAACCGCCGTGTCCAATTTTTGGAACGAAGTACCTTATTGCGCGTTGCGAAAGGGGGCTAGACGGAAAAAATTAAGAGAAAAAGTTGTAACGACACTTTTTGCTATAGTTGTAAGCCGTGCGGCGTGCGCGTGTTTCTCTGTCTGTCTCTCTCTCTCTCTCTCTTATAGAAAGCAAGCCAGTTATTTTCGTTTCGTCCTTCTATTTCGCATTGAACAGTGTGGTGTCGCGACGATTATTTTTGTTGAGTGTATTATACAGGTTTTTTTGTACATAATAAATAATAAAAAATAATAACTTTAGTGGTCCGCCCCGGCTTCGCCCGTGGTACATAATATATAGCCTATAGCACTCAAGGATCACTTACATATCCAACGGTGAAAGAATTTTTGAAATCGGTCCAGTAGTTCCTGAGATTAGCGCGTTCAAACAAACAAACTATTCCGCTTTATTACGTTAGTATAGATGAATCTTAGATTGATGGTTAAACATTTATTTGTTTATAGATGCAATAATTTTTAGAAGTTATATAACACTCTCCTGTAAATTTGCATTTTTCAAGATAACACATTATTGAAGGGTCGTCGTCGTCGTCTCAACTAATAGACGTCCACTGTTAGACATAGGTCTCTTGCAAGGATCGCCACAGAACACGATCTTGCGCCGCTTGTTTCCAGCAGCTGCTAGCAATTGGCTTGAGATCGCCCGTCCGTCTAGTGGGAGGTCTTCCCCCGCTTCGTTTGTTGGTGCGAGGTCGCCACTCAAGCACCTTGGGACACCAACGTCCATCGGTTCTTCGAGCAATGTGCCCCGCCCATTGCCACTTCAGCTTCGCGACCCGATATGCTATGTCGGTAACTCTGGTTCTCCTGCGGATCTCCTCATTCCTGATTTGATCCCGCAGGGATACTCCGAGCATAGCTCTCTCCAACGCCCGCCCGCGTGCCCCATTATTGAAGCAAGGAGGCGTTTTATTTTTTACAACAACTGCCAAGCTTGCCGCCACCCAACCGTCACTCCTACCGCACCACACCATTTCTTCAGGTACCGTTGCAGTTAAAACTATAGTAGTAGCTAAAAATAGAGTTACGGACTTACCTGCCAAGTCATTTCCAAGCGCGTATTGTACCAGACTGCATCGTCGTCTAATATTAGATGGGATACGAGGAAAGTCATAAGCAAACCTGTCAAAAAAAAACTTAAATAAATAAGTATCTAGGTACGTATTTAGCATATTTGAACAGTGTGTATGGATGACGTTCATTACGAAAACGAGTTTTATGGAAAAAGCGTGACAACGGCATTGAATAGGCAAAAAGTTTATTGCGTCTCTTCATTTTTACAACAGCAAATGAACTTGAGATTGTCAAGTCAAAATAATTCTTCTGAATTCTTTCATAACTTTTTGTTTCAAAACTTAGCCGAATCTATACGAACTCAATTAAGCAACAAAAAATTCTTAGTATGATTTACCTAGTTAGTAAGTACCTACCTACTTGTCTTAAACCACCTTAAACTTAAATAAAAAACCGGCCAAGAGCGAGTCGGACTCGCGCACGAAGGTTTCCGTACCATTTTCTATAAAAGCGGCAAAAAATCACGTTTGTTGTATGGGAGCCCCCTTAAATATTTATTTTATTCTGTTTTTTTAGTATTTTTTGTTATAACGACAGCAGAAATACATCATCAGTGAAAATTTCAACTGTCAACTATCATGTTCAGATTTTGAGATACAGCCTGGTGACAGACGGACGGACAGACATCTTAGAAATAGGGTCCCGTTTTACCTTTTATACGGAACCTTAAAAACCACAGATCGATTGGCAGTTGATACTTGTACTACGAACAGCCGCGTCTGTCTGTCTGTCTGTCTGTCTGAAATTTTATTCAGATGCGGTAGGAAAGTAATTAATTACAATGCACTAGGACACTCAGAAGCAGTTGCCTACCAAACGTTTATTATTACCCACAGTCTCATGAAGTAGTAGAAGAAGAACATTAACATTACTTAGAGAGATTTAGATAGAGATTAGCTGATATTCTCCAATCTCCGGTTTTTTCCTTTTAAGCATTGAATAAAGCTTGAAAACCAACACATAAGTATGTAGTAGGCAAACAAACATGGCAATATACTCAAGACCCAGTATGCCTTTTCAACAGTGGACAAAGCCAGGCCGAATCAGTATACTTAGGTAGTGTTAAATGAAATAAGTACGGGAAACGAAAAGTGATCTACCGTGAAATTGTTTATTGAATTTTTATTTATAAAAATAATTGACTACGACGACAGTGATTTAGCCCATAAATAATTCAGAACATTTGACAGCTCTATTAACTGCAAAGCTATTTATCTACTACTATTATGAAGGTACAAAAAAGATAAGTAGCTACTTATCTATTTACAGAATATCATAATTAAAAAAGAGATTGTAATTTAAAATTATTGGCACGAATGAATTGTTAAGAATAAAATGAAGTTCGTTACAAGTGTAAATTATTAAAAATTTTAATCATTTAACACGGAATTTTTGGGTCCACCTACCACCACCTACGATAATTAGAGAATTTAGAAATCCTGTTTCTCACCACTTTCCCGCTCCAATGAGTGAGACACATAAACAGAATTGTCTACTAAGTAGTTAATTATATTATTAACTAGCGGACCCGGCATACGTCGTCCTGCCCGCTATTAGCGCCACCTACCGGGTCCAATTTTTCTACTTATAAACCTTCCTCTTGAATCACTCTATCTATTAAACAAAACCGCATCAAAATCCGTTGCGTAGTTTTAAAGATTTAAGCATACATAGGGACATAGGGACATAGGGACAGAGAAAGCGACTTTGTTTTATACTATGTAGTGATTTATTAGTTAAGACCAACGCCCGACGATTAACTAACTCGCTAGATACGGTGGTAGAGCTCGGTGGGCCTACGTTTAATAGAGCTGAGTTGTTGTGACCACCTTGCTGCTCCGTCACCAGACCCTGGTCACTGTCTCTAAGCCAACTATTAATCGGGAATCGGGATCAAAATATGGACACATCGTAAATTGTAGAGAAGTTGAATAGTCCAGATTACTATATTATTGCAGTGTTAGGAAATATTAAGTGTAAATTTCAAGTCGATCGGTACAGTGGAAATCTATAATAATATAAAGTAGCTTGTCCTGACTGACTGACAATCAACGCACAGCCAAAACCACTGAAGCTAGAAACTTGAAATTTTCACAATAGCTTCCTTTTATAACGTAGGCGCGCACTAAGAAAGGATTATTGCAAATTCCACCCCTAAGCGGGTTAAATAGGGGATGAAAGTTTGTATGAAAGTCTGTCATTTTTCAAGTTATATCCATGAAAATTGGTATTTAGGTTTTTGGTTAAAAATAAAGAGTTACCAGATTAAAAAACTTTGGAAAAAATACCCCCAAGTGGGTTAAATGGGGGATGAAAGTTTGTATGAAAGTCCGTCATTTTTAAAGTTATATCAATGAAAATCGGTATTTGTACTGTCGGTTAAAAATAAAGAATTACGTGTTTCAAGAATTTTGGAAATTCAACCTCCAAGTGAGATTTATAAGAATTCACGCGGGCGAAGTCGCGAGCATCAGCTAGTAATATATATATTATCTATTGGTATAACTCGGTACCTAAATATCATTATTGCCTGACTGAGGTCCCTACACCGGTTGGAAAAAGAGCTGAGTAAATAACCTATAAATGGCTAAACAGATTTTCACCAAACATAGTTAAGAACCTTCCAAATTAATTTATCCGTCTTTTAATAAAAAACTGATCGGTCAAACTTATAAACACACGTCTCTTTTTGCGACCGGAGTTAAAATTGCGCAAAAAGATAACCTATTCGTAGAGCTCTTGCAGGCGGAATACCTACCTACTTAATACCTACCCATCTACCTAAACCTAACAGAATTAGAGGTAAAATTAAGATTTATGTATTTGCAGTTTCATAATAATCTTTGCCAAAATAACAACAGATCCTTCCAAAATCCGGATTCTCGAACGTTATTTTTATTATAACTCCTAAATATCTAGCTGATGCCCGCGAATTAGTAGGTGGTAGGTTTATTTTTTACTCATATTAATTAAGTAATCTGTTAACTAAACGGGGGCTCGTCGCGGAAACGTTCTTAAACGATGCACTAGGAAGTTTAGAAATTAGAAGCCAACAAAAACAAATATTTTTGACGTGATAACGCCTTATAAATCGATGAACGCCGGCCGCACGCACGAAAAAGCATCATTGTCACGTACCGCGTGCAAGCGAGAGCGTGGAACATGCGATAAAGAGGCAATGACTTTTCTTATGACGATAACACGTAAAATTTTAATCCGTAAATCAACTTTACAGACAACTATTTTTTTTACTAAGCATACTTTGTTATAAATTTTGGGAGATTAGCCTATGAATAATTACCTAATTTGTAATACTTATTATCAACCTTAATATTGTATATTATACAAATGTAGGTAGACTAAAGAAAAGAAAACTATGGTAGATATACGAATAAGAAGTAGATAAATAATATGTACGTACCCGGTGGCCATAGCTTTATCTGCTTACTGCACTTGTCCATTGCTGAATGGATTTCGTCTGTTCAGTGGCGAAGAACGACTGCTTTGCAATAGTAATCGAGTCGGGTGGTAGGGCTTTCGCAGACCCCTCTGAATAAATGAAATCCATTCACTTACAATTCTATCTTTCGTTTCGGTTTGAAGAAGTTAAAATACTGTCTACATAGTAAATAAATAGTAAATAAATGCCTTTTCTTTCTTTCTTTCTATAGATGTTGAATAGAAGCAGGCGTTACTTTCCGAAATTCCAAGATATTATATATAAAAAATATGTAATTCGCCATTTTGTAGCGGCGGTCATCTTGGTTCAATTTTCATCAAACATAGCTAACAACACTCTCGACTAATTCACCTTTCAAACAAAAAAAACCGCATTCAAATCGGTCCACCCGTTTGAGAGCTACAGCGGAACAGACAGACACACACACACACACACAGACACGTCAAACTTATAACACCCCGTCGTTTTGGCGTCGGGGTTAAAAATAAGAACACATTTGTTTTGAAGGCGTAGTAGATGGGAATTTTTCGCGCAAGAGCAAATACATAGGTCGACCAGAATCTCATGAAAAATACGGAAGTGAAATTCCAAAGTTAGCAACACTACGGCTGCCCTAGCGATAAACAAAGTAACTGAAATTTTTTGTGAAATTGACTTTTTTGCATTAACAAAAGTTTTATGTCGAGTAGTTTTTTTACCACAGTTTAATCACTACATAGTATAAAACAAAGTCGCTTTCTCTGTCCTTATTTCCCTATATCCCTATGTCCCTATGTCCCTTTGTATGCTTAAATCTTTAAAACTACGCAACGGATTTTGATGCGGTTTTTTTTAATAGATAGAGTGATTCAAGAGGAAGGTTTACATGTATAACTAGCTGACTCCCGCGACTTCGTTCGCGTTATTATAGGTTTTATATAGGATCGGATCGGATCTCATAATTATTTTATGTACCTAAACTAAATGTAGCCTAAGTTACTCCTTATAACATTGAAAGTTCCATTAAAATCGATCCAGCCGTTTTGGAGATTAGCTGGAACAAATAAATAGACCGCCAAACATAAATTTAAACGCATACCAGTTTAAAATAAGCCGTACGTTCAAAGATCCGGGTCCCAAGTTATTTGAACCCAGTACTGAGGGTTGTAATGTCTGTCATTTCTGAACTAAAAAACCTATGACCTTGAAATATTTACGGGACAATATATAAAGTACTACCTTTCTAACAAAAAAATAATGAGTGAAATCGAACAACGCGTTAATGAATTACAGCTAAATACACGTTTTAACTTTCATCCCCTCTCCCAAAGGAACCGTTCTGAATTTCGGGATAAAAAGTATCCTATGTCCTACCTCGGAGTATAAACTCAAATCGTACCAAGTTTCATTCGAATCCATTCAGTAGTTACGGCGTGATGCGCGGCCAAGATACAGACAGACAGACAGACAGACAGACAGACAGACAGACAGAAAGACAGACAGACAGACAAAAATGAAACAAATTGCAGTTTTGGATTCAGTATCGATTATAGAGTGCCCTCCAATAAAAATTTTCAAAATATCTTCAATGTACAGAATTGGATCTGTTACAGTTTTATTATATTATAGATAACATCCATTAAACAGTGGAGAAATACTGTTATTTTTGAGGTTTCTAATGTGATGTCGTAAATAATTACATTTTTTCCGCTTACATTGCAAACGCAGGCTGAACCCTACGAGATTTATCAAAATAATGCACTAAGTATTGTACACATTGAAAAGGTCTACAGAAAACTCCGCGATGGTATATGTCTATCTCTTATGGATATCCCACAATAACATTTTTTTGTCATTTACTTTTTACGACAAATAATGGCTAATTTTCGAAGCGATTTTAACCAATACAGCAATAATCCTTATCTAATTAAATACCTTAAGTACATTGTTGATTTATTATAGATCTATATGGCCCTTTACAGCATATGATTTAAATGAATATTTTCGAAGATATTACAGATTTAAAAATTGCGGGATTGCCTTTACGCGCGGCGGTTCCAGCCGGCCGGGGCGGCGCGTGAAGTTCTCCCCTGTGGTTCTCCCTATAGCACTTTGAATTTAGCAGCGATCGGACGCGTATGCTATCGGAGCTCTCTAGCGAGGAAAATAACAATCACACTAATATTATAAAGGCGAAAGTTTGTGTGTATGTTTTTTTGTTCCTCTTCTCCGCCGCAACTACTGAACCGATTTGGCTGAAATTTTGAATGGAGATAGCTTATGCCTTGACTTAACTTGACTTAACTTGACTTTTTATCCAGGAAAAGTATTCCTGTAGGACTAAAATAGATATAGACCTCCAAAACGCCATAGAGGGCGCTGACTGTTCTTACGTAAATCACGCTCATATAACACATTATTGCAATACTTTGCTGTGTAGCATGCATTGACAGCACATAGGCTACTTTTTATCCTGGAAAAATGCACAGTTCCCACGGGATTTTGAAAAACCCGAAATCTATATCTACAGCTATAGGTAGATTATTATAGCGATCCTTGCTTGATATTTTAAGTATAAAGGTAGGAAAAGGGAACGGGAACCGGAACTCCACGATTCCCTCGGGATTTGTTCAAAACCGAAATTCACGCGGGCGAAGCCGCGGGCAGAAGCTAGTATTTCAAATAACTTGAACCGTTTACTGAAATTTGAATTTCCCAAACAAAGTAACTGCACACACTAACCCGGAATATAAATGCAAAAACCAAATAAAGAACAAGCACAACACAAAAACAAAGTAATTGGATGTTGATTACTTTGTTTTTGTATATAAAATGAAGTTGCTTGATTTTTCGTTTCGTGAAACGATCCCAGGTAAGGTGTTCTGAATGTAATTACTTTGTTTATCACTAGGGCAGCCGAGTTAACCTAGTGTTGCTTACTACAAAATTTAATTTTCCCATTTTTCATGAGATTCTGGTCTACCTATGCAAAGTTTTAACTTTCAATATTTTTGGGTACCTAGCTATCACTTGTTTACTTACTACGATATTGATTTGAAGGCCTACCTACCGTCTTAGATGGAAAGTTTTTAAGTAAGTTTGTACAACAACTGTACAAAGTTTAAACTCAATCGGAAGAACAAATAGAATACAATAACAGCGTCTAATTTAAAAAGGTGTTGTTATTCGTTTGTTTTCGTTATAGTAAATTTTCCATATGCCTTGAAATCAAACATGATACCCAGTATATGTACCTACATCAAATATTTAACAAGCTATGCGTTGCCTGGAGATAGCACAATAATCTATAACTACATAATCTATACTAATAAATAAAATTGAAGTGTCTATATCGAAATAACTACCTCATATTAAGCTCATATGGTTATTTGAACGCTACCATAACCGAATCACACATTTTTAAAATTTTTGTCTGTCTGTCTGTCTGTCTGTCTGTCTGTTTGAACGGGCTAATCTTCGGAACGGCTGAACCGATTTTGACGGGACCTTCACATATAAGTAGAGAATTAACCAGGGTAGAGAATTAAAACCAGAATTGTCGGAGATTTTGGTGTACATAGATAGAAAAACACAACTCCTCCTTTATTGAAAGTCGGTTAAAAAGTAGCCTGACTCGCACTTGGCTGGTTTTATTTTCAAGTGTTTCACATAATAGGTACTTATACGAAGCTTGACTAATATATTATTTACATAGAGCGTGATCACGCTTTGGCAAATTAAGGTAATCCCCTTTGTATACAGGGTGTCCCATAGATAATGGATAAAACTTAAGTGGAAGATACATCACCTAATTACCTAAAATCAATTTGATTAGTTTTGAAAAAAACCGTAGGGTGACCAAGATTTTTAATTTTTTTCAATTTAGCTATTTTTTTCTACCCTAAGTCAGTTTTTTTAATGCTGCAGCTAATTAGACGATATTTTTTAGATCTGTTTTTTCTTAAATATTGCTGATTAGTTCGCCGATGTATAATAAAACCATTTTAGTAACTAATGTTTTCTTTGATTTGGAAAAAATACTTCGAACCGAATAATTATTTTTCTGTGATTAAGATGACCCAAATTTAAAATAAACCTCCTGTAAAAAAAATGTATGACACCGAAGTGTCCCATTATCTTAAAAACTTGTACACTTATCAAGGTTTGCAAATTGGTATAAAACTTGCGTCGGTTCCTTATTGCCGAAATCTGGAAAAGGCGATAGTTATTCGAAAAAAATAATATTTAAAATGCAGTCAGTAATCCAATTTTTCCTTCATATTAAGTGAGCCTTAATTACTTACAAATTATTCCATCTCGTTGGTGCACAATTTAGGACTGCTACCTACGTCCGAGTCACCAAGTGACATGATAATGTGTAAAAGGGATAGATAGCGCCGGTTTTATTTGGTGATTCAAATTGTCATCGCCATGCTTTTTTCTTTCCTCTACCCTTCAGTCCTTACTTGAACAGGGCTCGACTTCATTGTTTTCAAGTCACAAGTACAACTAATTGTTTGCACTTGACTTGTAACTCGTAGATGCGTCGAACAACTTTCGCTCCCGCTCAGTGTTTTCTCCTGTGAAATTAGACTTTGCTTTGCCTATCGATTTGAAACTGTTTATTTATTGGAATAAACGTCTTGGCGGTCTTTACGGACCTCGAGAATATTCATTTGTGTGTGTGTTGTTGTCGCCAAATTCAGCGCAATGCCACAGAGTACCTACAGAGGGGAAGCTTCTACAAGCGGCCCGCTGTAGGTACACTCACACATATGCGCACGTTTGTCACCAACTGTACCGGTTAGTGGGCGTCCGTGAACCGTTGGTGAGTGTGTTTGTGTGAGTATACCTACAGCGGGCCGCTTGCGGAAGCTTCCTCTCTGTACTACTCGTGTGGCAATGCCTCGTTATGAATACACGCCTCGGGAGTACGCTAATATGTACCTATTTTTTTATCTACAGAGAACTAAGAGGTAATGTCAGGGCAGCCGCAAGATTGTACCTTGAAAGTATAATAACATAATACGGCCGTATTATGTTATTATACTTTTTTACTCTACCAACGACTCTAAAAGCCGATTATTATTTGCATTTTCTAAGGAATAAGTCTCCTACATGTAGTAGGAAACAATGTGGTTGCAAAATGATGGGTTCCCCGCACACAGTGTGACGGCAGTGTGAGCACACCTCAATGAAACTTATCCTGGGAGATGGATCGGTCGGTTAGACCGATGTTGTGACTTACGCGATCGCGAACTCGTATTTTGTTTCATAAGATACACCGAGATGCGTCCTTAGAACATTGATATTCAAATACTACAGATTGCGTAAGTAGGCGTAAATTTTTAAAATTATTAAAATTTCAGAATTACTTTTTATGCATAAATAACCAATAAAAATGCTTGCATTGGTAATTTAAGCAAGTAGGCAGACATTTCAAAGTAAAAATGTTGGAATGTGCACACTTTTATAATTTTAATTTATTTTGTAAATTCAGCATCTCCCTTAGATTTTCGGCAGCATCTCTGTAACAATAAGGACCCGACGCAAGTTTTATACCAGTTTGCAAACCTTGTTAAGTGTACAAGTTTTTAAGATAATGGGACACTTCGGTGTCATACATTTTTTTTACAGGAGGTTTATTTTAAATTTGGGTCATCTTAATCACAGAAAAATAATTATTCGGTTCGAAGTGTTTTTTCCAAATTAAATAAAACATTAGTTACTAAAATGGTTTCATAATACATCGGCGGACTAATCAGCAATATTTAACTAAAAACAGATCTAAAAAATATCGTCTACTTCAGCTACAGCATTAAAAAAACTGACTTAGGGTAGAAAAAAATAGCTTAATTGAAAAAAATTAAAAATCTTGGTCACCCTACGGTTTTTTTCAAAACTAATCAAATTGATTTTAGGTAATTAGGTGATGTATCTTCCACTTAAGTTTTATCCATTATCTATGGGACACCCTGTATATTCACTGAGGCATTACAATAATACCTAGTGTTTGTATTTTAATTTATCGGAACCTAATGTTTTCCTTCTATTTATGTGCGTCCGGCATAAAGATATTTTTGTCTGTTTGTCTGTTTGTCTGTTTGTCTGTTTATCTGTTTGTCTGTATGTTTGTGCGCGCATCACGCAAAAACTACTGGATGGATTGAAATGAAACTTAGTATGATTGTTCATACTACGGAGTAACATATAAGATACTTTTCATCCCGAAATTCAGCACGGTTACCTTGGGAGAGGGGATGAAAGTTAAAATGTGTACTTAGCTGTAATTCATTAACGCATTGCCCGATTTCATTCATTCTTTTTTTGTTAGAAAGGAGATACTTTAAAGATTACCAGCTAATCTCAGAAAGGCTGGATCGATTTTGATGGGACTTTTACTGGCGCATGTTTACATTTTGATCTACCTAAACATCCGCCAGTAAACTTTTAACAGTTTTTAGCAAGGTATGAGGTCGAAGGAGCTTAGGAAAACAAAATTATTCCCACGGAATTTTTATAAACCAATATCGTAAAAAACGCCCTGATAGGTATTTACCTATCAGGGCGTTTTTTACCGATTTCAACACAACTCCTCTTTTGAAAGTCGGTTAAAAAAGTAGCCTATGTTACTCCTTGGTTAATCCTCTACTTGTCTGTGAAAGTCCCGTCAAAATCGGTTCAGCCGTTTCGAAGATTAGCCCGTTCAAACAGACAGACAGACAGACAAAAATTTTAAAAACGTGTGATTCGGTTATGGTATCGTTCAAATAACCATATGAGCTTAATATGTGGTAGTTATTTCGAAATTACAGACAGACACTTCAATTTTATTTATTAGTAAAGTAATCTATACTCTATACTTTTTTAATAAATAAAATTGAAGTGTCTGTCTGTAATATCGAAATAACTACTTCATATTAAGCTCATATGGTTATTTGAACGCTACCATAACCGAATCACACGTTTTTAAAATTTTTGTCTGTCTGTCTGTCTGTCTGTCTGTTTGAACGGGCTAATCTTCGGAACGGCTGAACCGATTTTGACGGGACTTTCACAGACAAGTAGAGAATTAACCAGGGAGTAACATAGGCTACTTTTTTAACCGACTTTCAAAAAAGGAGGAGTTGTGTTTTTCTACCTATGTACACCGATATCTCCGAGATTTCTGAACCGATTTGCGTAATTTTTTTTAATCGATAGAGAAACATTGCGACCCTGTTCTATAAAAAATTTGGATTCCAACTCATCAATCCTGATGCTGTAGGGGACCTGATTCCCAAAACTAATGGGTTTTAGAAACTTTCGGTTATTTAAATTGATATTGGGGGTACCAATTAAAGACTTTATCGTTGAATGAACTCGAGTAGGTACATATCCAACTCCTCAACCCTGACGCTGTAAGGAATTGTTCTCCGAAATCGTGGGGATCCCACGGGATTTTTCTGTTTTGGGGACGGGTTTCTACAGATAAGCTACTTTTTGTTCTGGAAAATCAAAAGTTCCCACGGGATTTTTAAAAACCTAAATCCACACGGGCGAAGCCGTGGGCATCATCTAGTCCCGAATAAATGTTTTTTTTATACACTTATTTTTTTTATGAGGTAAAAACAACAAAGAAAAAAATAATTACTAAAATAAAATTATGGTCTCTTGTATTGTTATCATTGTTAAACAGTAACAGGACCAGAGTGATAATAATCTTCTTAATAATATATATATAAAACAAAGTCGGGTTTGTTCGAACACTTATAAGTAACTCGACAATGGCTGCACCGATTTTCATGGTTTTTGATTTGTTGTATTTGTCTCCGTCCCGAATAGCAGAATAATTACTATGAAAACATTGGAAAATTTACGAAAAAATAAACAAAAAATAAAAAACATTTTCCCATACAAAATGTTCATGGGTTTCGTAACTGTCAAACATTTAATGTTCCGTCGATACGCTAAACTCTCTCACCCGTATATAAATAATTCTTCTGTATGTGTGTTTGTCACCTAATTCCTCCTAAACGGCTGACCGATTTGGATGAAATTTTGTGTGTATATTTCAATGGGTTCCTGGATGGTTTGAAAACACAATTTCCGGGTAGGTACAGGTAACTATCGGGTTTGGGTAGGTAACGCTAATGTCGGTTTGTCACCGGGCAGGACGACGCGACGTCTGCCGGGTACGCTAGTAGGCAGATAATTCTTGAAAATGTCGGAAAAAACAAGCCGCCAGGTAGCTTTCTGAATCGAAATCGCATGCTTATTCCTATGAGATATATATAGGTAAACAAGCTAATGCGACCTTACGACAGGAGAAACAGGTAGGCATGATAATATGTATGCTCTAATATACCCGTGCAAAGCCGAGGTAGGTCGCTAGTATAATAAACCTTGTTTCATAGAGTCTTGCTTTTAGTTAGCGTAAAGTTGCAATCATTAGACCAGCGCTTTGTTTGGACCACTAAGGTTTCTCGAAAACAAGCAGTCCTGAAAATCATCCGTGACGATACGTTAGCTATTATATTTGACCCTGCACACTTACCCTCAATTTTCGGTGCACTCGTGGACTTCGCTGGGGAAGAATGTGCGTTGGTGTGTTCCTCGAGCTCCCGATGTATTTGTGCGACATTCTTTACCATGTAAGTAGAGATTTTCGAACTACTCGTTAATGATTTACAGCTATAAGTACACATTTTTAACTTTCATCCCCTCTCCCAGGTAACCGTGCTGAATTTCGGGATGAAAAGTATCATATATGTTACTCCGTAGTACTATGAATTGAAATCATGCCGTGTTTCATTTCAATGCATTCTTTGTCAAGAAATTCTCAGAGCCAGTTAGAATTCAGAAGTTGGCGGAGTTAGACACCCCCGTTTCTCGGAGAGTACATCGGTCGGTACGCCGCCGCCCGTCGTCGGTCTTGCGCCTGATTTCTTTCCGATCGTGTCGCATTGGCGTCCCGATGACAGTGAAGTATAGTTCGTTCGGTAACTTAGTGTCGGTACAGGCGCAGGTGCTCTTAGTATTCTGCTTTTATTTTTATTACTTTTTTTCTGTTTGTAATTTTTTTTCTATTCTAACAGAATCTCCGAATAGTCTGCCAATCCGCACTTGGCCAGCGTGGTAGACTATGGTTAAAATCCTTCTAATTTTGAGAGAAGACCCGTGTTCATGAGAATATTACATTTTATGTTTATGGTTATATTGTAATAAAATACGAATATAAAAAAATATAAAAAGGAAAGAGAATTTTAATGAAAAAATATGCGTAGGTATAAAATGCCAAAACCCCTTGTGCCTGTACACTCCGCGCGGCATGCTTTGAAGTCACGGCGGTGTCTTTGGCAAAACACCGCGCGGCGGAGGCGGCTAGACACAAAGGGCGACCGTAAGAAAACGAACAGACTATAATAGAGAGTGCACCTGTGTATTGTATGCGCAAACACTTGGGCTATAAAATCTCCTGCGTAGTTGGCTAGTCTCCGCCTCGGTTGAGATTGGCCGCCGTAGCCGAAATTCGGTCGGGGGAAAATTGACCCCCGACTTTTGACGATTGACGATTGATTGCACTTGACCAGTTAATTATAGTTAATTAAAGACGCCATCACCAGATTTGTGAAGGCTGTTTCAAATAAATAAAAGTAGTTTATTGTTTGTCATGAAGTTATATGGGTAAGTAGGTAGATACATATAAAATAGTATACGTATAATTAATTAAATAAAAATCCTTTGCATTTTAAACCTCTTTACTCATAATATAAAAGTACAAAATTAATAGGTACTAATAATTATAAATAAATTCAAAAACATTTTTCTCTGTCTTTCTAAATTTTATATCTTGTACAAAATGGATGCATAATTCGCTTAAAAAGTTTTTGATCCTTTACTTCACAATATGTTAACGCATTTAATTTTTACAGTCATAACAAAATACATTTAGAAATATATTTATGGTAAGTTTACACACTAGCTTAGTTTTTAAAATTAAGTAGTGGTAACTTAATAATCACATTAATCACGCTAAAATAATTTTTACAAAATAACTTTGGGCTGAAAGGTAGTATACAATCACTGGAGATTTTTTGCTGAAAATAGTATAAATTTTATCATAATCTAAAAGTAAACACAATAACGGAAATAAAAATATTAAGTATGTATAAAATATAAATTATGAAATTATCATTTCAACCAACTCTTTATCATCCATAACATTCATACATAGATAGGTATTTCTGACCAAAGGAAATTATTGGGAAACGAAATAAATCGCTGAGCACATTTGGTACCAAAAAATCATACTTACAATATGAGCAAGACTAGATCTTATTGTTTACAAAATGTATGGCTTTCACTAAATAGGTATGCCGCGGAGTGCAATCGATAATTAAATTAATTAGGTATGATAAATAATAATAATTAACCTAGCAAATGTTTCGATTACTGGCATCGTTATTATCTTTACAGCATTGGATGGTACAATTAAGATGAATGCACCCAGTACCTACTCAAATGGCATCTTTCACGTATGTATACGTAGGTATATGTGCATATACCTACCTAACTTATGTACATAATTATTACGTGTTGATGGGTTATTTGGAAAGGCTTGACTAATGGAAGCGTGCACCATAATTACAATAAGGCTACAGGAAAATATGGTAGGTACCTATTGTAGTTACATCCTCGTAAGTACGGTGCATCATTTAATGGCATTTAGAACTGCATGTTTTACCTCGCTCTAAAAAGATAAGCACGATTTCATGAACAATTCTCGAGAAACCTATGATTTTTAATTGATTTGTTGAGGATAGTCGTTTTTATTAAGGAAACAAAAACACGTTCAATTGTATAGTGCAACAACGAAATCATTCAATAACTTTTTAGTTCAGTGACTGATGACTGAAAAAGCTTGAAAAACTATTTTAAGTAGTTACTATGAACGATGATTAACATAGTAAGGGGCAGTGTACACTTATCTACTCTCTCAATCGGAAAGCTAAGTACGGCCTATTCTCAGAATACCTAACTATTAAAACTATACATATAAGTACTACTAAGAATTATGGTTTTTTTCCAAGTTTTACTGACGCTAAAAAACTGAAAACATATTTAATATTATTATCTACTAATAATGGTGTCTTTTAACTACTTACCCAAGTAGCAAAATAATGTCATATAAATGGTACAATAACGTTTTTTATTTAACTTCCAGTCATATCCATAAGTTTTATAAAAGTTTTATAAGTACTAATATAACGCGGGTTTGGGCGCAGCTTATACAACATTTAAATCGTGTAACGATCGTTTTGTGGTCGCATCGATGTCAATTAAGTTGTGTAAAAGTCACATAGACGTTGTAAGTTTAACTAATAAGTTTTTTAATCATATCTAGTTATACTCCTACATGACTTTAAGTTGTGTAAAAGTAACATAGACGTTGTAAGTTTAACTAATAAGTTTTTTAATCATATCTAGTTATACTCCTACATGACTTTAAGTTCGTATAGATGTTATAAAGTAACACAAAATAATCATGTTACATTTTGTTACAAAGAGGTCGCAGTATTGTGCAGGCTAATAGATATTATTAAAAAATTACTGTGTAAGTCCAAGTTTTAATCATTTATTATTTATTTACTAGAGTCCATATTATGGTGGAATATTAGAAGTAAATTAAGGTAAAGTCTCCTTATTCCGTGGTATTCTAAAATTGGCACCCAATTCCGAGGTATATAGAAAAACAGCGTTTTCAACCGATCACCAAGCTATTTTTTACTGCAACATATCTTAATCAATTGATAGTTTATCATTCCATAGATAAATGACGAAATTGTTGGTTTTATATGTATATGTTTTAAAATAACCGGCAAGTTTTACACTAGCAGCCGGCCCGAACGCATGTTTCATACATTTTGGACCTCGTGCACGAAATACCTACATTTTTTTAAATAGTGTTTATCCGTTAATTTTGAGCTTTATTTGTTTTTATTTAGATTTGAATATTTGAAGGACTATATTTTCAATCGAAAACAATCAACTTTTGTGAATATTTGTAAAGAAATTAAGGTGAAAATAGGTTTTGAAAATACCTCGGCGTTAGGTGCCAAATATTTTAGCCGGTTCCTAACGCCGTGGTATACCGCGGAATTGCGATTTCATAGACTTCATAACTTTTTCAATTTTTAGAGTCGTTTTATGTTAAATACTTCTTTTTTCGGTTTTGAATATTTAAATAGGCAATAAGGTTACAGAGTCCTAATTACGAGGTACACTTTGGCGTCTCAATCACTAACTATACCGTGTCAAAGTTTACCTATTTAGGTAATTTATTGATAGATTGTATGGGAAAGCTAAAGAAAATTAATTTAAAAGAAAATTAAATTTATACATATTTCGATGCAATTTTGAGAGAGTATTGTACATATTTACGAAGATAATCTAATTAAGCTTTAAATTATTTGTTTATTATGGAAAAATCTTTTCTTTTTTAACACTCGGAATTAGGAAACGTGTTTTTTGTTACAAAACTCAATTCCGTGGTATTACCTCGGAATAAGGTTCTATGAGCCCCTAATTATGTGGTATGGATAGAAATACTACCTCGTAATAAGGTTCTATGAGCCTCTAATTACGTGGTATGTATAGAAATAAAATACAGGATGCTCACAATATTTCAGTATGGTTTCAGTTACACTCGCGTCTCATTCGCGTCAGTATCATTCGCGTTCAGTCACGCAAACATTCATATTCTAAAACGTTTATCTTATTATTGCTCGTGCTGATTCATTCACTGACTCACTCATTGATCACCCCTCATGTAAAATTTTGTATAAAAAATTTTTTTTCACTAATGATTCCGTATAGAAGACAAAAATTCATTCGGAACAAAAATATGGAGAGAGCTGATGATTGAGGATTTCGGAGACGGGTGAAGAGCACGCTTAAGGTATTGAAGATAGGAGGGGGGTGCTTGAGCAAATGTCATTCAAAACGTCATCCAATTGGCAGTGAGCTGAAAAAAATTCAAAATGGCGAAAAAAAGATGGCCGCCATACAAATTTCGTCGGTGTCCACCTAGGAGGGTAAAAAAAATGGAAGAGTGGTTTCCTAGCAACAGATGATCAGGATCCAAAGGTCTATTCGATGAATAGAAAAAAAACCAAAATGGTGGAATTTATTTTTCCATAGAAAATGTATGGCGAATATTGAAGAGACTACAAGTTGTAAACTATGCAAGGCTTTGATGTGGTTTTTTGGAGAAATCTCAAAAAAATATGGGAAGATAATATGATGATTGAGGGTTCGGAAGATGGTTGAGGAGCCCGGGCAGGGTATTGTAGATAGGTGGGAGGTGCTCAAGCAAAAATTACTCGAAACCTCATCCAGTTGGCACTGAACTGAAAAAACCCCAAAATGGCAGATTCAAAATGGCGGCTATACTAATTTCGTCGATGTCTCACTAAGTATAAAAGATGGAAGTGTATTTTCTGGGCAAAATATGATCAAGACCTAAAGATCTACTAAATGGATAGAAAATAAATCAAGATGTCAGAATTTATTTTTCCGTACAAATTGTTTTTTTCATTGATGGTTTCGTATAGAAGACAAAAAATCATGCGAAGGAAAAATATTGAGACAGCTGATGATTGAGGATTTAGGAGACGGATGAGGAGCTCGGCCAGTGCACCTATTGAAGATTGGTGGGTGGTGCTCAAACAAATATCACTCGAAACATCATCCGATTGGCAGTGAGCTAAAAAAAACGATTGTACAAATGTAAAATTAGTTTTTTTTTAAGAAATCTCATCCTTACAAATTATTCGGAGCAAAAATACGGAGAGTGATGATGATCGAAGGTTTGAAAGATGGGTGAGGGGCACAGCCAGGAGCACATTCTAGATAGGTAGGAGTATATATATATATACAGTAGTACAATATTATACAGTAGTAATACAGAGTACAATATTATACTGCCAGCCCTCCGGTCACCCGTGGACTCCACGAGACGGGATGACAGGCCCTTAAAAAAGGACCTAGCATCCTCGCCCTACGAACCCATGGTCTTCTCCCCAAAAGGCACAAATATGAAATTATTTTCTATATTTTCATATTTGCGAATACTCTATACGAACCCATTAGTGAAAAAAAATATTTTCATACAAAATTGTTCAGGAGAGGTGATCAATGAGTGAGTGAGTGAGTGAGTCACCCTATCAGCACGAGCAGCTATATATATTAATAATATACATATATTAATATTTTACACACAAACATAATTAAACAATTACATACGTATCGAATTGATTTTGAAATTTATTAATAAATACAGTTCATTTTTGAACACCATGTAGAATTCATTCTACTCGTTTCCCTTTGTATTTTGTACCCTCGGAATTAGGAGCCATTTGCCTCGGAATTAGGATTTTTACCTCGGAATTGGAGCATTCGGACTTTCTTCATATTTAATTTAATTTTACATTTAAATCAAGTTGTAATTGTTGTTCTTTTAGGATATTTCAAGAGTTAAATAAATAACGCTTCTGATAAAAATAGCCAGTTCTTCAGAAAGGTGTAGTAAATGCTTAATTTTTGACGTTCTTTCGAGTTTTTATGAAAATACCACGGAATAAGGGGACTTTACCTTACTTGGGAATTAAAATTTTCTGATGTTATGTATGATCATTTTTGTTAGTATTTTAATGCGCCTACATAATATTGGTATTTCAATATTGTATATTAAAATAAAATTCATTAATTTCCATCAACAATTTTCGCCATATTTTCAATAAAGATTGGGCGACCGCTTCACGACTTGTATATAACTACAAGTTTTATACATGTTTTTTATACAATTTATGGCGTCCACCATGATACTTGCAATTAGAGTTCTGTTGAAAGATAGAAAAAAACCTTTATTTAGTACTTCTGTTTTTTACAGGGATATCATGGTGATATTTTTAGACAATGATAAATTTTTAACAAAAAAAAGAGTTGAAGTGACTCCAACATTCAAAATGGCCATGGGATAATACTCATTTTTATTTTCACAGAAGTGCCATGGATGTCATCATCCTACCAACTCGACATTCAAACATTTTATCATCCATGACGATTGAAAAATAAAAATACTATTAAATTATGAGTTTTTTTTGGTGCCATAACTGTGAAAAATTCGCCATATACGACCATTATACCGATGAATGTAATTGCAATTGTTAAACTTCAATTTGTTTTTGTACTTAATAATAAAATATTAATATGGTAATTACTTAATCATTATTTTATGCTGTTAGTTTACCTACCTACTCTCAATTATTATTACTTTACGTAAGATTATTATCATTTAGATTTTAATATTATTAGTTATTATTATATTATAAGATCATTATTCATTATCTAGTGTGCCTTCTGTTAAAAGAAGATGAGCAGAACCATTTTGATTTATATAACAACTGTCTTTACTAGGGCTGGCATTTGCTTGATAAAGTGTTGAAAAATGTACGGAACCATTTTCATTTAAGCCACTTTCTTCTTGACTGGGTCCAGTGTTTTCCAAATTAAATTTATGTGTTTGCTGTTTTTAATAATTGATAACTGTTATTTACTTTTCTTCTAGAACCTCCACATCGTTTAATTTTTTTCCACTTTTCGAAATCCATAATGATTAATTTAAAGAAAAATGGCGACTGAGTTATATAAAAGTTACTAATTATTGTTTAAATAATCAAGTGACTTATATAAGTTATATAGAATAACATTTAAAACTAAAAGTTGTATAAAAGAAGAAGCGTACGACCTAATAAGACTGTTTTATAATTGTTAATTACAAAATCTTTATAGGGCCGTTTGTTATTTAAGTGTTGAATAAAAGTTTCTAAAATTATACAAAATGGCGGCTCAGGACAATTACCTGATTGAAACGTTAACTCGACTTGAATCCTTGTTGCGTAAAGGTCGTGGAAGAAACGTTATATTAACGTCATATAAATTCATTGTGATGACGTTTAGTAGACACTTTCATATGACTTAAATGTTATATAACTAATACATCGAATTAAATACTACTTCACAACTGTTTGGTTGCTATAAAACTGTTATAAATCCCTTATAAGTCCATTAGTTGTATAATTCTAATATTATACAACTGTTTTGCTACTTGGGTAGTTAACTACTGAGACAGTTATCGGCACGAATATAGAGGCATGACTTATAATAGGAACATATACATATAGGGACTATACAGGGACTAAATATAGTTCCACTATTCTTACTAGTAGGTACTTATAAAAGTTAGAAGTAATTCTGGGAACAGGTCGTAAGTACTAAATTAATTCCTTAGTTAACCTTCAACAGCCCTAACTCACTCGAGTTATTCATTTAGAGGGATATAATTATAAGCCCTCGTTTGGATTTGACAGTTTTCGTGCTCAACAACTCATTTTAAACTAGGCATAGTTTAAATACGTTTTTACGTAAAATACGTCTAAAGATTTAATTAAAAAAGTAGCAGTACATTGTGTGTGTTCATTTGAGTTTCAATTGGAGACACAGTCCAAAAATATGGAATAAAAAAGATATTTGCACCCACGAGATCACTAGGTATATCTATATATTACCCGAATAGAATTGCGGCTTTATTTATTATTATTTACATATGTAAGCCTCTATAAGAAGCCCGTATTAATAATAGGTATAAGCATTTATGTTAAAATTTAATTTTAAATTTTAATTTCGACCTTTTTTCAACGTCCTAGACGAGTATATCTAGTATCTATATAGTCCTAATTAATCTATTTGTCCAAGATTTTAAAGATTCTATACTATTTAATTAAGTACAAATATTAGGTACATTCTATTTAAGTATACTTGTAAAAGTAGGTAAATTTCATTTTGCAAGATTTATGATCTTAGAAAACTTTCTGTGATAACGCTGTATATTTTATTTAAAAAAACATTCTTTTTAATCAAGGCTTAGAGTTTGTTATTAATACGGGCCTAAGAATATGGTAGGTGTATAGATTATAATTGCTGCTTAAAATAAGGATGGTGTGAAGTTAGCTGCTCGGCGAAGGACATGCGACTGAACGGGGATGTATCCGCTGACGAATCCAGGCTCCACCACGCGCACTATGCGTACGTTAATCTGCACAAGAAAAAATATTGCTTTCATTTTTTTTCATTAGGTATTCATTAAGGAACATAATATTAACACTGCATTAGATAAGGTACCTAATTAAATTTAATCAATGTTTGGGAAGGCACTGGCCCCTAAGATACAGGTTTTCCTAGTTTAGGGGTCAGGATTCCAATGAATATACTGTAAAGAGTTATAGGTATAGGTATAGTTAGAGAACTAATAAAAAAATAAAAAAATTAAAATGTTTGTGAATACTCGATGGTTTCTCCTCTGTAACAGTCTGAAAGACTCTGTAAATTAATATGTAAAATACCGAAATACCGAGAACAGATTGATACGAACAATCACGAAATACTCATGTGGGTACCTGTCTAACAATTTTCATGCTCGATGAATATAGGTAGTACCAACTATAAAGTGATGACTTGGAATTCCTTAAAGCTTACTTTACATATTATGCATGATGCCATGATTGTTATAATAACATTTATTGTTAAAATAACAATATACTTAATTACCTACAGGATATTGAATATAAACAATGACCAGTCATAGTTCAATTCATTTCAGCTGATATAATATAATGCAACTATAACAAATAGATAGGTACTATTCATTCGGAAAACTCCAGAAGATGAAAAAACAAGACACAAATGTAATGAATAATAGAGCTGAGTTAGAGAGCTGATTAGAGTACCTAATACTCTACACAAATAAAAAAAGTTACTTAAGTGTCTGTCTGTCAAGTCGAAATAACTACTTCATAATGAGCTCATAATTATACTTATTTGAATGATCCTTCTCACACAATTTTAAACGATATTCGATCATGGTCAGACCCGGATAAGTAGTTTGAATAACACAGCCAGCCAATAATTACACGTCTCTGGCCAAAATACTTTTTTTTAATCTGGTGGTTTTTGGCCTGCTGAACAAGAATCTCAACTTATTTCTATCGAAAACAGCCTAAAGCTGAATTAAAATTGCATCCAAAGTTCTTTGGTTTCGAACAAGTCTTAGCAACTTTGAATACGTTTTTTGCTCCTCCTGTAAAATTTTATTTTATGTAATTATGCCGTTCTGTTTGCCAGCTCCTCATATATATTTTTTTATTCACTACAAGTTAGCCCTTGACTGCAATCTCACCTGATGGTAAGTGATGATGCAGTCTAAGATGGAAGCGGGCTAACTTGAATCGGTTTCTACACGGCATCGTCCCGGAACGCTAAATCGCTTGGCGGCACGGCTTCGCCGGTAGGGTGGAAACCAGCCACGGCTTAAGCCTCCCACCAGACCAGACCAGAGACAATTTAGAAATTATAAAATCTCAAATTGCCTCTGCCGGGAATCGAACCCGGGACCTCCCACTTGTAAGACCACAGTGCTCACTAGTGCGCCAGGGAGGTCGTCGACCTATTAATTGAAAGTAACTGCTCACCTCATGTTTAGAAACAGAGCGCTTGAAGTACTTGTGGAAGCGCGAAGAGAGCGCCCACACGGCGCCGTTGTCTCGTTCCACCCACCTCACCTCTGCGCAGAACTGCAGCTTCTCAGGGTCTTGCGCCAGCACTCTGCCGACAATGTTTTGATATAATATAATGATATATCACACTAATATTATAAAGGCGAAAGTTTGTGTGTGTGTGTGGTGTATGTTTGTTACTCTTTAACGCTGCAACTACTGAACCGATTTGGCTGAAATTTTAAATGAAGATAGATTATGCCCTGACTTCACACATAGGCTACTTTTATCCCGGAAAAGTGTTCATGTGGGACTTAAATAGATATAGACTTCCAAAAACGCGATAGATGGCGCTGATTGTTCCGAAATCTATAGCTACAGCTACAGGTGGATTACTATAGCAGACTTCCTTGAAAGACGGTATAGGTAAAGGGAAAAGGAAGTGAGAACGGGAACCGGAAATCCACGATTCCCTCGGGATTTGTGAAAACCGAAATTCATGCGGGCGAAGCCGCGGGCAGAAACTAGTATGTGATATAGCTAGGTATAACATATTATGAAGCTTCGAGTTCAAGTTCAGCCCGCCCGTGTTCTGTGAGTGTCAGCCAACGTGCAGTGTATGTAGCGTAAATGAACATTTTCACCACTAGTCGGTAAGTTGACCACATGCTTCAAATTCCCCTTCCTCAAAAGCCGGCAACGCATTAGTGGTTCCTCAGATGCTGCTAATGTTCATGGGCGGCGGTAATCACTTAACATCAGGTGACCCGCATGCTCAGTTGCCCGCTATTCCTATATAAAAAAAATGTTGAAGCCCAGTGTGCAGGTACGAGTAGGCGTTCTTCCAAGAGACAGGCACACGTTCGCTGAACTTGTTGAACCAACGAAAGCAAGAGGCATTATACATTAACTTAGTATTACTACGGTCTGAGATGGCATTAGAGTTTTTATAACGAAAAACTTTATTATAGACTGCTTCGCTCCATACCTGGCTATCGACTATTTGTGTACTTGAAAAACTTTAGTAATTTTGATTTTCTATTTACTTTAGTATAATTATGACGTATGTACCTACATATGCAGGTATGAATAATCTTGTTGTTTAAATTCGTACGTCTAACTAACTTTATTTATTGCTTGTACAGTCAGAACGCCTTGTCGTAGATAAACAGCAATACTGCGGAAAAATACTAAGTAGCGACTTTCGCCGGTAGCAATAAAACCGGGGGTCGATCTCTAAAAGCGATTGTTACAATCTGACGATCGCATTCATACACTCTCGCTAAATGGCTAAAAACCAATAGTGAAGCAAGAATACCATAAATTCAGCCAATGCCCACTGTTGAGCTTGTAGCAATGATTGATGCAGCTCTTAGACAGTAGACCGACGGTATCACTATACTTAAATCTTACTTAAATAAATGTCTTTGTATTATTAAGATAAGAATAGTCTGATTTTCAATTCGGTGGAATTCTGACAGACTGAGTTATTTGTATTTTGTATGAAAAACAGGGTTACCCACCTGAAGTTCGATTTTACCCCAAACTAAAGTAGGTACCTATAGGTAGACCAGAATCTCATGAAAAATAGGGAAATTAAATTTTGTAGTAAGCAACACTAGGTTAACTCGGCTGCCCTAGTGATAAACAAAGTAATTACATTCAGAACACCTTACCTGGGATCGTTTTATGAAACGAAAAATCAAGCAACTGCATTTTAAATATAAAAACAAAGTAATCAACATCCAATTACTTTGTTTTTGTGTTGTGCTTGTTGTTTACTTGGTTTTTGCATTTATATTCCGGGTTAGTGTGTGCAGTTACTTTGTTTGGGCAATTCAAATTTCAGTAAACGGTTCAAGTTATTTGAAATATGCACATCAACAATGTCTAGGGATATTTTGTATAAAGTTCTGAAACTCGAAAAATATTAATCGGTTTTAAATTATTTTAATGAAAGCTTATTTTGTAGACCATATTAAATGATTCTAAATTTGAATTTGAAAAAATAAATTGAAAACAAATGATTTGTGCGGCATAATTGTAGCGAAGTTCGAAAGTTTCAATTGACCTAACCCAGTTTTTGGTATATTTTTGTATCAAATGAAAGTTTCAATGAAAATTATTGGTTAATTTCTAATTTATGCAACTGTATGCATCATGCAGAGGCGCCATTTAACAAGAGACGAAATGTTAAGGGCAGTAGGTACGCTCCAAACTGGGGCTCCTCAACGAAGTATTGCCGAGGCGATTGAAACAAGAAAAAACGTGATATCAAGGTTGTGGTCACGTTATTGCACCACTGGTGAAGTGGCTGAACGGCACCCAGGCGAGAAGCGCATAACCGCCCGAAGACAGGACCGATTTTCGCAAATGACCGCGAGAAGATAACCAAATGCTACAGCCATGCAGTTGGTTTAAAGGCTCCAGTCAGACCACCATTTGCTTGTCAGTGACGAAACTGTGAGGAGAAGACTGCACGAGGCTAACCTTCATGCTCGCAGGCCGCTTCGTACTCCAGCACTACGCAGAGGAAATCGTGGACGAAGATTACAGTGGGCTCGCGAACATTTGCTCTAGGAAGATAACTAGTGGTCTGTAGTACTGTTTACCGATGAGTCCCGATTCGGATTTCATCCTGATTTACGAAGAGTACGTGTATGGCGAGCTCCTGGTCGTGACAACCGTCTGCGACACCGTCAGGAAGTCCAGCCATACCACGGCAAAACAATTATGGTTTGGGCGGGAATTCGTATCGATGGAAGAACAGATCTCGTTTGGATCAGAAACACCATGACTTCTGAAAAATACCGTAATCAGGTGCTAGCACCAATAATCTATCCCCATCGACTGCAAATGGACCAAGTTTTCACGCTCATGCACGACAAAGCCCGTTTGCACACTGCGCGAGTGGTGACCAGCTGGCTACAAGAGCACGATGTGTCGATCTTAGACTGGCCCGCTGAATCACCAGACCTAAACCCCATAGAGCACGCATGGGACATGCTCCAAAGAAGGGCTTTGAGGAGTTTTCCTCCGAACATTGCGACTGCAAAGCAACTTTTTTTGCATCTTAGCAGGACCTGGGACAATATCCCACAGCAAGACTTTGATAACTTGATTCAAAGCATGAAAAGCCGTTGTAGGACCGTGGTTAACGTCCATGGGTGGTTTACTGACTACTAATTTTAAATAATTTTTCACGTAACTGCAAAAAACCTGATAATTTTGCTAAAATTATATTTTTTCTTAAAAAGACATCTATCCTTAAGTTTACCATCATTTCACTTTTTGTCTTTATTTCAATAAAAAATTATTTACACAAAAAAACTAATTCTGTTTTATTCTAAAAGATAGTCTGATAAATAGGCTTTACAAAAATATATACATATTGAGTATATTGAGAATAAATTGAGAAAATCAGAATATCCCTAGACAGTGTTGATGTGTGTATTAAACTGTTGTAAAAACTACTCGATATAAAACTTTTGTTAATGCAAAAAAGTCAATTTCACAAAAAATATCAGTTACTTTGTTTATCGCTAGGGCAGCCGTAGTGTTGCTAACTTTGGAATTTCATTTCCGTATTTTTCATGAGATTCTGGTCGACCTATACCTACCTACCTACCTGAAGTATCTGTCAGACAATTGATTTTTATTTCTAAGTAAGTTTTAAATTTATTAGGTGTCTTTTTTGTGGGAACTGTTTTATCTCTGGTAACATTAAGAAACGTCAAAATTCCACGGAATTAAAAATCAGAGTGTACTCATAATTCCGTCCTACCAATAAAGAGAGCATGAAGACCGGCTACAAAGATATAACTACAACAGCTAGCTTCATCATCATTATACATTTCATTATATCATTTATCCGTTTCAGTTATAATAAGGTATACCTGTGCGAGTTAGTAATAGGGTTCCAGGCAGCGATGGCAGTTTCTGTCATAGGGCTAAAAATGATCGTGTCATCACGAGGATCGACTGCTATTCCGAGGCCTTGGGACGACTTGCGCCCGACCAGGTTTATGGGCAAATCTTGACCTTCCGCTGGAGGTCCTGATCTCAGTACTGCCGTCGATACGCTAAATATTCTGGAATAAGAAAATATACCAGAATACAGAATAAAAATATACCAGGATACAGAGGCAGTTGGAACTACATTCTACTTAGTTTAATTGATAATAATTTTCTGCAGGGAACATTGTGAAAAGGATAGCATAACATTAAAATTTAAAACCTGTCAGTTTAGTTTACAGATTGTGTACAAACAGAATTAGCAACAAATCGATACTAAGCACTTAACTCTTCGCAGAATGTGTATCGGCCTTTACGGATTGAACATACCTGTCGGTGGCCAAAGGTTGATAATACACGAGCCCCTGTGCGGGGGAGTGGGTGATGCCCACAACTCCGTCCATGAGCGTGAACTTGTCACCGCCAATGTCGTATTCGCCCATATCCGGGTCGGGGTACATGGACGCGTGCGTCACACGCCACGCGTTGTCCCTGCGAGCGTCGTATACGATTATGCCTGAAAAGAGAAGATAAAATGATTGAAAATTAAATTTCATTGTGTTGTCATGTTGATATTTTGTAAGTTAAGTTAAAAAATGTTTTTCCGGGGATTGAAATATTTTGAGGAAGAAGTAAGACGCAGTGATTAATAGATTGCCTAACAAAGAACTGCTCTATTATAGAGTACAAGCGGATACAAGCGACTTCGTTCGCGTGGATATTAGTTTTTAAAAATCCCGTGGGAACTTTTTAGTTTTCCTAAGCTCCTTTGAGCTCATACCTTGCTGGCATCTGCCAGTAAAAGTCCCATCAAAATCGTTCGGAGATTAGCCAGAACAAATAGACACACACAACACACGCCAGCTTAAAATGATAATCCATATACGTTCAAAGGTTCCTGTACACTCCGGGTTCCTAGTTAAAGGTTGATAATGGCTGTAATTTCTGAACGACAAAGCCGATGACTTTGAGATACGTACGGAATAATCTTTAAAGTACCTATCTCCTTTCTAACAAAAAAGAATGAATAAAATCGTACTAAGTACCTACGCGTTAATGAATAATTACAGCTAATGTAAACATTTTGACTTTCATCTCCTCTCCCAAGAGAATCATACTGAATTTCGGGATAAAAAGTATCCTATATGTTACTCCGTAGTATGAATGATATTATGAATAGGTATTTTTCAGGAAAAAACTGCAATTTTTAATTCAGTTGGTTACTAAATATGAATGTTGTGGTATTAAATCCACAAAAGACAATCGCAAGTTGGTAATTGCAAGAGCAATTGGCTTATTGGAACTGGTGTAATTTCAAATGTTTTTAGATTTGTCTCGGTATTTTCAACGAAACTGGTTGGTATACATATATTGGTCACAGTATTGGTATATAAATAATTAGATACCTATTACCTACACTAGATCTACTACACATTATATCTATTTAAATATTAATTAAATTATTCATATATTAATGTTTTATATTTTGTCCAGGTAAGTAGGTATGAATAGATATATAATAAGTAGGTATTTATGTTACAATAATAAGGGCTGCATAAGTGAATAATAATGATATCCGTAGGGCACTGTATTAATTGCATACCATCCGGTAAGAATAGCTTCAAAATAACTATAATAATATAGTTCAAAATCAAAAAAAAATCAAAAATCAAAATCTATTTATTTGTTGAAATAGGCTAGTATGTACAATGATGGTAATATAATAAAGTTAAATGTATTTACTTGATTGAAATTAATTAAGACTCGCACGCAACTTAAAGGATCACGTAGTAATTAACGATTGTCAATCGAACAATTTTTTGATGGCCATAATTCTTTTATGTACCTAAACTAAATGTAGCCTAAGTTATTACTTATAACATTGAAAGTTCCATTAAAATCGATCCAGCCGTTTCGGAGATTAGCTGGAACAAATAGACAGACCGACAAACATAAATTTAAACGCACACCAGTTTAAAATAAGCCGTACGTTCAAAGATCCGGGTCCCAAGTTATTTAAACCCAATACTGAGGGTTGTAATGTCTGTCATTTCTGAACTAAAAAACCTATGACCTTGAAATATTTACGGGACATTATGTAAAACACTACCTTTCCAACAAAAAAAGAATGAGTGAAATCGAACAACGCGTTAATGAATTACAGCTAAATACACGTTTTAACTTTCATCCCCTTTCCCAAGGGAACCGTGCTGAATTTTGGGATAAAAAGTATCCTATGTCCTACCTCGGAGTATAAACTCAAATCGTACCAAGTTTAATTTGAATCCATTCAGTAGTTTCGGCGTGATGCGCGGCCAAGATACAGACAGACAGACAGACAGAAAGACAGACAGACAGATAGACAAAAATGAAAAAAATTGCAGTTTTGGCTTCAGTATCGATTATAGAGTGCCCTCCAATAAAAATTTTCAAAATATCTTCAATGTACAGAATTGGATCTGTTACAGTTTTATTATATTATAGATACAAGTACCAAAACTAAATTCATGGTCGCGCTATATGCAAGTGGTCGTCCGTGCAGCACGCCGCCCGACTACCTGCCGTTAGATACCTAAACTTCCATAGCGCGAAACTGGGAGAGGGGTCTTAAAATAGAACCGTTTCATGAAATGATCGGCCACATCATGAAGTGATCAATTCTAAGATCTGGCCACGACATAATATAAGTACATACCTAGTAGGTTTGGTAGGTATGCGAGCGTGACTTTATGCAAGGTTTTCAACGACCTTAAAATTCAAATTACCATAACGCAAAACTAAAAAAATATATAACACAAACGCATACGAGTGGAACCGAGGCACAACAACCTAAAATTTGATGTACGAGTAGGTAATGTTAAAATTGATACTATTTATAGCAATAATTATAAAAAATGGTTGTCACTTGTCTGGTAGAGATATACCTACTTACCACATTTGCACGCTTAAATGCCGAGATTAAGCTTTTTTTTAATACAGTTGCTCAAAAAGTGGCGTATTGCAGGGACGAATAGCGTTCGGGATGTGGGCTATTACATACTCGTGCTTTTTTTTTACCTTTCCCGAACTCGTGCGTTCTCTTTCCCAACTGTCAAAATAATGTCTATTAAAAAGAAAAACCAACCATGAAGTTTTTACTAAAAAAATTCATAGAAGTTTTTATGATTCATGCAAATACGTATATTTCTAAAAAGAAGCTACTAATTTGTTTCAATATCAGATTTAATGATTTGATTGAATAAGTTTGGTTAGGTTTCATTTCATTTCATCTCATTAAATTTCATTTTCATTTCATATCAATAAAAAACTTCTACTGAAGACTTGGGCTGTATGGGATGTACCCTTTGCCTACCAGAATGGGTGAAAAAAAAACTCTGCTTATATTCTACGGTTGGCGCCATTTTTCAGAAATTTTCTTTGCGAGTATAGCTGTTGTTTGTTGCACAAAATGAGTAATTTCGACCCTAGTTTTTATGAATTAACACCACCAGAACACCACACAAAATGCTTCGGAGAACATTTTACCGGAAAAGTCGAAAAGTCGCAACATATCTACATACGACGAATTTATTGCGTGGAGAGAAGAGAAAAAAGCAAATAGTTTTTCAGAAAATGTTATGTTGGCATACTTCTCCGAGCTCTCAATAATAGTTAGTCTCAAATAGTAAATATGCAACCTAAAACTTCCCCAATTAGTATAAAAAACTGTACCAATTTCAATGTATATATATGTGAATTATAACTTTTATAAGAAACAAATGTTAAGTTAGTTGAGTTTATTGTGTTTTTATTATTTTATTAAATTGCTTCATTTTTTCGCAACTTTATTAAAAACTAGCTGACCCCCGCGACTTCGTCCGCGTGGTTATATAGGTTTTTATATAGGATCGGATTGGATCCCATAATCCTTTTTTGTACCTAAACTAAATGTAGCCTAAGTTACTCCATATAACATCACCTATCTGCCATTGAAAGTTCCATCAAAATCGATCCAGCCGTTTCGGAAATTAGCTGGAACAAATAGACAGATCGACAAACATAACTCTAAATGCACACCAGTTTAAAATAAGCCGTAGGGGAAAGGGGCCCAAAGCGGATACGTTAAGATTGAGTTTGAAAATCAGTAGTTTGTTAATCGATGTTAATATTAACTTTTACACAAACGAATAGTGTGTCTCATGGCGCATAAAGTCGTTAAAACAGATAAAGATCGGTTGATAAATAATAAAGTTACAAGGAAATTTATAAAACTTAAAGAAAAACCACTTTGCCCTCAGGGGGGGCCTAAAGCGGTTTTTGGTATCGGGCAAAGCGGACATACCAAAGAAATGCAAAATAAGTCATATAATCTTTATTGTTTTAATAAAAAACGCACAATTTAAATATTTTAATTTAAAAAAGAGCAAATTCAATCTCTCCTTTCAGCAAAATAAAAGAAATCTTCAAAATTAATAATGATGATGAAAATATGGCCTTCCTTTAAAGCACTGGCCATGGACTTTTCGTCCCACGCAGCTTGAGCAGTTTTTCGTTAGTATTTATTCACCATCTGAAAGGATACATACAATTGATATAACAGATCTCATTTCACCCTAGTCGTGGGCAAAGCGGTTAAGTAACCTCTTTGCCCGAACCGCTTTGCCTTTTTAGACTGTTCATTTTCACAATCAAAAATAACTTCAAAATCAGACGAGTACATACAAGTCGGCACTTTCATATCATAGTCAAATACACAAAAGTCAAGATCAATTTATTGATCAGGGCTTATTTTAACTGTAAATTAAAAAAAATGCTCTACACTTACCGCGGTTTTTTTTCGAAATGCACCCAATTTTGATTTTTTACTGCACCTACTCGTGTAAACGTTCTTGCTGAGTCGGACGAATGCCCCAAAGGGAGCGGGGGGAGCGCATCGTACCCGCGCGCTTTTTATACACCTAACTATTGGCGCTTTCATTTAAAAAGACAAATCCGCTTTGGGCACCATAACCGCTTTGGGCCCCTTTCCCCTACGTTCAAAGATCCGGGTCCCAAGTTATTTGAACCCAATAAATGTCTGTCATTTCTGAACTATAAAACCTATGACCTTGAAATATTTACAGGATAATACTTAAAGTATTACCTTTCGAACAAAAAAGAATGAGTGAAATCGAAGTGCCCGTTATTGAATTACAGCTAAATACACGTTTTAACTTTCTTCCCCTCTCCCAAGGGAACCGTGCTGAATTTCGGGATAAAAAGTATCCTATGTCCTACCTCGGAGTATAAACTCAAATCGTACCAAGTTTCATTTGAATCCATTCAGTAGTTTCGGCGTGATGCGCGGCCAAGATACGGACAGAAAGACAGACAGACAGACAAAAATGAAACAAATTGCAGTTTTGGCTTCAGTATCGATTATAGAGTGCCCTCCAACAAAAATTTTCAAAATATCTTCAATGTACAGAATTGGATCTGTTACAGTTTTATTATATTATAGATAGAAGATAGATAGTCGTTCAGTACACGTGCGGAACCGTCATTGCAACTTGTTCCGACTGTCAACCCTCGCCTTCAGCTGCGCCTCGGCTCGGGTAGACATTTGTCAGAACTCTTTGCAATGACAGCTGTTCCACACTTGTAATGAAATATACTATTTTGTATTACAAAAAGCTGTGATAGCCTAGTGGTTAGGGCAACCGACTTCTAATCGGAGGTCGTGGGTTCGATCCCGGGGCACGCACCTCTAACTTTTCGGAGTTATGTGCGTTTTAAAAGTATTTAAATATCACTTGCTTTAACGGTGAAGGACAACATCGTGAGGAAACCTGCATACCTGAGAGTTCTCTCCATAACGTTCTCAAAGGTGTGTGAAGTCTGCCAATCCGCTTGGCCAGCGTGGTAGACTATGGCCAAAACCCTTCTCACTCTGAGAGGAGACCCATGCTCTGTAGTGAGCCGGTAATGGGTTGATCATGATGATGATGATGATGATGATTTTGTATTATTACTGTATTGCATTTGTATGCGCAATAAAGAATACAATTAAGTACCTAATCAACCAAACAAAACAAAACAAGGAAGCGTCAGGACTATTTTGACTACATCGTGCCGGGCGCCGTTTTGAATCGCTACCGATAATATAATATTATACCAAAGCTGAGTTTGAGTTGTTACGCTGCGCTTCAGCTAGGGCTTTACTGCACAATACATTCCATTGGTGCGCGTAGAGCTTTATGCGTGTGCGTGAAGGTTATCCACCTTAAACTTCTACCGCATATTACCTACTCGTACGTCACGGCTGGTCAGTTTCATAATTTGTTTAAGAGAATTTTTTGTTGTCTACCAGCGTCATATTCAAGTGTGTGTCAATTTGGTGAAAGCATAATAATAATATTATAATATAATGGTCACACGCCGTTGACTTTAAAGTAAAACGTAGGTAGGTACCTATTACCGCAGAACAATTAAAACTTTTTCATTTTTATTACTTCGTAAGTATACAGTAGGATTGCCATGTGACGTGCATGACGACATCGTATAATGACGTGAATGAAAGAAACTTTAGGTACCTAGTTGTATAATACAACATTCCTGTACTCGTATAAAGTGAAAACGTCGAGGGTAAAGCTGAGTCTCAGAACAATTGCCAACTTTTGTCGCCAAAACGTGTTGAACTGTTGACAATACAAAAGTTGGCAATTTTCTTTGGTGGAGACCCAGCTATAGACATCTGCGATTTAATCGATAAAATAGTCATCATCTGTCAAGTGAATCTACGCAATCACACACAAACAATGCTCAGCTGCTAATATGAATTATGTCCCTTGACCCTTTTCCAACTTCGAACGCATAAAAACATGCTTCTTCATTCAGTTTGATATTTAGCCCAGTGTCGATAATTTTTGAAACCAAAAAAAATCACAGTAAGTAGGATGAAACCCAGTGGAAAAGGAGGAGAATATTATAAAAATAAAAGGAAAAATAATTTACGGGCGATCTGAGCTCGGGAAAAAAAGGGGGGGAGTTTTAAGGGTAAAAAACGGTTTATCTCGATTTCCGGCAAAACTACAAGTCCTATGGAAAAAAATTAAATGGCAAAGTTGTAGGTAATAAAAAGATCTACAACTTTTGTATTAACACTTTTTTCGCATAACCTCAAAATGTATGTGAAAAGTTCAAAAAACCAAGTTTTTGGTTTTTTATCTTTTACAATATTTTTTTTTTCCACGGAATTCGGTGAAAACTTACCTTTTTATGTCCCAAATACACTGTAATTTATTTGATTTGAAATAATTAGTTTTTTTCATAATAAAAATTAGCACTTTAAAACATCATATTTTACAAACGGATCTAGAAATCAAAAAATGGTGTTCCCACACCTACAGTATTTTTAAAAGACCACCACTTTATCGGCAAGATTAATATTTATATCCATGCCAAATTACAGATTTTTAGCACTAATAGTCTCTGAGATTAACCGAGGACGGACGGACATGACGAAACTATAAGGGTTCCTTGTTTACTACGGAACCCTAAAAACATCAGTTTGTACCTTGGATCGAGGAAAATGCTAGTATATGATCGGCATTGCAGACTATAGTCGGCCGACTGATCCGGCAATTTGAAAACCGATTAATCGGCTAGTCAGCTGGTCGGCAAATGGCATAGTCGGCCCATCTCTAGACAATTATGACCATAACAAGATTTTTCGAAATCACAGACGGACACTTCATTTATTTGTGTAGAAATAGATTACATACCTACCTACAAGTAGAATGAATGTTGCGCGTGAGAACCTATAATAATATAAAATCGCAATATTAATAAATTGGTAAGTAATTGAACCTTCAAATTGATAAAGTGTATGTTATGTCGTAAGCTAGTTAGATATCTACCTCGCGTTTTAAAAGTGATGGCAGATTTATTTATATTTTGTTCTCCTTTTTATTTTATGCAATACTTGAGTGGTATACATTTCAATTTCTTGCACGCGATACAAATTAAAAAGTTCCGCTGAATTGAATAGGTTTTTCTTTAATAAATAATTAAACTAAGTAATCACAATAATATTATAAAGGCGAAAGTTCATGTGTGTGTATGTGTATATTTGTTAGGTACTCTTTAACGTCGCAACTACTAAACTGATTTGGCTGTGAATGGACGTAGATTATAGCCAGACTTAACACATATGCTACTTTTTGTCCTGGAAAAATCCACAGTTCCCACGGGATTTTGAAAAACCAAAATCTGTAGCTAGGGCTGTAGGTAGATTACTATAGCAAACTTCCTTGAAAGTAGGTAGGTATAAAGGTTGGAAAAGGGAGCGGGAACGGAAACCGGAAACCCACGATTCCCTCGGGATTTGTGAAAAACCGAAATTCACGCGGGCGAAGACACGGGCAATTTGCTACAGGAATCTACCTATAGCTGTAGCTATAGATTTTGGTTTTTCAAAATCCCGTGGGACATGTGGATTTTTCCAAGACAAAAGTAGCATTATGTGTTAAGTCTGGGCATAATCTATCTCCATTCAAAATTTCAGCCAAATCGGTTCAGTAGTTGTGACTTGTGGCGTTATTAGAGAGTACCTAACAAACATACACATACACACACACATGAACTTCGTGAAACAATTACACACCTAGGGTTGGCGTCGCTGTAGTCTAGTCACTGCTCACGTGGTCTACCGAAAAGCCTTTCTCAAAGACCATAATTGCCTAATTTTTTGGTCAAACCCAGCTTAAGCCTAAGTAGTTAAAGGTCGAAGCTTTAATTAGAATACGGTTCGGCTTTTTACTAGTGAAACCTGAATCAAGTAAGTATGTGAATGCGTTAAGACCTTGTTTAGACTACGTTTCGGATTTTGACTATGAAAGTATAATTATTTAATAATATTATCATATTAAATTCAGTAAGTACGGAAATGAGCCAACATTTTTGGTACCATACCTACCTAGCGGACATGATTTATTTATTATATTAAGTAAGTAATTATAATTATATTATGTTAATTCTTAAAATTAAAATATTTATTGAGTAAATATACAGCAATATGAGTAAATATGCAGCAGGTTTTTCACCTTGCTTAATAAAATAGCGTTCCTAATGGATAGTGTAGATATTTTAATCTTTTGTTGTAATGTTAGCGGAAGTCTAGTTTCAGCATTCGACCTTGACATCTGGACTTGGACTTTTCAGGTTCCCGGCTGAAAATCAGCGTTAAATGTTTTTGTTTTTGTGCAATGCATACAGCATTATACTGAGCTGGGAGGTTTTTTCGCGTTGTGGCTCGCATGCCACATGTTGTGCCGGCGCGGCCGGAGCGGCGGCGGCGCTCCTATCGCTTGGGGACGACTGTATAAAATAAACCATAGTAAACAAGCTATAATTTAAAAATTAAAAAAACCCGACTGCCATGCTACAAAACGAACTAAAAAATTAATAAACTACCACCGTACCACTTACAGTGTAGTTGTTATTTATTTTGTTTTTCATGATTTGTCACTCCAAATTGATTTAAAACATATAGATTGTATACATTTTCGTACTCGCCTTTTAAAGCCCTTTATTTTGATACCCCACTCGAGGGTCTTAAAGAAAAAATTTTTTTTCAGCCCGCACATTAAAGTGCATAACATTCGCCATTTTGATTTTTTATGAATTTTATGTACCCAGTAACATTTGCGCCATCAAGACAAATCTAATGACGTATAATTTATCAAAATAGGTTGAGCCGTTAAGTAGTTACGAACTGACATAGGAAACGGTCATTTTCTACGATTTATCACTCCAAATTGTTTCCAAATATATAAATTTATACATTTTCGTATTTGCCTTTTGAATCCCTTTATTTTGATACCCCACTCGAGGTCTTGAAGAAAAAAAATTTTTTCAGCTCGCACATTAAAGCGCATAAAGTCCGCCATTTTGATTTTTTTTTAAATTTAGGTACCCTATAACACTCGCGTCATTGAGACAAATCTAATGACGTATCATTTATCAAAATCCGTCCTAATCAACGGCTGATTAGTTACAAGCGGACATAGGAATGGACATACATACACACAGGTGAAACACATATACCCAGTCGGGTAAATAAAAAAATATTATATTTATTTATTCATTTTGTCTCTCTCTCTCTCTTTCTATCTCTCCTTCTCTATTACTTCTCTCCTTTACTTTTTTCGTTCCTTCCTTCGTTCTTTCACTTTCTATCCTTCTCAAAAATTTTCCTTCTTTCTCTTTTTTTGCGTGTGGCCGTGTGGCGTGAAAACAATGACCCTTTACGCATAGGAAAGAGCCATGTACGTATGATCAACAACAAACATGGCCAAACGGACTTCGTAAGAACTGTTACATAGGATAATATTATGTCTAGACTTTACCTGGAGCAACAGTGTCGGTAATGTAGGCGAAGATGTTGTCACACGAAGCGTGTCGCGAGCCAGATGTGGTCTCGTCCAGCACGATGTTGGTAAGAAGGGAAGCTGGGCGCAGCAGCTCCCGCGGGAAGTACACACTTCGCACCTGAGAAATGAGAAGGATATTCTATTATTCTGTAAGGAGAAATACGACGATATTAGTTATTGGCAAAAAGTGATACTACCTATTGCTTTGGTAAAGATACGTTGATACTGTACGAGTATTACCTCTTGGTCAACGTTTTTTTCTTTTCAGCCAATGATATAATCTATACTAATAAATAAAATTGAAGTGTCTGTCTGTAATATCGAAATAACTACCTCATATTAAGCTCATATGGTTATTTGAACGGTATCATAACCGAATCACACGTTTTTAAAATTTTTGTCTGTCTGTCTGTCTGTCTGTCTGTCTGTCTGTCTGTCTGTCTGTCTGTCTGTCTGTTTGAACGGGCTAATCTTCGGAACTGCTGAACCGATTTTGACGGGACTTTCACAAACAAGTAGAGAATTAACCAGGGAGTAACATAGGCTACTATTTTAACCGACTTTCAAAAAAGAAGGAGTTGTGTTTTTCTACCTATGTACACCGATATCTCCGAGATTTCTGAACCGATTTGCGTAATTTTTTTTAATCGATAGAGAAACATTGCGACACTGTCCTACAAAAAACTTGGATTCCAACTCCTCAATCCTGATGCTGTAGGGGAACTGATCCCCAAAACTAATGGGATTTAGGAACTGTCGGTTATTTAAATTGATATTGGGGGTACCAATTAAAGACTTTATCGTTGAATGAACTCGAGTAGGTACATATCCAACTCCTCAACCCTGATGCTGTAAGGAATTGCATTCCGAAATCGTGGGGATCCCACGGAATTTTTCCGTTTAGGTGACGGGTTACTACAGATAGGCTACTTTTTGTTCTGGAAAATCAAAAGTTCCCACTGGATTTTTAAAAACCTAAATCCACACGGGCGAAGCCGTGGGCATCATCTAGTAATTAATATGTTTTGAGAGCGGTCAGTGATGCGAGATTGGATCTTGAGAAATGAGTCTTGTCTTGGAATCATGTCGTAATTAAAGAACTTAAAAAATGCCCTCGAATTCGATTTACTTAAATTAAATTCAGGAATTAAACCCAAACCTTCACTTACTTAACTTTTTTTGTTTGTGAAAAGTCGATCCTGATGTGTGTGAACTTTTTCGAAAATCATTGAATGCAGATTATATTATTGTCTTTAAAATAGATAGAGAATACCTACAACATCTTTGAAATCAATGCCACGGTCGCCCTCTTTTTCTAGTTTTTGCTTCACTGACCTCAGGAAATAATACCCTGTATGAATTATGAAATTAGTGTGAAATGTAGTGTGAAAATGATAAATATGCTAAGCAGGTTTATTTTAACTGTTGTAAGTACTGCTTTAAAATTAGGATTTAGGTACCTAAATGAATGCATAATCGATCGATAGTAGAAAAATAACATTTTCGAAGACTATTATTATAGGTAGGGTAGGGTGGTGCAAGACGGCGCAGTTTGGGATTGAAGCTACATAAAATGAAAAGTGCAAGGGTTATCCGGATGAAACTATGTATTCATAATCATTAATTATCTGACAACAAAACCACATACTTATAATATTAAAAAAAATAATAACATTCACAATAAATCAATGAAAGCGACTAACGAGAATTGCGCAGTTTTACACATCCTAGTGTGTAAAACTGCGCGTTGAGATCGATAAGATTGCGCACTTTTAATAAACATAAAAATTGGCCAAGTACGAGTCGGGCCTCACTTTTTTAGGGTTCCGTACATAATTATGAACAATATAATATTTTAGGTCTAAGAAATATTTAATTTTCGAGCTAGACATCCCAACAACCCATGAAAGAATAACCCAAAAAATGTTCGTTTGTTTTGGGTCACAGCTTATAAACTATTTTATGAATCGTTGTTTTCAGTATTTGTTGTTTAAATAGAGCATATGGTAATTAATATACCGAAATATTATATTCCTAACTAGTTTAGTTTTTGAGATAGCCCCCGTCACAAAAATGGTCTAAAACTGACAACTTTGATGGCCCCCCATTTCCTTATTTTTTGAGCAAAAATTTAAAAATATATATATATATATATTTACTCTACTTAATGAGCTCTAAACAATGATACCCCACAAGCTAGGGTAAGAAAAAAATTTTTTTTCCGGCTCCTTTCTCATGTATGGGAGCCCCCCCTAAAAATAATTTAATTCAATTTTTAATTCAATATTTGATTTTGGATCAACGTTTTACACAAAATACCAAAATTTCAGGTTTGTACCTCATTTTGTCTGCGAGCTAGAGACCTGTGACCGGCGGACAGACAGACACACAGACAGACAAACAGACAGACAGCAGAATTACCCTATTAATGTCACATTAATAGGGTTTCGTTATTATTCTTTGGGTAGGTACGGAACCCTAAAAATCACAAATTATTTGCAACCGATACCTATTGATAAAACGTATCTAAGAACCATTGCTGAAAACCTGCTTTCAAATAAAAAAACACATTCAAACCAGTTTACCCGTTTAAGAGCTACGGTGCCACAGACAGATATACAAACAGACAAACACACACGCAGTGGTCTTTATAACCTCTTTTTGCGTTGGGGGTTAAAAAGAAACTAATGTATAAACAACAAACAATGTGTGTACTGTGTAAAGTTGCGCGCGCAGTACTACACGCACTCAAGATGCGCAATCTTACACACTTAGGTGCCGGCTTAATCATTACGATATTACTGTCATTTCGTAGAAAATTGCTATACTATTTTGTATGGATCATAAACATGACCTAACCCGTTGTGCAAAATTAAGGATAAAACACCAAAATTTTAATAACTTTTTAGTAATAATACATTCAATTCGTTAAAAAATAAGATCAAACGTATATAAAAACTTTGAACTCATAACATAATTCCTGCATTTCTCAAGAAATTCCAATATTTTTTCTGGAGCACGCACCGGCTTCGATAACAAGTAAAACACAACTGAAGTTAGCTACGAATTTAACTCCGTTGTCTAGTTAGGACGTGTGCGCAGTCTTATCGACCGCGCAGTCTTGCACCACCCTACCCTACTAGTTACTACACTACAGCCTTTTAACGTCCCACTGCTGGGCACAGTCCTCCTGTCGTACAGGAGAGAGGGATTTAAAGTTTGGACCCGCCACGCTGCTCCAATGCGGGTTGACGGGTTCGTTAACTTTAATTAACATGAATTTAGGTAATCGCAAATGTTTGTAACTGATATATCCTTGCCGTAACATGCAACGTTACTGACCTTATTGAAGATAATTACAATGTATTATTAAGTGCAGTCTTATATCGATAATTAGCGAATTATTTATTAATTGGATGGAAATGGTAATTAGATCGTGTCTTGTAACCTGAAAATTGTGAATCTAAACAAGGAGAAAATGTCAGAAATTAAACGCTAAATAAATAGCGATATTATAACAAAATAGTTAAGTAGTACTCACAATTTACTAATTTACCTATTATCTTGTTTTGCCATTTATTTATACTAGGTACATTGAGACTGACTTCGGCATTTTGTCTAACAGCAGCAAGCAGATCCTACTAATATTATAAATGTGAAAGTGTGGATGTTTGGATGTTTGGATGTTTAGATGTTTGTATGTTTGGATGTTTGTTACTCAATCACGCCGCAACTACTGAACCGATTTAGCTGAAATTTTGAGATAGCTTATGCCCTGACTTAAAACATAGGCTACTTTTTATCCCGGAAAAGTATTCCTGTGGGACTAAAATAGATATAATCTTCCAAAAACGCCATAGAGGGCGCTGACTGTTCTTAGGTAAATCACGTTCACATAACACATTATTGTAATAGTTTGCTGTGTTGCATGCATTGGCAACACATTGGCTACTTTTTATCCTGGAAAAAATGCACAGTTCCCATGGGATTTTGAAAAACCCGAAGTCTATATCTACAGCTATCAGCCCCGGATCTTCAGTTTTTTCGAGGCGGGGCAAAAACTGAAAAATGCCGCCCCCACCAATATTTTCGGTATACACCAGTAGGTATCGGTCACCAGTATAAACTATGCATTTTTTTAAATATTTTCTATAGTTACATTTTGAAAGCAGACTAAAATTGTTTTTTTTTTTCTAAAAAAGTGAAATTTTAAGATTTGGACAATTTTTGACCGCGATGTTGGGGATATTACTCATTTTACGGGTAGAATTATAGAAACAATGGTGTACCAAATCTAATTAGCTTTATTTTAAGGACAAAACGATGTCTCTAGGCCATATACTTATAGTTTAAAGTGTGAGGAGGGAAAAGTATACTTTTTTACATTACATTAATCTCTAGGGGGGGGGGGGGGGGGGGGGCAACTGCTCGTCTTAAGAGCGCTCTCCATGCAAGCGAGAAGTCGTTGGTGGGCGGAGCCTAAAATATTGCTGTCTCGTCCTGCATTTAGAGAGCGAGACATCGTCAGTAAAGAAGAGTATGCAGCTACCATAGCTACACGTAAAACTAAAGCGAGAAAGAATGACATATGGACATTGGACAGTACAATGCACAATCATGCCTATTTCCTTTTCATTTACGGTTCGTTTTTCCTTTTGAGGAATGGAATCCTAAAAAATAAAGAAAATAATTGAAAATCCAGAGATACTACAAATGTAATTGATTACTTATCCCCCAAAATTATTTAAAACTAGCTTCTGCCCGCAGCTTCGCCCGCGTGAATTTCGGTTTCTCACAAATCCCGAGGGAATCGTGGATTTCCGGTTCCCGTTCCCGCTTCCTTTTCCAACCTTTATACCTACTTTCAAGGAAGTTTGCTATAGTAATCTACCTACAGCTGTTGCTATAGATTTGTTTTTTTTTTTTTTTCAAAATCCCGTGCGAACTGTGATTTTTTCCGGGATAAAAGTTAAAAAGCCTATGTTTTAAGTCAGGGCATAAGCTATCTCCATTCAAAATTTCAGCCGAATCGGTTTTGTAGTTGCGGCGTGATTGAGTAACAAACATCCAAACATCCACACTTTCACATTTATAATATTAGATATAGTTAGTAGGATAATGTGATAATAATTATTTTACAAATCGATAAAAATAATTGACAAAAGGGTGGGTCCAGACTAAGTAACATAATATTTTTTCGCTGTCAAAACTTTGTTTATATGTATATTCGAAAACCTACTTAGAATGTGCATATATAAAAGAAAATCATACAAGACAATATTATGAAATGTAAAATAACAGAACTATGTGTATTTAGGTATAATATTTCACACATTTTTAAATGTGAATATATTATATTCTATGTAAAATACGGCTGAATCTACATTATATTATGAATAACGTGAATCCACCTTATTACATTGATGTATTCATGATCTTCGTAGATACTTACCAACTTTTATACTTACATAATATATGAAAAATTCAGTGGTGCCGGCGCCACACCGTGTCTCTTGCATGGTCGCTAAGGATACCAAATATTGGAAATAAAATAAGAAAGTTATTTAAAGTCATTTATTTAAACATCAAAAGTACTAAAATTAAAACTAACTTTTTAGTAATCGGTCTGAATGATGAGCAAAATGACACAAAAGAGAAAAAAGATATTAGGACACAACTAGATAGTTCGTACACAGTCGTATTATAAAATAAAAGTACTTATAATAATATGTATGCTATGCACGTAAGGGATCAAATATCAAGACATATTAGCGCAGAGTCAAAGCGAAATGACGTAACATGAATTTTGCTCAATGTTCTTTGAAACATGTAATGGATGGATGGATGGATGGATTTTTTTAATAATAATAATAATAATTTTCTTTATTCAGGTAAAAACCCAAGTAGGTATGAATATAGAAATACAAAAAACATATCAAAAATTAATTAAATAAATTAAAATCAAATACAATAGAATAGGTGATATAGAATACTATATATATAAATTTACATATACCTATTAAATTAACGCTGCACACTGAAGGTGTGCAGAGTTATTTCCTATTTGGATCTCGATGCATCTTGATCCAATGAGCAATCATTGGACCGCGCAAGTCCTGGCTCACCACTTGGAGGATGCTGTTACTAGAGTTACGCAATCTTTCCCAGAAGGAAGCTATACGTGCTCTGATAACAGCAAAGAAATCAGGCACCCCCGACTCGGCAAACATACTCGATGCGCTGCAGTATCTGGGAAATTTCATAATGATGCGGTATGCGTTATTATACTGCACCCTTATGGTGCTGAAGGATACCCTCTTGTACCAGTACCACAACTGACAGGTATATAAACATTGACAGTAAGCCCTGAGGAGGGTGCCCCTCACTTCATTACTGCTTTTAGCAAATCTGCGCGCGAGCATGTTAGACCGAATCGACAATGCAATTTTTGCAAAACAAAATAATTTTTTCTGTACAAATTTGTCTATTACATTACGGTGGAGATAATGTTTCGTACACTTTGTAAGATAATAATATTATAAAATACATGTTAGTTCGCTTTGACTACCCTGTCCCAATATATTTTGATTATCATAAGCACACAATAATTATATAACAGTATTTTCATTGGTTTTTGAAATATTATTTACTCGTTATCATCATGGTTCTTCGCTCGTTTAGATATTTTCTGCCCTAAGCGCAATTCAAAAGGCTCCAAGAACATCTAAAAAGTAAACAATGTGTTTAGAGATTATAGGCGATAAAAAATTATCAATTAAAAAAGGGTGGTACTTAATCGTATATCTATTGATTCTCTTTCGCACACAAAATGTTCCGAAAGTAGCACCTAAAATACTGAATTGCACACTAAATGTGCCCACTATTAATATTCGAAAGTAGCGCCTAAAATACTGAATCGCACACTAATTTTTAACCGACTTGAAAAAAAGGAGGTTCTGTATTCGACCCGTATGTATGTATATGTAAGTATGTATGTATGTATATATGTAAGTATGTTCGCGATTATCTCCGCAACTAATGAACCGATTTTGATGATTGTTTCACTATCGTACTTTCAGGAAGGTTTTAATATATAACACATCGAGTTATCATTCTTACGTACGAAGTTATAACCATAAATGTATACATATGTCACTAATATGTTTTCTGATATTGCCAGACCTATTGCTGAAGTCTAATATACCTATTCTGTCCAAAGACTTCACTCTGCTACGCCTACGTAACATTGACCTTTTGTAAAAACTCTTGGGCCGAAGTCAGTACAGCTATACTGTAGAGTGATTCCTTGGAGTTTGTGCACGGTTACGTGTATTTCCATTCTATACAAAGCCAAACCGCAAGGGTGTGAAACTGGTCGCGTATAGATTGTAAATTACTTTTTAATCAAGATCGTCCAAATTATACAAGAGTAGTACGCATACAAACTAATCTTGTATAGATTGGAAGTTAGGTTGGAGAACATTATAAAACCATTCACCTATACTTAGTATGACACATAAAATGTATGTAATTCTGCGGACCCAAACCTAGCCTACTCTACTACACTACCTAGGTAGCAGGTACATATAACAACTGGACACTATCTGCTTAATAGATATCTTGCAATAATGAGACTCGTAGAAGACCCATCCTGTCCAGAGTGTGGAGAAAAAGAAACTAGCTTTCACTTCATAGCTGATTGCCCTATGTACTTATTGGTAAGAAGGGAACTGCAAGGTAACGATATTATCAAAAAACTGGCCAAGTGCGAGTCGGGCCTCGCTCTTTTCGGGTTCCGTACATAATTATGAACAACATAATATTTTGGGCGTGAGAAATATTTCATTTCCGAGCTAGACATCGCAACAAACCGTGAAAGAAAAACCCAAAAAGTGTTCGTTTGTTTTGATCACAGCTTACAAATTACTTTATAAATCATTATTTTTAGTATTTGTTGTCTAAATACAGTATATGGTTCATAATAGGGTAAAACCCGGATAGATGCCGCAGTTGGATAGATGCCTCAGTGTCAAAAAACCTGACTTCCCAAACTCGTGACTAAAAATTGATAGTTTAAATAAGAAGCGCAGGCCCCCCAAACCTCAGGCCCCTACATACATTTGTATTAAAACAATTTGTTTCGCTTGTGCGTGTGATTATCTCCGCAGCGAACGCGGCAAATCCTTCAAAGTTTTAGAGGCGAGTATTTGCCGTTGTATAACTTTTGAAGTAGTAGTAGATTCTGTTATATTTTTTATTATGTCAATACACTGGTTCAATAAGTGTACACCTAAGTGTAAATAATCGCTCTTTAGTTTTTAGTTTATTTAATAAATAAAAGGGCATCTATCCATGTCAAAAAGGATAGTTGCCTCGATTTTTCGAGGTATAGGTGCCCTTAGAGGCATCTATCCCCTAATATACCTATAGACATATCACGCATTTTTTTTAAATATTTTTAATGTTCTTCTATATTTTTATTTCTTTTTTCAATAAATTCCTAATAGTTTTAATATTCTTCGGGGCATCTATCTCATTCAGCCCGATCTGTCCAGTGGTTTGAGCTGTGCGTTAATAGATCAGTCAGTCAGTCAGTCAGTCAGCCACCTTTTCCTTTTATATATTTAGATAATAAACCCTTATAAAACTATGTATTTTGCTTATTTTTTCATAGGGCATCTATCCTTTTTAGTATTTTCATAGTGGGGCATCTATCCACACAGGTAGGCATCTATCCTCAAAAAAAAGGGTCTGCAAAAAGTTAAATTCTGCAAAATCTGTAATCGTTAGGACAACAAAAACAAGTCATAATGGAACCCAAAAGATTAAACTAGCTATTTTCATAAATATTATTTGTGATAAATTAATATTTTAAAAGTTAGGAGGCCATTTGAAAAAGTGGGGCGTCTATCCGGGTTTTACCCTATACCTAAGTTTCATATTCCTAACTGGTTTAGTTTTTGAGATAGCCCCCATCACAAAAATGGTCTAAACCTAACAACTTTGATGCCCCCCATTTCCTTATTTTTTAAGCAAAAAATTAAAAAAATATATGTTCGTGCTCTACTTAATAAGTTCTAAATAATGATACCCCACAAGCTAGGTTAAAAAAAAAATTTTATTTCGGCTCCTTTCTCATGTATGGGAAAGCCCCCCTGAAAAATATTCCATGCCCCTCTGAAAAATAATTTACTTCAATTTCTAATTCAATATTTAGTTTTGGGTTAACGTTCTACACCAAATACCAAAATTTTAGGTTTTTCTACTCAACTCATTTAGTCTATGAGCTACAGACCTGTGACCGGCGGACGGACAGACAGCCGAGTGACATTAATAGGGTTCCGTTTTTACCCTTTGAGTATGGAACCCTAAAAAGAAGACACCTCTCTATAGGGTATACATTCTTAGGTTTACGAAAGTCGTGGGAAGGTTTGAGGGGCTGCCCCCCTTAAACCGGTGCACAACAAACTGCCAGGACATCAGTAACCTGTGTCCAAATACGGGGAATTGGGTGAAATGGTCCTTACATAGGACTGATCACCCGCCTGGTGGCGTCCCCTCTGTAAATACAATACAATACAATCTCACTTGATGTTAAGTGATGATGCAGTCTAAGATGGAAGCGGGCTAACTTGAAAGAGGTATACATACCCCTGATCGGTTTCTACACAGCATCGTACCGGAACGTTTAATTGCTTGACGGCACGGCTTTTGCCGGTAAGGTGGTAGCCAACCACTGAAGCCTCCCATCAGACCAGACCAGAGACAATTTAGAAATTATAAAATCCCAAATTGCCCCTGCCGGAAATTGAACCCGGGACCACCCACTTTATGACCACAGCGCTCCGAATCTCGGCCAAAGCGGCCAATCTCAACAGAAGCAGGGTCAACTACGCAGGAGATATTATAGTGCACAAGCGTGTGCGCATACGCAGGGCACTACGCAGGAGATAATATTATAGTGGACAGTTATACAATATAATATTAAATCGTTAAATAGATGTTACCAAATGCAGTTGACGAAGCCTCGCTTCGCAGGGTTCCTTTTTCTGGGCAGTATGAAAAGAAAACAAAAAAATAACAACGAAGGTGATGGCGGAGTCTTATAGACCCCGCCATCCCCCTGTTCGTTGTCCCTTCTAACCTAACCTATCTGAGTTGGGGTGCCGCAAGTCCCGAGCTCGCTTCGCTCGTTCTTGGACCATAACTAAGAAATAATTTAGTGTGCAAATCAGTATATTAGTTGTACAAATTAATAGTAATACGGTATCATTTAGTATGCAAGTCAGTATATTTATTGCACGTTTAGTATTTTAGATGTGCAATTAAAAATTACCTATAAAAAAACCAGTTTGTAAAATGGCAATAATTTTTTCCTATTATACTTTAAGTTTATTATATTTTATCCCTTAGTATTGAAACCTAATCTATACATCTATCTATCTATACATATAATAAAATCGTAGAATTGCCGTGTCTGTACATTGAAGATTTTTGCAAAATAATAACTGGGGGATGTTAGGGATAAGTAATAGAACGTAAAAAAGCTATTTTTGAAATTTTTGTCTGTTTGTCTGTTTGTCTGTTTATCTGTTTGTCTGTTTATCTGTTTGTCTGTATGTTTGTGCGCGCATCACGTAAAAACTACTGAATGGATTGAAATTAAACTCGGCTTGATTTAAGTTCATACTATGGAGTAACATATAGGATACCTTTTATCCCGAAATTCAGCACGGTTCCTTTGGGAGAGGGGATGAAAGGCAAAATGTGTACTTAGCTGTAATTTGTTAACGGGTGGTCCGATTTCATTCATTCTTTTTTTGTTAGAAAGTAGATACTTTTAAGACTACTGGCTAATCTCTGAAAGGCTGGACCGATTTTGATGGGACTTTCACAGGCGGATGTTTACATTTTGATGTACCTAAACATCCGCCAGTGAACTTTTTACAGTTTTTAGCAAGGTATAAGCTCAAAGGAGCTTAGGAAAAACAAAATGATTCCCACGGGATTATTAAAATCAATATCCACGCGAACGAAGTCGCGGGTATCCGCTCGTTTGCTATAAAAGTCTATTGTTATATTGCCTCGTTGATATAGTGGTTAGAGTATTCGACTGTGACGAGGTTACGGGTTCGATTCCCGGGTCGGGCAAATAGTTTTTAGGTATTGGGTTTTTCTGTCAAGAAATTCTCAGTGCCAGCCCGAAGTTGGTAGTGGGCGGTGTGAAACACCGCCAACTGCCCCCTTGCCTCGGAGAGCACGGCAGTTGTTCCCGGTTATTTTCACTATCATGTGACAAAAGCCCGCCAACCCGCATTGGAGCTGCGTGGTGGGTCTAAGCTCTAAATCCCTCTCTCCTATGAAAGAGGAGGCCTGTGCCCAGCAGTGGGACGTTAAAAAGGCTGTAGTGGCGGTAGTGGTTATATTGCATGTAATATAGTTTGAAAGGTGTTACTTAGTCTGGACTCGACCTTAGTTCGTTCGTTTCGGAACACAGACTGGGCGTAAAACTTATATTTAGTATTACTGTTTATAACATTTTTATTTCTAGCATTTTTATGAAGCAGGGGGAGTCAGCTTGTCGTCGTCGTCGTCGTTATCAACCGATTGACGTCCACTGCTGGGCATAGGTCTCTTGAAGGGACTTCCACATGCCACGGTCTTGTGCCGCTTGTATCCAGCGGCTCCCTGTGACTTGTTTGATGTCGGTCCACCTAGTGGGGGGTCTACCAACACTGCGCTTCCCGGTCGCCACTCCAGCACCTTGGGACCCCAACGTCCATCGGTTCTCCGAACTATGTGCCCCGCCCATTGCCACTTCAGTTTCGCAACCCGTTGAGCTATGTCGGTGACTTTGGTTCTTCTACGGATCTCCTCATTTCTGATTTGATCGCGTAGAGAAATTCCGAGCATAGCTCTCTCCATCGCTCTCTGAGCGACTCTGAGCTTTCTTATGAGGCCCATAGTTAACGACCATGTCTCGGATCCGTATGTCATCATTGGTAACACGCACTGTTCGAAGACTTTCGTCTTCATGCATTGAGGAATTTTGGACGAGAAGACATCGCAGAGCTTCCCGAACGCTGCCCATCCGAGTTGGATTCGGCGGTTGACCTCTTTCTCGAAACTGGACCTACCTAGCTGGACTGTGTGTCCTAGGTATATATACTCGTCTACAATTTCGAGCACCGAGTTCTCAACGATTATCGGGTGAAGCGGGACATGAGTCACTGAGTGTTTGACATGATTTTCGTCTTACTCATGTTCATTTTTAGTCAGCTTGTACCAAGTAGATAATATGTAGATACTTACGCATCATTAGATGCTGTTTGTTCCTTTTTCTTCGTGTTTGTCGAGGATTTTTGGGGGCCCGGCTTGGAAAAAGTCTAGATTTGTATCCGTATCGATAATCTCTAGCTGACGAGTCTACAATAGAATAAAACAGCAGTAAATTACAATTAGCAAAATAAGAAGGCAAAATAAACAACAAAAATGCTAATTATTATACGTAACGTGTGACATATTTGTTGTTTACGTTTCGTAGTTGACTAATTATGTCATAGATGATAGATCGTGCGAAATCGGCCGCTTTTCTTCGTGTCTAACTTGTAACCCCTTTCACCGCACTAACCGCACCTTTCCCCTGTAATAAATTTTACTTGAGATATCATGATTTTTTAGTGAAAAATGGCAAAGTAAAAATATGCAAATCTAGGTTTGGAATTACGCCTATTTTAGCAAATACTTGGCAATTTATTACATAAACTAAATACATTTGTAATTATTATGAAGTAACCTATGACAAGACTTTGGTCGTTTTTAAATTTTCTGCTTTCTTATATAGTTTATTTACGCACGAAGTTGCCTCAAAATTTGCCCAAAAATAGTGATTTTTCAATGGTCATAACTTTTAAAATAAATATAATTTTACTAATTTTTTTATTTTATGGCATAGATAATGGAGATATAAATTGATATCTGGCTTAACTTTAGACCTATTGCGACAAATATTAGAATAATAGGCGTAATACGTTTGTATGGATAAGCGCGTGAAGAGAGTGGCCTTAACGTCTATACACGTCAATGTATTTTTGGAAATATGTATAGGCTACACAGAGAAAGAGCAGCTTTTTGCTCGGCACTCTATAATGTTCTTGTAATGCTGGTTTGTTTCATAAATAATGATATAATTATTTTTTTTATAAATAAATAACATTATAAATACTTCATCATCATCAGCATCATGATCAACCCATTACCGGCTCACTACAGAGCACGGGTCTCCTCTCAGAGTGAGAAGGGTTTTGGCCATAGTCTCCCACGCTGGCCAAGCGGATTGGCAGACTTCACACACCTTTGAGAACGTTATGGAGAACTCTCAGGCATGCAGGTTTCCTCACGATGTTTTCCTTCACCGTTAAAGCAAGTGATATTTAAATACTTAAAATGCACATACTAACTCCGAAAAGTTAGAGGTGCGTGCCCGGGATCGAACCCACGACCTCCGATTAGAAGTCGGTCGTCCTAACCACTAGGCTATCACAGCGTTTATATAAATACTTAATAGTAGTTTAAACATACATATATTTCGTGGATGTATATGGTTTTTTTCTTTCAAACTATCTTCAAAACAAACTAAAGTGAAAAATGCAGTTTTCTTATTTTTTGAATTTTCAGGATTTGTAAATAAAATATATGGCCTAAAAATTTCTTTTTATGTTTAAATTAAAGTTAATTATATTTACTACATCTTTTTATATAACTTAACCTGTAGAACGAGTATTTTCCCCGATATCGGAGTTTAAAATTGACCAAACCTTAAAATTTAACTTTTTTGGAAATAATTGTCAAGTTTTGAAGAGCTGTATCTGAGTAAATATTGAATTTTCAGAGCTGGTTCTTGTCTTAAATTGTAGCAATTTTAGTTTACTTTAAAAAGTATTGACATTTTTAAATTTTTTTTAAAACGCATAGTTTAGGACTTATATTGAAAAATCCAAAAAAGTGCCAAAAATTTCACGGTTTTTCGAGTGCTGCAAACTTAGCACAGGTCTTTCGAAGCTGCAACATTAGATTAATAGGTACCTACCTACTACTGGTAGTAGTCCTAACATCATATTAAAAAATCCAAACTTGCCGTTTGATTGCGATTTTAATGTAAGATTTGACTGGCCTAGTAGATTCGGCGTGATTCGTGGTCAAGATTATAGACAGACAGACAAAAATGAAAAATTACAGTTTTAGGTTCAGTATCGATTATTCATTATACAGTGCCATCCAAAAGAATTTTCAAAATATTTTCAATGTAATACAAAATTGGACCTGTAACAGTTTGAAAAATGTACTTATCTGATACCAAAGAATTCCTGATTAACAGTGGCGGATTAGATGTCGACAGCGCTCTAGGCAGCACCTCATCGGCGCCCCTGATTGGCTGAACTAACGGCTAGTTCTGATTTTTACCCGACTGGGTATATGTGTTTCACCTGTGTGTATGTATGTCCATTCCTATGTCCGCTTGTAACTAATCAACGGCTCAACGGATTTTGATAAATGATACGTCATTAGATTTGTCTCAATGACGCGAGTGTTATAGGGTACCTAAATTTAAAAAAAAGTCAAAATGGCGGACTTTATGCGCTTTAATGTGCGAGCTGAAAAAAAAATTTTTCTTCAAGACCCTCGAGTGGGGTATCAAAATAAAGGGATTCAAAAGGCAAATACAAAAATGTATAAATTTATATATTTGGAAACAATTTGGAGTGATAAATCGTAGAAAATGACCGTTTCCTATGTCAGTTCGTAACTACTTAACGGCTCAACCTATTTTGATAAATTATACGTCATTAGATTTGTCTTAACGGCGCAAATGTTACTGGGTACATAAAATTTATAAAAAATCAAAATGGCGAATGTTATGCACTTTAATGTGCGGGCTGAAAAAAAATTTTTTCTTCAAGACCCTCGAGTGGGGTATCAAAATAAAGGGCTTTAAAAGGCGAGTACGAAAATGTATACAATCTTTATGTTTTAAACCAATTTGGAGTGACAAATCATGAAAAACAAAATAAATAACAACTACACTGTAAGTGGTACGGTGGTAGTTTATTAATTTTTTAGTTCGTTTTTAGCATGGCAGTCGGGTTTTTTTAATTTTTAAATTATAGCTTGTTTAATATGTTGTTAGGACCAATAAAAGTCGTGTAGATATAAGTACCTTTTTTTTTTTTTGACGTGGTGCAAAGCTTTATGGCTACCCCCGTTCTTTGGGCAGAACGGGGGTTATGTGGGACTCCCCCTATGGGTATACCCTAACTAAAACCACCACGGCTGTTCCCTCTCGCTGACTGTGCTGGACGCCTGGGGAACCCGTTGTATACGTCCCAGGCTAGATATAAGTACCTAGGTACTAATCCAAATTTGCAGCTTCGAAAGACCTGTGCTAACTTTGCAGCACCTGCTTACTTAATTTTGGCGCCCCTTGTAATCTCGCGCCCCTAGGCACGTGCCTAGTTTGCCTTAAGGATAATCCGCCATTGACCTATAGATTATTTTACTACTATACTGCGCGTTCAATCATCGCAAAGTTTCGATAATGCTGTACTCAGCATTTGAATTTGCCGCCCTCTGATTCTGCCGCCCGGGGCACGGGCCCCGGCCTGCCCCCCCCTAGATCCGGGCCTGACAGCTATAGGTAGATTACTATAGCAAACTTCCTTGAACGTAGGTATAAAGTTTGGAAAAAGGAGCGGGAACGGGAGCCGGAAATCCACGATTCCCTTGGGATTTGTGAAAAACCGAAATTCACGCGGGCGAAGCCGCGGGCAGAATCTAGTTGCAGAATAAAAATTAATTTAAACAATGTTATTCATAATACACAAATAAATTGAAGTGTTTGTCTATAATTTCGAAATATGCTATATTTAGAACCAAAGCAATATAGTTTTTAAAGCTTTTGTCTGTGTATCTGAAACGTCCGGATCAAGAAAAGTCTGAACCGATTTTGACGGTACTATCATAGAATTATACAAAGAGTGATGTAGGATGCCTCTTGTGACGGACAATGAAATAACACGGGGTTTACAACAACCTAAATCGTTTAAGGTGGTACGTTTTCCATACTAATTTATTATTACCATTTAAGAACGAATGGATTATATATTTACATTGAAATTACATCGCACAGCCTTAATTTAATGTATAATTTGCGGAAAATTTTATTTACATAAAGAAAACATTACATAAACAGCTAAAGGTGAAGTAAAGCCATCTCAGTCAGCTAGGCAAAACAGCGTTTAATAGATGGCTATTACAATAATTAAGCTGTCTATGTAATGTTTTCTTTATGTAAATATAATTTCGCGCAAATTAAAAATTATATTAAGGCTGTGCGATGTAATTTCAGTGTAAATATATAATCCATTCGCTCTTGAATGGTAACATGAAGTTAGTATGGAAAACGTAACAGCTTAAGTAATTTGTTTCTCCTTCACCCTTCCTCTTCAGAACTGCAAGAAGTGAGCGCATAAGCGTTTGCCGCCTTATGTGGTTGACGTCCAATCTACTCGCATAAAACGTTTCTGATCCTGGGGTAAGGAACACCCTTCCGGTATCCGTGTTTCCTGCTACGTACGACTTGAATACGACTTTCAAGGTAAGAGGCATTTTCTAGGCAAGCGCAGTCCAAAGTAGACCTATCATGTCAGTAGGAGTACCTAATAGAATAATTAGTGCGTGTACATATACTTCATGGCGCCGCGCAGTGAGCTCGGAGGTCGTTCTTTTATATTGGAAAGGGTGTGCCGTGTCTTTGTGTGAGTTTAATACCAATAAAACTGAATATATACCATTCAACACTGGCATATTTTACATTCCGAACCGGGCTTGGTTAGGTATTTACAAAATATACTTACCTACCGGGTGAAAACGATGACCTCAGAGGCTTGACTGAATTTGGGTATACTTAGGTATTTGTAGACAAACTGATCAAGTTGCCATCGCTATATCTGCCTAAATAAATAAATCACAGTAGGTATGTGGTAGGTAGGTAGGTACCTACTTTGGGTATATTTATAATAGTACATACATAATTTTATAGTAGCTACTCGTACGTAAAAAGAAAGCCGTACCTACCTATATACCCAAATATACCACCTACCTTGTAATAAAGCGGCTTGGTTGGTTGTCTGTGCATATCAATATTTACGCAATGAACCCCCGAGTATTGATCATACGCATTTTAATAAATATGTATTAATTATTATGAGATAGGTAATATTTAAATAGGGTACTTTCGTTAGTGAAAAATTAATTATGAAATTTGATAAAAATAAAAATTTATGTAGGGTAAAACCCGGATAGACGCCCCACTTTTTGAAATGGCCTCATAACCTTTGAAATATTAATTTATCACAAATAATATTTATGAATAAAGCTAGTTTAATCTTTTGGGTTCCATTATGACTTGTTTTTGTTGTCCTAACGATTACAGATTTTGCAGAATTTAACTTTTCGCAGACCCTTTTTTTTGGGGATAGATGCCTACCTGTGTGGATAGATGCCCCACTATGAAAATACTAAAAAGGATAGATGCCCTATGAAAAAAATAAGCAAAATACATAGTTTCATAAGGTTTTATTATCTAAATATATAAAAGGAAAAGGTGACTGACTGACTGACTGCCTGACTGATCTATCAACGAACAGCTCAAACCACTGGACAGATCGGACTGAAAGAGATAGATGCCCCGAAGTATATTAAAACTATCAGGAATTTATTGAAAAAAGAAATAAAAATATAAAAGAACATTAAAAATATTAAAAAAATACTTGATATATCTATAGGTATATTAGGGGATACATGCGTCTAAGGGCACCTATACCTCGAAAAATCGAGGCAACTATCCTTTTTGATATGGATAGATGCCCTTTTATTTATTAAATAAACTAAAAACTAAAGAGCGATTATTTACACTTAGGTGTACACTTATTGAACCAGGGTATTGACATAATAAAAAATATAACAGAATCTTCTACTACTTCAAAAGTTATACAACGGCAAATACTCGCCTCTAAAACTTTGAAGGATTTGCCGCGTTCGCTGCGGAGATAATCACACGCACAAGCGAAACAAATTGTTTTAATACAAATTACAAATGTATGTAGGGGCCTGAGGTTTGGGGGGCCTGCGCTTCTTATTTAAACTATCAATTTTTAGTCGCGAGTTTGGGAAGTCAGGTTTTTTGACACTGAGGCATCTATCCAACTGCGGCATCTATCCGGGTTTTACCCTAGAAATATACTTAAATATTCTGATTTTGAGTCATAAAAGCACGTGATTATTTTATTAAATTAAAATTAAAAGTCGTAATTTCCCATATGTATATCACGTGACCTAAAACACGAGCCGCCTTGTTGTGACGTCATAATGATAAAAAATACTAATATTAATCTGTGGTCATATAAGCAAAAACTAATATTAATCTGTGGTCATATAAGAAAGATAGAACCTATGGAATCTAAACTCCAAACAAAAAAGGACTGTTGATATTTTTTAATATATTATAAATAAATAAATATTTTCGATATATCTATATTTTTAAATATATCGATATCGGAGTTCGATATACCGAAAAAAATATCGATATTTCGATATATCGGCTTTATTTAAAAAATCGTAAGTCACTTCAAAAATGATTACACAGTTATATTATAGTCCAGTATCTTTATTAAACAAATTAAATTATAAATATATATATGTGTTAGGTTATAGTTCTTAGTAATTATTTTATTTAAATAAGGTACAATATGGCCTGTTCCACTACCTTCTGATAAGTGTCGGGATAGCCTAAACGTAAGTTTTGTCACTTCCTTACTTATGTCAAGTGACAAGGACTATAGTTGTGAATAAGCTATCCGACACTTATAAGATGGTGGTGAAACAGGGCCTTATACCAATATTTTTAAATGACGTTATCACGTAAAATATTCATCCGTAAGCCGACTTGACAGATAACTAATGATGTTTACAAAGATGTTTTAACATTCTGGAATTCGGCAGAACAGAAGTCTGGGTTACATGCAAAGAACTTTGCAACCATAATTGAATCAATTTTTGGCAGATTAGTACTATCTGCTTTTACACAACTGGTTTGCATATTAATAAATAAATAGCTATCATTATGACGTCACAACAAGGCGGCTCGTGTTTAAGGTCACGTGATATACAGATTAAAGATTACGACTTTTAATTTTAATTTAATAAAAAAATAATGTGCTTTTATTACTCAAAATCAGAATATTTAAGTATATTTCTACATAAATTTTCAATTTTATTAAATTTCTTAATTTATTTTTCACTAGTGAATGTCCCTATTTTTTTACCACAGAGGTATATCTATATACCTAAAATTACATTTCGTTTTAAGATGTAAGTATGTAAACTAGGAATACAGAAAAAACATAATATATTTTAAATGAAATACGGTAGATTATTAAGTTTACGATGATTTTGTACCTACATTTTTGTATCTACATTTCGATATCAAACTATCGATATATCGTCCAAAAAATATTAGTAATAAAGAAAAAGTAGCCCAGGTGAATGACTTTATCTTTACTACAATATTTAACTCCAGTGTTATATAGAATACATTTATAACCTTCTTGTTTAACATTGTTACGTCATGAAATGGCTGACTTATTGGCTGACAGCGTTTTACGCGGGATTAAAAATGTTTAAAATTTAATTTAATTTTATGGCATGAACGCGTGTTTATTTTGCCGAAATATATTTTTTGTGGCTTTTTATTAACAAAAACAACATTTTGAAGTGCTTTTTCAAACACAGTAGAATACCCTATTGTAGATGACAGCAGTAGCAAATGAACGTGAAGTATTACTTACTACAAACAAAGTTTGTTTGTAATGTTTAATTAATTAGGTGCGATTTATTATGGCAGCCTGGATTGTTGTGTTTCTTTGTCCTGCCTCGAGGTGCCTCGAGTCCGACTTTGGCTTAATATTCACCTATTTCATTTCACTTTTTATTCACGACGGACGCTGCGGAAAGGACCTGAGTAGGTAGGTAGGTACCTAGTCAGCAACTCAGCAGCACACACAGCTACCTAGTAGATACCTGCGTGTTAGAGAGCGTTAGAAAACTTGTTTGTACGCTATTTTTTGATATACCTAGGTACCTACTTTTTCCTGAAAAACTACTTTGCCGATTTTAATTAGGTTTTTTGCATACTAAAGATTTTGGTTATATCCTTTACGGTAATTGACCACAAAGAGGGGCTGCAATTAATTGTATTAATATTTTTTTACTAACAAATACAATAAGTAGGTAGGTAGGTAGGTAGATCACCGTTTTCCTGAAAAACTATCGGGCCCAATCTGATACGGTGTTTTTTATACAGCCTGTACCTACATATCATATCAGACTATATTTATTATCATAATTATGTGTACCAACGGGTGCTACAGTTTGTCGATGCCTTATATTTAGTACAAGCGGACACCCGCGACTTTGTTCGCGTGGATAAGTATTGGTTTTTAAAAATCCCGTGAGAATCATTTTGTTTTTCCTACGCTCCTTTGAGCTCATATACCTTGCTAAAAACTGTTAAAAGTTCACTGGCGGATGTTTAGGTAGATCAAAATGTAAACATCCGCCAGTGAAAGTCCCATCAAAATCGGTCCAGCCTTTCAGAGATTAGCCAGTAATCTTTAAAGTATTTCCTTTCTAACAAAAAAAGAATGAATGAAATCGGACCACCCGTTAACGAATTACAGCTAAGTACACATTTTGACTTTCATCCCCTCTCCCAAGGGAACCGTGCTGAATTTCAGGATAAAAAGTATCCTATATGTTACTCCATAGTATGAACATAAATTATGCCGAGTTTCATTTCAATCTATTCAGTAGTTTTTACGTGATGCGCGCACAAACATACAGACAAACAGATAAACAGACAAAAATTACAAAAATACCTTTTTAGGGTTCCGTACCCGAAGGGTAAAAAACGGAGCCCTATTAATGTCACTCGGCTGTCTGTCTGTCCGCCGGTCACAGGTCTCTAGCTCGCAGACGAAATGAGTTACAAACCTGAAATTTTGGTATTTAGTGTAAAACGTTAACCCAAAATCAAATATTGAATTAGAAATTGAATTAAATTATTTTTCAGGGGGGCTCCCATACATGAAAAAGGAGCCAGAAAAAAAATTTTTTCTTTACCCTAGCTTGTGGGGTATCATTGTTTAGAGCTCATTAAGTAGAGTACAAATATATATTTTTTTAATTTTTATCTCAAAAAATAAGGGAATGGGAGGCCATCAAAGTTGTCAGTTTTAGACCATTTTTGTGACGGGGGCTATCTCAAAAACTAAACTAGTTGGGAATATGATATTTCAGTATATTATGTACTATATGCTCTATTTAAACAACAAATACTGAAAACAATGATTTATTAAATAGTTTATAAGCTGTGACCAAAATAAACGAACATTTTTTTGGGTTTTTCTTTCACGGTCTGTTGCGATGTCTAGCTCGGAAATTAAATATTTCTTAGACCCAAAATATTATATTGTTCATAATTATGTACGGAACCCTGAAAGAGCGAGGCCCGACTCGCACTTGGCTGATTTTTTTACGTTCTATTACTTAACCCTAACATCCCCCAGTTATTATTTTAAAAAAATCTTCTATGTACAGATACGACAATTCTACGATTTTATTATATGTATAGATTAATTTTTTTTCTTGTGTATCGCTTTTAGCATGCCAGTTATGTATATTTCGTAACATATCATGTTTAAGTAGAAAACAACTATCATAACTTATACGTACTTACCTAAATACATTAGCTAATTATTTACCACTAATTGGTTGTCAATCAATAATAAAAATAAACCTAAATCAGTCGCAAGTAAATTATTCTATTAATTGAACAACAACTTTTATACCTACTTTGTCAAATCCAATTATTTAGTGACGCTTGATTGCCCTCTTGAACTTAACTGCCTCGTTGATCTAGCGGTTAGCATGTTCGACTCCGAATCACCAGGACCTGGGTTCGATTCGTTTTGATTCGATTCAGAATTCTAAAATGAGGAGATTTACAATTCAGCGCGTATTTTTTAGTAATTTAAGTAGCCAAAGATTGCCCATTTGGTAAGAAATGCATCCTTTCCAAATCGACAATCTTGTGTGATCTGACTTGTGTGATCGGTAGGTAGATTTCTATGACATTCTTTATAAATAAGTAGATATCGTTAAAGTAGGTAGAAGTCATCGAGTAGCCAGAGCCATGAGCCCTGAGGCTCTCATGTGAACTTGATTGTGACAGCGTTCTATCTTAACTTCTTATTGTTTTAAAGCACACGATTTCCCATAACTCATAACCGTGCCTATTAATAAAATTATTGTAACCGTCTAGAACCCTCGCGTGTAAGTTTTCAATGTGCGTAAGTAATCTATGACATTTTGTTTGTGGAAATTAACTTTTGGGATAACGTCATGATTTGACATCTCCATAGATTGACAGTTTTACGCCCAGTTGATGTTCATCATCATCATCATTATCAACCCATTACTGGTCCTCTACAGGGCGCGGGTCTCTTAGAATGAGAAGGGTTTAGGCAGTAGCCCACTACGCTGGCCAAGTGCTAATCGGTAGACTTCACACGCCTTTGAAAACATTATGGAGAGCTCTCAGGCGTGCAAGTTGCCTCACGAGTTTTCCTCGCCGTTCAAACGAATGATATTTAATTTATTAAAACCGGGTAGTGATAATAACCGGAACCGACTGGTTAACGTGCTCTCCGAGGCACGGTGGTGAAACACCGCCAACTACCAACTCCGGGCTGGCACTGAGAATTTCTTGACAGGAAAACTCAATACCTAACAATTATTTGCCCGACCCGACTGTCCAGATTTCATAACATAGTTCGTGGTTTTACGGTTTAACTGTAATATGTACCTACTAGGTACGTATAGTGTAGCGTATGATCACGAACTCGGATATGACACGATTTTAATTTTAATCACCTTATAGAGCTTTGTGGTGATTGAAAAGGAAAGGTCACCGTGACTCGTAATAAGCGATTTAACTATTGTTGCAACGGTGACTTGTAGACATCATAGACATTAGATAGTCAATTTCGATAAAATACAAGGGCAGACATGGTAGACAATTTTAAATTGTGTTTGTCTCTCTTTGTTGATTATTATTATATTCACACTAGCGACCCGTCTTCGCACGCGTAGTAAAGCATATAATAATATTAAGCCTATATGTTTTTTCTGTCGTATTCGGATAGGTTTAATTTTATACGTTCTGTATAAAGTATAAACTTATCCCACCATACATTGTATTGTTATAAAATCTCAAAGAGATTAGACAGCTTTTCCCATTAAAGGTCCCAGGCGGCTCGACTTTTCCCGACATTTTCAACAATTATTGTCACATATCAACCAATTTACACATACCCTTAACAAATTATACACGTAAACCTTTCTTATGAATCACTCTATTGGTGAAAACCGCATGAAAATCCGGTCAATAGTTTTGGAATTTATCGCGAACAGACAAACAGTTAATAGACGTGACGGGGGACTATGTTCACGTAGTAATGATGTAGTGATAGTGATACTAATGATATTATGAACCGAATAATATTTATATTACTAGCTTCTGTTCGCGACTTCGCCCGCGTGAATTTCGGTTTTGAACAAATCCCGAGGAAATCATGGATTTCCGGATCCCGTTCCCGCTCTCTTTTCCAATCTTTATACTTACTATCAAGGAAGTTCGCTATAGTACCTACCTAATCTACCTATAGCTGCACACTCTCTGATGATCTCAGCCTTACTCCTTGTGACGTAAACTTAGCTGACTACAAGCCATCCATCATTATCAGTGAGTGTCAGGGTCACTCATTTCCTACTACCTACTTACCAGCGAATTTTTCGCTAGCGAAATCTCGACTAATAAGTTTAATTTATATGCATTGAAAGTAGGTTTAGGAAATACCTAATTGACTTAATGAATCAGAAACTTCATTTTGGACATCCTACGCTCAGAAAATCGATATTATAATGTGAGTAGATAACTATCTATGTACAAATTGTAATGTTTCCTTAATAGGCATGAGAACTAATACCTATGAGAGCTGGCGATTGTCATGCTTACGACACACATTATGGATATGCGTTGAACATTCTGTATATACCTATATACCTAAGTATTAATTATTATACAAGTTAGGTACCTATTTAAATAGGCTTATTAATGAAATGAGTATGACTCGACCCTCACATGAATTGTCTTGGATAAAAACTATAAAACTTGATAAATTAGGATTTTCGTAGGTAACCTATATATGTACATATATATAGGCTATACTTAAGTAAATACTAGGTAAATAGTAATATCTATATTTTTTTCTTGTAGGTACTAATTTTTTCTAGTTTATCTAATTATTATAATTAGAGTTAAATGTTTACACTCAATTTAAATGTTGCTACAAAAATAGAATTCGATAAAAAATATATAAAATTATTACCCGTAACAAAAACCAATGTAAAATTAGGTTCAGTAACCGCCAAGTTTCGTTTTTACTCGTATCTTATAATGTTCCAACCTAACTGCTTGTATAATATTCATGACTGTGATTGCGGAAAAAAATTCTAGCGACCTTGTTACTATGTTGAATGTGTTTTGTGATTAAACCTACCTTTAATCGGCAGTGCCTCGGTAAAAAACCAAGTTTTCAACTAAATTCTTTACTAAGTAACAGTAGGTTAGGTTTAACCACAAAAAGCGTAGGTGTTTATATTGTAACTTCACTGGCAAGTGTACGAATTTTGAATATTTGATTTGAATTAAAAATTACTTACAGTAAGGAACTATATTTATATACCTTCTACAGGAAGTAGCAGCTAAATAACAACAATGTAATCAACAATATTATGATCAGATAAAATAATCTTTATTAGTGATCTCAACTCCATAAGTTCGATTTAAGACTTCTCGCCTTGATAAATTTCGAAAAACATAAATATAAAAATGCCATCGTTTATTAGTTTCCTAGTTCCTACCTTTTCACGACACCTTTTGAAGAACTCCCTTTTGCAGTAGTGGGCGCTGTTGTCTTAGTCGATTCCCAGTGGCGGCTATTTCGGAATTTATAATGTCTTAATTGTTTCAGGTCTAGTCTGGTAAGAGCCTTCAGCTCTGGCTAGATATTTAGGTATTAAATACCATACTCTCGCAAATTATTGCATATTGGGGACCATTTAACAACCAAGCCTGTCTTCGATAAAAAAACCCGTTCGAAATGCTTCGAATGAACTGTGTCGCAATGCCACATTAGGTAGCTTAAAAGTTTACTTACAAGCTTTTGCCCGCGACTTCGTCCGCGGTATTAGGTTTTTAAGTCGCGCGGAAACCCTTTCCTGGTATAAATTAGTAGCCTAAAAAAATTCAACTGCAAAAAATTAGGTCAATTCGTAGTAATGTCCGATAAAATTAGTAGGGAGTTTTATATATTGTATATTTAAGGTCATGTATGTCAGGTAAAATATGGTGTCGCATATATTAATTAAACCATTCGAATCGATTTTTTAGCTGATGCCTACCCCCTAGATAGAACTTACCTTCAAAAATTCAAGTTTATAGGTAATAAAAATTTAAACTTCCCTTAAAAATTTTCATCTCCTACTTTACCACCCTTAAGGGGAAATTTTCCGAAATAACTATTACAGGTTTTTATTATTTAAAAACTAATTGATATACCTAAATTCTGATTTTCATGTTCTTAACTTCAAAAACGTAGGACTTTCATATAAACTTTCCACTGCCATTTTACCCACTTAGGAGAAGATTTTAAATAACGCAAGAATTGGGCTATCAAATGCAAAAAAAATTTCAAATCCGACTGGTGAAATTAAACCTACCTATTTCCAGAGAATAGCGCATTCAAACAAACAAACTCTTCCGCTTTATTATATTAGTATCTATAGATTACTATGTTGCAGGTAGGTACCATTTCCAGGTCATACACCGTTAACGCACCTATAGGCTTATACACACCGATCCATTGAATTACTTATTCTCACAGACTGTTAACCGTAACATTGCGTAACAAAAAAAAATCAGTCATTCTTCTCGAGTTTGCAAGAGCTATTAAGAGGGGACTCGAGTGGACCTTTCTCCATATAAACGTATTCTGCTGTTTCCTTCGTGGATAATACCTCTAGAGCAATGTTTTTTTCCCAAAAAATCTATGTCTAATTAATGCGTGCCTCTATCATTTTCTTTTTTCCAAAACATAATCACTACAAGAAATATGACAATCCAAAAACCCGAAAAAAATACCCGTTTTTACTGCCGTGTTCAGACGACTATCAGACAAATTTGATAAGTTTTTAACAAAAAAGAAAATAATAGAGGCATAGATAAACTATTCCTCTAAATTTTGATACCAGAATTTTTGAGATCTGTTCAGTTTTGAAGGAGGAAATAGCAGAATACGAAACGTCTTTTCGCCAACGTTTTTGTAGGTAAAATCAGCCTGAGCTGCAGTTGTCCCTATCATACTTTACGGGGGCAGGTTGGTGGCGAGGGGGGAAGGCTTACACGTACACTAATAGGGAAGTGGATATTTTCAATATTTACACTATACAATTATTATTTTTATTTATTGTTTACCGACTTTATTCGCCCGCTACTAGGCTGCGGAAAATTAGTAAATCTTTTGTTGGTAATTCTAATAGGTAGGTACTTTCTTATAATCGGTTGCCGGTAGATATTTTGGATTTGTTTCTCAATAGGTAAGTTCAAGGTTCTTATAAAACGCAAATAATTGAAAAATCCTATTATAGCGTAAAAGATGTTTTTAATGACAAAAAACCATGAACATAGATTGCTCTAAAAGTCAACAGTTCAAATTATTTAGAAATTATACATTATTTGAGATGGTTATAATAAAAAAAAATAACCCGGCTGAGTTTGTTGAGGGCTCTTCTCAGACCAGGGCGCGTTTGGAATCCTCGTAATTTTAATTATAAGTTTTCGTAGTAAATATCACCATTACCTCATTTTCATGTACTTTATATTATATTGACGTTCAAAAAGTGTATAGTGTACCTACTTTGAATAAATGAAATTTGAATTAAAATTTATTAAATCGTGTGATTGTAAGTAGGATATCGTACCTGTTCTCGGACACCTAGCGAATCACTCAGGAATGCTTACAAAATAAAAGTATTATAAGACTCAGGGCCTGTTTCATCACCTTCTGATAAGTGTCTGGTAGCTTTTGTCTTTGTCACTTGACGTAAAGTAAGAAAGTGACAAAACTTACGACTATCCGACACTTATCAGAAGGTGGTGAAAAAGGGTGTGAATTAAATAAAATTTATCTCTGAACCAATTTGAATATCTTATCAGGACATGAGCAGTAAAAAAGTTTATTGCGCTCAAGTTTCTTTGAAAACAAAGCGATCTAATTTTGAGCTTGCACCTAATGAATGAAAACGAGTCGTGTAGAGCAAAAAAAATAGTGGCATGCTGCAATTATCACGGTTAGTTATTAATCAATTTACTATAAGATTTAGTCAGTTAGTCTTGGTAGCACTTATTTATGTTTCATAAAATACTATGAAAGTGTTTATTTTACTTTTTATTACATAAGAATACAAAAAAGGAGTAGACAAGAACTAGTTCACTATTTTCTTAAGAAATCCTATTATCGTCCGGGTGGTCAAAAACTGGTTTAGAAATTTTATTTTAGGTACTCTGTACTGTTATACAATGAAGTGTGCAAAAAATTTAAATTAGGTTTATTAATTCGAATCCGAAATCTTTTACACTGAATAAATATTTTAGTTTTCGCCCGTCAAGTTCCCACGGGATTTTGAAAAATCCGAAATCTATAGCTACAGCTGTAGGTAGATTACTCTAACAAACTTCCTTGAAAGTAGGTATAAAGGTTGGAAAAGGGAGCGGGAACGGGAACCGAAAATCCACGATTCTCTCGGGATTTGTAAAAAACCGAAATTCACGCGAGCGAAGACACGGGCAGAAGCTAGTAATTTCTAAATTATTCCTGGTCTGGTCTGGTCGGAGGCCTCAGTCGTGGCTGAATACCACCCTCCGAGCTAAGCCATGCCGCCAAGCGATTTAGCGTTCTAATATGGGTTAAATAAAAACTGCCATATATATCCATCTCTTCCAGGTTAGCCCGCTTCCACCTTAGACTGCATCGTCACATCATCTTCAGGTGAGGTTGCAGTCAAGGGCTAACATGTGATTAATAAAACAAAATACTAGTGTTAATTTTATGTATTTACAAATTAAAATGAAACTGTCTGTCTGTCATTTCGAAATATCATGTACTTAACATAAAATTGTTATATAGAAACTCGGCGGTTGCTCTTTTCCAAATTAACAAAATTTGGAAAAGAGCAACCGCCGAGTTTCTTGCTGGTTCTTCTCGGTTGGAATGACATTCCGAACCAGTGGTAGATTCAATTGACTATTCAAAAGTACTTACTTGTAAAAGTTTATTTGAATAAGAAACTTTTCTATTCTATTCTATCTTGCTTTTATTACGTAAAGCCACGTAAACATTTATAAAAAAAAGGTTTTCTTTTGTCCGTCTATTTACACTATCTGTACTCTTGGAAAGAGTTGAACCTATTTTATTCAGAACTTTCACAGACAGGTAGACCTTATAAAAAGTGATGTGGTCTGAAAGTGATGTATACAAAAATATTACTGACTTAACAAAAGTAATCTACCTATAGCTATAGATTTCAGTTTTTTCAACATCCCGTGAGAACTGTGGATTATTCCAGGATAAAAAGTAGCATATTTGTTAAGTCAGGTAGGGCATAATCTATCTCCATTCAAAATTTCAGCCAAATCGGTTAAGTTACACACACATACACAAACTTTCGCCTTTATAATATTAGTGTGATAATATACCAAATTGCCACTGCCGGGAATCAAACCCGGGACCTCCCACTTATATGATTATAGTGCTCACAACTGCCATCAGGGAGGTCGTCAATGTCGCACGTTCAATTATACTTGCATACATTTCTAAAGAAAATTTCTCATACAAATCAGTGGTCAATAACAGGTATACAGGTGGATGATAACTGGATTTAAAAGAGTAAGCTGGATTTAAAAAAGTACCTAAGCTTAAAACAACTAATATAAAATACAAATAGACTAGTACATTTTAATTTTTTTTTAATATATATTACCTATATTTTCACCCTCTCAAACTCAGTAACTCCACTAAATGGGCGATAACCGGTAACAAAACCCTATTATTTTTTATTGTTGAAGCAGGTTGAGATGATCGCGATTAAAATTTTTTTTTTTGAGTCGTTGATTTAAATCAATACTTACTTTTTTAATCCAATAAAGTGAAGAAGTGTTTTAACCGAGTTCAAAAAGGAAGAGGTTCTCAATTCGTTGGAATCTTTTTTATTTGTTGTTTTTTTTAACCCCCGACGCAAAAAGGACAATATCAAATAAAAACACTGAAAAGAGTAAAATAACATAAATTTCGAAATAATATGAATGAATGAATATATTATACGGGCATAGAGGGAGATGCGCGCGCGCGTTGGGCGGCGCGGCGGCGGGCACACAAATACACTACTCGTGCACACATTGATAGCTCGCTTGGTACTCGTGGTGTCGGGGCCAGAGCGATGGCAATAGTTTCTTCAAATACCTATTTTTCAAATTCCTCACGACTCGAGTACCGTCTTAACAGTGGCGTAACTACAGGGTAGCATTTCGGCAAAATGCCACGGGCCCCGAGCCGAAAGGGGCCCCCGGCCCGAGAGGGCCAAGAGCACAGGAGTATTTTAACATTTAATATTATATCAATTTATCATCAATGATCTTTAATTAATTTAAGTTGCCAACGTGAAAAGTTTACAATTTTGGCTTCAGTATTAATTATTTATAGAGCCCTTTAAAAAAATTCAATATGATCTTCAATGGACAAAATTGGACAGTTTTGTTATAATATAATAACTATGTAGATTGTAGATAGATAAAAAATAATTTTATTTCTTGTAGCTTTCCTGAAGTGTGCACGTTCCGCACGTCCCGCAGTCGCCCAGGTTAATGTTGTTTAACAAATGTTATAATTTGTTATACCTACTTGAAGCAAAATGTTTAATAAAAATTTGTTAAAAATGTTTCATGAACATGAAAACATTTAAAACTTTGCTAACATTTGTGACAAAATGTTAACTAACAATAATGTTTACTAACATTTGTAACTGCGGTGTGGCAGCACTATACCTAAGACGAAAATTGCATGACATTTTTTGTTTCAGAACAAAATGTTCATAAACTAACCCAAAATGTTCGTCCATGCTCTTTAAATTAAAAGTTACTAGAAAAAGAACTTATTTTAATAGCGTTTTATGTACCTTCTTTACGTACTTACATGATTTATTTTAAAATAAAATGAATACTTTATCGTGATCTTATTTGAGCATAGTTAACATAGTTGAGCTTATTTTCGGCCTACTCGTGCTCATATACAAAATCCCGAATGCTTTCAACTCGAACTGCAGAACCGAGTCGATTGCCTAGCAGATTGCGACTCTGTGGACGATCTAAACAACAGGCTGGTGGAAACTGTCCGTACGGTTAGGTCCAAGTACTTTAAGACCCACCGTGCAATCAGAACCAAAAAATTCTCAGATCAGACTTAAGCTAATGGATAAGAGGCAAGAAATGAGACTGCTGTGAGCAGTTTGCAGCTGATGTGTTTGCTTACCGGCAGATTAATAGGCAGATCTCTAAGGCGCAAACGCGAGACTTGCGTAACTTTACTTTAATACAGAATGTATTAAAGATACAATCGAGCGAAACAAAGGCTCAAAAGTCTTCGCGAGAGATCTGTCTATCGGACAGAGCCATCTGACGCGAAGACCGACAACGGTAGTCTCATTTCATCAAAGCCTGAGATCTTGAGAGAGATCGAGAACTTTTACGGATAGTTCTACATCTCAACTCAGAAGCCTGTTGAAGATTTGGCTAAAGATCCCAGAGCCAAATTGACCCGACACTATACCAACTCTCAAACAACTGAAGAACAACAAGGCGCCAGGCGATGACGGAATCACAGCGGAACTCCTGAAAGCAAGTGGAAAACCAGTTCTTAAGATCTTTCAGCGATTGTTCAATTCCGTCATCGACGAGGGTATAACGCCAGAGGCATGGCACAGGAGCGTGGTGGTTCTTTTCTTCAAAAAGGGTGATAACACCTTGCTGAAGAATTATAGACCCATTTCGCTGCTGAGCCATGTCTATAAGTTGTTCTCGAAGGTCATTACAAATCGTCTCGCTCGTAGGTTCGACGACTTCCAGCCTCCCGAATAGGCCGGGTTCCAAAAAGGCTTCAGTACCATAGACCACATCCATACGCTGCGGCAGGTTATACAGAAGACCCAAGAGTATAACCAGTCACTTTGCTTAGCATTTGTGGACTATGAGAAAGCCTTTGATTCAGTGAAAACTTCAGCTGTATTAAGACCACTACAGAGATGCCGGATCGACTATCGGTATATCCAAGCGTTGAAGTGTTTGTACGAAAAGGCCACCATATCAGTCCGTATACAGGATCAGACTACAAGACCAATCCAATTGCAGTAAGGAGTGCGACAAGGAGACGTCATCTCCCCGAAGCTCTTTACCGCAGCATTGGAGGACGTCTTTAAGCTTCTGAATTGGAACGAACTTGGCATCAACATCAATGGCGAGTACATCACTCACCTGCAGTTTGCCGATGATAGTCGTGATGGCAGAGTCTCTGGAAGATCTTAATACAATGCTCAACGACCTCAACGGGTTTCTCAACAGGTGGGCCTAAAAATGAACATGAGTAAGACGAAAATTGTGTCAAATACTCATGTCCCGCTTCACCCGATAATCGTTGAGAACTCGGCGCTCGAAATTGTAGACGAGTATATATACCTCCGACACACAGTCCAGCTAGATAGGTCCAATTTCGAGAAAGAGGTCAACCGCCGAATCCATCTCGGATGGGCAGCGTTCGGAAAGCTTCGCGATGTCTTCTCGTCCAGAATTCCTCAATGCCTGAAGATGAAAGTCTTCGAACAGTGCGTATTGCCAGTGATGATATACAGATCCGAGACATGGTCGCTAACTATGGGCCTCATAACAAACCTCAGAGTCACTCAGAGAGCGATGGATAGAGCTATGCTCGGAGTTTCTCTACGCGATCAAATCAGAAATGAGGAGATCCGTAGAAGAACCAAAGTCACCGACATAGCTCAACGGGTTGCGAAACTAAAGTGGCAATGGGCGGGGCACATAGTTCTGAGAACCGATGATTGTTGAGGTCCCAAGGTGCTGGAGTGGCGACCTCGCACCGGGAAGCGCAGTGTTGGTAGACCCCCCACTAGGTGGGCGGACGACATCAAGCGAGTCGCAGGAAGCCGCTGGATACAAGCGGCACAAGACCGTGGCATGTGGACGTCGATCGGTTGATAACGACGACGACGAGCTACTTTATATTGAGCAGAAGGGGCCCCATCTGATTAATTTGCCACGGGCCCCCATCGGTGTAGTTACGCCACTGGCTATTAAGTACCTATTTCACTTGTAAAAATATAATGAACCACTATTTCGCAATAGTATGGACTGTAAACGAACCACAACATGAATAATTAATGATTAGTCCCTAACAACTAAAACGCTTATATTATTAGAATGGATTAAGTAAGTATTTCATAGAGCAATATGGCTTTGAAATATCGAATACGTAGAAGGTCAGATCTAAGCCGAGGGCAAATTGTTGGTGCCTATTTTAAAACAATATCTCATAACTACACACACTTCAATAATAACAATGGACGTAGGTACCTATCTATTTTCAAAGTATCAAAATTTTGAAATTAGGGACATCATCACATCGAAAATGTAAGTTGATAATAATTGCAAATGTTTTTGACCATCTAATGTAAAACACATTTTGAAATAGCAAACAGATCTAAGGGAAACAGCCATCGATGAAATATTTAGTTTAATCACTACATAGTATAAAACAAAGTCGCTTTCTCTGTCCCTATATCCCTATATCCCTATGTAAGCTTAAATCTTTAAAACTACGCAACGGATTTTGATGCGGTTTTTTTAATAGATAGAGTGATTCAAGAGGAAGGTTTATAAGTAGAAAAATTGGACCCGGTAGGTGGCGCTAATAGCGGGCAGGACGACGTCTGCCGGGTCCGCTAGTGATATATAAATAGAAAAGCTGGCGCTTGCGATGCTCTATGGCTTTTAGTTTTTTTTAAATCCTGTGGGATCTCTTTGATTTTCCAACACAAAAGTAGCCTAGATTACTCCTTGTGTAATCCGCTACCTGCCTGAGACATTCTCGTCCAAAGCGGTCCAGCCGATACAAAGAGAAGTCGTGCATTCCGGATGTTCACACTAAATGAATAGTCAGACAGGCAAGAATTTTTGAAACGTGTATTTGCGTTTACGCTATCATAAATCATTAAAATAATCGTAATAATAGATAGGTTTGTATATGAGTTAATAAGAGGCAGTTATTTCGAAATTACAGACAAACATATTTTTTCGTTAGATATCATTGATACTAGCTAAGTAGTAGGTAAACTGAAATAACTGCGATGTAGGTTCACCATATGATATTGCTGATTTACTAAAGACTTACCAAGCGGTCTGTAGCCATGTCGAAGAGTAGAATCTTCGGAGGGCAAACTCTGCGGAAGTCATCGAGACTGGTCATCACGCCAGAGTCCAGCACCCACAGCCGGTTGCAGCGGTCGGCGCGTATCCGGTACACGGAGATCAGACCGGTGCAGTTGATGTCCCCACGGCCGGCTGTGTGCCATGACCAATCAGGGTACGCCTGTAAAAGTTGCATATGTTGATAAATATGACAATGATATTAATTCTATTGAACACAATCTCTAAACTAAATTGACAGGTCTAAATACATATAAATGTAGTGCTATTCTTTTAACAATTTTCCTTTTATAAAGGTTGGCATTACATTTAGATATACTATATTAATCGAACTTGGCTTAACACACGGCCGTGTGTCTTGATTCTTTTCACAATTTTTTTCTTATAAAGGTGGCATTGTAATGCCACCTTTATAAAAAAAACCTTACCTTTCAATTTAGTTTAAATCAATTATTATCAATTTAGTTTATCTTACAGATGGTATTTAAAAGAATTGGCAATATTTTCTCCTTATAATAATTATTTACAGAGACAGCAAAAATTTTAGTCTTTAAAAAAAATTCGTATTTTTTTTAAATTAGCGACTTAAGCAGGACAACTTATGAAAACAATACACAATAACAGTCATATATGAAATTATGTCTCTAGGGCACTGACATCAAAGTATTATGTAAAGTTAAGACATAATGAGGTTGATGACATTTTGTGCTCGTATTTTTAGTGTTCCGAAAATAGAAATCACAAGAGATAGCAAACATTTTAGAAATCTAGACATTTCACCGATAATACAAAAGGAAAACGTAGCGCCAGTGAACAATAAATAACTAGTTTAGCATTCGAGTCTGTTTACATGCAATAAATAGCACCAGTGCCTCTCAAATGTCAACAAAAGAAAGAATCAATCACGTATCGAGAATAAGAATTTTCAAACAGAATACAAATAAGGAAACACAATGAAGTAGGTAAGTTCGTGTTGGAGTCATTCCAAGCACCGTGTGGACAACCGTTTTGTAGTAGTCTAGTGTAAAATCAAAACTAACTATAATAATACTTAGGTAGGTATTCATCGAACCTGAGCAGAATTTTGCTGAGAGAGTTCGATTAGCCATCCACGAGATTAAATTTCAGGACACAGAGGTCTACAAGAATAGAATAACAGTAATGGTGCTGTTAAAATGGTGAATAAGAAATGTGTTTAAACATTATTAATTAACATTAGCTTACATTATAACATTTATTATATGTTACATTTTGTGATGATTTGTTAGATTTTTTCAATGCTACCACACTGATAAACACGTTGTGACATGGTTGCATAACATTTTATATCAGTTTGGACCTACATTCCTTGTTATAATTTGTTATATTTTGTTGCAATTTGTTAAATAATGTTGCGTAAACATGAACACATTTGAAAACTTTTGCTAACATTTGTGACAAAATATTAACTAACAAATGTTTACTAACATTTTATAACATTTTTAAAATCCGGTGTGGCAGCACCATTACTATTTCAGACGTGTCTTGTGGCTGGGGATATTGAGTGACAAATATTTGTACAATGCATAAAAAACTACATTTTACCCTTCGAATATAACAATGAATTTCAATTATAATGACACAATGACAAGTGACACGCCTGCGAAAGCTAAAGAGAGCTTGATACTTAATCTGAGTCCGAAAGAAACTCCTCTCAAAAAATATATAAGTAGTTACATAGGTAGATAATAATTATGTAGCCGTAACGTTTCTATCTGTCTCAGTCAAACATTCCAGACTAAAGCATGTCGTCCAATAAAATCACACATGCAGTTGTATGTACCTATGTTGTACCTAGTAGGTAGGTATGATAGAATTTATACCATAGTTGGGACTTGGGAGTAGAATCGCTTAAGTTACATATATAAGTGTAGGGTGTACGCTACACTTTTAAGCCGCAGTCAGTAAGACTGGAAAGTGGAAGTTTATAATTTTATCTGTAAAGTTAACTGATATGATACCTATTTACTATTCACTATTATTTCCCACGATCACTTTGTATGTATTCCATTCAATGTATGTATGTATGTATATACTTTATTGCACACCACATAAGAGCAGAATACAAAGGACATGTTATATGTATAAAAGAATACTTAAAACGTAGGTTCAATCAGTAGCTGTATTTTTTACTTTTCATAGGTTTTTTTAAATTGACAAATTACGAACAGTAGTCGCTAAATGACACATCTAGGTATTCTATACATCTATACATATAAAACAAAGTCGTGTTAGTTCGAACACTTATAACTCGAGAACGGCTGGAGTTATTTTCATGGTTAGGTATTAATTTGTTGTATTTGTCTCCATCCCTAATAGCAGAATAACTATTAAAAACATTGGAAAATTGATGAAAAAATATAATAAAAGAAAAACATTTTCCCATACAAAATGTTCACGGGTTTCGTAACCCGGCGATGATAGAATGTTTGACTGTGTCAAACACCCGTCGATACCATAAACTCTGTGGTAAACTCTCTCACCCGTACCTATACATAATATTATTATTCTTCCATACATGTGTCTGTCAAGTGTCACCTAACTCCTCCTAAACGGCTAGACCGATTTGGATGAAGTTTTGTGTGTATATTTCAATCGTCGTTCAATCGGTCGTTAGGGGACGTTAGGGATAAGTAGTAGACCGTAAACAACCTATTTTTGAAATTTTATCTGTTTGTCTGTATGTTTGTGCGCGCATCACGCAAAACCTACTGAATGGATTGAAATGAAACTGGGCATGATTTAAGTTCATACTACGAAGTAACATATAGGATACTTTTATCCCGAAATTCAGCACGATTCCCTTAGGAGAGGAGATGAAAGTCAAAATGTATATTGTATACTTAGCTGTAATTCATTAACGCGAGGTCCGATTTCATTTATTTTATTTTTGTTAGAAAGGAGATACTTTAAAGATTACTGGCTAATCTCTGAAAGGCTGGATCAATTTTGATGGAACTTTCACTGGCGGATGATCCTACCTAAACATCCGGCGGTGAACTTTTAACAGTTTTTAGCAAGGTATGAGCTCAAAGAAGCTTAGGAAAAATTCTCGCAAGACGTACATAAATAGTCTAAACGGAGAAACATAAATTAAGTACTTATTAGCAGACTTCCAAAAATGTTTGGTTTTGTCATACTACCAACTTGCATATTTCACACGTATCGCGCGATTGTCGCATCTCATATTATGGACGCTTGAGGCCGGGCGCTATGGAACTCGTCAAGGCCACAGCTATAAGTTCCTGCCCTTCACGCTTTCTTGCAACAATTGTGAACTGCCTAGGTACTTACCTTCGCAAAGGCTTGACAGTCGTACGCCTACATACAACGCCTCGAGGTCGGACACGATAAATAAGTAATTTTGTAACCAAACCACACTGATAAATGATAAGACTTTAAGAAACCATTCTACTCGAAACCTCGAAATTAACTTCGAGAAACGTAAAACTAAATAGTCATCACAGTATTCATACATAATTATAATTTAATGCACTTACATAGTACTTACCTATTATATTAAATAATCGGCTAATATAGTATTGCATCAATTGTTTGCAGTGCAACTCAAAAAAATATGAATTAAGTATGAGTTAATGATACATACAGCACATAGTATTGGTAATTAACAATGTAAATGTCTGAATGACCGCATTATTGAAAGTAAAGTAATGATACAACACCAATCCTGTTTGCTAACAAATATAAGGCTCACAACTGTCAGATTATTGTAGAAATTCAATTAGAATTTTTAGAAATGGTTTACAGATTATTAATTTCATAATGGAAATATGTTAGAATGAACTGACATTTGATTCATTTATTGGCGCCGAACCGCCATCTTGAATTATTGGTATAAATACGGGCACTTCAAAGCCATGAATTCAGTCTCCTCCAGAGACTCAACCGACTATTAGATGCGTCAGCATCTATAGTTCGACTTTTAATTATCTGCAGTAATCTGACGTTTCCTAATGTCATTCCGTAAAATAATGTTGCCAACCCCATTTCTATAGTGATGTGATACGTTCAATTCATTCAATTTCATTCACAAAAGTTTCGTTCAAAGTTACTCTTTCATTATCATCATAATTTTATTTATCTACTAAGTAAATCGATGGCTCCTACGTATAAAAGTCAAATTAACAATTTTGTCGTCTTGACTTTTTTGTGGCAAACGCATCCTATTGGTACAATTGATAATATGAGCTTTAATTGAAAAAAAGTAAGAAGTACTATTTTCTATTGCAGTATAAAAGCCTATGTGTCGTAAAAATAAACGTACACATGGTAATTTTAGACTTACAGTTGTTTATGCTTCCGGCCAATCTGCATAATTTTTTTTATCGTGTTGTTACGTTTATTATCATCGAAGTCATCTTTTAGTTATTACATAAATAACTAAAACTTCCAATTAATATATAATCGATACTTAAGCCTAAACTACTTGTTTTGATTCTTGTTTGTCTGTATCTTGTTCAGCACGATTTCCTTGGAAGAAGGGATGGAAGTTTCTTTTGTATAACTCAGCATTAGTGTACAACTCAGCGTTAGTGTAGTTCTTGAGATGTTTTTTTTACGCCAGTTAAGAGTTTTTTTTTGTTAATTTGTGATTTTACTAACAAACAATGTGAAAGACTTTTTTGTATAATTTTTGGTAATTTTATTGATTAAACTGTGATCTTTAAAAAAACTTGCTTTTGTTAACTAGGTATTTCTTAAGAAAACACAATACGTTTTAAATACGGGTCCATAACTATAAGTTTTGAAGAGTGAAGACTATAGAACTGAAAACCAGATCATATAGTTAAGTATCAATATGACATATTTATCAAAATATGTAAATAATTTATATTTATTGTGTGAGTTAAGAAATTAATTTAACTTTCACTAAATTAGGTGAGTAAAAATATAAAAAAACGATACGAAGTACGATGCCGTGTAGAAACCGATCAGGGGTATGCATACCTCTTTCAAGTTTACCCGCTTCCATCATCACTGCATCACCACTTACCATCAGGTGAGATTGCAGTCAAGGGCTAACTTGTAGTTGAATAAAAAAAATAGATGATGATTATGAACTTAATCTGATTTTTGATTATTTTTTTTTCAACTTTAGTCTTTAACTAGAAACTCAAATTTCATATATACAGCTCAAACGGTTATTGAGATATCAAGGTCTAAAAATCGTCATTTTTACCACTGACTGACATATAGATCAAATGCGGGACCATGGTCACCTCATCATACGGGGGAGAGAGTTCCGAATCGACGGGATGAACATTCAATGTTTCACAGTTACGAAACCCATGAACATTTTGTATGGGAAAATGTTTTTTCTTTTATTTTTTCGTCAATTTTCCAATATTTTTAACAGTTATTCTGCTATTCGGGATGGAGACAAATACAATAAATCAAAAACCATGAAAATCGGTCTAGCCGTTCTCGAGTTATAAGTGTTCGAACAATTTTATATAGTAAATATATATGTATCTATACTAATAAATAAAATTGAAGTGTCTGTCTGTAATTTCGAAATAACTACCACATATTAAGCTCATATGGTTATTTGGACGATACCATAACCGAATCACACGTTTTTAAAATTTTTGTCTGTCTGTCTGTCTGTTTGAACGGGCTAATCTTCGAAACGCCTGAACCGATTTTGACGGGACTTTCACAGACAAGTAGAGGATTAACCAAGGAGTAACATAGGCTACTTTTTAACCGACTTTCAAAAAAGGAGTTGTGTTGAAATCGGTAAAAAACGCCCTGATAGGTATTTTCGCTGCTCGCGGCGGCCGACGCACGCTCGCGCTGCATGGAACTCCCCGCGCCGCGCCGCACGCCCCTTCGCCCTGCGGCCGCCGTACGCGGTACCGCGGTACGCCGCCGCGCGGCGGGGGGCGGGTGGACCAGAAATCTACTTATCCCTCAGGATTTGTGAAAAACCGAAATTCACGCGGGCGAAGCCGCGGGCAAAAGCTAGTTAATTAATATATATATAGCTGCTCGTGCTGATTCACTGACTCACTCACTGATTGATCACCTCTCCTGAACAATTTTGTATGAACATTTTTTTTTTCAATAATGGTGTCGTATAGAGGACAAAAATTCATCAAGAGGAAAAATATGGAGAGAGCTGATGATTGAGGATTTCAGAGACGAGCGACGGGCACGCTTAAGGTATTGAAGATAGGTGGGGGGTGCTCGAGCAAATGTCACTCAAAACGTCATCCAATTGGCAGTCAGCTGAAAAAAAATTCAAAATGGCGAAAAAAAGATGGCCGCCATACAAATTTCGTCGGTCTCCATCTCGAAGGGTATACAAGAAGGAAGAGTGGTTTCTTCGCAAAAGATGATCAAGATCCAAAGGTCTACTTGATGAATTGAAAAAAAATTCAAAATGGCGGAATTTATTTTTCCATAGAAAATGTATGGCGAATATTGAAGAGACTACAAGTTGTGAACTATGCAAGGTTTTGATGCGGTTCTTTGGAGAACTCTCAAAGAAAAATATGGGAAGACATGATGGTTGAGGGTTTGGAAGATGGTTGAGGAGCCCGGGCAAGGTATTGTAGATAGATGGGGGCTGCTCAAACAAAAAATACTCAGAACCTCATCCAATTGGCAGTGAGCTGAAAAAAAGTCCCAAGTGGCGGATTCAAGATGGCGGCTATACAAATTTCGTCGGTGTCTATCTCACCAAGCATAAAAGATGGAAGAGTGGTTTCTGAGAAAAAGATGATCAAGGCCTAAAGATCTACTTGATGAGCAGAATGATTCGAAGAAAAAATATGGAGAGTGATAATGATCGAGGATTAGGAATATGGGAGAGAATAGGTGGAGGCTGCTCAAACCAAAATACCCGAAAGCGAAACCTCGCGGTCCGCTTGCGGGCCGCGCACCCACGCGCCCTACTAGTTTATATATATACATATATATAGATACACTTTGTACATAAAATATAATAATTACTTAAAATATAAACTTTAATTTGAATAAAATAATTGAATGATTCAAATCAATCACCTAAACCCCATCCCTATTTTATTTTCGTTAAAAAGTGACAACCCACGAAACTTCACATTAGTGCATACAATTAAAAGTCGAAGTATAGGTCGTGATATTTGATTGAGGGTTGCGATAGCAATCACACCCTAATCGAATAAAGTGCTACCATTTTGGACTTGGCTGAGTGTAATTAAATTAATTAGTATAAAATAGATTTTGAAATAGATCTCAGTTAAACTAATCTGTGATTCGATATTAATTAAGTTTGTGCGGGTGATAAATAAAGATATTTTAATAATAGTTTGATTTAGTTTTAATATTAAACCTTATCCTGCTTCTATAAGCTGTGATAGCCTAGTGGTTAGGACAACCGACTTCTAATCGGAGGTCGTGGGTTCGATCCCGGGGCACGCACCTCTAACTTTCCGGAGTTATGTGCGTTTTAAGTATTTAAATATCACTTGCTTTAACGGTGAAGGAAAACATCGTGAGGAAACCTGCACGCCTGAGAGTTCTCCATAACGTTCTCAAAGGTGTGGGAAGTCTGCCAATCCGCTTGGCCAGCGTGGTAGACTATGGCCAAAACCCTTCTCGCTCTGAGAGGAGACCCGTGCTCTGTAGTGAGCCGGTCATGGGTTGATCATGATGATTCTGCTTCTGTAATGATTATGTTTACAAATTCAGAAGTGGGATTCGAATCACGTTGCCTAGATTTTGCTTTGCCATCTACACAGTTGTGTTTGGTTTATTTTGAGAAAGTGATTAATTTGAAGTAAACTTGTAGAAATACCCGCAGAATAATGAATAATTTTTGATTAGTTATTTTGAAAGGTTAGACGCCGCCGAGTTTCTTAAAGGTGCGTCCAGACTTGAACATTTCACCGAACCGAACAGCGAACATTTCGGCGAACTTGTTACGCTCAATGTGGACGGCGCGCTTGGAGCGCTTGAGATGGGTTACTGCGTAACAGTTCGGCGAAACTTTCGCTGAACTGTTACGCAGTAACCCATCTCAAGCGCTCCAAGCGCGCCGTCCACATTGAGCGTAACAAGTTCGCCGAAATGTTCGCTGTTCGGTTCGGTGAAATGTTCAAGTCTGGACGCACCTTTACTGGTTCTTCTCGCTAGGTCGCGGCATTCCGAACCAGTGGTAGATTCGCTTTATTTTGTAAATGAGAGAAAAAGTAATTTAAACAGAACAATGTGTTTGAGTTAATGAGAGTAACTGATAGTTAATGAATAAGGTTTTAAAGTGAAAATCGAATCAGATTTTAAAAGTTTTGATTTATGAAGTCACGAGTTAGATTTTTAATCTGAGAGTTCGGTTATGAATTATTTTGAGTTATCAGTTTAAAAGCGACATTGACGGACTTGACTGAGGGAATGACCGCCCGCAATTTACTGAGGGCAGACAGCCCATGACGTAAGTGAGGGTAAAATCACCCGTGATCTTAGAAACGACGGCAAAACGCCTGTGACATTGACAATGGGCAAGACCGCCCGCGACATGAATAAAGTAACTTTTACTGTGATTGATGAGAAACACGGGGACGTGTTAAGTATAGGACGGCCGAACTGTCAGATTATTGTAGAAATTCAATTAGAATTTTTAGAAATAGTTTACAGATTAATAATTTCATAATGGAAATATGTTAGAATGAACTGACATTTGATTCATTTATTGGCGCCGAACCGCCATCTTGAATTATTGGTATAAATATGTTGTTGGTTGTTACGGGTTGTTACGTTCCCTCGAATATGGTTGAGCGAAGCAATGGCTGGATCATGCGTCATGCTCGTGAACGGGTGCCACCGTCGGAAATGGGGCTACTTTTGTCTGCCCTTCTTCACATGTGTAGAATTGTAAGCACCATTCCGAACCTGTGGTAGATTCATTTGTCGATTCGTAAACGCTTGTGAAAGTTTATCTGAATAAAATTATGATTACTTATATAAATGATAAAAAGGCGTGGATTTGACTCGTTCCAGCAATGCGCGAGACGGCAATTCAATCATGTACTTAACATAAAATTGTTATATTGATATTGTAAATTTGGAAAAGAGCAACCGCCGAGTTTCTTGCTGGTTCTTCTCGGTTGGAATGGCATTCCGAACCAGTGGTAGATTCATCTGACTATTCAAAAGCACTTGTAAAAGTTTATTTGAATAAAAAACTTTTCTATTCTATTCTATTCTAATACTGGCACTTCGAAGCCATGAATTCAGTCTCCTCCAGAGACTCATCCGACTATTAGATGCGTCAGCATCTAGGTCGTGATATTTGATTGAGGGTTGCGATAGCAATCACACCCTAATCGAATAAAGTGCTACCATTTTGGACTTGGCTGAGTGTAATTAAATTAATTAGTATAAAAGAGATTTTGAAATAGATCTCAGTTAAACTAATCTGTGATTCGATATTAATTAATTTTGTGCGAGTGATAAATAAAGATATTTTAATAATAGTTTGATTTAGTTTTAATATTAAACCTTATCCTGCTTCTGTAATGATTATGTTTACACTACTAACATAAGTAAACTATTTCATTGTTCTAACAACAAAGTAATTACATATTTAATTATATTTATTGAGTAGTTTTTGATGATGTTACTCAAATTATATCACGTCATATTTTATAACGTAATTATCGTATCTCATAAAATAACAAATTATACCGACATTAGGCTCGTAAGGCCTGTATAATAATATGCAGTTCATGTACCCATTATTACACCTATTATTATGCGTTTTTTCGATTGCATGACATTAATTTGTATTTTGTAGACTTGATTAGATTTACTGCCGACTTATGGAGCATCTACCCTACCTAATTATTGTAAAAGGAGAAACATAAAATACTTTTATTACAAAAATTAATACTACTTAATACTACTACTAAGAAAGTATGTAGTATAATTAAAATATTATACTACATACTTTCAGGAAGGTTTTAGTTACTTAATTCAATTATAACATAGGTACTGAATCTCAAAAAATAAAAAATATCAGCTACATATCGTCAAAAATGATAAATAAACAAATTGATAAGTCATTAATAAAACTATCATAAAACTATAAAATATTATTTTGTTGAAACTATGATCTCAAAATATTAGCGCTATACCTACAAATAAATATACCTACTTAATGTTATAGTGACTACAAATTGCTATTAAAGCGGCATCATTTTTATGACCAGTAGTAAAGTAGGTATCTAATAAAATTATATAATCACTATACGAGAATATAATTAAGTATGCAGTTTATGAAAGAGTTAAATCTATACATCTATACTAATAAATAAAATTGAAGTGTCTGTCTGTAATTTCGAAATAACTACTTCATATTAAGCTCATATGGTTATTTGAACTGTACCATAACCGAATCACACGTTTTTAAAATTTTTGTCTGTCTGTCTGTCTGTTTGAACGGGCTAATCTTCGGAACAGCTGAACCGATTTTGATGGGACTTTCACAAACAAGTAGAGAATTAACCAGGGAGTAACATTGGCTACTTTTTTAACTGACTTTCAAAAAAGGAGGAGTTGTGTTTTCTACCTATGTACACCGATATCTCCGAGATTTCTGAACCGATTTGCGTATTTTTTTTTAATCGATAGAGAAATATTTTGACACTGTCCCATAAAAAAATTGGATTCCAACTCTTCAATCCTGATGCTGTAGGGGACCTGATCCCCAAAAGTAATGGGATTTAGAAACTGTCGGTTATTTAAATTGATATTGGGGGTACATATCTAACTCCTCAACCCTGATGCTGTAAGCTGTATTTTTCCGTTTCGGTGACGGGTTATTACAGATAGGTTACTTTTTGTTCTGGAAAATCAAAAGTTCCCACGGGATTTTTAAAAACCTACATCCACACGGGCGAAGCCGTGGGCATCATCTAGTTCTAAATATAGAAGTGAGATATAGTTTTAAGTACCTAAATTTAAAAATCCAAGTAGTAGGTATTATTTCTGTACTAAATCTATAGGTAAAGTTGTTTTACGATGTCCACGCTAAGAGAAATTCAAATTCGCTGAATAGGTACCTACTAATTGACCACAATTATTCCGACACAGGTATACAATGTACCTATGTGGTTAATAGCACATGTTTACATAATATACACACCTAATTGGGTGCGACACATTACTCGATAAGAAATCTATACTAATATAATAAAGCGGAAGAGTTTGTTTGTTTGAACGCGCTAATCTCAGGAACTACTGGACCGATTTCAAAAATTCTTTCACCGTTGGATATGTAAGTGATCCTTGAGTGCTATAGGTTATATATGTACCACGGGCGAAGCCGGGGCGGACCGCTAGTAAAGTTATATAACAAAGGGAAATATAAACAAGTTACCTGTAGTACCGGACTGACGCCGGGCGGCAGGGAGCGCGGCACCCACGCGATCGTAGCCGGAACTCCGGCGCGGAGACGAGGGATGCCGAGGTAGATTCTGTCCCATCCGATCTCCAAGCCTGCCGGCACGGTGTTCTCCGGCTGGAACTTCTCCAGCAACACCGGGTCCGGTGGGAAGTCGAACTGCAAGAGGTTCCACTGGTTGATGACCTCGAGGCTCGCGCTCGCCGCCGCCAGCCAGGCGCACAGCAACACTGTCCGCGGACCCATTGGAATCTGTTAACTGGAGACAAGTTTTCGTAGATTAGGTAACAGCAGGTAGGTAGGTAGATCGACGACCTCCCTGGCGCAGTGGTGAGCGCTGTGGTCTTATCTCTCTTCTTAGTGGGAGGTCCCGGGTTCGATTCCCGGTGAGGGCAATTTGGGATTTAATAATATCTAAATTGTCACTGGTCTGGTCTGATGGGAGGCTTTAGTCGTGGCTGGTTACCACCCTATCGGCAAAGCCGTGTGCCAAGTACCTAATTTAGCGTTCCGGTACGATGCCGTGTAGAAACCGATCAAGGGTATGCACTATGCATACCTCTTCCAAGTTAGCCCGCTTCAATCTTAGACTGCATCATCACTTACCATCAGGTGAACTTGTGGTTGAATAAAAAAAGCTGGATTACTCGATTGTTGATTAATATTATGGACATTCATATTACCTATGTATGTTATACAATGGAAGATTATATAAAATAGCGTGTATTTGACTCGCTCCGGCAATGCGTGAGACGGCAATTTAATTACCTATGTAAGTTGGTATACCTAGTTGGGTACATATAACGTAATGTTGTTATGACTTATTTATTTATTTATTTCTACTTGCTTCTTCTTCTCGGTAGGAATGGCATTTCGAACAACAAGTGCTAGATTCACTTGACAATTCAAAAGCACAAAAAAATTTTATTGGAATAAAAAAGTTTTCTATTGTATTTAATAAGTATATTATCTACATTTATTAGAAGAGCACGTTGTTCAAGTTTTGATAATATACTACACATACCTAGTACCTACCAATCTACCCAGATTATTAAATTATTATTATTAGCATACTGTTATAAACAGTCTAATTATATGATTAACGAGCAGATACCCGCGACTTCGTTCGCGTGGATATTGATTTTAATAATCCCGTGGGAATCATTTTGTTTTTCCTATGCTCCTTTGAGCTTAAACCTTGGTAAAAACTGTTAAAAGTTCACTGGCGGATGTTTAGGTACATCAAAATGTAAACATCCGCCAGTGAAAGTTCCATCAAAATCGGTCCAGCCTTTCGGAGATTAGCCAGTAGTCTTTAAAGTATCTACTTTCTAACAAAAAAAGAATGAATGAAATCGGACCACCCGTTAACGAATTACAGCTAAGTACACATTTTGCCTTTCATCCCCTCTCCCAAGGGAACCGTGCTGAATTTCGGATAAAAAGTATCCTATATGTTACTCCATAGTATTAACTTAAATCATGCCGAGTTTCATTTCAATCCATTCAGTAGTTTTTACGTGATGCGCGCACAAACATACAGACAAACAGATAAACAGACAAAAATTTCAAAAATAGCTTTTTTACGTTCTATTACTTATCCCTAACATCCCCCAGTTATTATTTTGCAAAAATCTTCAATGTACAGATACGGCAATTCTACGATTTTATTATATGTATATAGATGTATAGATTTATTATATGTATAGTCTATAGATGTATAGAAGATATAGATTACCTATCAATTTTGATAAGGAAGGTAAATTGAAAATTTAAAAAACCCCCGACATTCGCCATTTAGTGGCGGCGGCCATCTTGAATTTGCAATAGTGCTATTCTACTAGTCAAGCCCTTTCATTTGATACCCATATCAAGGGAGTTGTGAAAAAATATATCATCCGCCATTTTGTAGCGGCGGCCATCTTGGACCGATTTTCATCAAACATAGCTAAGAACACTCTCGACTAATTCACCTTTCAAACAAAAAAAACCGCATTCAAATCGGTCCACCCGTTTGAGCGCCACAGGGGAACAGACAGACACACACACACACACACACACACACACACACACACACACACACACACACACACACACACACACACACACACAGACACGTCAAACTTATAACACCCCGTCGTTTTTGCGTCGGGGGTTAAAAATACATTTAGATGTAAATGTAGCTAGTACAAAGATTCCAAACTAAAACAGTTTTATCAACTGTGATTCCATCTATCTGTTATTTAATATCGCGAAGGTTTTTTAACTCTATGATCGCTGACATAACGGCGAGTAAAAGTGGCAATGACCCTGCAAAACAAACAATTTTGTAATTAAGGTCGACTATGTTCACAATCAACAGTAGATCAAGGACATTTTTGCTATTAATGTTGGTATGACATTAACAAATCATACCTACATTTTATCACTCGATCACATCAAAACGGTTTAACAGATTTAGATAAAAAGTGGCAGGAAAGATTTTATTCTGGTGGAAAATATGGCTAGGGCCCATGGCCCATGTTATATTATGTATACCTAACTATTTGATGCCCGCGAACCGCGTGGCAATCATACCGCGTGGAATCATATAAATTTCACACAAACTTTCAACCCTATTTAACCCTCTTAGGGGTTGAATTTTTAAAAATATTTTCTTAGCGGATGCCTACGTCATAATTATAGCTCTGCATACCAAACAGTTCGATCCGTCCAGTGATTTGAGCTGTGCGTTGATAGATCAGGCAGTCAGTCAGTCACCTTTTTCTTTACTAAATTTAGATTAAGATTATTAAGACGTCTTTCTTTATACCTCTATATAGATAGGCACCTAGGTACCTACCCATTTAAGTAAAATATCTTTATACTACACCTGCTCGGAAAGTACCTTCTGGTTTTTCTCCTATCGACGGTCAAAAGTACGTCATTACTGTCAAACAAATATGCGGGGCGAAAAGAACTATGAGAATTCATTGTTAACGCGCTAGAGCAGAAATTCCATTACTAACGTGCTTTTTTCTTTTTAATTTTTGATAAAATCCGATCAGTACATGAAAAAAAACCTATTTCGACAAAAGACGACATAAAAAGCACCTATAATAAAATAAATAAGTAACCGCCACGGTAGATGGCGCTGATGTCGGTATGTCACCGAGCACGACCGGGGTCCGCTATCTATCTATCTTCTATAATATAATAAAACTGTAACAGATCCAATTCTGTACATTGAATATATTTTGAAAATTTCTTTTGGAGGGCACTCTATAATCGATACTGAAGCCAAAACTGTAATTTTTTTCATTTTTGTCTGTCTGTCTGTCTGTCTGTCTGTCTGTCTGTCTGTCTGTATCTTGGCCGCGCATCACGCCGAAACTACTGAATGGATTCGAATGAAACTTGGTGCGATTTGAGTTTATACTCCGAAGTAGGACATAGGATACTTTTTATCCCGAAATTCAGCACGGTTCCCTTGGGAGAGAAGATGAAAGTTAAAACGTGTATTTAGCTGTAATTCATTAACGCGTTGTTCGATTTCACTCATTCTTTTTTTGTTAGAAAGGTAATACTTTATATATTGTCCCGTAAATATTTCAAGGTCATAGGTGTTTTCGTTCAGAAATTACAGACATTTATTGGGTTTTTTTTTTTTTTTTTTTTTTTATTTGTGTTCCTCCCTTTTTTCCTTCGACATGGGGGTCGAAGACTGTTCTAGGTCGGTACTTAGATCAGCTAAGTTGCATTCTGTTTGCTCTTTATTTTGTTTAACTACTACATAATATTTGCAGAGTTTATGATGCATTTCATATACATTTTTATTTAATATTTTATAAATGTTTTTTTTTTTCATTCTTTATGTTCTTTGCTCTTTTTTTTCTTTTTTTTATTTATTTTTTTTTTACTTTCTTTTTTTTTATCTTGTTTGTTTCTTTTTTGTCATTTTTTTCCCATTATTATTACTTTTTTTTTTTTTTAAACAAAATATAACTTATTATTGCTAACTAGCTTAAACTACTATGCATTATCTAAACTTACTTACTTAACTATTCTTATAAAAACTTATGTGTCGTATAATCTTAATCTTTATAATTAATTTATTACATCATAAATAATTTACAGAAAGATGTCTTAGTTATTAATTTGTTTTGTTTTATTATAATATTTGCTACCTTTACACAATAGTTTACAAATTTTTGTCTTGTTTCATTGTTACTTATAAGTTCCCTCAGTGTATCAGTTTTTATGTTTTTTCCTATTTCTATTTCAACATCATTTCTCTGTCTACCGAATCTTGGGCATTCTGATATAATATGTATTATGTCTTCCGCAATTTCCGGGTCGCATTTGCATGACGGGTTGTCCTTGCATTTGAACCTGTGCAAATAGTATGAGAACCCGCCATGCCCTGTTAATATCTGTACTAATGTTGGGTTAAGTTTTATTTGTTTTAAAATTTTATAAGCCTGTTTGATGTCTGGGAAAAAAATTTTCGTTGTTCCTGCTGTTGAGCCAGAGGTATATCTACTTTGCCATTCGTCAAGTGTGTCATTTCTAATGGAGCGTTTGACGTAGGATATTGGGCATGCATCGTAGTCTGCCTTTGACATTTATTGGGTTCAAATAACTTGGGACGCGGATGTTTGTACGTACGGCTTATTTTAAACTGGCGTGCGTTTAAATTTATGTTTATCGGCCTGTCTATTTGTTCCAGCTAATCTCCGAAACGGCTGGATCGATTTTGATGGAACTTTCAATGGCAGATAGGTGATGTTAAGGAGTAACTTAGAATACATTTAGTTTAGGTACAAAAAAGAATTATGGGGTCCGATCCGATTCTATATAAAAACCTATATCCATGCGAACGAAGTCGCGGGGGTCGGCTAGTCTATAATATAATAAGACTGTAACAGATCCAATTCTGTACATTGAAGATATTTTGAAAATTTTTATTGGAGGGCACTCTATAATTGATACTGAAGCCAAAACTGCAATTTTTTTCATTTTTGTCTGTCTGTCTGTCTGTCTGTCTGTCTGTATCTTGGCCGCGCATCACGCCGAAACTACTGAATGGATACGAATGAAACTTGGTACGATTTGAGTTTATACTCCGAGGTAGGACAAAGGATACTTTTTATCCCGAAATTCAGCACGGTTCCCTTGGAAGAGGGGATGAAAGTTAAAACGTGTATTAGCTGTAATTCATTAACGCGTTGTTCGATTTCACTCATTCTTTTTTTGTTAGAAAGGTAGTACCTACTTTATATATGGTCCCGTAAATATTTCAAGGTCATAGGTTTTTTAGTTCAGAAAAGACAGAGATTACAACCCTCAGTATCGGGTTCAAATAACTTGGGACCCGGATCTTTGAATGTACGGCTTATTTTAAACTGGTGTGCGTTTAAATTTATGTTTGTCGGTCTGTCTATTTGTTCCAGCTAATCTCCGAAACGGCTGGATCGATTTTAACGGAACTTTCAATGGCAGATAGATGATTTTATAAGGAGTAACTTAGGTTACATTTAGTTTAGGTACATAAAAGAATTATGGAATCCGATCCGATCCTATATAAAAACCTATATCTACGCGAACGAAGTTGCGGGGTTCAGCTAGTCGTTAATAAAGCAAATCATATTTAAAGCAAAAATAAAGACACAAATAATCTAGAATCTTGTTAGACGCAGTAGAAACAGGCAGAATATTATACAAGATACCTTCCTACCCAGGTACAAAAAAAAATTAAAAGAAAAGTGTAAAAATTAAAGAAAAGTGAAAAAATTAAAAGGGAATGTAATACCTACTTAAGAGCCCTCTCCATGAGAGCGATAAATCGTTTGTGAGTGGAGTCTAAAACAGTGATTTCTGCATTTAGAGAGCGAGACGTCTTCAGTAAAGAAGAGTACTAAAAATATATACATAAATAAATAATAAATTAATTAAATAAATAAATTTTGCTTGAGATATCATGATTTTTAGTGAAAAACGGCAAAGTAAAAAGATGCAAATCTAGGTTTGGAATTACGCCTATTTTAGAAAATATTTGGCAATTTTTTACATGAACTAAAGACATTTGAAATTATTATGAAGTAACGTATGATAAGACTTCGGTCGTTTTTCAATTTTCTAGTTTCTTATATAGTTTATTTACGCACGAAGTTGCCTCAAAATTTTCCCAAAAAATAGTGATTTTTCAAGCGTCATAACTTTCAAAATAAATATAATTTTACTAATTTTTTTATTTTATGGCATAGATAATGGAGATATAAATTGATATCTGGCTTAACTTTAGATCTGTTGCTACAAATATTAGAATAATAGGCGTAATACGTTTGTATAGAGAAGCGCGTGAGGAGAGCAGTCTTAAGTAATCTTTACCGGTATGACAATTTAAAGTAAAACATAGAGCCTGTTAAGCTACTTTTATTATTATAATTACTTTTATCGATCAGTACGAAATACACAATTGTTACCGTGTAAAATATTATATAAATAACTAGATGTATATTATGTGATTCACAGTAGCATAACATATATATACAACTGCGAATCATATAATAAAACTTGTTCCCATTCCTGTCTCTATTTTCCCATGCAAATAAGTTTGTACTAAAAAACAAATAGCGCACAACCAGTTTACACAACGCGATCACTATCTGATTCCTGCAGAGGCTTGCCAGTAGCACGACTGACCTAAGTGTAAAAGATATTATAGGCACAGATAAAGGTATACCCAATATACCTACTCGGCAAGTACAAAGTGACTATTTTTGAGCGAATTTTTATCAAAACTTGTCCATTATGTAGGTACCTAAAATGGTAAGTAATATCTCAAACAAAAACATTTCATGTGAATAATAAGGGCAAGTTCCTATCAAAAAGTTTCGGTCATTATAAGTACTGATATCAAAAATTAAGGCCAAGTTCTTTACTAGGCTCGATAAATGGAACCATACAGTTTTAGAAGGTATATATTCGGCCACCTTCAAGCTGTCATCGCATTCCCAGGGATCCTGTTAAAGTATGTTTAAATAATTAATGTCTTAATAATAACATCGCAATTTAAAGCTCATTTGGGACTGGCTATAGTTTTCTTGTTTTCAGCTTGACATCATTTTTGTACTCCTTTTGTTTAATTAAAAAAATGTTGCCAAGTTGAAAACATAAAACTATTGCCAGTCCCAAATGAGCTTCAAACGAGTTATGAGGGGGGTCAAAACAGCTCGAAATGGTTCGTGTAAATATACACACTGGCATACGGCCGGAACTTGCCGGCCGCACTGCCGTGCGTCTAGATAATAAAGTATCTAAGTAATCATAATGATTTCAAAAAGATGTTAATTTCTAACAGATGTTCTAACTAAATTGCATTTGAATTAAGTACTTATTATCAAAACTATGTAGACACAAAACAATAAATTCTTAATATGAAAATCTAAGTTTGTGTATTTTTATTAAAACAAACCTTGTCAGTCTGTCACCTTAAAATCTGTTTGAAATCACTATTTTTGCATGATTTTCATTAAAAAAACGCACCCGTTTCGATTTATTTGCTCGCAAGAGTTAGATACTATTCTCGTAAGATAATCATATCCATAGATTCATGGCGACTGATACAGGGTCAAAAGTCAAAACCTGCGTGTCGATTGCGATTGCCTAACAAGATAAAGTTCGTAAAGTAAAACCCGACTACGCTTAATAATTTAATTAAATATAAAATAATGATTTAGTGTGCAGAAATTGCGGGGCAAGCAGCTAGTGGTGCCATCTGTTATGTCTAACCAAAACTAAATTAATAATCTAGAAAGCCACGCGAAGGTCACTTTTCAATTTTTTTCGTAAATAAAATGTAGCCTATGTCGCCCGGACCATAACAACGAATTAATAGACACATTCGTCAAAATTGGTCCAGTAGTTTAGGCGCTATTACGTAGACTGCTAAAATCATAACCCTTCATTTTTGGCTTTGCCGTAGTCGGGTAAAAATGATTTCTACAGTGTGACGATCGCATTCACCTCTGGACACTGATTGGCTGACATTCTCTGCTATTGTCTAAAATGCATTGTTGTAGCAAGAATACCATAAATTCAGCCAATCACCGCAATTGAGATTGACGATTGTAGTAATGATTGATGCTTCTTTTACACAATCGGAGGTCGGTCAAAATCGATCAAACTTTAATCACATCACACTAATCACACTAATATTATAAAGGCGAAAGTTTATGTGTATGTATGTATGTATGTATGTATGTATGTATGTATGTATGTATGTATGTATGTATGTTACTCTTTAACGCCGCAACTACAGATTTACAGAACCGATTTGGCTGAAAAAACATGCATAGCTTATAACCTGGAATAACACATAGGCTAATTTTATCCTGGAAAAATCTACAGTTCCCTTGGGATTAAAAAAAAAACGAAATTTGCTACAGTAATTTACAGCTACAGCTATAGGTAGATTACTATAGCAAACTTCCTTGAAAGTATGTAGGTATAAAGGTTGGAAAAGGGAGCGGGAACATGAATCGGAAATCCACGATTCCCGCGGGATTTTTGAAAAACCGAAATTCACGCGGGTGAAACTGCGGAAAAAATCTAGTGAGAATGTCTCTCTCTCGAATGTCAGTTTGTTTAATGGCTTTCCTATCAACTATTATTATTCACGTACTTATTAACTGACTGAGACTCTTGTAAGTAGACCATAATATTATGATTATTTTCTTCCTCCGGGGTGCAATCTGTCTGTAAACCAATTTTGTTATAAACAATGCCTGACAGAGCTGTAGGTGGGTAGGTAGGTACAAGAGGCACAATTTGTCTCATTTAAATGTCACTAAGCCACTCAGCACGTCAAAGTGTCGGCCCTTGAGCAAGACGAACGACATCTTACGTACAAGGCTTTAACATGTTATTTAAGTGAAAATCCTTTTAAATGTTACTTAGTGCTTACTTTTTAAGAGAACTTTGTTCTAGTTTGTATGTATATTTGGTAGGTAGGTATGTGAAACTCGAAACACATCTGAAAAGTAGAATTTTAACTGGGCATTTTACTTAATTATTATTTTGACTACGTATCGAACTTTGTATACTTAACTATATATATTTTTTTTATTGTTGACACCATTACCTAGTTCAAAAATATGGATTGGTAGATATTATTATTGCGAATAACAGTTTTTGACAATGCCGTACACGTAAACTTGTGAAATCGACAGAAAATAGTAAATTTTATAAATAGGCTTGTCAATAAAATAACAAGTCTATAATACCTACATGTGTAACAGTTCAATAAGTTTCGCATTGCTTAAAATTCAATTACCTTTATTTATTTCTGTGCAACTAGATTAGGTACTGTATCTATTAATTATTTTATATAATATAAGTATTATATTTTTTGTATGACCGTTTTTAATTTCAGTAATTATTAATAATAGACACGAACATGATTTTATTGAACCGTGTAGTCTTAAATATGGAAATCGGCAGTCGTTTATTTAATATAGTAGAAAACGTTGCGGGTGCACAACAAGGCCAGATGCCAATCACAAAACGCTTTAAAACTTACACGAACTAAAACTAAAGTATTATAAAAAAAGTTTTTGACTACCTCTTCCTAGTTATGAGCAAATACCCCGGATCCAATCCCCCGGATCCGGATTTACCTATTCCTTGAGGTCAATACGGATATTAAGTAAGTCAAATTTGACATTAAAATCGCAAACGAACGGCTAGTTCTGATTTTTTAATATGTTGTTAGGACCACTACCAGTACCCTTAGTCTAAAATATGATAGTATACTTCTTCGAGTCATCGAGTGCGAGCTTCTCCATACATCTACAGCCAGCGCTCCAAGCGGCCAATAGCAAAATTAAAATCATGCGAACGCTTGCGAACGCGTGCTCAAGAAAACGTATACGAACTACGTCATCATCGAGAAATTTACTCGATGATGACGTAGTTCGTATGCGTATACGAAAATTATAGCTACTTCGCAGTCTAATACACCACTTTGACACCTCAAAACTCGAAAATGACGTCATTTTCGTATTCATACACGATTCTATACTCGTATTGAAACTCACCGAAAAAATTCCGTGAGAGCTCGGTGATATTATGTTGTTTTGCCCACGGAGGTATGGAAAATAATCACAGAAGCTGTGAAAGCTAACCACTGCGATGAGGGAAAGCCTCAGCGGCGCGCGTTGTTGTTTGTGTTGTGTTTCTCGGATGAACCACTTGTGTAGTGTAAGAGTAACCCACCCTGGGATCACCAGCCTCAATTCAAGAAGTTCTCGGCAACTTGGGTGGCCTGCTAGGCTTCTAGAGTGACTTTGGGTAGCTGAAGTAACAACTTTGCCGACGACCGCCGCCACGCATAACACACCTTCGCGGTTTACGTGTGGATGCAGTTTGAAGAGTGACCCACCCCTCTAGAAAGAGTGGCTCTAAAAGAGAGTTTTCTCAATGTGAAAGAAGAATTTAACAAAGTCGAGAGAGGTAAGACAGTCAAATCATTTGGTATGAGTACCTTAGATACATTAAGACATAATATGACTATGAGTATAGCTACAATATACTTAACCTATATTATTTTGACTCTGCTTATTACATAAGTAGATAGCACTTTCGTTTGTTAAAATTTCTATCTTTACTTTAATGATTCGCTATTTCGCTGATTCATGTACAAAGACAAAAACCTAGATACATTTCTCTCCCCAAAATTGTATGAAAAAGTCAGTTTCAATATTCTTAACTTTTTAAGTAGGTAGGTAGGTACCTAGGTATCTAACCCAAGACTTTGTCTACGTGGATTAATATTTGTATTAATCGACGTAGACAAAGTCTTGGGTCTTTATACTCCTCATACAACCGGTGAACTTTATATCACCTACAATTTATCACCCATAATGTGTAAAACTGGATTGACGTTCTTCCATTCTATGCTTGGTATCTACAATAGGTATGAATTAATTCCCAAATCCCCCTAGTTTAGTAGTGTCCCTGCAACATCAGGATTAAAGAGCTGGGACATGTAGTTCAATGAGACTATATGCTTTGTACTTACCATATGAATTCATTATAATAGATAATTCCCAAATCCCTATAAATAGTGTAGGTGTTAAAGTGTAGGTGTGAAAGACTTGCAAATTAAATTGACAGCAGCGCGACCTACCGGGTCCAATTGTATTTTCTAAACATCCAGGAACCCATTGAAATATACACACAAAATTTCATCTAAAACGGTCCAGCCATTTAGGAGGAGTTAGGTGAAAAGCACATGTACAAAATAATTATATTATGTACCTATAATAGTAAAGTTTACCTTTCTTGGGGTGAAATTTTTAATAATAATTATATATCACTTAAGTCTTTATTTTTAACCCTAACCAACCAATTTTTATGGATATTACTAATTGAAAAATGACGGACTTTTCATATAAACTTCCATCCCTGATTTAACCCTTTTAGGGATGGAATTTTCAATAATCCTTTCTTAGTGTGTGCCGGGCAGTCATACAAGGAATCTACTGTCAAAATTTCTAGTTTCTAACTTCAGTGGTTTAGGCTTTGCATTGACAAGTCAGTCAGTCAGGACAAGCTTTTTTATATTAAAAAAGTATATAGATAGGTACATAGAAGTTATTTCAATGATATTTTGACTAAGTATCATTTGCATACTTTGCCATTTACCTATGTACATGCAACTTGCCTACCTATTTTCAATATCCTAAACACAATTACATTTAACCTCATGTATCTAAACCTACCTACCTACTAATTAATTAATTAGGATTCTTCAACCTCAGAAATACCTACTACTCATTGAAATTGTTTTTGAAGCTAAAATTAAACTTAAACTATTAATATTTACAGGTAGCACATCACTAGAGCATCAGCTAGAGCTGTCGCCTGTCTTCAGTGTCCAAGTCTTTGAAAAATAGTCAGAGTCCTCAATATCTGCAGCTGGCGGGTGTAAATCAGACTTTAAGATAATATATTATGTAACAAATTAAATACCTAATAAAATTAAGTAACTAAATATCTAGTCAAGTAAATACCTATAAATACATAAAACTATCTTTATTGTTTTATTTTACTTTGTCATGATATATTGACATAACTACAAATAATGGTATTTAATAAGTCATTCCGGGGACAAATAAAGTACAAACCTTTTATTTATTTATTTATTACTATTAATACTTAAAACTTACAGACATACAAACTTATAGAATTATATAATTTTATTTATCAAGCAACCAAAACAAATTATACCTAATTTTTTTTGGTTGCTTAATATATTGTATGTATGCATAATATATTGTAGTATGTATCTTAATTTTAATATATTATTAATTATATATTTTACAATTATAATATTCATTTGAGGTTAACAAAAGTAAAAATAACAAAATAAATAAAATGTTAATTTAAATAATATGATATACTACAACAACAGTAAAAATATTATATAAAGTTCTCAAAAACAGAATCTTCAGTATGATTTTTAATTGATTTTATGCAACTTTGTAAATGTTGTTTTATTAACTTCATTTTTATGTTTAATAAAATAAATAAATCTTTAACTTGACATGTCATCTTTAAGCAACAAAAAATATCTAGATCCACCGATAGAATTAGACTCTATATGCCCACATAAGCCAGCATGTATCAACTCACCGGGGTATTGAATAGGTAATTATGTGCTTTTTGCCTTGTAAACAGGATTTACAAGAATAAACTTTTGAATTTTCATACGAAGGGCCTATTTCACCACCTTATGATAAGTATTGGATAGCTTAGTCACAACTTTTGTCTTAGTCACTTGACACAAAGTAAGAAAGTGACAAAACTTATGTTTAGGCTGTCCGACACTTACCAGAAGGTGGTGAAACAGGCCCTTATTGTTGTAAAGATCAAGATACTTTTTAACATATTGATAATTTTGATGACAAAACTTTTCATGCCACTCAGTTAAACTAGAAATATAATTAGCAGGAGGTAATTCCATTCTAAAAATTAATTTATATAATTTAGTACTAATAAGTAACCTCTTAGCAAATGCTCATACACTGTTATGAAACAAAAATTTTACAATAATTTTGATCACTTTTCATGAAATATAAAGGATATTTCATGAATCTAAACATTAACCAACAGAAAAAAGATTTGTTTTTAATGAAAGAACATACATTACGTCTTGACAGTTTTGTTTCAATCCACTTTTTACCATTCCAGACTTCATAATATTATATGGTACCGACCCCTAACAAATCCAAAGCACTTGAGAAGTGAGAACACGCTGAATAAGTACGTTCATTAAACTCTGAGATCACAACACATAATATGTTCACTAGCATTGGAGTCTTAAAGTCCACTCGCTGGATGAAGACACTGTGACCGCAGACTCCTCGTTAAAAGATGAATGCATTGTTATCCTTGCACGCCGTTCTTTGGATTCCCTTGCCTGAACCAGCAGTTTTGTGTGGTTACATTTTTTAGTCTTGGGCGGAAGGTTTTGTAAACTCCTTCTCACACAGCAGGGTGAGTTCTGGGCGATGGACGGTGGCCGCCCTTGCTTGTTGGTCATCATGAAGCCTGGCTTCATTGTTAGGTGCCTATCGAGGATGATCCCCAGATGAGATGGGGTGTTAATTGATACAAATCAAAAGTTTCATTTTTGTTTTGTTTTGTTCTACACAAATCACAGATAACATTGACATAAATCCACCATACAGTGTGACCATCTCAAAAGTGGCGAATCTGCCCGAGACTGGGCAAAAAATCTGCCAAAATCTGCCAACTTGATTCTAAAAAATGCCAAAAATATGCCATCGTATTATTACTTCAGATGGGGACTATTAGTCTAGTAAACGAGTGCTATTCAGGCCAACTTTTTTCAGGAATCTCGGAAAAATAATATGAAAGAGGTGTCGTTCGATTCGGAATAGCATGTAGATGATTTTCAAAAAAAGTCAAGTTCTGCTTACAAAAATTGTAAAAGTTATAAACAATTAACTTAAACAAGCTATAATTTAAAAATTAAAAAAACCCGACTGCCATGCTAAAAAACGAACTAAAAATTAATAAACTACCACCGTACCACTTAGTGTAGTTGTTATTTATTTTGTTTTTCATGATTTGTCACTCCAAATTGATTTAAAACATATAGATTGTGTACATTTTCGTACTCGCCTTTTAAAGCCCTTTATTTTGATACCCCACTCGAGGGTCTTGAAGAAAAAAATTTTTTTCAGCCCGCACATTAAAGTGCATAACATTCGCCATTTTGATTTTTTATGAATTTTATGTACCCAGTAACATTTGCGCCGTCAAGACAAATCTAATGACGTATAATTTATCAAAATAGGTTGAGCCGTTAAGTAGTTACGAACTGACATAGGAAACGGTCATTTTCTACGATTTATCACTCCAAATTGTTTCCAAATATATAAATTTATACATTTTTGTATTTGCCTTTTGAATCCCTTTATTTTGATACCCCACTCGAGGGTCTTGAAGAAAAAATTTTTTTTCAGCTCGCACATTAAAGCGCATAAAGTCCGCCATTTTGATTTTTTTTAAATTTAGGTACCCTATAACACTCGCGTCATTGAGACAAATCTAATGACGTATCATTTATCAAAATCCGTTGAGCCGTTGATTAGTTACACGCGGACATAGGAATGGACATACATACACACAGGTGAAACACATAACCCAGTCGGGTAATAAAAAGAAGGGCTTAGTTTTTTGCAATTATCTCAAAAAGTAATAATTGTGATTATTCCAATCTAGAAATAAGAAACTAATAAAACGAAGAGGTTTCTTAAAAACAAGTCTTAACTCCCGGAATTGTAGGACCAATACATATGTTCCCAGAGGGATGAAAATACGTCCGAAAACGCGTGCTCTGGTTTGCGCGAGCCACGCCTACTTCGGACACTTTATCATTATCAATAATTATCCTACTAATATTAAAAATGTGAAAGTGTGGATGTTTGGATGTTTAGATGTTTGGATGTTGGAATGTTTGTTACTCAATCACGCCGCAACTACTGAACCGATTTGGCTGAAATTTTGAATGGAGATAGATTATGCCCTGACTTAAAACATAGGCTACTTTTTATCCTGGAAAATGCACAGTTCCTACGGGATTTTGAAAAACCTGAAATCTATATTTAGATTAGTAGATTACTATAGCGAACTTCCTTGATAGTAGGTATAAAGGTTGGAAAAGGGAGCGGAAACGGGAACCGGAAATCCACGATTCCCTCGGTATTTGTTTAGAACCGAAATTCACGCGGGCGAAGCCGCGGGCATTTTCTAGTTTTTTATACATTTTATTTAAAAATTTAAGAAATGAAAAATTCGAGAGCTTTAAACGAACAACAATCCGTGGGAATTTTTTTAATCATAATTTTTTCAATTATTTATGCAATAGTTAATTAATAAGTTTTTTCTGCTTGAACATGAACATTGCAAATGTGATAATTGTTAAACTATTTTGAGATTTTTTTTCCTTAACAATCATTTTCTACCACTTATAATTAATATTAAGGAATAATTATTTTAAATCATTTGTTTTTTTTTTCGTATAAAAAATTAGTTTTATAAAATTTCCATTGTTTATGTAATAAACAATTTGTTATAAACAAATAAATTTTTACCTGAAAAAAATGTTCTCATTCTAAGTATTTACTGTAACAAAAAAAACCATGATATTTTTTCGATAACTAATTAAAATCAACGCTTTTAATTTTGCAAATACAATTTTTTTAAATAAATAATTGAAAAATTAGAATTTTACTAAATTTTACCAAATTTTATTTTTTAAAAAATAGGGATCTATTCTGAAGCCTTTCAAGAATAGCTCCAAGAAAGGAAAAAAAAGTAAAAATCTCAAACATACTCACTAAATCATACTATTTATACTATTTAGTAAATAGACAAAAAACACGAGTTTTCTCTTTTTTATTTAAAAAATAACAAAGATTCCCTTGAAATCTGCCATATTCTGCCACTTTCTTAAATCGTCAGCATATTCTGCCAGAGTTAAAATTTAGGAGCCAAATCTGCCCAAATGGCAGAAATCTGCCACAAATGGTCACACTGCCACCATAACTACTCATACTCAATTTTTTTAATAACTAGTTTAAAGTTTGACTCTGGGTTCTAGCATTTTTGATACCTCATAGAATCTACAAAAATATCAATTAACATAAATTAATAATTTTGTTATCAATACAATATATTATACAAAAACTTTATTTAAGTAGGGATGTGAAAATAATCGATTTTTATAATAATCGTTTTTTTTTTTAATTTTTTCTTAATACTTATTTTACTAAAACTTATAATCTTACTTATTGCCAACAAAACCGATCACTCGGTTTGACAATAATCGATTTTTTAAAATTGATTTTTTAATGATATTCGATTTAAAAAAAATCAATTATCATTCGATAGAATCGATTTAAAAAATTAGGTTAATTTCAAGTTTTAATTGATACTTGTGGAAACAATTTTTTTTCTTGTTTAGACTTAAAGTTTAAAAAGATTTGTTTTGTAGATACTTTATTTTGAAGTCAAAAGGTTGCTATTTTATTTCTTGTACTAAACTTATAGTTTCATTTTATTTTGAATCTAATAAAATGTTACATGGCAAATATGATTTGTGGCAAATATTATTTTTAGTTTTTTTTTATTGTTTAAAGTTAATAAAATGTTTTTGGTTATTTTTATACTTATCATTGTATTTAATTTTTGTTTTGATAAATCCTACTAATATTATCCTACTAATATTATAAATGTGAAAGTGTGGATGTTTGGATGTTTGTTACTCTATAACGTCGCAACTACTGAACCAATTTGACTGAAATTTTGAATAGAGATGGATTATGCTCTGACTTAAAACATAGGCTATTTTTGTCCTGAAAAAATCCACAGTTCCCGTGAGATTTTCAAAAACCCGAAATCTATATCTACAGCTGTAGGTAGATTACTATAGCAAATTTCCTTGAAAGTAGGTATAAAGGTTGGAAAACGGAGCGAAAACGGAAAATATCCACGATTCCCTCAGGATTTGTGAAAAAACGAAATTCACGCGGGCAAAAGCTAGTTGATAATATAATATTATTACTATTTATAGAAAAGCAGGCATTTTTAACCAACATCAAAAATTTTTCAACGGCGATGGAACCAGAAAAATTACGTGCAACGCGATAATTTGCGTCGGTATTGAAAACTGATCTTACAACTTCTCTTACTTACTCGACAAATCTTACGATCTTCCATCTTTCCGTGTGAGTACCTTTATAGGCTTGCAGTTGGACTATTTGCATAGTTCCTTGTCGTCACTCCAAATTCATAAATACCTACTCATATCTATTATGAATGTGAATGTAACTCTGTCTGTTGGTCAGTTATCTTTTCACGGCACAGCCACTGAATGAATCTTGACGAAAGACGTAGAGATCGGCCACGGTGGCCAATCCCAAAGGAGGCTAGTCAACGATGTAGGAGATGTTATAGTGCGCAAAAGTGCGCGCAAACACAACTGACAAAACCTTGTTTTGTCCAATCTGGGACTTGAACTTCCAATCTCGGGGCTGCTATTGATAATTTCTTGACAAAAACCAACAATATTTCAAAAAACAATGAACCGATTCTGATGATTTTTTCACTATCGTAATCTACATACATTCAAAAAGGTTTTAGTATATAACACCTGCAGTTATCATTCTTATGTACGAAGTTACATGCATAAATGTACAAATATGCCATTAATATTTTTGATTGGTAGGTAGGTACACCGATTGAGATTGCTGGACTGAAGTCTGTTTAATTTTTCTTAAAATATAGCTTGTTCGGATAATATAAATAATCAAATTTTTCACAAAAACGATTATTTCTTTTAAGAAAAATCGATTTTTCCTATATCGATTAATATTGAAAAGTGAATACTCGATTTTTAATTAATCGATTTTTTTACTCAAATTCACTACTCACATCCCTATAATTAAAATATTTTTTACGATTAATCATTAAAGGTAAACATTTTCACGTAGCTTTCGAATAATATTGGCACTTTAAAGATTTTAAGCTTGTCCCTTAAGGACACAAAATTGCCGTTATTAAAAGTTATTATGGCAACAGTAAAATAAACATAAATTAGCATATAAACATAAAAACGTTAAAAAGATTTACTTAACGCAAAAAGAAGCAAAAATACCGCTAAATATTGAATACCGTTTTTATATTATCGTCAATTGTTGTTGAGTTAACGTTACAAATTTTAACGGTATGCCCTGTTTTAGAAATAAGTTTTTAGTTGTCTATAACAAATTACCATAGAGTTACATAACATAGTCTGCGTAATGAACTGTTTCTATGACTCTGTCAAATATACGTCAAAAAACGAAGAAACTAATGTCAAATTTGATAAAACGCCAGCGTATATCTGTCGCACTTTTTTGCGAATGAGAGAAGAGAGAGAATAACTGCCCCAAAACTATCATTTTCCGATCGAGTCATGTTTACACGTCTAGATTTTCATACATGATTTTCACTGTTTAGACTACCACTTGAGTTTTAAAAACTATTCGTTTAGCAAAACGCGTGACCAAACGATACGCAAAACTTTTTGAGAGTATAAAATGTTAGACTAAGGGTACAGTAGTCTAAATTCAATTTTGCAGCTTCGAAAAACCTGTGCTAATTTTGTAGCACTTGAAAAACCGCGAAATTTTTGCACTTTTTTTGGGTTTTTCAAAATAAGTCCTAAACTATGCGTTTCTAAAAAAATATTTTTCTATACTTTTTTAAAGTAGACTAAAATTGCTACAATTTAAGACCAAAACTAGCTCTTTAAATTCAATATTTATTGAGATACAGCTCTCCAAAAATTGACAATTAATTCCAAAAAAGTGAAATTTTAAGATTTGGTCAATTTTAAACCCCGATATCAGGGAAAATACTCATTTTACGAGTATAGTTAATTGAAAAGATGTTATAGTAAATATAATTAGCTTTAATTTAAACACTAAACAACGTCTGTAGCCCATATAGTTTACTTACAAATCCTAAAAGTTTAAAAAATGCGAAAATTGCAGTTTTCTCTTTAGTTTGTTTTGAATGTAATTTGAAAGAAAAAACCATGTACATCCACAAGAAATATGTATTAAAACTATTACTAAGTATTTAAATTAAGTATTTATAATGTTATTTATTCAAGAAAAAAATTATTTATATTATTATTAACATTTATTGATTTTTAGGAAACATATTAATCTGTATTAAAATGACATTATGAGTTCCGAGCAATATAAGTTGTAAACTACGCATTTTTGTTTAATATTTTCTATACATTTTTAAAGTAGACTAAAATTGCTACAGTTTGACATCAGAACCAGTTCTGTAGCTTCAATAATTGCCGAGATACAGCTCTCCTAAAATTGAACTTTTTTCAAAAAAAGTGAAAATTTAAGAGTTGGTCAATTTTCGACCGCGATCTTGGGGATAATACTCATTTTATGTGTAGAATTATAGGTAAAAATGTTATAGTAAATCTAATTAACTTTAATTTAAGGGTAATACGACATCTCTAGGACATATAGTTTACTCACAAATCTTAAAAGTCCAAAAAATGGGAAAACAATTTTCGTAAATTTGCTCTGCTTAGTTTGGTTTGTGAGTACCTTGAAAGGAAAAACCATGAACATCCACAAGAAATGTACATTTAATCTATTATTATAGTATTCATAATGTTATTTATGAAAAAAAAATATATTTATTTATCTTATTTTATTGATATTTATGAAGCATATTAACCTGCATTACAAAGATATTATTTTTGGTTATAATTGTTCATTAAGGTTTGTGAGTAAACTATATGGCGTAGAGACGTCGTTCCACCCTTAAATTAAAGCTAATTAGATTTACTACAACATTTTGACTATAATTTTACCCTTATAATGAGTATTATCCTCAAGATGGCGGTCGAAAATTGACCAAATCTTAAATTTTCAATTTTTTTGGAAAAAGTTCCATTTTAGGAGAGCTGTATCTCGGCAAGTATTGAAGTTACAGAACTGGTTCTGGTATCAAATTGTAGCAATTTTAGTTTACTTTAAAAATAAATAGAATATATTTAAAAAAAAATGCGTAGTTTACGACTTATATTGCTCGGAACTCATAATGTCCTTTTAATACAGGTTAATATGTTTCATAAAAATCAATAAATATCAATAATAATATAAATAATTTTTTTCTTGAATAAATAACATTATAAATACTAAATATAAATACTTAATAATAGTTTTAATACATATTTCTTGTGGGTGTACATGGTTTTTTCTTTCAAACTACATTCAAAACAAACTGAAGAGAAAACTGCAATTTTCCCATTTTTTAAACTTTTAGGATTTATAAGTAAACTATATGGGCTACAGACGTCGTTTAGTGTTTAAATTAAAGCTAATTATATTTACTACAACATCTTTTCAATTAACTTTATCCGTAAAATGAGTATTTTCCCCGATATCGGGGTTTAAAATTGACCAAATCTTAAAATTTCACTTTTTCGGAATTAATTGTCAATTTTTGGAGAGCTGTATCTCAGCAAATATTGAATTTAAAGAGCTAGTTTTGGTTTTAAATTGTAGCAATTTTAATCTTCTTTAAAAACGTATAGAAAATATTTTTTTTTGAAACCCATAGTTTAGGACTTATATTGAAAAAACCAAAAGTAGTGCGAAAATTTCGCGGTTTTTCGAGTGCTGCAAAGTTAGCACAGGTCTTTCGAAGCTGCAAAATTGGATTTACACTACTGGTAGTGGTCCTAACAACATATTAAAAAATCAGAACTAGCCGTTCGTTTGCGATTTTAGCCACTTTTGGAGTCAAATTTGACTGCACTAAAGTAGGTATGTTGTATTTTATTTTTATCCGTTACGATTTTCTTTTAGATAAATATTAATGGCTCGAAAGAGGAGAATTAAAAAAAAATATTATTATAGAGTTTGTTGCAAGAAGTAACCGCATCAATTAAACATTATCTTAGTTGACTATTACCTACTCGTCAGGTATTAATTTGTGTTACGATAGTCTTGTTAATTTTAGTTAAGTATGTACTATGTTCTAATGTGCTTGATGTAGATCTATTTAATGCTGCAATGTTTTAGTTATTTAGGTATTACGAAGCAGGACATCAAACTCACGTAAAACTGACACTTTGGCACTCACTATTTCGAAAAACTGGCTTGAGAAACCTCATACTTAGTGATTTTAAAAAATCAGCCAAGTGCGAGTCGGGCCTCGCTCTTTCAGGGTTCCGTACATAATTATGAACAATATAATATTTTGGGTCTAAGAAATATTTAATTTTCGAGCTAGACATCGCAACAAATCGTGAAAGAAAAACCCAAAAAAATGTTCGTTTATTTTGGTCACAGCTTATAAACTATTTAATAAATCGTTGTTTTCAGTATTTGTTGTTTAAATAGAGCATATACTGAAATATCATATTCCCAACTATGTAGTTTAGTTTTTGAGATAGCCCCCGTCACAAAAATGGTCTAAAACTGACAACTTTGATGGCCTCCCATTCCCTTATTTTTTGAGATAAAAATTAAAAAAATATATATTTGTACTCTACTTAATGAGCTCTAATGATACCCCACAAGCTAGGGTAAAGAAAAAATTTTTTTTTCCGGCTCCTTTTTCATGTATGGGAGCCCCCCTGAAAAATAATTTAATTCAATTTCTAATTCAATATTTGATTTTGGGTTAACGTTTTACACTAAATACCAAAATTTCAGGTTTGTAACTCATTTCGTCTGCGAGCTAGAGACCTGTGACCGGCGGACAGACGGACAGACAGACAGACAGACAGACAGCCGAGTGACATTAATAGGGCTCCGTTTTTTACCCTTCGGGTACGGAACCCTAAAAACGATGTTCCACTCGAAGAGGTACATGTGATATTTTTTTCGACTTTCTCTTTTTAATTCGGGAGGCACGTAATACCTATATCTACTACCCTAAATTTTTTTATGCAGTTGAGTAAACTCTGTTGTGATAACAAGATTCTAAGTATACTATGACTTTCATCTGAAAAATGAAATTGGAAATCTTTTCAGCTTTATTGGCTGGCTGTGCAGAAGGACAGACAGTCAGGCCTCTTGTTAACACCCATACAAAACGTGAGTTTTCACGGCGTGTTAACGAGAGGCCTCAGGCTCACCTCGCACACGGACTGTACTAAACTAAAAGGGTAGGTACCATAGATAAATTTATTTCGTGTAGTATAATATTATGTATTACTAGTGGATCCATATTTATTATGCTATTCTGGATGGAGACAAATACAACAAATCAAAAACAATGAAAATTGGTCCAGCCGTTCTCGAGTTATAAGTGGTCGAACTAACACGACTTTGTTTTATATATATAGATATGTAGATAGTTAGACCATACAATTTAACTACTCAAACAAAATACAATCAAATATCTACTGGATCGTTCACACAGTTTTCAAAAATTTTCAAATGTTGCATTTTTAGGGTTCCGTAGTAAACAAGGAACCCATATAGTTTCGCCATGTCCGTCCGTCCGTCTGTCTGTCCGTCCTCGGTTAATCTCAGAGACTATTAGTGCTAGACATCTGTAATTTGGCATGGGTATAAATATTAATCACGACGACAAAGTGGTGAAATAAAATTTTAATAAATATTTTTTTTAGGGTAAGGTAAAGGCACCCAATTCGGAGGTATTTTCATCAAAACTCGAAAGAACGTCAAAAAATAAGCATTTACTACACCTTTCTGAAGAACTGGCTATTTTTATCAGAAGCGTTATTTATTTAACTCTTGAAATATCCTAAAAGGACAACAATTAAAACTTGTTTTAAATGTAAAATTAAATAAAATATGAAAAAAGTCGGAATCCTCCAATTCGGAGGTAAAAATCCTAATTCGGAGGCAAATGGCCCCTAATTCGGAGGTACAAAATACAAAGGGAAACGAGTAGAATAAATTCTACATGGTGTTCAAAAATGAACACCATGTAGAAATGTTTGTATGGCGGCCATCTTTTTTCGCCATTTTGAATTTGACATTTTGACATTTTGAAATTTCAACATTTCGACATATCGACATTATGATATTATGACATTTTGACATTTTAACATTTGACATTTGACATTTTGAAGTTTGGCATTTTGATACTTTAACGTTTTGACCTTTCAATATTGACTAAAAGAAGTTTGACTCCAATAAAAAAATTCAGCTCTGCCAATTGGATGAGGTTCTGAATATTTTTTGTTTGAGCAGCCCCCATCTATCTTCAATACCCTGCCTGGGCTCCTCAGCCATCTTCCAAACCCTCAGTCATCATGTATCCCCATTTTTTTTTTGAGAGTTCTCCAAAGAATCGCATCAATAGTTTCAAAGTTTCTTCAATATTCGGCATACATTTTCTATGGAAAAACAAATTCCACCATTTTGCATTTTTTTTTCTATTCATCGAGTAGACCTTCCGATCCTGATCATCTTTTGCGAAGAAACCACTCTTCCATCTTTTATAACCTCCGAGATGGACACCGACGAAATTTGTATGGCGGCCATCTTTTTTTCGCCATTTTGTATTTTTTTAGCTCACTGCCAATTGGATGACGTTTCAAATTACATTTGCTTGAGCACCCCCTACCTATCTTCAATACTTTAAGCGTGCTCCTCACCTGTCTCCGAAATCCTCAATCATCAGCTCTTTCCATATTTTTTCTCTGAATGAATTTTTGTCTTCTATATGAAACCATTTGTGAAAAAAAAAAATTTCATACAAAATTTTACAGGAAAGGTGATCAATGAGTGAGTGAGTGAGTGAGTCAGTCATCCAATCAGCACGAGCAGCTATATATATATATATATATATATATATATATATATATTGTAATGTATGTACTCTAGCGGCACGCTATGATGGCCGGTTTGACGTTTGTCCGCTCATGAAGTTGTTACTTGTCAGTGGAGTCTTCTGTTCTTTTGTTATGTCAATTAATAAAAATTGGCTTCCTAACAAATTTATAGTGGCGACGAGGCTGGGGTGCTTCACGGGTGGGCGCGCGACGCTGCGCGTGCGGGAGGGCGCCGTGCCCGTGTTCTGCCGCGCGCGGCCGCTCGCCTACGCGCTGCGGGAGCGCGTGGTCGCCGAGCTGAATGCCATGCTGCGCGCGGGCATCATCGAGCCCGTCGATACGTCGGACTGGGCCACCCCGCTGGTTATCGTGAACAAACCGGACGGTTCCATACGGATATGCGCCGATTATAAGACTACTTTAAATCGTTTTTTGTCTGTCGATAAATATCCGGTTCCGAAAATAGAGGATTTGCTGGCTAATTTAAACGGGTGTAAGTATTTTAGTAAGATCGATCTATCTCAAGCTTATAACCAAATCGAGTTGGATAGTAATTCGAAAGAATATACGGTTATAAATACTCATATAGGTTTGTTTCGATACAATAGACTCGTATTCGGTTTAGCTTCGAGCCCAGGCATTTTTCAGAGAATAATGATAAATCTCTTTAAGGATATTCCGAATGTTGTAACTTTTTTGGATGACATCTTAATCGCAAACTCATCGGTCGATGAACATAAGGAGACATTGAATAGGGTGCTGACCAGGCTTAAGGATTCCGGTTTTAAAATTAAAAAAGAGAAATGTGTATTTTTCGAGAAACGAGTAAAGTATTTGGGGTACATAATAGAGGATAACGGTATTCGAGTCGATCCAGATAAAATCGAACCTATTTTGAATTTGGCTGAGCCAAAAAATATTACGGAATTGAGATCATTTTTAGGCATGGTAAACTTTTATGGTCGGTTTATTAGAAATTTAAGTAGTCATCTATCACCGTTTCATAATTTATTAAAGAAAGGTCACGCTTGGTATTGGGGAGAAAAGGAAAAGAGTTCATTCATTAAAATTAAAAAGTTGGTGTCGGGTTCTGCGGTTTTAGCGCATTATGACGTCAATCAGCCGGCTATAGTAACGTGCGATGCGAGCGCGCACGGGTTGGGCGCGGTGCTGGCACAGCGCGCCGCCGGCGGCTGCGAGCGCCCGGTCGCGTTCGTGTCCAGATCGCTTACGGCTGCAGAAAGGAATTATAGTCAGATTCAAAAAGAAGCTCTTGCGATTATTTTTGCCGTTAAGAAGTTTCATCAATACTTATACGGGCGTCGTTTTACACTGCGTACGGATCACAAGCCTCTAGTGAGTATTTTTGGAGCTGAATCGGGCATTCCGAATATGACGGCTAGCAGGCTTCAGAGGTGGGCTTTAATTTTGTCAGCGTATGACTTTTCAATTGAATATGTGAGTACAGATAAGAATACGGCCGATTGTTTGTCTAGAATGATTGCAGCGCATAGGGAAAATCGTGAGTCTCAAACGATCGAATGTCCCGAGCAGACATATTTACATTTTGCTTCGGAAGCTTTATTACTCGATTACGAGAAATTAAAAAAATATACTTGTCGAGATCCCATCATGGGACGAGTGCTGAGTTACGTTCGGGACGGTTGGCCAGCCGAGGTAGATATAAGGGAATTACGGCCATATTTTAACCGTCGGAAGGAATTGTATAGCGAATTAGGTTGTCTAATGTGGGGCCATCGAGTCGTGGTGCCGGTCGAGTGTCGTGACAGAGTGTTGAAGGAGCTTCACGACACCCACATGGGTATAGTGAAAACGAAGGCACTAGCGAGGAGCTATGTATGGTTTCCGGGAATCGATGAAGCGTTGGAGGCGATGTGCCGCGCGTGCGAGGTGTGCGCCGCGGTGGCGGACGCGCCGCCGGCGCACGCGCCGCACATGTGGCCGTGGCCGGGCCGGCCGTGGACGAGACTCCATATAGATTGCTTGGGTCCCATCGCTGGGGTTACGTACATGGTGGTGGTCGACTCATGTTCGAAATGGATAGAGGTCATAAAAATGAGGTCGATCACAGCGAAGACTGTAATTAATGAATTGAGAGAAATTTTTGCTAGATTTGGTCTTCCGAAGCAAATAGTTAGTGATAATTTTGCATCGTTCCAGAGTGCAGAGTTTGGAAATTTTTTGAGTAAGAACGGTATCGAACAAATATTTTCCGCACCGTATCATCCATCCTCTAACGGCGCTGCGGAAAATGCAGTTAAAATATGTAAACGGGTCATAAAGAAAGCTCTCATACAAGGGGTCGAAGTGGACACGGCTCTATGTCGTTTTCTATTGCTATATCGGAACACCGAGCATAGTACGACAGGAGAGAGCCCGGCCAAATTATTACAAGGCAGGTCGTTACGTACGCGCCTGGACAAATTAAAACCGGACCGAGACGATTCGGTTCGATCTGCTCAGGCGCGGCAACAGTTTGCCGCGGGGGGGATAGAGAGGTCGGTCGAAGTCGGAAGCAAGGTTTGGTATCGGAACTACAGACCGGGCGATAAATGGTTACGAGGGGAGGTAATAGGGAAATGTGGGAGCACAAATTATAAAATACTTACACCTGAGGGAACCGAGATTCATAGGCATATCGATCAGATTAAGAAACGGTCGGAGAGCAATGCGAGCAGCTCGGATAATTTTGAAGCTGGTCACGATAGAACGACATCAGCGGGGCGGTCCAGGGGCGCGATGGTAGCGGTGGCGTTGAGTTCGGTGTCCGGGGAGGGACAGCGAGAAGCGGGCGCGTCGCCGCCTCGCGCGGCCGCGACGCCGCCTCGCGCGGCCGCGACGCCGGCTCCGAGCGCACAGCCCGAGGCGGCGACGCTACCCGGGGCGGTGCGGACGACGCTGCCCGTTGAGAGCCGCCAGCCCGTGCGTAAACGATTGCCACCCAAACGTTTTGGCATTGATGAGTTATTTTAATTAATAGTAGATTTAAGTAATTAAGGATTTGATGTTGTATTGAATAATATTGTTAGTTAAGAAGGGAGGTGTAATGTATGTACTCTAGCGGCACGCTATGATGGCCGGTTTGACGTTTGTCCGCTCATGAAGTTGTTACTTGTCAGTGGAGTCTTCTGTTCTTTTGTTATGTCAATTAATAAAAATTGGCTTCCTAACAAATTTATATATATATATATATATATATATATATATCTATAATATAATAAAACTGTAACAGATCCAATTCTGTACATTGAAGATATTTTGAAAATTTTTTTTGGGGGGCACTCTATAATCGATACTGAAGCCAAAACTGCAATTTTTTTCATTTTTGTCTGTCTGTCTGTCTGTCTGTCTGTCTGTCTGTCTGTCTGTCTGTCTGTCTGTATCTTGGCCGCGCATCACGCCGAAACTACTGAATGGATTCGAATGAAACTTGGTACGATTTGAGTTTATACTCCGAGGTAGGACATAGGATACTTTTTATCCCGCAATTCAGCACGGTTCCCTTGGGAGAGGGGATGAAAGTTAAAACGTGTATTTAGCTGTAATTCATTAACGCTTTATTCGATTTCACTCATTCTTTTTTTGTTAGAAAGTTGGTACTTTATTTATTGTCCCGTAAATATTTCAAGGTCATAGGTTTTTAGTTCAGAAATGACAGACATTACAACCCTCAACATTAGGTTCATATAACTTGGGACCCGGATCTTTGAACGTACGGCTTATTTTAAACTGGTGTGCGTTTAAATTTATGTTTGTCGGTCTGTCTATTTGTTCCAGCTAATCTCCGAAACGGCTGGATCGATTTTAATGGAACTTTCAATGTTAGAGGCTACATTTAGTTTAGGTACATAAAAGAATTATGGGATCCGATTCGATCCTATATAAAACCTATAAACAGGCGAACGAAGTCGCGGGGGTCGGCTAGTTAAAATATATATTTCTATCCATACCACATAATTAGGGGCTCATAGAACCTTATTCGGAGGTAATACCTCGGAATTACGTTCTGTAACAAAAAACACGTTTCCTAATTCTGAGTGTTAAAAAAGAAAAGATTTTTCCATAATAAACAAATAATTTAAAGCTTAATTAGATTATCTTCATAAATATATACAATACTCTCTCAAAATTGCACCGAAACATGTATAAATTTAATTTTCTTTTGAATTAATTTTCTTTAGCTTTCCCATACAATCTATCAATAAATTACCTAAATAGGTAAACTTTGATACGGTATAAGTAGTGATTTAGAGGCCAAAGTGTACCTCATAATTAGGGCTCTTTAACCTAATAGCCTATTTAAATATTCAAAACCAAAACAAGACGTATTTAACATAAAACGACCCTAAAAATTGAAAAACTTATTAAGTCTCATCATCATCATCATCATGATCAACCCATTACCGGCTCACTGCAGAGCACGGGTCTCCTCTCAGAGTGAGAAGGGTTTTGGCCATAGTCTACCACGCTGGCCAAGCGGATTGGCAGACTTCACACACCTTTGAGAACGTTATGGAGAACTCTCAGGCATGCAGGTTTCCTCACGATGTTTTCCTTCACCGTTAAAGCAAGTGATATTTAAATACTTAAAACGCACATAACTCCGAAAAGTTAGAGGTGCGTGCCCAGGATCGAACCCACGACCTCCGATTAGAAGTCGGTTGTCCTAACCACTAGGCTATCACAGCTTATTAAGTCTATGAAATCGCAATTCTGCGGTATACCTCCGCGTTAGGAACCGGCTAAAATATTTGGCACCTAACGCGGAGGTATTTTCAAAATGTATTTTCACCTTAATTTCTTTACAAATATTCACAAAAGTTGATTGTTTTCGATTGCAAATATAGTCCTTCAAATATTCATATCTAAATACAAACAAATAAAGCTCAAAATTAACGGATAAACACTATTTAAAAAAACGTAGGTATTTCGTGCACAAGGTCCAAAATGTATGAAACATGCGTTCGGGCCGGCTGCTAGTGTAAAACTTGCCGGTTATTTTAAAACATATACATATAAAACCAACTATTTCGTCATTTATCTATGGAATGATAAACTATCAATTGATTAAGATATGTTGCATTAAAAAAGAGCTTGGTGATCGGTTGAAAACGCTGTTTTTCTATATACCTCCGAATTGGGTGCCAATTTTAGAATACCTCCGAATTGGGTGGCTTTACCTTAGCTCCCCTACATGTAAAGTGGGGATGAATATTTTTTTTCTCGTCTACCCCATAGTGTGGGGTATCGTTGAATAGGTCTTTTAAAAATACTGTGGGTGTGAGAACATCATTTTTCGATTTCTAGATCCGTTTGTAAAATATGATGTTTTAAAGTAATAATTTTTATTAGAGTCAAGTGTGTCCCCCCCTCTATCAGCCAAATGGCAGTATATAGGAACTTGAAAAAATTCACAGCAGTAGTATATATAATCAACAAGCGGAAACCCGCGACTTTGTTCGCGTGGATATTGGTTTTTAAACATCCCGTGGGAATCATTTTGTCTTTCCTAAGCTCCTTTGAGCTCATACCTTGCTAAAAACTGTCAAAAGTTCACTAGCGGATGTTTAGGTAGATCAAAATGTAAACATCCGCCAGTGAAAGTCCCATCAAAATCGATCCAGCCTTTGAGAGATCAGCCAGTAATCTTTAAAGTATTTCCTTTCTAACAAAAAAAGAATGAATGAAATGGGACCACGCGTTAATGAATTACAGCTAAGTACACATTTTGACTTTCATCCCCTCTCCCAAGGGAACCGTGCTGAATTTCGGGATAAAAAGTATCCTATATGTTACTCCGTAGTATGAACTTAAATCATGTCAAGTTTCATTTCAATCCATTCAGTAGTTTTTGCGTGATGCGCACACAAACATACAGACAAACAGATAAACAGACAAACAGACAAAAATTTCAAAAATAGCTTTTTTACGTTCTATTACTTATCCCTAACATCCCCCAGTTATTATTTTGCAAAAATCTTCAATGTACAGATACGGCAATTCTACGATTTTATTATATGTATAGAAGATAGATATAGATATAGATGTATGTATAGATAGAAGATATAGAATAGAAAATATATAGATTTTAAAGGAAAACTATCATGGCTAAGTAGGGTTCACAGGTTAAGGAGTTATATCTGTTTTTCGAGGATTGTGACTACGAAACCCTACACTGCGCGTGGCCCGCCACGCACTTGGCCGGTTTTTTAATTAGGGTTCCGTATCCAAAGGGTAAAACGGGACCCTATTACTAAGACTCCGCTGTCCGTCTGGCTGTCTGTCTGTCCATCTGTACGGAACTCTTATAAAAAAACTATTGAAGCTATAACAACAAATACTAAAAAACAGAATAAAATAAATATTAAGGGGGCTCCCATACAACAAACGTTAAAACAATACAACAAACGTTATTTTTTTTGCCATTTTTATAGAATAATGGTACGGAACCCTTCGTGCGCGAGTCTGACTCGCACTTGGCGGGTTTTATTTAATTTCAATTATTATACGAATTTTCACGTTAATCTATCATCTATCTATAATATAATAAAACTGTAACAGATCCAATTCTGTACATTGAAGATATTTTGAAATTTTTTATTGGGGGGCATTCTATAATCGATACTGAAGCCAAAACTGCAATTTTTTTCATTTTTGTCTGTCTGTCTGTCTGTCTGTCTGTATCTTGGCCGCGCATCACGCCGAAACTACTGAATGGATTTGAATGAAACTTGGTACGATTTGAGTTTATACTCCGAGGTAGGACATAGGATACTTTTTATCCCGAAATTAAGCACGGTTCCCTTGGGAGAGGGGATGAAAGTTAAAACGTGTATTTAGCTGTAATTCATTAACGCGTAGTTCGATTTCATTCATTCTTTTTTTGTTAGAAAGGTAGTATGGTGGTAGTAATATGTGCGTTTAAAATGTTTGTCAGTCTGTCTATTTGTTATAGCTAATCTCCGAAACGGCTGGGTCGATTTTAATGGAACTTTCAATGTTATAAGGAGTAACTTAGGCTATATTTAGTTTAGGTACATAAAAGAATTATGGGATCCGATCCAATCCTATATATAAACCTAGGTATATCTACGCGAACGAAGTTGCGGGGATCAGCTAGTAATATAATAAAATCGTAGACTTGCCGTATCTGTACATTAAAGATTTTTGCAAAATAATAACTTAGGGATAAGTAATAGAACGCCAAAAACCTATTTTTGAAATTTTTGAAAACAGATAAACAGATCTGTTTGTCTGTATGTTTGTCGTCGTCTGTCGTAAGTCGCGGGCAGTTGCTTGTTAGTTGAATAAATTAATGTTCTATCATTTAACTTTAATTAGGTGAATAAATTAATGCTGTATCACTTAACTGAGCCGTAAATTCCTATAATATCCTAGGACCTAGGATCCTAATAGGACCATAGGGTCCTATCTACCACATGATAATTATGTTTGCAAGTGTACACTTGGCCTTACTGCAACGATTGTTGCACAGTGAGGATACTGTTCTATCTGGGTTAATAAGCTAAGGAATTTCATAACGATATTGTTTAAATTTTTTGCATAATTTTATATCACGTGAATGTATGTAAAATATGAGTAGGTAGGTACCTACCGCAGCAATTTGAGAAATTTACACATTTGAATATTAATCATCATTTTACGTAAGTGATATTATGTATTACTAGCTGTTGCCCGCAGCTTCGCCCGCGTGAATTTCGGTTTTTCACAAATCCTGAGGGAATCGTGGATTTCTGGTTCCTGTTCCCGCTCCCTTTTCCAATCTTTATACTTACTTTCAAGGTAGTTTGCTATATTGATCTACCTATAGCTGTCTACCTAAATCCCGTGGGAACTGTGGATTTTTTCAGGATAAAAAGTTGCCTATGTTTTAAGTCAGGGCATTATCTCCATTCAAAATTTCAGCCAAATCTGTTCAGTAGTTGCGACTTTATAGAGTAACAAACATCCAAACATCTAAACATCCAAATATCCAAATATCCGCACTTTCACATTTAGATAATTAATTATTTAATAACTAAATAGCTTTACATTATTTATTTATTTATTTATTTATTGATTTAGTTATTAATTTAGTATTTATTTAATTGCCTTCGGCCACCAGAGGGCGCAGCTGTCGTATCGAGATTCCAGCTCCGGCCGCAAGAGTTTTGACTATAAGAGGGCACTGCAATCGCTTCGAGTTTCCGGCTTAGGCCGCTAGAGGGCGCTTCGATCATTTTTAGTTTCCAGTTTTGACCGCACGAGGGCGCTGCAATCACTTCAAGTTTCTGGCCTAGGCCGCCAGAGAGCGTTGCGATCGTTTTTTAGTTTCCAGTTTTTGCCGCAAGAGGGCACTGTGATCGTTTTAATTTCCAGTTTTGGCCGCAAAAGGGTGCTGCAATCGTTTTGTAGTTTCCAGTTTTGGCTGCTAGAGGGCGCTGCAATCGTTTTTTTTAGTTTCCAGTTTTGGCTGCTAGGGGGTGCTGCTATTGCTTCAAGGCATAGGCCACCAGAGGGCGCTGTGATCGTTTTTTAGATTCCAGTTTTGGCCGCCAAAGGGCGCTATGATCGCTTCAAGTTAGACCGCCAGAGGGCGCTGCAATCGTTTTTTGTTCCCATTAAAACTTCATCCCCTATTTTACCACCATTAAAAGCAGATTTTTCAAAATAAAATTTACAGAGTTTTATTATTTAAAACTCATAATCTAATTGCCGATTTTGAGGTCTGTAACTTTAAAAACATAGGACTTTCATAAAAATTTTCATCCCCTATTTCACCACCCTTAAGGGGAGATTTTCCAGAATTACTTATACAGGTTTTTATCATTTAAAATTATAATTTCATATCCTATTTTCATATCTGTAACTTCAAAAACATAACCTTCCAACCCCCATTTTACCCCCTTAGGGGAGGATTTTCGTGAAATATTTTCCAGGCTGATATCTAAGCCCTAGAATTAACCTACCTTCCAAATTTCAAGTTGATAATAGCAAAATTATAATTAAAACTTCCCATTAAAACTTTCATCCCCTATTTTACCACCCTTAAGGGAAGATTTTTCAAAATAAAATATACAGAGTTTTATTATTTAAAACTAATAATCTAAATGCCGATTTTCAGGTCTGTAACTTTAAAAACATAGGACTTTCATACAAACTTTCTACCCCCATTTTACCCCCTTAGGGGAGGATTTAAGGGATATGAAATAGCCTATAACCTGCCCCAAAAGTTGGACAACTAAATGCAAAAAGAATTTTTCAAATCCGATCGGTACTTCCAGAGATTAGCGCGTTCAAACAAACAAACAAACAAACAAACAAACTCTTCCGCTTTATTATATTAGTATAGATAGAATCGGATCCCATAATTCTTTTATGAACCTAAACTAAATGTATTCTAAGTTACCGGTTCGGTATCGGCTCCGTTAGAATCGGAGTTAGATACGTTCCCGCGATATTACTTAATAAATAATTAAATTTTCGTGAAAGTGAAGGAAGTATTGAAAAAAGTGCTTAAAACTATTACTTATCGGCTAAAGTATTGAAAATTAAATGTAAAACAGTGAAAATCAGCAAAGATAACCAAAATACAAACTTTAATATTTTAAGGTTATAACAACAACTTTGACACAAGATGGACGAAAAATCAATGTCGCTTTTAATTACGAAAATGAAAGAGGAATTAGACAAACAAACAATAAATATTACGGAAGCTCTAACTAAAAGTTTGATGCTGAAAATCGACGAAAAAATCGAGCCAATTCTAAAGGAAAACATACGAATGAGGGAGGATATTTCTTTCCTACAGAATAAACTGAACTTTTTAGAAAACAAAACAAAGAAAAACAACATCATACTTCACGGTTTAGTGGAAAAAGACGAAAATAGGGGTTCCCTGCCCGACGAAATAGTGGAACAACTCCAACAAACTGGAGTAAATGTTGAAAAATCGGATATTTGTGACGTATATAGAATCGGAAAGAGGGATGAGAAAAAATGTAGACCGATACGTATATCCTTTTCGTCATTTTGGAAAAAAGCGGAAATAATGAAAAACAAGAAAAAACTGAATAATAATTTGTATTTGTCAGATGACTATCCCAGAGACGTTTTACTAAAAAGGAAAGAATTACAAAAGAAATGTAGAGAAGAAAGAGAAAAGGGAAATCTTGCCTACATTAAGTATGACAAAATTATAGTGAAGGAGTCAAAATGGGCTGACAAGAGGAAACGCTCACCGTCAAAAACACCTCCATCCACAGACTCTGCCGAGAGTACATCGAGACATAACAATAAATTAAACAAAGTGGATGCTTTTTCATACATGAAAGCTCGTGCATACTCTATGTCAGAGAAAAATACCTACCTACAAATATAGGACAGGTGTGACACTGGTAACCGGCCTAAAACATATAACGTAGAACCAAAACATAAAATATATAATAGAAAAATACAGATATTTCCCAAGCAGGCTAGTCACCACGGGAAATTAGACTATCACCCCCCAGGGTCAACACAGCAAAACACAAAGACAAACAGGTATAATAATATATACATAGCAACACTAAATACCAGAACACTTAGAAAAGATGAAACATTAATTGAGCTAGAAGAGGCAGTGAAATCAATTAAATGGGATATCATTGGGCTTAGCGAGGTTAGGAGACTCGGTGAAAAGATTGAGGAGCACGAAGATTATTTCTTTTTCCATATTGGTGAAACCCAAGGCCTACATGGAGTGGGGTTTATAATAAAAAAATCATTACGCAACAAAATTGTGGAATTTATAGGGGTAAATGAAAGAATTGCACTCCTTTTCATAAAATTAGGAAACCTAAGTGACCCATGGTCAATTATTCAAGTCTATGCACCAACTGAAGTAGCTGCAAAAACAGTCAAAGATCAGTTCTACTATAATCTCAACAAAACAATAGAAAGAGCAAACAAAAATCTCATCATAATGGGCGATTTCAATGGTCAGATTGGTGAAAGTAATTGCAACAAAAACCCAGCTATAGGAAGATACAGTACAGGGAAACTTAATGACAATGGACAACGCTTATTAAATTTCGCACTGCAAAATAACTTTTCAATAATGAACACATTTTTAAAAAAAAGAAAAGCCAAAAAGTGGACATGGATATCCCCTGATGGAAAGTACAAAAATGAAATTGATTTTATACTTACAAATAAACCAAAAATATTCAAGGATGTAGATGTAATAACTAACTTCAACTTTAACACTAACCACCGCTTACTGCGAGGGAAAATATATTCCACAATGCCAAAAAAATCAAGGAAACATATGCATAACAAGACAAAACATATTCAGATTCCTTTGCCAAGTTACATATTGGAAACTCTTCAGGAAACACTACAAAGTGTATGTGAGGCACAATCAGTTCAAGAAAATTATGATTGCATTGAGAAGGCATTGGTAGAGTTAAATAAAGTACTAAACACTCAAACAAATCATATAGACAGATTGGGGTATGAGGCAAGATATCTTATAGAAGAGAGGAGTAAATTACTAAAAGATAAGAAAGAGAATAGAAAAGAAATTACAGAAATTAGTAAAAACATTAAAGAAAGTATTAGAAAACATAGAAAGTCACATAGAAACATAACTATAAGTAACTTCATAAATAAATCGGGAGGAGTCCGCAAAGCTTTAAAGACATTACAGGAAAATAAAACATGGATAGCAGGTGTAAAATCAAAAGAGGGAAGCAAGGTAACAAATCGCAAACTTATAAACAGTATAGCTACAGATTTCTATGAAAACCTTTACTGGGACAACAAGACTGAAGAAATAGAATTAAACTATGACAAACAGAATGAAGACAGTATCCCATGCATCCTGAAAAGTGAAGTGACACAAGCTATTCTATCTCAAAAAAATGACAAATCCCCAGGAGACGATGGCATATCAAATGAGTTACTTAAAGGTACTATAGATGTTCTTGCTTCTCCCCTCACATCACTTTTTAATAAGGTTTTAAATACAGAAGAGATTCCAATGCAGTGGACACAAACAAAAATAATTCTAATTCATAAAAAAGGATGTAGAGACCAAATTAATAACTACAGACCTATAAGTCCTACATCTAATATATATAAAGTCTTCTCAAAAATCATATTAAACCGAATATCCAATAATCTTGATGAAAACCAACCAAGGGAACAGGGAGGCTTCCGCAATGGATACTCAACAATCGATCATATTCATGTCATAAAGCAGGTGGTAGAAAAGTATAATGAGTATGACATACCATTCTATATTGCCTTTATAGACTACAACAAAGCTTTTGACTCTATAAAACACAGCAATATATGGAAAGCCCTATTAGAACAAGGTATTGCCAAAAAATACATACGAATCATAAAAGAAATGTACAGAAACAGTACGGCTAAAATTCAACTTGAGCAACCGGGAAGAGAGTTTAGGATACTAAAAGGTGTAAAACAAGGAGACCCATTATCACCAAAGCTCTTCTCGGCTGTACTCGAAAATATATTCAGAAACCTTATTTGGGACAATTATGGTTTAAACATAAATGGCGAGAAACTGAATCACTTAAGATTTGCAGATGACCTGATCCTATTATCAAATAATACACAATCGCTCCAGGTTATGATACAACAATTAGACACAGAAAGCGACAAAGTTGGATTATCAATGAACCAAGACAAAACCAAAATTATGACCAACTCCCAAAAAGAAACTATCACGCTAAGATCAAACATACTAGAATATGTAGATGAATACATATACCTCGGACAAACAGTATCACCAACAGAGCAAACATCGAAAGAGGTAGATAGAAGAATATGTAATACCTGGAAAAAATACTGGGCTTTAAAGGAAATCATGAAAAATAAAGATATTCCCATGCCAGAAAAAGCCAAAGTATTCAACATATGCATCCTCCCATGTCTCACATATGGTTGCCAGACGTGGGGTTTAACTGATAAAAACCTTAAAAAACTAAAAATTTGTCAAAATAGTATAGAGAGAAGTATGCTTCATATTAAAAGAAAAGATAAAGTGAGACTCTCTAATATTAGATCCAGGACAAAAGTAAGGGATATATCAGTCACCATTAAAAAACTGAAGTGGAAATGGACAGGGCATTTTATGAGAGATAAGAGAAATAAGTGGACAAAATTGGTTACAGAATGGTACCCAAGAACGGGAAAAAGGAAAAGAGGTCGCCCTTGCCAGAGATGGGAGGATGACATACGAGAAACTGCAGGGAATATATGGCAAAGAAAAGCCAAAGATAGAAATTTATGGAGAACCCTGGAGGAGGCCTATGCCCATGGGCAAACTGATTAGAAAAGGGAAAAAAGAAGAACAAAAGGAAACAACATTATACCCAATATACCAGTGTCAAAATTATTTATTTCTTTATGTAAATATTAGTTTTTTGTAACAATGTATAATTCAGTTAATAAAGGCTTATATTATTATTATTATTATTATTATAAACTAAATGTAGACTAAGTTACTCCTTATAACATCACCTACCTGCTATTGGAAGTTCCGTTAAAATCGATCCAGCCGTTTCGGAGATTAGTTGGAACAAATAGACAGGCCGACAAACAAATTTAAACGCACGCCAGTTTAAAATAAGCCGTACGTACAAAGATCCGGGTCCCAAGTTATTTGAACCCAATAAATGTCTGTCATTTCTGAACTTAAAAACCTATGACCTTGAAATATTCCTAAAGACCTTAGACCTTCTAATAAAAAAAGAATGAGTTAAATCGAACTACGCGTTAATGAATTACAGCTAAATACACGTTTTAACTTTCTTCCCCTCTCCCAAGGGAACCGTGCTGAATTTCGGGATAAAAAGTATTCTATGTCCTACCTTAAAGTATAAACTCAAATCGTACCAAGTTTCATTCGAATCCATTCAGTAGTTTCGGCGTGATGCGCGGCCAAGGTACAGACAGACAGACAGACAGACAGACAGAAAGACAGACAGACAGACAAAAATGAAACAAATTGCAGATTTGGCTTCAGTATCGATTATAGAGTGCCCTCCAATAAAAATTTTCAAAATATCTTCAATGTACAGAATTGGATCTGTTACAGTTTTATTATATTAAAGAAGATAGATAAGACTATAATTATAATAGTCTGCTAATGCTCTTTAGTCAATTTTCTTCAAAAAAAATTTATAATCAGACTCGTCCCTTCAAGAGTTTATAATAAAACCTTTACCTGAGTGTCAGAATAAATCTATTAAAGGAGTACCCCGAAAAGATATTTTTATCTTTTTATATAAGTAGACCTAGATGAGATATTTGTCATCTTATACAAAGATAAAACAAGGGAGAATACCTATTGTACCTGTCTATTAAGTAGGTAGGTACTTTGTTTCAATGCAATACTACGTTATGATTACATTATGAGTTACTGTGAAATAATAATACAGTGCGAATTTATTTTGGCCTAGGTCTAATAATTCAAGGAGAAAAAGCTTTTAAATATTATAATTTTTATACCTATATTAATTAACTGTTTTTTTAACAAAAAATGTTTAAATATTCTCGCAATATTTATCTTTATTAGCCATCTTGCTATTGCGCACAGCACATCAATCAACCAAAATATAAAATTAAAACTTTATACCTAGTATTTATTAGGTAGGTAATGTTACGTATTATTTTTAACGTCAGGTTAGGTAAGTAATACAGTAATATAACTAGGAGATTTTTTTAGGAATTTTTGCGCAATTCACTCATTAGGAAGATATTTTTTTTTAATTCACGACGAGCTCATGCTGTAGCGCTATGCATGGTGACCTCGAACGCCTTACAAGAAAATATCGCTGCTTTAATTTGATAGTGGCACATAACCAAATGTGACGTTCTTTTGATAATGTTACGATTCAACGCAAATCAACCTTTATTATCATGTGAATAAAACTCATAATTATATGTCTAAATTTGGCGTGGTGGCGTGATCGAATGACGTTATCTAATAAATCGAAATTTACCGCCATTTTGTTGATACATTGACACAATCCCAGTTGTTTCGAGTATTCGCAAGATGACACTCAAAATTTCTCTAGGATAATAGCATAAAACAAAATAATTCATAATAATTTATAGAATGTTTTCTGAAATAAGGTAATATTTCGTACTGTGACGGTATTCAATAAATTTTGGTGTCATAGTTAAGTTTTGCTTCACTTAAAGAACGTGGTATACGGTGTTGCGACGGTATCAAAACAAGTAAGTAGTGAAAATAAATAGCATATTTCATGATAGATTTATATTCAAATAAAAATTATTTATAAATTAAGGAACTAAAAGGAAATGTGGCTGTTTCGTAACTAAAAATCATATATTTGCGATAATTCTTTGCAGATTATGACACTATTTATGTTATTGTTCAATGACTTTTATAATACATGTGTCATTATTCAACATAATTGTAATACAATATTTTTAATGTGCCATTATTTTTATTTGGAATGTGTCTCTAAATTAAATTTGTTGTGACACACTTAAAGCATAGTTTGGGAACATGAATTCTAAAGTACATAATATAACAAGACACAATTACACAAAAATATTTTGCCAACTTTGTTTTGTCCCACAAAATAGGGGGCGAGCATATTGCCGGGTACATTTTCTGACTCAGTACTGCTACTGAGAATTTCTTAACAGAAAAATCCCAGTAACACCCGAGGACCTCTCAATATTGAAAGTACCTTTTATTATGATTTACTATTTTTTATTGCAGTGTATAATCCACGTACACACATCATAAAACATGAAAATGAAAACAAGTATAAAAAATAGTACTTCTAAAGAAAACGAGATATTTGTAGTTGATAGTCCCAAAATATACCAAGAATGGAATGTTGCCTCACCTTTGCCAATTTAAAACAATAAGACGAATTTTCTATGAAAGAAAAAGATTAACCTTTAAGTACCGACGTGTGGTCTGACAGACACCTCGAGAGGTCGAAAAGTCTGATTACCTATGTTAGCGAAAAAGTATCCTCCTGCGCTTCTCTCTACCCCTCGGAAAGTCGCCCAGCAGCGTTCCTGCAGAGTGGCAGTGTTGGCGTGTACAATTTCGGTAAGTTTTGATTTTTATAAGATCACGAGTGGTCTGTCAGACCACTCGTCGGTACTTATGTAACTTTTTTTGGATGCGACTTTTTTCAGATTATATTGTTTTCTCTTTTATTTTCAGTCAGTTATAACAATAGATTAGCCAGGTTCTTCGGGCATGAAACGGTCAGCCATAATAATAAAAATAAATGTGTTCCTATAGGTAAGAAAAGATATCAAACACTGCTTCAATATAAAGACCACCAAGAACTTTTAGTGGAATGGCTAAATGAGAGCTCAGAGTCCGAATCTGAGGTTACCTACCCAAATTTTACTGCTGGAGAGTGACCATAATTCAGCACCTGAACAGACTTACTTGTATGAAACACGTGTGCCTACAATGCAGTAAGCCTATGCAAACACTGTTTGTAAACTTTGATAGTTCCTGCAATTTGATACTTTGTGATTTTTGAGAAAACGGTTGATTATTAAGGTTTTTTTATTTTTTATTATTTATCTAGCTATTAATCTTTAAGAAAAAAATGTTTTTAAGAAAAAATAATAGTATTACTGATACATATGAGTTATTAAGATAAAAGTTAATTTTTTCCAACGAAGAATCTATGATTTCTATATTAATGCTTATAATTAGTAATAAATGTGAAAACTTCTACATTTTGTTTAATTTATACAATAAGTAGATATTTAACAATACATAGAAACATTTTTTTAGGAGAATAATAAGAAACACAAAAGTTTTCGATTGGAAAACTATGGTGGTCTGGCAGACCTCACGTCGGTACTTATGTAACTAAAATAGTATGTCGGTACTTAAAGGTTAAGTTTAAAGTTTAAAGATTAAGTTTTTGGTTATTGAATACTTTTTATGTCGTTTTTCTGTGAATAGATATTCACAGAAAAACGACATAAAAAGTATTCAATAACCAAAAACACTCCACAATATACGTTAAATTCTGATAACCGTAGACCTTTACAGCTGTTACAGAACCAAAACCACGTGGATTCCACAACCACAGTTCAAAAAAAGGGTTTAAATACTGATCTCAATTGAAATAAGCAATTTAATAAAAATCCCATTGCATTGGCCAAACTTCCTCAAATAAAGAATCTGATGGCAATATTGAACAGAATCAATTTAATTTGGCCTTACAAAATCAAAATCTACACGTTCCTGTAACTGTTCTACAAACTTTAAGCAGCTCTCAGCAAAAGTCTCATCTAGTTCCAGCAATTCTTCTACAGATTCAAGCAGTTCCTCGGATTCCGAAAGATGTGACGGAGGCATTACCATATCAGATAAATTGCCAGTGGTAAAAAATAACATGTGCAGCTGTCTTTCAACTGAGACTATGTTTCCTAGCCAGACTCTTGAAAGCTTGAATTTGGCAGCAAGCTCTGAAACTGTATTAGAGACTACTGATCTTGAGAATTCTTGATGACTTCATTGATATAAAAAAAATTAGCAACATCCATAGGCAAAAATAATGATTCTATAAATATAGAAAATGAAACAGTGAAATTAACAGATATTATCAATTCAAAAGTTTCTACTTTTAAAATGACAATATTTGTTATTTTCACTGTGATGTGATGCAGATGATAAATTACTCATATTATTGTAAAATTCATACGAAAGTGATATTTTCAAGAAAGTGATAGTTAAAAGATAGGAAAGACAATAAACATTAGCAGCAGTAATATTTAAAAAACTAAAATGTCTATATATGTGAGAAAAAGAAAAAGGGCCTTTACTAAAAATAAAAACTTATTCTGAGATTTTATGCAACCTTTTTTGACTATAAAAGAATCTATAAAAGAAATTATAACATATTGTAGTTTTTTACGTTTTGAGAAACTTTGTAACACAATTTTTGAAACCTACTTTTTTTACGTTTGTTTTTGTTTCTGTACAAATTACTAATTTGCTTTTGTTATGTATTTCGATAAAATGAAAGTATATTTATTTTTAACTAAGTATTTCAGGTATATTATGTATGAATACGTGTAATATACAGCTTTTTTGTCATTTTGAAGTTAGCAAGTTAAGTTATGTTCTATAAAAGACATATTTTTTACTATATTAGTATTCTCTGTGATCCCATTAGCTTTGAAGACTCATATAATTTTAGCCATACAAAACAAAAAAGGTCATTATATAATACAAATATTTTAGTTTTGTATTGCAGTTTACTTAGAATAGTAATGTAATCGTAAAAGTGACATTATTCCGAAAATAATGTACTAGAAATTTTTGTTTCAAATATAAATATGTCGTTGTTTAAAAATTGTGTAGATGAAACATTTGATCTATTAAGTATTATGTCATTGTTCAGGATAAGTTGCTATAAATTTAAATGTCATAACATTAGTTTATGCCAATGTCAAAAATAATAAAACTAAAGCTTCTTTGACGTATGTCAAAAGCATGTTGATTTTTCGTAAGTTTTATGGCTTTTTTTTACTAAAAGGGCTAAGTTGCTCACTAATAAAAGAACTTCATTTGATTATTCGTTGCTCTAAGCAATAAACAAAAGATTATCATTAATAGAATAAGAGATATGAACAATTACGTTTTTGGTTTTTTTCAAACTGGTTTCCTGAAAAAAGTGTATTTTTGAGATGTGTCACTGTAAAATTAAAGCAGCGATATAATAAATGATCATCCACACATATAGCATTCGTTGTTTAATAAGTAGGTAGGTATTCTGTTTCCAAAAAAAAAAATCATGAATAATTTTTTGCCTTAAAAACTGTGTCAAGTGTTAATACTGTTATATTTTATCAAGTTTAATTACAAGCACTGCATCCAGTGAAGTTGATTATGGAATTTATTTAAACAAGTATAAATTAATAATTTAAAAAACCCCCGCCATTTTGTGGTGGGGGCCATCTTGGATTTGCAATAATGCTATTCTACTAGTCAAGCCCTTTCATTTGATACCCATATTAAGGGAGTTGTGAAAAAATATGTAATCCGCCATTTTGTAGCGGCGGCCATCTTAGACCGATTTTCATCAAACATAGCTAACAACACTCTCGACTAATTCACCTTTCAAACAAAAAAAACTGCATTCAAATCGGTCCACCGTTTGAACGCCACAGGGGAACAGACAGACACACACACAGACACGTCAAACTTATAACACCCCGTCGTTTTTGCGGCGGGGGCATCGAACTATTACGCTTAGAATGTAAGTTTCTAACAAATTTCCGCTCGAAACGTAAGCTATAAATCAACCCATGAATGTGTAAGTGCCCTGTAACTACATTTGCCGACACGCACACAAGCGCATGAGTAATGCTGCACGTGGAACGACATTCTCCCTAAATGTAGGGTACATTCTCCCTAAATGTACTGGTATAAACTTACTGATCCAGGAGGGTAATATTTTTTCTGCACATGTATTTTGTACAGATTCTAAAATAAAATAACAGGTAAAAGGGGACCACTTTCGGAAACGAAGACAGGTAATAGTAGTGGTGACAAGATACCACAATATAAACGTGAAAAAAATGTGTTTGAATGCAATTCATACACGGTAGAAGTGAAACTTTAAAGGTACAATAATGTTACCCTGGGTATCGAAAATCTATCTATCTATAATAATATAAAGAAGCTTGTCCTGACTGACTGATGATCAACGCACAGCCTAAACCACTGAGGCTAGAAACTTGAAATTTTCACAGTAGCTTCCTTTTATGACTTGAGTGCACACTAAGAAAGAATAATTGGAAATTCCACCCCTAAGAGGGTTAAATAGGGGATGCAAGTTTGTATGAAAGTCCGTCATTTTTCAAGTTATATCCATGAAAATTGGTATTTAGGTTTTCAGTTGAAAATAAAGAGTTATGAGTTTAAGGAATTTTGGAAAGACTACCTCCAAGTGGGTTAAATGGGAGTTGAAAGTTTGTATGAAAGTTCGTCATTTTTAAAGTTATATCAATGAAAATCGGTATTTATACTTTCGGTTAAAATTAAAGAATTACGTGTTTCAGGAATATTGGAAATTCCACCCACAAGTGACATTTATAAGAATACGCGCGGGCGAAATCGCGAGCATCAGCTAGTTTGCCTATAAATGTCATTATTTGATGTGCGCTGCAATTTTGATATTTGTTAGAAAATGTAAGTTACTGGTTCCCTTATACCCTGCATCCAACACTAAATGAATTTCATAACCGGTTCATTGGTTTTTGAAATAATCGAAAACATACATACATACATACCGCTTACATACATATATACATTGTACATACATACCGAGTCGAATACATAACCTCCTTTTTTAAAGTCAGCTAAAAATAGCCAAAACTGGTTCAAATATCTTGTTTTTATAGAAACAAGAAAATCAACACAATATTTTTTCTCATGTAACATGTGGTCATCCTAATTAAGTATTTGGTCACCCTAGTAATACACAGTAGTACTAATGTGAATCGGCATTAAAAACAATAGGTACTTAGAATAAGAAAAAAGATATGGGGTAAAATGATGGTAAAATATTTTCCCCAGAGCTAGCAACATTTTCATTGTAATGGCGTCTGTGATATTTACGATTTATTTTAAAGTTTTAAAAAATGTTTTACTCCAAAATGTAATCTGTGTGCTTAGTCTAAAGCGGAGCACTCGAAAACGAACTCGAAAACTATTGATCGATTTCAGAGTAAAATAGACCTAAAATGGCTTGTATTAAGGTTTGAGTTCGCCAATACATTCAGCATTCGAACAATGCTGAATGTATTGGCGAACTCAAACCTTAATACAAGACATTTTAGGTCTATTTTACTCTGAAATCGATCAATAGTTTTCGAGTTCGTTTTCGAGTGCTCCGCTTTAGACTAAGCACACTGTTCGGTAGTGCTTACGAGTGAAATGTGATCTTTAAATGTTTTTGATGATTGTGTGATGCATCATGACACCTTTCTACAGCACAGTATGTCATTTTTAAATGATTTTTTACGAGCTCGTAGTACTAAGACTCGACCTTGAGCACTGACGCGACGATAGACGTAGCTAGCCGCCGAGGCGAGCTAAAAACGGCTTATCGCCGCGTCGACGACTGCCTTTCTTTACCTATTTATTCTAAGGGCGGGGGTTAAAAAGAGAGATCCTTGTCTAAATACAGTCTTCATACTTCATTCAGTAGGAATTGTTACTAGTAGGCTACTATATACAATGGACAATAAATTAAATATATATACCGTTTACATTACATCCTACAAATTAACGTTTGAAAACTTTATCTATACATATAATAAAATCTATACATATAATAATCTTCTATACATATAATAAAATCGTAGAATTGCCGTATCTGTACATTGAAGATTTTTGCAAACTAATAACTGAGGGATGTTAGGGATAAGTAATAGAACGTAAAAAAGCTACTTTTGAAATTTTTGTCTGTTTGTCTGATTGTCTGTTTATCTGTTTGTCTGTTTGTCTGTGTGTTTGTGCGCGCATCACGTAAAAACTACTGAATGGATTGAAATGAAATTCGGTATGATTTAAGTTCATACTATGGAGTAACATATAGGATACTTTTTATCCCGAAATTCAGCACGGTTCCCTTGGTAGAGGGGATGAAAGTCAAAATGTGTTTTTAGCTGTAATTCGTTAACGGGTGGTTCGATTTCATTCATTCTTTTTTTTTTAGAAAGGAAATACTTTAAAAATTACTGGCTCATCTCTGAAAGGCTGGACCGATTTTGATGGGACTTTCTGGCGGATGTTTACATTTTGATCTACCTAAACGTCCGCCAATGAACTTTTAACAGTTTTTAGCAAGGTATGAGCTCAAAAGAGCTTAGGAAAAACCAAATGATTCTCACGGGATTTTTAAAAACCAATATCCACGCGAATGACGTCGCGGGTGTCCGCTTGTATATAATATGCTCTGTACTTGGAATAACACATAGGTTACTTTTTATCCTAGAAAAATAGATTTCAAAATCCCGTGGGAACTGTTCCCACGGGATTTTGAAATCTATAGCTACACCTATAGATAAATTACTATAGCAAACTTCCTTGAAAGTAGGTATAAAGGTTGGAAAAGGGAGCGGGAACGCGAATCAGAAATCTACGATTCCCTCGGGATTTGTGAAAAACCGAAATTCACACGGGCGAAGCCGCTGGCAAAAGCTGGTTTATTATGTTTATGAATTGTTTAGAGTAGGTAAGTGTCATAGGAAATTGATTAAGTACATAATTATTACCTATATGTATTTTCATTTTTGATTGAATTCATTTCGCAAACTTTTCCAAGATAACGTGGTGTCGCCAGGTATGGACCAGGCACCAGTAGCTGACCACCTTCACCGTTTTTAACAAAAATAAGAGCTAGATTAGAGTTTTACCACTGGCAACATTTAAACCATGTAGAATAGGGATCTGTTTGTCATATTGACAAATATCATATGAAACGGCCATTTTGTTTTAAAATGGCAAGGCGAACAAAATGTTGTGTGCAAATATCTTTCGATTTCAATAGTTTTCTTAAGCAAATCGCTAAGAAGGTAAATAAACGTTTTGATCGATGGATTCTCGTTTCTGATTAAAATGTAAATTTACAATGATTAAATCACTTAGATATAAACTTTAAAACATGCTTGTGAAGGAATAAATGCGACATAGAGTTATTTTCAAGTTTTAGAGGGGATGTCCATTACTGGATCGGAAACACATCAAAAATCCAGTCATGGACCTATCTATTCTTATCATTCAAACACAATTACAAGTCAAAATTAAACTTGTATAGTTTAACTAGCTTCTGCCCGCGTGAATTTCGGTTTTTTAACCCCCGACGCAAAAACGACGGGGTGTTATAAGTTTGACGTGTCTCTCTCTCTGTGTGTGTGTGTGTGTCTGTCTGTTCCCCTGTAGCGCTCAAACGGATGAACCGATTTGAATGCGGTTTTTTTTGTTTGCAAGGTGAATTAGTCGAGAGTGTTGTTAGCTATGTTTGATGAAAATCAAGATGGCCGCCACCACAAAATGGTGAATGTCGGGGGTTTTTAAAATTTTTAATTTATACTTGTCACAAATCCCAAGGGAATCGTGGATTTCCGGTTCCCGTTCCCGCTCTCTTATGCAACTTTTATAGCTACTTTCAAGGAGGTTTGCTATAGTAATCTACCTATAACCGTAGCTATAGATTTTGTTTTTTTCAAAATCCCGTGGGAACTGTGGATTTTTTCAGGATAAAAAGTAGCCTATGTGTTAAGTCATGGCATAATCTATCTCCGTCAAAATTTCAGCCAAATCGGTTCAGTTCGGTATAGTAGAAGGATTGCATCTTAAATTTTTTTTTTCCTTCAAATCTTATCAAGTGGGGTGTCAAATTAAAGGGGTTGAAAAGGTGATTCCGAAAATATAATTTTTTTGACTAAAAAATATTGTGATCAAAAGTGAAAGAGAAAAAAAATTATCACGCAGTTGATATTTTTTATTTTTTAACAATATTATACTTGTTTTAAAAAAATTATTATGGTTTCCATGCAAAAAAAAAATCTGATGGGTGGGAAAGGGTTAAAAAATTAATACCTATTATTGTAGTTCCATTTAGATGCGCCACTTGTAACATTTTTTAGAAATGTAGGTATGAGCTCAAAGGAGCTTAGAAAAAACAAAGAGTTCCCGCGGGATTATAAGAAACCTAAATTCACGTGGACGAAGTCACAGGCATCCGCTTGTATGCAATATGGGGCCTAGCTCTATATTAAGACAAAATAAAGAAGTGTTAATAGTAAAACGTGTCATACGAGTAGCTATGAATGAGGAACCTTCTTTCACCTAGAAAGAAGATTCTCCATAGCTAAGGATCAACTTTTGCCCTTTTGGACAGTGTCCAAGTAATTATTACGCAAGAAGAAAGGAAACCTTTTACAGGTACTTAACAGGCCTAGAAAAACACTTATTCATCTTTTCAAAAAATAGGCGAAAATTCCTCGCTGCTTATGTGAGCAGTACCGTGCTGCATCAGGATTAAGGAGCTGGGACTCAAAGGTCCATGATTCAATCTAAGCTTGGTACCAAAAATATGAAGTCATAGTGGACAGTTCCCGAATCCCTTTAGTTTAGGTGGGTAGTACCCTACAGCATCAGGATTAAGAAGTTGAAGCAAATAAAAAATTATGGAATCATTTTGTAAACGTCCTCAAATAGACAAGTGTCAAATTGAAATGTGATGAACCTTGGTTGTTTCTACGTAACTTTGATATTTATATATTATTCGAAATAATCAAGGAGCGGATCAACAAATTCTTTAAAAGCCGGCAACATATTAGTGGTTCCTTTGGTGATGCAAATGTTCATGGGCTGGTAATCACTCAACATCAGGTGACCCCCTTGCTCGTTTGCCCACAATCCATATAAAAAAATAAAACAAGAGATAAAGTTCGTAAACTAAAACCCATCATCATGATCAACCCATTACCGGCTCACTACAGAGCACGGGTCTCCTCTCAGAGTGAGAAGGGTTTTGGCCATAATCTACCACGCTGGCCAAGCGGATTGGCAGACTTCACACACCTTTGATAACGTTATGGAGAACTCTCAGGCATGCAGGTTTCCTCAAGATGTTTTCCTTCACCGTTAAAGCAAGTGATATTTAAATACTTAAACTAAAACCCGACTACTCATAATAGTATACAAGTATAAATTAAAAATTTAAAACACCCCCGACATTCGCCATTTTGTGGGGGCGGCCATCTTGGATTTGCATAGTGCTATTCTACTAGTCAAGTCCTTTCATTTGATACCCATATTAAGACAGTTGTGATAAAATATGTAATCCGTCATTTTGTAGCGACAGCCATGTAGGTTCGATTTTCATCAAACATAGCTAACAACACTGTCGACTAATTCACCTTTCAAACGAAATAAAACTGCATTCAAATCGGTTCACCCGTTTGAGCACTACAGGGGAACAGACAGACACACACACACACACACACACACAGACACGTCAAACTTATAACACCCCTTCGTTTTGCGTCGGGGGTTAAAAATAATAATTTAGAAAAACGTGTATTCAATTGTGTACTAATGGAAGAAAAGGCGGGGCAAGCGGCTAGTGGCGCCATCTGTTATGTATATGTCTAAAACTAACTTAATATTCCAATTTAGTTGTGCGAACGTCACTTCTCGATTTTTTCGCATATAAAATGTAGCCTATGTCACCCCCAAACTATAACAACGAATCAATTAACACCTCATTCATCAACATTGGCCCAGTAGTTTAGGGTGCTTCGCTGGAACAAAAAATTGGATACAAACATACATACATAGACTACAAAAATCATAACCCTTCCTTTTGGCTTTGCAGTAATCGGATAAAAACGAACTGTCCATCACTGGGTGTCCATAACTGGATTTAGACTGTCCATCATAAAGATTTTTACATATTTCAGTTGATCGTTTTTAGGTTTCCATATTTCAAAACTCGTTCGACTATTTCTAAATTTTACCAGTTAGTGAGAAGCTCTGTATATCTGAGTATATCATTGTAAAATTATAACACTCCAGATTAAATAATAAAAAAGTTATAGCTCCTCATGTTTGACTCGGCGCTTAACCCTGTCCATAACTGGTGCCACCACGTTATACGCTGAACTGTTTTACAAGTTGAAATTAGCCTACAACTCTAATAGTCGCAGGAAACACTTCTTAAAATGAAATAAATTTTCAATAAATAAAACCAACCCTTAGCAGAACATCAGAATGAGAATGAGATCAAATGATGAGTGCAGGACTAAGGGAATTTACGTGCCCTCACGCACAGGAGTGTAACACCGCCAACGTCCCACCTCCGAGCTGCTAGAGTCGCTACTGAGTACAAGTATAAATTGAAAATTTAAAAAACCCCCGACATTCGCCATTTTGTGACGGCGGCCATCTTGGATTTGCATAGTGCTATTCTACTAGTCAAGCCCTTTCATTTGATACCCATATTAAGGGAGTTGTGAAAAAATATGTAATTCGCCATTTTCTTTTTTTGTTAGAAAGGAGATAGTTTAAAGATTACCAGCTAATCTCTGAAATGCTGGTAGCCCAGTCAATCTACGAAAAATAAAAATAAAAACTCTTATAGTTTTGGAAATTGGCCTAAAGTGTTCTTTGGACCTTCCTCTATAACATATCCAAAACCCCCATGTGGGGGGGGTGCGGAACCGGCCGCCATTTTGAATTTTAGGTCCCGTTTTTCGGTTTTTTGCACATATCTCGAAAATCTCTACTTCTAGCATTATGATTACTTCTGACAAAGGTCTTTAAATAAAATTTGCTACAAATTTGATTCCATTCATTTTTACTCTAAGGTTATTACTTTAGGAGCTACAGGGTGTTTAAGTTAACAAAAAGATAAAAAATAGGTAATTAAGAATATGGCGTCGTTTATCAAAATAATATTCACTATCGCTCACATTTTTAGTTTACAATAAGCAAGCTCTTAGTCATCTACCGACCCAACATAAAAACTGGCCAAGTGCTAGTCGGACTGGCTACCAAGGGTTCCGTACCATAGAGCAAAAAGAAAAGTTTATTGTATGGAAATTCCTTTAAATTTCAAATTTATTTTATTTTCATTATTTTGTGGTTATAGAGATAGTAATGATACTCACTTTCTGAAAATTCCAAATATCTGCCTATAACGGTTTAAGAAATACAGCGATTGTTAAGGTCAAGCAAATAATGCCGAAAAAATCATGTTTCTTGTATGAGGACCCCTTTAATTTTAATTTTAATTTAATTTTTATTATTTATTAATAAACATGCGTTTTAAGTATTTAAATATCACTTGCTTTAACGGTGAAGGAAAACATCGTGAGGAAACCTGCATGCCTGAGAGTTCTCCATAACGTTCTCAAAGGTGTGTGAAGTCTGCCAATCCGCTTGGCCAGCGTGGTAGACTATGGCCAAAACCCTTCTCACTCTGAGAGGAGACCCGGGCTCTGTAGTGAACCGGTAATGGGTTGATCATGATGATGATGATGATGAGCTCAAAGGAGGTTAGGAAAAACAAAGAGTTCCTGCGAGATTTTTAAAAACCGAAATCTACGCGTACGAAGTCGCGGTCATTCTCTAGTTAGCAATAATAATATTTTATGGTCAAGCCACGACAAAAATGCAGAAAGCTACGCGACTCATTGGTATATTGTAACTATGGCGGTACGTTTGAAAACTTTAACTGTCATCATAACGAACACGTAATAATATTATGTAAATTAGCTACGCTAAAATGTAATGTTATAATGTTCAAACAACTTTTCACATTGTAGAGCAATAAACAAACTGGTATCAAATCAACTCACTTTTAATGTTGATTGTTCCTTGTTATTTGAATTATTTTGAATGTATGCTTTGAACGTTGAAATATAAACGAACTTTTATGCCTGCTCTTCACCATCGCCGGCAATCGTCATGAACATCGTGTAAGCATCCACATGATCGTCCGTGATTATTATTTTATTGAGCGGCTAGTATAAGTCTGTTCGTTTTCTTAAAGGTGCGTCCAGACTTGAACATTTCACCGAACCGAACAGCGAACATTTCGGCGAACTTGTTACGCTCAATGTGGACGGCGCGCTTGGAGCGCTTGAGATGGGTTACTGGGCGAACTTTTCGCCGAACTGTTACGCAGTAACCCATCTCAAGCGCTCCAAGCGCGCCGTCCACATTGAGCGTAACAAGTTCGCCGAAATGTTCGCTGTTCGGTTCGGTGAAATGTTCAAGTCTGGACGCACCTTTACGGTCGCCTTTTGTGTCTAGCCGCCTCCGGCGCGCGTTATTTTGCCAATGACTTCAAAGCATGCCGCGCGGGAAGTACAGGCACAAGGGGTTTTGGCGTTTTATACCTACTCATATTTTTTCATTAAAATTCTCTTTCCTTTTAATTTTTTTTTATTCGTATTTTATTACAATATAACCATAAAAATAAAATATAATATTCTCATGAACACGGGTCATCTCTCAAAATTAGAAGGATTTTAACCATAGTCTACCACGCTGGCCAAGTGCGGATTGGCAGACTAATCGGAGATTCTGTTAGAATAAAAAAAAAATTACGAACAGAAAAAAAGTAATAAAAATAAAAGCAGAATACTAAGAGCACCTGCGCCTGTACCGACACTAAGTTACCGAACGAACTTATACCTAGCGCGAATTCCCTTTGATGCGTCCTCGAAAACCGACAAGTCGACGATCACCACGATTACTGACGATTGTGATGACGATGATCGGCGACTATAAACGATAAGCCCTCCATACGATCGTGCACGCATAATTAGTCGTCCTAAAATCGTCGTATCTAAAATTTATAAATAGAAATAACTAATCTTCAGGTGATATACTTAATTCTTGATCTACTTTTTATTCCATTTCTGGAACCACTTTTTTTCTGGGTGACAAAGTTGAATAATCTGTACGAGTGAACCCGCATATAAGTTACGCAGCTGGTCAGACAACTCACTCTTGTTTAAAAGAAACCAAAAGTTCTTATATATATAAATATACAGGGTTAAATAAAAAATACCAGAAAGCTCTCGGCATGTAATTTTTATCATTAAAACTAACAACTTTTGTTCTACGACTTTTTTTTTAACTCGATATTTTGTGAAATATTTAATATTCAATAGTTTACATAGATTCTCTCCTTGTAGCTACTCTGTAACATCGGCAACGCCGCACGAACGCACGTCACGTGTCTTGGTCTCGAGTCTCGACTCTGTGCGCACAGAGTAATGTCACTTTAGAGAAATAACATATTGTTTTAATTATTTTGTATGAAAAAAATTAGTGCGGAATTTTGAAAAGTCGTAGAACAAAAGTTGTTAGTTTCAATGATAACAATTACGTGTCGAGAGCTTTCTGGTATTTTTTATTTAACCCTGTATTTACCGTTGTGCAGTAACACTGCCAAGCACGAAAACTTTGAATGCATAATGCGTGAGCTACATAATTCGTTCTTATTGCTCAATGAATAAGAACAGATCCTAAACATATTAGTTTTCGAATCTCTGGTCAGTAGCAGCAGTGTGGTGAAAACAACGCATATTTTGTAAACAAGTCTCTAACCATTTTCACTGTTTTTTTAGTTAAAAAGATTAAGGAATTCAATATTTTAACTTCTACCAAAATCAACAATCAACAAATAAAACGATGATGATGCGTGCGACATATAAGATACAGTAAATAGATAACGCACTAGAAATTTCAGCTGGTGTCTTTTGGCATTGCTATGATACACATAACGACAACCCTGCAAAAAGGACATGAAAACTTTTTCTCAACAGAAGGATCACTTGCTAATTATGTCTGAAGGTCAAGACGTGACTTGCGACCAAATAACTTTGGAAAAAAAATCAACTGAGGGGCTTTAAAATCACATTCTATGAAATCCCATTAACTATGTGATGGAACTTAGATCTAACATAGAGGCATAAAACCCAGGGCTAACCAACTACTAAGCCTTTTGATTAATGAAGATGTGCCGAAAGCAACTAAAGACTAGGAACCTATTGATTAATTTCAATCTTTTTAGTCACAGGAAGACGCAGTCGACCACACTTAAACAGCCTTTTTCCCACCACAACCTATTCCAAAGTAAATGTTAAAAAAATGTATCAGAGTGCATTAAATGAAACGAAAAATACCTATGCACTTTTATCTAATTTTAATAATTGGTTTTTTCTATTAACAAAACTTTCAATGTTACTTAAATATGACCTTCTTGCTACGCTATTGTTGCTACGTTATGAGGCAGTAGTTAGGTACCTAGTGTTAGAGTTAGCAAGCAGATAGGTAATTATGTTCATAATGGCTTTGAACTAACTTCCCGCCAACGTCTCATTGTTCTTTGATATGTTAGTAAACCTACCTCTAGTAAATTATTCACAATTAGGTAGCTATGTACAATATGTTTACGTTTATATTGGATATAATTTTATACTAGCTTTTGCCCGCGGCTTCGCCCGCGTGATTTTCGATTTTTCACAAATCCTGAGGAAATCGTGGATATCTGGTTTACGTTTCCGCTCTCTTTTCCAACCTTTATACCTAGATTCAAGGAAGTTTGCTATAGTAATCTACGTATAGCTGTAGATATAGATTTCGGGTTTTACAAAATCCCGCTGGAACTGTGTATTTTTCCAGGATAAAAAGTTAAGCCTATGTTTTAAGTCAGGGCATTATCTATCTCCATTCAAAATTTCAACCAAATCGGTTCGGTAGTTGCGACTTTATAGAGTAACAAACATCCAAACATCCACACTTTCACATTTATAATAATATAGTAGGATTTATAGGAATTAGGAGCACCTTTAGAATAGGTTTCGTTTCTGAAAACAGACGCAAAAACATAGCGAAAACTGCTGTTCTAAATTTCTAACCCAGATATAGGTGTTTCACTAAGCACTATCCCTTGTGTCCCGCTGCTATGGTTTCGCGTCGAACATAGATAATGACGTTTGAAGAAATTATTTACAGCAAATAGTTAAAACTACTTAGGTAAATATATTATATTATACTTAATTTTAAATTAACGTTGTTATAACTTCATGACAATTAGAATGTCAGTTTTGTAATTTTCTTAATTACAATTATGTAGGTACATCCGTAGACCGAAAAAAAATTTCTCGATACGAAAATATCTGGCGCTTCCGCTGTTATTTTTCCGGCCGCGGGCGTGATATTAATAAGTGTAAGATTTTTTCTTATTGGAACTTGGCTAAACACACCGCCGTGTGTCTTGATTACGCATGTGGGTCTCGGAGAGACCTCAAAATTTGCCAGAAATGATTTCTCACCTAAGATTAATTTCTCACGGATTCGTAAATATTATAGAATGGCCACTCTATTTACTCTATGGGCACATTTGTCGCTAGGTAATTGTGGTTATTGATCTAATATTATAATTGTAAGTACTTAATACCTACTAGCTTTCGCCCACGACTTCGTCAGGGGAAAATTTTTCCATGATATTGTTTATTTATTTCTTACCAAGTGCTTACTTAAATACAAAGTTTCATGGTTTTATCTTCAATTAATGACGGACTACCACACAAACTTACATCCTCTATTTCAAAGAGTTCAAGCCATTTTTTCGCAACTTTTGTCCTTCTCCAAGCTCTAATCTATCACTGTACTAAATTTCATCAAAATCAGATCAGCAGTTTAGGCGTGAAAGCGTAACAGATAAAGCACGATAGAGTTACTTTCGCGTTTATAATATTAGTCGGGAATCGGGATTGGTTGATAATTGAAGTAACAAGCAAACAGACACTTTCATTAGCTATTAGAAATGGATGTCTATTATTATTATTTAAAATCTTACATTTATAAAGGGAAGTTATCCAAATCGCGGCTGCCGGTGCTTGGTGTCACCGATTCGAACGCACGTGGTAAAGCCGACAAGAGCGAGAGAGGCGCGAGGTGGCCTGGCGCCCGAGTACAACACTGAAGGAGCCTTGCCGCACACGCACACTGAATACATTCGCCCCCCTACAGCGAGGCAAAAGTAAAAGTGGTCCTGAAGGCGCGGCCGGCCGCCCGCGACTCGTTCTAGCCCGTGATACAAATGACACCTACCTAATTACTGTCATTGTTCTGCTGCGTGTGCACGCTGCGTTGGTTTCTATTGACCACCGGGCACCGGCCAAGGTCGCCACGAACTCGAACATGTTCTTTATCAACACATTTTGAAAACTAAATCACGTTATGGGTATGTGAACATCCATAATCCACTAGACCACTGATACCTATGCGAAAATGTGTATGTCGGTTAGTGCTATGGAGCTCGATACTACGTATGTAGCTTCGTGAAAGAAGGACCAAGGAAAAGTTCAGCACAGACGGACATGATTTTTGACGCTACCGTAGTCGGGAATAGCAGAGCTGCCGGGAGCTGGGGGCCATTACAAAACTGGCTAGACTCAGATAGATGACAACAAACAATGGCCCTAAGTTCCCTTATTATACACTCGTTATTTGTGAATATACTTATTTATTATATTAATTAATTATGACAGTAAATAATTTATTTTTGATACAAGCGAACACCCGCGACTACGTTCGCGTGGATATATATTGGTTTTTAAAAATCCCGTAGGAATCATTTTGTTTTTCCTAAGCTCCTTTGAGCTCATATCATGCTAAAAACTGTTAAAAGTTTACTGGCGGATGTTTAGGTAGATCAAAATGTAAACATCCGCCAGTGAAAGTCCCATCAAAATCGATACAGCCTTTTAGAGATTAGTCGGTAATCTTTAAAGTATCTACTTTCTAACAAAAAAATAATTAATGAAATCGGACCACGCGTTATTGAATTAAAGCTAAATACATGTTTTGACTTTCATCCCCTCTCCCTAGGGAACCGTCCTGAATTTCGGGATAAAAAGTATCCTATATGTTACTCCGTAGTATGAACTTAAATTGTACCAAGTTTCGTTTCAATCCATTCAGTAGTTTTTGCGTGATGCGTGCACAAACATACAGACAAACAGACAAACAGGTAAACAGACAAACATTTCAAAAATCGGTGTTTTACGTTTACTTATCCCTAACATCCCCCAGTTATTATTTTGCAAAAATCTTCAATGTACTGACGGCAAGTCTACGATTTTATTACATGTATAGATAGATATAGATAGAAGATAGATTACGTAGATGCAATATTTTTTTATGCGTAGAAATACCTACTTATGGGCTACGACAGTTTCAATTTCGTAACTTGGAATAGATAAACAAACAAAATATACTTTTATATCATACTTGCTCAGTAACTAGGGATTACTATGGTGGAAAGTCTCCTTGTAAGTTGATGTTTGCAATTCAAGGCAACATTACGTCGCACTATGCTTGAATTGTAATGTTCACATTACAGTTCAAGCTATGCAAAACTCCTTGGTAAACAATCTCTTTTCTTATAAAATGGTAAGAAAACTTTTTACTGAAAAAAAAACACTGAACATGGCGGCATTTAATTTTCATACATTTCAAACTATGCAAAACTCCTTGGAACTCAGAGCCGTAAAAAAAATATGGAAAACTATTTACGAAAAAAAATTGAAATGGCGGCATTTCATTTGATCTGAAAGTTTGTGAAGTTTGTTCGTAAAGGGATTTAAGTTATTTACAACAATGTCAAGCACTTCATCAGATGATGAAAAAGGAGGAGAGCCTGATTTTTGTTTGCTTGAAGCAGAACAAATGATGCAAAACCTTTTGCCGGATAAGTCCAAAGAGCGCTACGTGAAAACTTACGAAGAATTCAACAAATGGCGTGCAAAGAAAGGAATTACATCTTTGGCAGAATGTGTTTTGCTTTCTTATTTCAATATGCTGTCAAAAAGCTACAAACCACCGTCATTGTGGTGTTTTTACTCTATGCTAATTTCTATTTTTTCTCTAAATTTGCTAATTATTCTAATTAAAATTTCATTTTGCATTACCAATGTTTTATTTACCTCGCAAGAATGATATAAAGTAGAATGCTTACCTCGGTTGTAAGTAGCTATTACACCCTCGAACTATATTCACCCTCGCTCGCTGCGCTCGCTCGTGTGACTAAATATCTCGGGTGCACGCGATCCATTAGCGCCCTATGCGAGCTACGCTCGCACTGGCGCCAAATTGGATCTTGTTCTGTAATAGCTTACTTACGTCCCTTGTGTAACAATCTACTAATAATATTAGGGTCAGTTACAACTTACACCGTAGGGTTACCATTAAAATATGATAATCAAAAAAAAGCAGAATGGGTTGTACAAGTTGTTATAGTTCGGCCGTTCAGAGAATGCGTTCCTGACACCTATCAGTTAGTCACGACTAGTGATGGGCACAACATAACACTGAGTTCGTTACCGTTCCTCCAAAATGAACCGGCGCATTATTTTAAGATTATTTTCGTTTTAAATTGGCGGAATCATTTAAAATTTATATTTTAGTTATTTAAGTAGAAACCAAAAAAAGGTAATATTCATATAATAAAATTGTCAAATAAAAACAGATCGAAAACACTTGAAGAACGTGGTCTATGCGCACGAAACGACAACAGACGACTCTTTTAGCGTCACAAAATGGCGGCTCAACGCCATTTGGGGTTACCATTTTCAACCTAAATATAAAAATGCTACTTTCTTTCGCGCGTTCGGTTTGGTCATAAGTAGTTTTATTTTTATACAAGCGGACACCCGCGACTTCGTTCACGTGGATATATATTGGTTTTTAAAATCCCGTAGGAATCATTTTGTTTTTCCTAAGCTCCTTTGAGCTCACATCATGCGAAAAACTGTTAAAATTTCACTGGCGGATGTTTAGGTAGATCAAAATGTAAACATCCGCCAGTGAAAGTCCCATCAAAATCGATCCAGCCTTTTAGAGATTAGTCGGTAATCTTTGAAGTATCTACTTTCTAACAAAAAAAGAATGAATGAAATCGGACCACGCGTTATTGAATTACAGCTAAATATACGTTTTAACTTTCATCCCCTCTCCCGAGGGAACCGTGCTGAATTTCGGGATAAAAAGTATCCTATATGTTACTCCGTAGTATGAACTTAAATCGTACCAAGTTTCGTTTCAATCCATTCAGTAGTTTTTGCGTGATGCGCGCACAAACATACAGACAAACAGATAAACAGACAAACAGATAAACAGACAAACAGACAAAAATTTCAAAAATAGCTTTTTTACGTTCTATTACTTATCCCTAACATCCCCCAGTTATTATTTTGCAAAAATCTTCAATGTACAGATACGGCAAGTCTACGATTTTATTATATGTATAGATAGATTTCATAAAAGTTATCTTATAGTCCATTATTTTCAAATTCTTAAAAAGAAAAACAAAGCGTATTATTTTATATTATAAGTATAACTGTATAAGAACAGATTACGATACTTGCCCGTTATTTTTAGCACAGCACTATTATACAAATATAAAGCGCTGACATAACCTTGTAATAGCGTAGTATAGATTTAGAAAAATATTGTTTACCAAGTTATTTGACACTCAGTTTGGCACAAAATTATAACATTCATTAATTATTGATATAATAATGTTGTTTTAATGCTCATCAATTGTTAAAACGGTAAACAACCAGCAAAAATATTTTTATCGTAACTGCAACGCCATTACAAAGCTACGTCGTCAGTTCAATCGCGACGTGTCAGGAACGCATTCTCTGTGTGCTTAGTCTAAAGCGGAGCACTCGAAAACGAACTCGAAAACTATTGATCGATTTCAGAGTAAAATAGACCTAAAATGGCTTGTATTAAGGTTTGAGTTCGCCAATACATTCAGCATTGTTCGAATGCTGAATGTATTGGCGAACTCAAACCTTAATACAAGCCATTTTAGGTCTATTTTACTCTGAAATCGATCAATAGTTTTCGAGTTCGTTTTCGAGTGCTCCGCTTTAGACTAAGCACACTGAACGGCCGAACTTTAATCGTACTTAGTACGTAGGTATAAGTTGACCAGAATCTCATGAAAAATACGGAAATGAAATTCCAAAGTTAGCAACACTACGGCTGCCCTAGCGATAAACAAAGTAACTGACATTTTTTGTGAAATTGACTTTTTTGCATAATTAACAAAAGTTTTATGTCAAGTAGTTTTTTACCACAGTTTAATATTTCAAATAACTTGAACCGTTTACTGAAATTTGAATTGCCCAAACAAAGTAACTGCACACACTAACCCGGAATATAAATGCAAAAACCAAGTAAACAACAAACACAACACAAAAACAAAGTAATTGGATGTTGATGACTTTGTTTCTGTATTTAAAATGCAGTTGCTTGATTTTTCGTTTCGTGAAACGATCCCAGAGTGCTTAGTCTAAGATCGGAGCACTCGAAAACGAACTCGAAAACTATTGATCGATTTCAGAGTAAAATAGACCTAAAATGGCTTGTATTAAGGTTTGAGTTCGCCAATACATTCAGCATTCGAACACAACGAGCGCCCCATGCAGAAATGTTGTAAAATACATATTCGAACTATGGAATTACGACTTTAAAATACGAGTATTTGATTTCATTTTGCTCTGAATTCACTTGTGATTCGATCAATAGTTTTCGAGTTCGTTTTCGAGTGCTCCGATCTTAGACTAAGCACACTGGTAAGGTGTTCTGTATGTAATTACTTTGTTTATCACTAGGGCAGCCGAGTTAACCTAGTGTTGCTTACTACAAAATTTAATTTTCCTATTTTCCATGAGATTCTGTTCTACCTATACTAATCAATACTATGATTAAGATAAAGATAAAATTTTGGGTTAAAATTAATGAAATCTGACTATAGAAACTTAAATGGAAACCCATTAAAAATTTTCCTGTAAGTAGGTATTTGACTAGGTACCTAGGTCAATGATGTAAGGTAGGTACTGACTTGATACGGTAAAGTTCACACTTCACTTTTAGTTTGATTTTATAGAGTCAAGTACTGAGGTTTAATATGGCGTGCGAACTTGCGAAGACCCTACCTGTAGTTAGAGTACAATAAATAACAGACTGTTGAATCCATAGACTTTAGGATCATCTTACTTACCAACGTAAATAACATCGCAAGATCTCAAGAAGCTTTCGCTTGACTCATGTAGTCATAATTGTATCAAGCTGATGATATTTTACACTCTGTATCTATTCCATACTAATAAATAAAATTGAAGTGTCTGTCTGTAATTTCGCTGTACCATAACCGAATCACACGTTTTTTAAATTTTTGTCAGTCTGTCTGTTTGAACGGGCTAATCTTCGGAACGGCTGAACCGATTTTGACGGGACTTTCACATACAAGTAAAGAATTAACCAGGGAGTAACATAGGCTACTTTTTTAACCGACTTTCAAAAAAGAAGGAGTTCTCCGAGATTTCTGAACCGATTTGCGTAATTATTTTTTTTTATCGATAGAGAAATATTGCGACCCTGTTCTGTAAAAAAATTGGATTCCAAGTCCTCAGTCCTGATGCTGTAGGGGACCTGGTCCCCAATAGTTATTTATGCAACTGTTATGTAATAAGGGGTATTAAAACACGAATGTGGGTTTATCACACGAAGCGAAGCTGAGTGTGATAATAGTATCACATGAGTGTTTTAATACCTAATTATCAACAGTTGCATACAAGACTTTATCTACACCCATAATATGAATCCTCTATAAGATTCTGAAACAGTTAGCTTACTGCTAACATTAAAACAGCCAGTCCTAGTAGTAACCTAATATCATCCATTACTAATATACATATAAACTAAGAATTAATGAAAGAATTATTTATTTTAGTAGTAATTTACATTTTGTATAGTGCAATTATTAAAATTCACTTGAATATTATGTTCTTTAATGTTGGAAGGTCCCGATCCCGATGTACTCGGCGGAATATTTATATTTACCACTTCACTATTTTTATTTTCTATGGAATTCGAAATTACATTCGACACATGGATTTTGTTGGCTATAGAGTCATTAATGTAGCCCTCAGCAACAGATGTAGACTTCCATCCGCCGTGCCGTTTTAAACTTGTTATGTCTCCTCCGGTATCTACTAATATTGTGGCAGATGTTCTGCGAAAGCAATGTCCTGTATATAACTCAGGATTATCAAGTTGTAAATAGTTAGCAATTGTTTTACCCAAACTGCTAAATGTGTTTATGCCCATCCTTTGTGATATACGTACATTTTCCAGATCTGTATTGTAAAAAAAAACTCGGATTGCTGCATGGATCCGGACGCAATGCTATATATTTTTTGCAAATTTCAGAAAAATGGCGGGGATTCGAATAACTTAATTTTTTTTACGGCGCGCGACGTAGTCAGAACGCGTGTAAACGAAAATGTTCTTTTTTTGAAATTCATACAGATACCGCGCATCAAGCAATGAATGTGGCTGTATATTGAAACTCTTTGCGCATGAAGGGATTGAAAAAAAAAAACAAAGGAGTGTTGTTATGAAATTCAGTACAAAATAACATCATCCGTTTGGATGATGTAATGGTTATTAGGACATTGGGTGTTTTAATGTTGGCAATAAGCTAACTGTTTCAGAATCTTTAATAGAGGATTTAAAGCATGGGTGTAGATAATAGTTATTTATGCAACTGTTGTGTAATAAGGGGTATTAAAACACGAATGTGGGTTTATCACATGAGGCGAAGCCGAATGTGATAATAGTATCACATGAGTGTTTTAATACCTAATTATCAACAGTTGCATACAAGACTTTATCTACACCCATAATATGAATCCTCTATAAGATTCTAAAACAGTTAGCTTACTGCTAAAGCCCCGACATTCGCCATTTATGTTGAAGCCATCTTGAATTTGCATTGTGCTATTCTACTAGTCAAGCCCTTTCATTTGATACCCATATTGAGGGAGTTGTGAAAAAATATGTAATCCGCCATTTTGTGGCCGTCCAATTTTCATGAAACATAGCTAAGAACACTCCCGACTAATTCACCTTTCAAACAAAAACAAAACGCATTCAAATCGGTTTACCCGTTTGAGCACTACGGTGGAACAGACAAACAGACACACACACACACACTCACACACCCACACCCACACCCCCATCCCCACCCCCGCATTCAAACCGGTTTGAGCGCTACGGGGGAACAGACACACACACACACACACACCCACACCCACCCCTCACACCCACACTCCATCCTCACCCCCGCATTCAAACCGGTTCACCCGTTTGAGCGCTACGGGGGAACAGACACACACACACACACAACACACACACACACACAACACACACACACACAACACACAAACACGCACACACCCACAACCGCATCCACACCCAACTCACGCCCAACCCACGCCCACGCCCACGCCCACGCCCACACCACCATTCCCACCTCCGCATTCAAACCGGTTCACCTGTTTAAGCGCTACGGGGGAATAGACACACACACACACACAGACACGTCAAACTTAACACCCCGTCGTATTTGCGTCGGGGTTAAAAACGGATGATGTAATATTGTACCGAATTTCATTACATCACTCGTTTGGATGATGTAATGGTTGTTACAACATTGGCTGTTCTAAAGTTGGCAATAAGCTAACTGTTTCAGAATCTTTTATAGAGGATTTAAAGCATGGGTGTAGATAAAAGTAATTACGCAATCCCTGTGTAAATACCTACTTACACCACAGCTTACACTGCTACAGATTTTAGCTACCTAAGTTCACGGTACCTACCTAATCAGTGTTTGGTGTGGGCTCTTGGCGCATTTGACTCCTCGTACCTAGTTTTAACTTGACGTAATTAATATAATCATCATTACCTCACGGCTCACCACGGCTCACTCACACAATGGCAGGCCATAGGTATACCTACCTACTTGTATTCTAAAAGTGTACAAACTTTGAATAGAGAAAGGAGAATTGGCATATTTTATTTCCCTGGTGATGTCGGTCGTTAGTGTGGGTCATTTCAAAGAATATAAATCATAATAAAATCCATACACCAACCGAATGACATCAATCATTGATCACCGATTGTAAAGTACGAATGTAAAGTAAAAGTACGAGTAATTCTCACTGGTAGAGTTGCAGCTAGCCGCATGATAATAATTATAGACTCGGTAGGTAGCACTGGCACACCTCCAACTGTGTAGTGTGTATGATAGGGATCACGGAAGAGAAAAAGCAGATAGGGATGGAGTCCATATAGGTATATTATATAAATGCACATTCTCCTTTGAATTTTGAAATGCCTCTCCGGTGTGTGAATCGATGAATAGAATAGAATAGAATAGAAAAGTACGCTAAGTAGGTACTTACTGTAAGTAGAAAAGTTCGGTTGTACGCAATCTCTGTTAGACCGATAGGTAGCGCTGCAATTATCCTAGTGATTTTATTTCAAACATTTGTTAGCGAGAGAGCGTCAGTCGTCGAGCCTCGGTCGAAAAAGATACAGCAAGAAAAAGTTTGTTGTTACGGAGAACCTAATGCGGCGTCCACATGCTTGGCGCTTGCCGCAAACGCAATCCTGTACAAAGGTTTGGCTTGATTTTGGGAATCAAACATCGCCATCCACATGCTTGTGAATGCGTTAGTTAATAGTTAGTGTATTCTAATTTCTAAGAGAGGAGAAGAGGCAAGCATGACGGACGTCAACATGTGACGCCGAAGGTTCATAATCGCTTCCCCACCGCTTGTTCGCGATCTTTCGTTTTGAATCTTATTCCCTTGTCAAATAAGGTTCTCCGTAACAATACAATGACTTTTTCACCCTGTATCTTTTAGTTCCACCAATAGTTTTAGTGTGGTTTTAGTTTAGGAACAGCTGACGTTCGGATCTGTTATCTGTGAGGGGAAAACTATTATTCTAATTATTTTCAGTCGGTATAAAATAGTCTGCTCAATTGTAGCGCTACCTCCCGTACTATAATATACTGAACAACTAAATTGATAAGCTAATAGTGTTTATGTAAGTATATTAATATGTATTATGTATTTATACATTTATTAAATATATTGGTATATGTAATATATGTAAAAGGTGTACATATGTGTAACTATTTTTATATCATACTTGCTCAGTAACTAGGGATTACTATGGTGGAAAGTCTCCTTGTAAGTTGGTGTTTGCAATTCAAGGCAACATTACGTGGCACTATGCTTGAATAGGGTATTTGACTAATTTTTGGAAATTGTTTTAAATTATTCTTTATTACTTATTAAAACACACTACATTGATATTTTTCGCAATATCTACAGTATTAAGAATTAAATCAATGATAAAGTTTAAGTTTTGAAAACCACGCCAAAAACGACATTTCTGATCACATGATACGCGTGACGTCACAAATCGCTATGCAAGTCACTTCTCTCGCTCACTCCTTTTCGGAACTCGGTGCGTGCGACAGAGACGCTACGCAAGGCGACTGCTATATCGTAATGTTGTAAATTGTTATGCCTACTCATTTTAATATCAATCTTATTCTTTCTAGTTTAAAGTTTAGTTTCGGTTGACTTGATAAACTTCAATTATAACAAACCAAGTTAACAAATGTCGAATGACGTCACAAACAATCCCAGAGCGTTCACGTTCCTGATAAAATTTCAAAAATTATTATGTTTTATTTCGTGCAAAATATCGCGTAAAATTACATAATTTAGTTTTTTTGAGTGAAATATGTCTTTTTTAGTCTATTATCTGATAAGATGACCACAATCAATAGTATATTTTCAATGTTGTCAAATACCCTAAACTCCTTGGTAAACAATCTCTTTTCTTATAAAATGGTAAGAAAACTTTTTACTGAAAAAAAAAACACTGAACATGGCGGCATTTAATTTTCATACATTTCAAACTATGCAAAACTCCTTGGAACTCAGAGCCGTAAAAAAAAAATGGAAAACTATTTACGAAAAAAAAAATGGAAATGGCGGCATTTCATTTGATCTGAAAGTTTGTGAAGTTTGTTCGTAAAGGGATTTAAGTTATTTACAACAATGTCAAGCACTTCATCAGATGATGAAAAAGGAGGAGAGCCTGATTTTTGTTTGCTTGAAGCAGAACAAATGATGCAAAACCTTTTGCCGGATAAGTCCAAAGAGCGCTACGTGAAAACTTACGAAGAATTCAACAAATGGCGTGCAATTTCTATATTTTCTCTAAATTTGCTAATTATTCTAATTAAAATTTCATTTTGCATTACCAATGTTTTATTTACCTCGCAAGAATGATATAAAGTAGAATGCTTACCTCGGTTGCAAGTAGCTATTACACCCTCGAACTATATTCACCCTCGCTCGCTGCGCTCGCTCGTGTGACTAAATATCTCGGGTGCACGCGATCCATTAGCGCCCTATGCGAGCTGCGCTCGCACTGGCGCCAAATTGGATCTTGTTCTCTAATAGCTTACTTACGTCCCTTGTGTAACAATCTACTAATTATTATTTATTATTTATATATGTATACACCTACTATTTAACTATTATTACCACATCAAATCAGGTTAACATTTTACAGCCTCTTTTCTAAAACAAATTAAACCGCCTAAGATTCGATCGATCCCGCGTCTGCGAGTTACCGATACACGATGCACCAAAACGACCGATTCAAATACCTACATCGTATAATTTCCGCGTTTACAATCTCGTGTGTCCGCGTAAGCAATTTTTGTATAGTATACTTATTTAAAATGTGAAAAGATATTTAAATAAGTAAATTATTATATATATTTACCGTAGAGTAGGTAATTAGTATGCAAGCGCGTAACTGCACTAGTTTTCATAGATATGTAACATAAATTAATTAGCATAATGTCTATAAATATAAATGTTTCATAACCATTAGCCAAAAATAAAATATTTTATTTTTAGCTTTCCTTTTTTTTTTTTTTTTACGCTGGGAAATGCATTTACGCACACCTTTCGGAAGCAGCGCAGCGGACTGCGACGCTTCCGGAAGGTAGTGTGGGACTCAAGCAGGCCAAGAAGTGGCCAGAATACCCACTAAAACCCAGCGATGTTCCTCCGTGTCGCCTGGTGGCTGGGTTACGGGTACACTTGCGCAATCATCCGCGACCCAGCCGGCGCCGTCCGCCGAGGCAGACCCTCCACCGGGGGACCTAAAGGCCCCCTAACACCGTCTGAGGCGCACCAGGAACATAATGGTGCGCCTCCCGACCCGAGGCGTCTCAACGGGCGACGGATACACCATTCCATCACCCGGAGTTCCTCGCTAGAGGCAACCCTCAAGAGGGCCACACCCGCAGGCGACCCTCAAGAGGTTCACCCCTCGTGTAATTTTTTATAGAAGTTTTCTTCCTCGCGGAGACAAACAGACAACAGATAAACAGACAAATAGACAAACAGACAAACAAACAAACAGACAAAAAATTCAAAAATAGCTTTTTTACGTTCTATTACTTATCCCTAACATCCCCCAGTTATTATCTATACTAATATAATAAAGCGGAAGAGTTTGTTTGTTTGTTTGTTTGAACGCGCTAATCTCTGGAAGTACCTATCGGATTTGAAAAATTCTTTTTGCATTTGGTTGTCCAACTTTTGGGGCAGGTTATAGGCTATTTAATATCCCTAAAATCTTCCCCTAAAGGGGTAAAATGGGGGTAGAAAGTTTGTATGAAAGTCCTATGTTTTTAAAGTTACAGACCTGAAAATCGGCATTTAGATTATTAGTTTTAAATAATAAAACTCTGTATATTTTATTTTGAAAAATCTTCCCTTAAGTGTGGTAAAATAGGGGATGAAAGTTTTAATGGGAAGTTTTAAATATAATTTTGCTATTATCAACTTGAAATTTGGAAGGTAGGTTCATTCTAGGGCTTAGATATCAGCCTGGAAAATATTTCAGGAAAATCCTCCCCTAAGTGGTTAAAATGGGGGTTGGAAGGTTATGTTTTTGAAGTTACAGATATGAAAATAGGATATGAAATTATAATTTTTAAATGATAAAAACCTGTATAAGTTATTCTGGAAAATCTCCCCTTAAGGGTGGTAAAATAGGGGATGAAAATTTTTATGAAAGTCCTATGTTTTTAAAGTTACAGACCTGAAAATCGGCATTTAGATTATGAGTTTTAAATAATAAAACTCTGTAAAGTTTATTTTGAAAAATCTGCTTTTAAGGGTGGTAAAATAGGGGATGAAAGTTTTAATGGGAACTAAAAACGATTGCAGCGCTCTCTGGCGGTCTAACTTGAAGCGATCATAGCGCCCTTTGGCGGCCAAAACTGGAAACTAAAAAACGATCACAGCGCCCTCTGGTGGCCTAAGCCGGAAACTTGAAGAAATAGCAGCACCCCTAGCAGCCAAAACTGGAAACTACAAAACGATTGCAGCGCCCTCTTGCGGCCAAAACTGGAAATTAAAACGATCACAGTGCCCTCTTGCGGCAAAAACTGGAAACTAAAAAACGATCGCAGCGCCCTCTGGTAGCCTAGGCCAGAAACTTGAAGTGATTGCAGCGCCATCGTGCGGTCAAAACTGGAAACTAAAAATGATCGCAGCACCCTCTAGCGGCCTAAGCCGGAAACTCAAAGCAATTGCAATGACCTCTGACGGCCGCAGGCGGAATCTCGATACGACAGCTGCGCCCTCTGGTGGCCGAAGGCAATTAAATAAATACTAAATTAATAACTAAATCAATAAATAAATAACTAAATAAATAAATAAATAATGTAAAGCTATTTATTTATTAAATAATTATCTAAATGTGAAAATGCGGATATTTGGATGTTTGGATGTTTAGATGTTTGGATCTTTGTTACTCTATAACGTCGCAACTACTGAACAGATTTGGCTGAAATTTTTAATGGAGATAGATAATGCCCTGGCTTAAAACATAGGCAATCCTGAAAAAATCCACAGTTCCCACGGGATTTTGAAAAAACCCAAATCTACAGCTATAGGTAAATCAATATAGCAAACTAAACTACCTTGAATGTGTTGTATATGTGGGTACCTCCATCTTGAATAAACGTCAGTTATGTCACCGACGCGGTCTTTTAATTGTGCTCCCGAACATTTAGGAAAAGTGTATTTAGTGACTATTAAAGTGATTGTTATTAAAATGCCGATCGGAAAAATTGAGTGCTTCGACTTAACAAGTAAAAAATGGTCGGCCTACATAAGACGCGTGGAACAATTCATCGCACTCAACCAAATCGATGACAGTTTGAAAGTAGCCACTTTGATTACTTTAGTTGGCCAAGCTACTTATGATTTAATGTGCGATTTGTGTGCACCTAACAATCCGGAGACAAAAACATTCGTAGACTTAGTGAAGTTAGTCGGTGAACATATCGAACCAAAGAGGTCCGACATTGCGGAACGGCACGTTTTTCGGCTTCGCAGGCAAAAGGCGGGCGAAACGCTCAGTCAATATCTACAAGCTCTAAAACATTTAGCTAGTACATGTAATTTTCAAGCGAATCTCGAAGAAAATTTAAGAGATCAATTCGTTTCTGGTTTGGCGAATGATGATATGAGATCGCGATTATTCGCCGAGCCCGAGTTGAGCTACAAGAGAGCAGTGGAGTTGGCTTTGGCGCTGGAGGCGGCGGACAGACACGCGCAAGCGAGTGTTTCTACCAGCGAAGCGACGGACGCGGGAGCAACGTCCGCCGCGGCGGAGCCGCTGCATCGGGTAGCAGCGGAGGCGCGCGCGTCTCGCGGCTTCGGTGGCGGCAGCGGCGGGGCCGGCGTGAGCTCCAGGCCCCCTTCGGGTGCTTGTTGGCGGTGCGGACGGCTCCATAATCCTAATTGGTGTCGGTTTAAAAATTATACCTGTGACCTTTGCGGAAAAAAAGGACACATTAGGGTTCAGTGCAGGGAGCAAGGCGTAAAACGACGCGGGGCGGGCGACAGTCAGGGTCGCGCCCAGGGTAAATCCCACAACTTCCTTGACAGTGATAGTGATGGGGAGTTGTTTAGTTTAAGAGTGTGCGGTTTAAGTGATCGGCCTTACAGTGTGTGTGTACAGGTGAATGGGTTATTGTTGGACTTTGAACTGGACACGGGCAGTAAGTTGTCTACTATTAATTATGATTGTTACGAGCGGTATTTTAAAAATTGTACTTTGAACGAAAATTGTGTTAGTTTACGTTCTTATACGGGCACTTTAATTGAACCGGTTGGTTACTTGCTAGTCGATGTTACTCTAGGAAAGTATTGGGCTAATCAATTAAAATTATTTGTCATAAAAAACGGTGGCCCGCCACTCCTAGGACGTTCCTGGTTACGGCATTTAAAAATTGATTCAGTGCAAATTAATGATTTTCTCACTAATTTAAGAGATGAAAATTTAGTGGAAATGTTACGTCAGGAGTTTCCTACGGTATTTGCGCCCGGATTAGGAACATGTTCTATTCGAATGTCGTTAAAATTAAAAGACGAAACACCAGTTTTCCTCAAGGCACGGCATTTACCTCTGGCTTTACGCGAACCTGTCGAGCGAGAGTTAAATCGACTTGTGGCAGAGGGTACGATTTATAAAGTCGATTATTCGGAATATGGGACACCGATTGTACCCGTGATTAAAAAATCGGGAGAAATACGTATCTGTGGCGATTACAAGGTGACTATAAATCCGAAATTGTTACGTGAGCCTTACCCGCTGCCACGAATCGAAGAGTTATTTGCCGCGTTGAGTGGCGGAGAGCAGTTTTCTAAGATCGACCTCACTAACGCTTATCAACAGTTATTATTGGAGGACCGTTCACAAGCGTGTACAGCGATCACCACTCATTTAGGTACTTTTGTGTATAGGCGTACGCCGTTTGGGTTGAATTGCATTCCGGAAAAGTTTCAAAAGTTTATGGAGGAAACACTTCGTGGCTTGAGTGGTGTGGTAGTATACCTCGACGACATTGCTGTAACGGGTCGTGACAGAGCGGAGCATGTGTCAAATTTAAGACGCGTTCTAGAACGTTTACGTGATGTCGGTCTTAGAATAAAGTATGAGAAATGTTCATTCTTGCAAGATAGTATAACTTATGTTGGGTTTGTTATTGATAAGCATGGATTACACCCAGATCCCAACAAAGTCAAGGCGATTGTTGATGCCACCGCTCCGACCGATATAACGCAACTGCGTTCTTTCTTAGGCTTAATAAATTATTATTCAAAATTTATGGAAAATAGTAGTACGTTACTTGCACCGTTACATGAGTTGTTAAAGAAAAACGTTGTTTGGAATTGGGATAAAAAATGCGAAAAGGCATTTAAAGCCGTCAAGGAGATAATATTAAGTAAATAAGTACTCGTGCACTATGACCCTAAGCTACCATTGGTGTTATCTGTCGATAGTAGTTCGTACGGCATCGGGAGTATATTAGCGCATCGATATCCGAACGGGGAGGAGCGTCCTATTTGTTTCGCGTCACGAACATTGAATAAATCTGAGCGCGCGTACAGCCAGCTGGATAAGGAGGCCTTAGCGATTGTTAGTGGAGTCAGTAAACATCACCATTATTTATATGGCCGTCATTTTATTATTAAGACGGATCACAGACCTCTCTTGTTTATTTTCGGCTCCAAGTCAGGGTTGCTACAAACAGTTGCCAGTAGACTGCAAAGATACGCTGTCAAATTAGCAGCGTACGACTTTGATATTGAATTTGTAAAATCTAAAGACAACTGTAGTGACGCGTTATCTCGTCTCCCTTTACCGTATGAACGCAAAGAACCGGAACTGGATCCGATTGCTTATATTAATTTTGTGGAGGCTACTTTTCCTATTTCGGCTAAAGAGGTAGCTCGGTTTACCTTAAAAGATCCGGTTTTAAAAAATATTTATCAATATCTGGTTACGGGTTGGCCTTCTCTGGTAGCAGAGGTAGAAAAGCCTTATTTTCATCGTAAGGACAGTTTGACAATCGAAATGGGTTGTATTTTATATAATCACAGGGTGGTCATACCGGACGTGTTGCGACGTCGCGTGTTAAGCGAACTTCACGAGGGTCATCTTGGCGTGGTTAAAATGAAATCTATTTCAAGGGGGTATGTTTATTGGCCCCAATTAGATAAAGAAATAGAAGATTTAACTCGGGAATGCTCTGCGTGCAGCCAGCAGCGAGATATGCCGCCACGAGGTCAGCTGCACCCGTGGGCTTTCCCAGCGAATCCATGGAGGCGGTTACACGTTGATTTTGCAGAGTTCCAAGGTAAGCGTTATTTAATCACTGTCGATGCTCATAGCAAGTGGATCGAGGTACAGAAAATGACTGGCACCACGGCGACTGCGACGATCGGTAAGCTGCGGGAATTATTCGCTCGATTTGGACTGCCGTCATTGGTCGTGAGCGACGGGGGGCCACCGTTCAGTTCATTCGAATTTGCGGAGTATATGCGTAAAAATTTTATCACGCATACTATCACGAGTCCGTATAGACCGGCTGGAAACGGTGCTGCTGAAAACGCCGTAAAGTCCGTAAAAAGGACAATGAAAAAAGCGGTCCATGAAGGCGTGGACATCGATACGGCGGTGAGTAAGTTTCTGTTTCAATATAGAAATACCGAACACGCGAGCACGGGTGTCGCTCCAGCGGTCGCTCTCCTGGGCCGACGCTTGCGTGGACGACTCGACGCAATAAAACCGTCGGCTACCGATCGGGTCGAATCGTCCCAAGAAATATCCGGCCGCCAGAAACCTGGGGTAGACCGCAGCGTGGACATTGGCAGTCCGGTTTTAGCTCGCGCCTATAATCCGAAACTGGAAAAATGGATACCGGCTGCGGTCGCGTCGCGAGAAACGCCCTGTACATACCGCGTACGTACGTCGGATGGCCGTGAATTCCAGCGACACATCGATCAACTATTGCCAGTTCGAAAGGCAACTCGATATTCGACGGCTCCAGGCATCGTAGACTCGTCCACATTAAACGAATCTCAATTAGATGCAGGTCAGTCCGAAGAAGGTCAATCCAACCAAAATTCCGAATCACCATTAGCTGGCGCTAGTGCCGATTTAACTGATAAATCGAAACCAGTTCCATCACCAACTGAAAATAAAACGGTATCACATGCACGTCCTCGGCGTGCATGCCGTTTTACCGGAAAATACGGAAAAACTTAATTTTGTCCCTAAGTTAGCTTCATACAATTTAATTTAGTCTTAAATTGCATTGGTAGATTGTATACTTAGAATTTATTAGTTTTTTAATTGTTGGTTTTCATATTGTTTTTTTTTCTTTACATATTATATAGTTTAGTCTGGTTATTCATTTTAATTTTAGTTTAATTATCAAGTTTTTTTTTAAGGGGGGACGTGTTGTATATGTGGGTACCTCCATCTTGAATAAACGTCAGTTATGTCACCGACGCGGTCTTTTAATTGTGCTCCCGAACATTTATCTCAATAATAATTATAATATTTAACTGAATGTAAGTATAAAGATTGGAAAAGGGAGCGGGAACAGGAACCAGAAATCCACGATTCCCTCAGGATTTGTGAAAAACCGAAATTCACGCGGGCGAAGCCGCGGGCAACAGCTAGTTTTGCAATAATCTTCAATGTACAGACTACAGATACGGCAAGTCTACAATTTTATTATAAGTATGTATACATTGACGTAATGTATAGATAGAATATAGATATACATATCGATGGGTGCCGGGAACAAAGCTGCAATCGACAAAACACAATTTTACAGGAAAAAAGATTTAGTGAAAATCTTGAATAATTACTAAACTAGGAGGCGCATCAAAACGGGTTGTATATCAAACGATGCGTTATTTTTTATGTAGTAACATATAATGTACACAAAGTAAATAGTGCTTGGGAAATACCTTAAAAACTACAAAAACGATATTACCGCTTCACACATTTAAAGTCGTTTCTGTTAAAGTCCATTGTGGTTATATTCCGGTAAAAAGTGCGAAATCAATCAAACAGCAAGTTCTGAAGTATGTACGGCAAATACAATAATAGCGTCTACCTACAGTCTTAATAGAATTAATAGTATCAGGTAGTAGGTTACCAACTTACCACCGTACGGTAATTATTTTTATTTCATGGAAAAATTACAATAGGTATTACTATTGTAATTTAAAAAAAAATATTTGTGCAGCAATGTTTATTGTGAATCGGCATACAAAGTTCATTTTGAGGAACAAAGCCACAATGGCCGTTACTTGTTAACAAAATTTAAATGATGAACAGGGAATAACGAAGCTATACCCATAGCGTTTTTGCTAAATCGGGCAGTTGTCATTTTAAAAATGTGAAAAAAAATCAGGACGTGTATTCGGGTCCGTAGATTACGAAAATGGCTTAATCGGAAAACTGCTTCTATGGCTATTGCGGCTTTGTTCCCGGCACCCATCGATATATAGATAGAAGATAATTATGTTTATTGAATATGTTATAAAATGTTGACTCAAAACCGAATATTGAATTAAAATTTCAAGTAGATTATTATTTTTCAAAGGATCCTATGAATAGAAGATACCAGTCTTAGTTTCCGACAGCTTTCTCCTGATACCCTGTAGGTATACTTACTGTATGTCTCGATTAGGTCATGTTCCTACATCATCATGGTTTTACAAATCAGGCGATATGTAGGTAACTGGCCCCAGTGCCGGCCCGGGCGGCCCGATTAGGCGCCCCGGGCGAGTCAAGCATTTGGCGCCCTTATAATATCCAACTTCCCACTAATATTTTAAACGTGGACGTCTATATTCTGTAAGATGTTTGTTAATTTTCCACGAAAAAACTACTGAACGGATTTTGATGAAATTTTACAGTTTATAAATCAGGATAACACATAGGCTATAGTTTATAAATATATTGCGTAAATTATGCGGTCTACGTGAGCGAAGCCGCGGGCCGGTCGCTAATTTGATAATAATTTAAAAAACTTATTTTGAATTTATAGATACTATAATTTTTATCGAGTGATAAAATCGATAAAAATTATAGTATAGATTAGACATATAATAAAATCGTAGACTTGCCGTATTTGTACATTAAAGTTTTTTTAAATAATAACTTGGGGATATTAGGGATAAGTAATAGAACGTAAAAAAGCTATTTTTGAAATTTTTGTTTGTTTGTCTGTATGTTTGTGCGCCCATCACGCAAAAACTACTAATATACTTTTTATCCCGAAATTCAGCACGGTTCCCTTGGGAAAAGGGATGAAAGTTAAAATGTGTACTTAGCTGTAATTCATTGACGCGTGGTCCGATTTCATTAATTCTTTTTTTCTTAGAAAGGAGATACTTTAAAAATTACTAGCTCATAATCTCTCAAAGGCTGGATTGATTTTATTGGGACTTTCACTGGTGGATGTTTACATCTACCTTAAAAAACGCTAGTGAACTTTTAACAGTTTTTGGCAAGGTATGAGCTCAGTGGAGCTTAGGAAAAACAAAATGATTCTCAAGGGATTTTTAAAAACCAATATCCACGCGAACGAAGTCACGGGTATCCACTTGTCATTAATAATAATTGTACTGGTGGTACGGATTTGGTACGGATTTGGTACCTATCTGAAGTACTCGCCTTAAAAAATCCTTTAAAGTATTTATTAATATTCATATTATTATAAATAAAAAAATTACAGTTTAGGTTTCAGTATCGATTAACGGTTATAATGATGTATAAAAAATCCAAAATATTATCCGGAAATCCAAGATTCCCTCGGGATTTGTTTAAAACCGAAATTAATGCGGGTGAAGCCGCGGGCAGATGCTAGTTATAAATACTAATGCAACCTCCTGGCGCAACACCCACTACTGCCTAGCGTACACTGCTGGAAGCGCGGCAGAGAGCATTTCATTGAGTTGCATGCGCGGATTCATACAACCCCTAGCAGCGGCGAATGGAGCACTCGCTTGCATACTGTAGTGAGTATCTCACATGCTTGTATATGTGCTCATATGTTCAAGTTTAAGGTTTATATTAAATTTTTGTCTTTAAATGCTCTCCACCGCGCTTGTGGTGATGTGCGCTGTGTCTACCGTGGCACGGTCGCGCTGTCGCGCGCGGCTTGTCATTGAATGAGAAAACGTGCTGTTATCTTAATTAGTTTTTGAAATACGATGAGTTACCTACAAATACCACAGCTATAAAAATGATCTAATACGAAGAACTCGACTTATTAAGTATGATACTTGAGGAGAAAATATTTGTTTACTATTATTAGTATTTTGTTATGCTTTATTTATTATTCGACTAGCGACCCACCTCGGCTTAGCACCTGCCACGGCTTTCTAGTATTGTGGTAAAGTTAAGGTGGCGCGTGCGGCGCCCTCTAGATCCCGGCGTCCCGGGCGACCGCCCGGGTCGACCCCCCCTAGGGCCGGCACTGACTGGCCCCATGAAATGTATCCTAAATGTTTCTTAGTAGGTAAGTACATATGTACTTACTTAGGTTAATTGAAAGGTAGATAGGTATGCGGAACAGCATTAGGAATTAGGAACCGACTGCCACAAGCCCATGTAACAAAGTAAATACCTCGGTAGTTAAAGCGTGATTGCTGCAACTTGTATCGATGTTCCCAGGCATTACAATTGCATTTTTTGTCCTCATTCAATATAATGGCGTGATACCTACTGTATCTGTGAGAGCAACAGGAAACATGAGCCCTACCCTCAATGTTGGAAGAAGGTAACGTTTCTATGCAACAAATAGAGCGAGAAGTTATTTCGGCATAAATGGACTTGATCAGGTTACATTATTATCTCATTTGTTTTCTATTTTATGTTTTGCAATTATTTATCTTGTCAAGACTCGCTGTTCTTTTTATTGTTAAGCAAGTAAGTACTATGTCTAGGCGTGAATGTATATTAACACATACCTACCTGCGTAGTAACATTGATCTAAAAATATTCTATTAGATAAAAATCAGCCTTGATAGTTTCAAGTAGGTTGTACTACTTACCTTTTCAATATACGAACTAGCTGATGTCCGCGACTTCGCTCGCGTGGATTTAGGTTTCTCAAAGAACTGGTAATTTAACGCGTTGAAATCCCGGATAAAAAGTTCCCCGATAGCCAGGGCCGGATTATCCATAAGGCGGATTAGGCAACTGCCTAGGGGCCCCGCACCGACTAGGGGCCCACGGGGCCCCGTGAGCGCCTAGTCGATGGGGGCCCTAGTCGATGCGGGCCACGCAACTAGAAAAAAAAAGCGTCATCTAACAATTTTTTTTTTTTGAGAAAATTCTCAATGGAGGAAGTATATACAAATGTAAAAAGGAAAGGGGCCGCGAGAATTGCATTGCCTAGGGGCCCCGATAGGGTTAATCCGGCCCTGCCGATAGCCTATGTCCGTCTCTGGGATACAAGCTATCTCTGTGATAATTTTCATCCGAGCCGGATAAGCGGTAAAGCCGTGAATTTTGTATATGTTACCGGAAATGTATGTAATCTAGGAATTGTATACATTTCCTAGGAAATTCATACAATTCCGAAGCTATTTAGGAAATGTATAAAATATTGTTTCAAAAATTATTTATTATATAAATGTCCTAGGAAATGTGTACAATTCCTATATCGTATTAGGAAATGTATAAAAATAATGCTTTCTTTTGAATGTCGGGTCCCAGGTAAAATGTGGTCCACATTCTACCTAGGACCCAATAGAACCTAAGTGCCTGGCCTGCGGCCGGGCACATAAATATTTATGTTCTAACCTAACCTAACCTATACTTAACTTCTGAAAAAAAAAAAATTTGAAAAAATATGGTTTCCGCGCACTGACAGTTTATTTTTAGCGCAATCGCCTGATCAGACGATGCAATACCCTCCCCTCGCCCCGCTATCCCCGCGTACCCATTATCTTATCTTATCTTATCATATCTATATATATATTACATATATTATATATTATATATGATATGATATTATATCATATCTTGTTGTGTTGATATCTCCAAATGTTTTACATTTCCGATTGATATTTAGGAAATGTATAGATTTCCTAGGAAATGTGTCTTATATAAGTAATTTATTTTACACTTTTCCGTGCGATTTTAGGAATTCCTAGGAATTGTATAGGTACAATGACGGATTACATACATTTCCGGTGACATATATAAAAAGTAGTCTAATAGATCACTCCTTGTATACCTAATCCCCTACCAGATGTATTTAAAGTAACTCGGACAAACAGATAGACAAATATTGAAAAAGGTGTTTGGATGTAGATGTATGCTATCAAATTGCTATTCAAATAAATCAATTTTGAGCCAAATAAAAGACAGTTATTTCGAAATCACAGACACACACTTCAATTATTTGTATAGACTGAAAGTGGCTAGGTACATGTCGTAAACATACCTTCTTATTTACATGCGCTCTAAAATAGAGCTTAGGTAACTTTTGATTGGCTAAATTAATGAATAATAATTATTTTTAGGGTTCCGTACCCAAAGGTAGAATATGGTAAAGGTAGAATATGGTTGAGCGAAGCAATCAATGGCTGGATCATGCGTCATGCTCGTGAACGGGTGCCACCGTCGGAAATGGGGCTACTTTTGTCTGCCCTTCTTCACATGTGTAGAATTGTAAGCACCATTCCGAACCAGTGGTAGATTCATTTGTCGATTCGTAAGCATTTGTAAAGGTCCGAAAGTCGTTTGTGGGAATGGGCGTAATGTTCTATAACAAAATTCCACAAGCAATCAGACTTGCCTTTACACAAGTTTAAGAACTCTGTTAAAATATGCTCATAAAAAAAGCTTATTAAATACAATTGAAGATTATATAAACGATATACATGGATTTAACTCGTTCCAGCAGTGCGCGAGACAGCATTTCAATCATGTACCTACTTCATAAATATTTTTAAAAAGAGCAACCGCCGAGTTTCTTACTGGTTCTTCTCGGTTGGAACGGCATTCCGAACCAGTGGTAGATTCAATTGACGATTCAAAAGTACTTGTAAAAGTTTATTTGAATAAAAAACTTTTCTATTCTATTCTATTCTAAAAAGGATAAAAATGGAGCCCTATTAATGTCACTCTGCTATCTGTCTGTCTGTCCGTCTGTCCGCCGGTCACAGGTCTCTAGCTCGTAGACGAAATAAGTTTCAAACCTGAAATTTTTAGCATTTGGTGTAGAACGTTGACCCGAAACCGAATATTGAAAAAAATTTAATTCGATTATTTTTCAGGGGGGCTCCCGCCTCCCATCCATGAAAAAGGAGCCGGAAAAAAATCGTATCCTAGCATGTGGGTTATCATTGTTCCAGATCATTGAGTAGAGTTCGAATATATACTTAGATATTTTTTTTTACTTTTTGCTTAAAAAATAAGGAAATGGGGGGCCATCAGTTTTAGATCATTTTTGTGACAAGGGCTCAAAACCTAAACCAGTTAGGAATATGAAATTTCGGTATATTATGTACGGTGTACCTTAATAGTAGTTTATGAAACGGTTGCATAATAGAGGTTATTATAACACGAGTGTTAGTTTAAATAAAACCGGTCAAGTGCGTGGCGGGCCACGCGCAGTGTAGGGTTCCGTAGTCACAATCCTCGAAAAACAGATATAACTCCTTAACCTGTGAACCCTACTTAGCCGTGATAGTTTTCCTTTAAAATTGATTATATACCCTACTGCTGTGAATTTTTTCAAGTTCCTATATACTGCCATTTGGCTGATAGAGGGGGGGGACACTTGACTCTAATAAAAATTTGCACTTTAAAACATCATATTTTACAAACGGATCTAGAAATCGAAAAATGATGTTCCCACACCCACAGTATTTTTAAAAGACCTATTCAACGATACCCCACACTATGGGGTAGACGAGAAAAAAAATATTCATCCCCACTTTACATGTAGGGGAGCTACCCTAAAAAAAAATATTTATCAAAATTTTATTTCACCACTTTGTCGGCGTGATTAATATTTATACTCATGCCAAATTACGGATTTCTAGCACTAATAGTCTCTGAGATTAACCGAGGACGGACGGACAGACGGACAGACGGACAGACGGACAGACGGACAGACGGACAGACGGACGGACATGGCGAAACTATAAGGGTTCCTTGTTTACTACGGAACCCTAAAAACGAGCCGCAGGCGAGTTTTTTAATAGTATTACACGAGTGTTTTAATAACTAATTATGTAGAGTTTCATACACTACTTTATCTAAGCTCATCAATAGGTATCTTACGTATAAAAGAAAAGACTAAGAAATTAACAAAATTATTTATTATAATAAGTATTCATGTTTTGGATATTGCAATTTATAAATGTACTCAATTCTTCAAGGGAGAACGTTTTTGCATTTTTTCCCTTAAAGCCCTGCGATTTTCTTTTTAAAACAGCAATCAGTCTTGTGTATTTAATAATATCGATTTGGTTGTAGATACTCAATATACTTTTGAGCATTGAGTATTTAGCCCATAAGGACAAAGACTTAAATTTATTTGATAATTCTTGGAAATATGCTAGCATTACATTTTCTGAAAATGAAGTGGTTTTTTCAAAATTTTCCAACTCATACAATCTTGGTAACATTTATCGTAAATTTTCTTTGATTTTGCTGGCAAAAGATTATTTGTCATTCCCGATGCTATTTCCAGAATGTCTGGTGGAGTTAAATTCTCTTCAGTATCACTGCTAGACATTTTTCCGCGCAACAAAAATCACTTGCAAAATTTTGAGTTACAAAAACTGAATAGTAAATAAATAATAAATTAAAAATTTAAATAATAGGCGCCAAAATTCAATTGTCAATTTCGAATGTGCGGTGCGTGCAGTGCGTCTATGGTCAATTATGGTAGCACTACACTCTGTCCTCTGGCCGCATCTTGCTACCGCCACACTTTCGCAGTAGTAGTAATAGGGTAACTTTGATAGCGGGATAATCATTGTAAGTAACAAAATTAAACTAACTAACTATTGTAAACTAACTATTGTACCTATTTCTTTTAAAATGTTTCTTTTGTTTAATTTATGTTTTTTTGGTGTACAATAAAGTATTAAATAATAATAATAATAATAAACACCCGGCATGGCTCAAAAATACCAGAACCCAGTGCCTGTACTATAATGTAGAAAAAATTATTTTTTAACATTGTTTTGCAATAATTTCCTAACAAAGTAGTGTTATAATGAACTTTTTTAATTTTTTTTTTAAATATTATAGATGTATGTGAATAAAGTAGTCCAATATATGACACATTTTGATTTCATATTCGGAATTTTATGATATGAGAGTAGATAAACTGTATTTAAACAACAAATACTGAAAACAACGATTCATAAAGTAGTTTGTAAGCTGTGACCAAAACAAACGAACATTTTTTTGCGTTTTTCTTTCACAGTTTGTTGCGATGTCTAGCTCGGAGATGAAATATTTCTTAGGTACACCCAAAATATTCTGTTGTTCATAATTATGTACGGAACCCTAAAAGAGCGAGGCACGACTCGCACCTCACCGGTTTTTAGGGTTCCGTAGTAAACCAGGAACCCTTATAGTTTCGCCATGTCCGTCCGTCTGTCTGTCTGTCTGTCTGTCTGTCCGTCCTCGGTTAATCTCAGAGACTATTAGTGCTAGAAATCTGTAATTTGGCATGGGTATATACTATATACATATATTAATCACGCCGACAAATTGGTGAAATAAAATTTTGATAAATATTTTTTTAGGGTAGCTCCCCTACATGTAAAGTGGGGATGAATATTTTTTTTCTCGTCTACCTTATAATGTGGGGTATCGTTGAATAGGTCTTTTAAAAATACTGTGGGTGTGGGAACATCATTTTTCGATTTCTAGATCCGTTTGTAAAATATGATGTTTTAAAGTACTAATTTTTATTAGAGTCAAGTGTCCCCCCCCCCCTCTATCAGCCAAATGGCAGTATATAGGAACTTGAAAAAATTCACAGCAGTAGTATATTATAATCAATTTTAAAGGAAAACTATCATGGCTAAGTAAGGTTCACAGGTTAAGGAGTTATATCTGTTTTTCGAGGATTGTGACTACGGAACCCTACACTGCGCGTGGCCCACCACGCACTTGGCCGGTTTTTTAAATATTAGGTAGGTATAGGTAGATACATACATACATTTATCAATGGAACGTCGGTTTCGTAGACTTTATTATTATATTATTGTAATTATACGTTATCCGGAAACGATTATTCATTATACCTATTGTATAGATATTTGGCTAAGATAATGAAAAAAAATGAAAGGAACTTAGCTATTTACATAGATAATAATAATTAATGTTTGTAACTAGGTAGGTATAAATATTTCTACTAAACTTATGAAACTGAAGTTACATGTAGGTACAGGGTACCTATAGGGCCTGGCACACACGATGACAGCTACTTACGATGTTACGTTAGGTACGTATATTGACATACGGTCAATAATCTTAATATACACGGTGCAATTTTTATCGTCTTCCACAAGCAAACCAGTTAATGTATCCAGTGCCTACTATCTATTAGTATAATAATAATAAAAAATAAATAACATTCGAATGACTAATATTCAAAAAAAATAAACGAAAACGTTTCATTTAAAAACACCCTATGGCGAACATAATAACTACAGACCGCGGCGCGGCGACTCCGATATTTGAGGTCATTCACATCAAGTATACCTACCTATAGACTGTCTATTTTATTATTAGTTTTTAACAGCTCACGCCCATAAAGTTTCGTATTGTTTAAGTTAAAATTTCATACAAATAATATTGTACTTCATGGACGGGTACCGCCCCCTTAGTGATGTGCCACACATAAAGATTACTACGGTTGTGCCACAGATTACAAATAATTGGTAGAAATAAGTAAATGCTAAGATGTAAGTAAGGTGTAATAATATGTTATTTAATCAGGAAGACAGCAAAAAGTCTTCTTGACTAGATAACATACTTACTACAGTTTTATTAAAGTTTTTCTTCTTAGTATAAGGCATACAAATAAAATAACTAAGTAAAATAGCTTAAATTTTTTTATCACACGAGTCGTCAGAATCGTCATTTACCTATACTAGATTCGTCCGATGAGGAGTCTTCAGTAATTAATGATTAGCTCTTGTGTGCATAAATTATCAAATGCAATATCACGGTTCAAATCAAACTTTATGACTCTTTTAGTTCTCTCCACCACACTTGCCCAGTTCTCAGCCGTCACGTCACGTCACAAGCATTTTTGAGTACCTAATTGCAACATTTTATTCGCTGTGAACCGGGGGCTTGTATTGTTTCTTGCAGCATGCCTTTTTACTTGTGCCCATATAAGTTCTATGGCGTTGTATTGTCAGTGATATGGAGGAATCCTAAGCACGATATGACCATATTATGCTGCCATTTCATCGATCACATACCGATATCGATATCAATTATTAGGTCCTTTAGGACATCACTATAACTTATAAGCGGCATAAAGCGGCCGGCTAGACGGGGCGGGGCATATTACATAACAAAGAACACCGCGTGCGCATCGTTGGCTGTCGGTTTCCATCAAAGAAAAGCGCGAGCGTCGACATTGGTTGACGGTCCACGTGGACTTTTACAAAATACGCTTCGCTATTGGTTGGCTATAATTTCACTTGTATGATAAATCTTTCCTTGAACTTGTATCCAAGTTCAATGGCTTGACCTAGTTTCTAAAACATTAAACAGGCTGTTTCATAAATGCTTTAAATTTTAATAATTTTTTATCACTAATATGTGTATTGTCCGGAACTAATTTTGAATATTACCTAAAGATTTCTTACATCGGATACCTAACTGGGGCCGCTCTTGATCGACGATGGAAAAAACACCGTGTATAAAACAAAGTCGGGTTTGTTCGAACCTTTGATTATACATACACAATGCTTTAGTAATAGAATAGAATAGAATAGAATAGAATAGAATAGAAAAGTTTTTTATTCAAATAAACTTTTACAAGTACTTTTGAATCGTCGATTGAGTCTACCACAGGTTCGGAATGCAGTTCCAGCCGAGAAGAACCTGCAAGAAACTCGGCGGTTGCTCTTTTTTAAAAAATAACATTATAACAATTATTATTATTAATGTACATGATTGAAATGCCGTCTCGCGCATTGCTGGAACGAGTTAAATCCAAGCTTTTTTATCGTTTATATAATCTTCAATTGTATAATAAGCTTTTTTTTACAATTGAAGATTAATAGTTCGAACACTTAAGTATATTAACTCGAGAACGGTTAGACCGATTTTCATGGTTTTTGATTTGTTATATATATCCGTCCCGAATATCAGAATAATAATTAAAAACAGTGGAAAATTGACGAAAAAAAAAGATTTAAAAAAATACGCGTCGAATTGAGAACCTCCTCTTTTTGAAAGTCGGTTAAACAGGAAAAACATATTCTCATACAAAATGTTCATGGGTTTCGTAACTGTCAAATATATAACAGTTCCCACAAGAATGATAATAATATATAAATTCCATTTTTTGAAAATTCAACCTCTAAGGGGGTTAATTAGGGGAAGAAATAGTTGTTAAAGTATGAGATTTATATGAATCCACGCTGACGAAGTCGCGGGCATCAGCTAGTAAGTAAATAGATAATAATGTATACTGTGTAGTGTGTATATATTATACGTATTTATGCGCGCAATGTGCATATTATGTGAAAGCTATTGTTGCGGAGGAGTTTGCAGTGAGATGAGATAAAATGAAAACTTACCTATTTATTTGCTAAAATATATGGATAGTAAGTAGGGTACTTATAGGTACTTAGTATATCAAAGTTTTAAAATTTCATAGTCCCTACATAAGGTATTATAGGTATCTACTTATCTGCTCTGGCCTCTGTGGTCCCTACATACTTTACTGAGATTTCAGCATAGGTACAAATAATAATAGGTTACATAATTAGGTATATAAACTTAGGTAGGTATTATACATAGATGTCGTTTTAGGGCTTCGATAAACGTTATGTCAAATAGCTAATTTGCTGATAGCAATGTGATGATCAGTTAGTCGATTGTCTAGCTGCATCGATCGTTGCAACCATCTCATCTGTGGTGATTGGCTAAAATATATAAAGAAAATCACAATGCCTGATCATTTTTGGCCCGACCCCGAAACCGAACCCAGGACCTCGTGATCCGCAGTCGAACATGCTAACCGCTAGACCAACGAGGCAGTTCTACATCCATCATACACAGCACACATGAATAAATACATACCTATTTAATAATAGCATCTAGTCTACACTGATTAATTATTTTATTAGTTGCCTTCACGCTTAGGTACACTTTCACGCGATTAATAGCCGCAAATGGCTTTAGTCACAGATGATTAATTTAATCAAATTGATATATGCAGCCTAAAGATTAACTAACCAGCTCGTGAAAAATGTTAACTAGTAGGTAGGTAGATATAGTACCTAGGTCACCAACATTCTTTTACTAAAACTCGAAACTGAGTAAAAAACAGCGCCGGATACCTAAGTGCGCTGAGCGAGACACACTCACGCACCCAAAAACTATTTTAGAATGTAAAGCCCTATGGTTCAACATTAGACCTAGCAAGCCCACTTTCTATACCCGTTGCAATGAAAATAGGTAGTTGACCTAGTAAACCCATTTTAAAATTACCCGACCCCTTTTTGCAATGATTTTTTAATTTGCACCAAGTTTGGGGTAGGTAATCTAAGTATAACTACTTGTTCACAGCATTAATATTGTAATAGGTACCTACTGAAATAATAAGTTTTGAGACAGACAGTCGAAGTAACACCATTACGCAGTACCCGTTTGGTCAGTGGCGAATTATATGACAATCGTTTATTGCCCGTGGTCCCTCTCTCTAGGCAGTAGGTACCCAAAGTACCTACCTCATCGGCAACATTTCAATGTATGGGTAAATTGTTCCAAGTTGGTTCTTTATTCCTTAAACCCTCTTGGGTGTTCCTTCCTCTGGCGCCCCTTTGTAATCTCGCACCTCTAGGCATGTGCCTAGTTTGACTAAAGGATAATCCGCCACTGCGTTTGGTACCGAACTTTTTTGGTTTCGAACCTTCCGTACCTTAATTAAGTATTGTAATTGATCCGACATACTTTATTACATTTTTATAAAAATGGATAAATAAATTAGACAGCTACATAAACAGGTAGGTACTTACCTACGCTACGTCCACACGAGTAGATAAGTACAGAGAGGAAGCTTCATACAAACGGCCCGCTGTAGGTACACTCACACAAACACTCACCAACGGTTCAACGGACGCCCGCTCGGTCCACCAACCGGTACAGTTGGGTGACATACGTGTGCATATGTGTGAGTGTACCTACAGCGGGCCGCTTGTAGAAGCTTCCCCTCTGTACTTATCTTATCTCTATTATCATGTGCTACGTCGCCAGCACTCCATGCCTTGTCGCGAACTATACAGTAGTCTGTATACCTACATAGGAAGTGGTGGTAGTACTGTCTACCAAACATATCACCGTGTACAGGCTGTTTCAGTTCACTACAGGACTAAGGCCTCTACGTAAACGCAGTGGCGTAACTATAGGGTGGCATTTCGGCAAAATGCCACGGGCCCTCAGCCGGAAGTGGCCCTCCTTATTTATTTTAAAATAAAAACTTTAATATTGATTGAGCTTTATATTGGGCAGGAGAGGCCTCATCTGATTAATCTGCTATGAGCCTCAAACGTTATAGTTACCTACGCCACTGCGTAAACGTTATATTCTCTTCAACATGGTTAGTCTCAATTTGCACTCCTCGAAAACTTTACTAAATACTATATCGAAACACAATGACTTCAGAGTGAAATGGACCTAAACTGGCTTATTTTAAGGTTTGAGTTCGCTAATACATTCAGCATTCGTCTACACTTACAGCCAGCGTGCAGCGCCCCAAGCAGAAATGTTGTAAAATAAATATTCGACGTATTGAATTACGGCTAGAATTTTCGATATTTACTTCGTATTTGGTAGTTTTGGAAGTGCACAAACTCAGAATAACTATACTGCTCTTGGTTGGAGCTGCTGGAGAGACTAAGTGATGAGAGCTGTGCTTGGCAAATGGCATTAAAATAAAAAAACGCCATGCTTCCTCCTACTTTCGATGTTACCAATTCTCTATGGCGTCATATAATATTCATGTTCAAAAACCGGTCGGACTGATCATGGTCGATAATAATTATCAACTTGACCAGAAAGTGAAATGCTCCCAAAAACAAGGTCTGTAAGCCGGTGTACGTTACATAAATAAAAAAACGAAATACTAAAATATTTTCAAATAAAAAATTAAAGGTCGCGCGTTTACCAATTTCGAAAAACAACCGTAACTTGCGTATGTTATTTAGGTCAACGGTATTAAATAAAAAAAGAAGAGTACGGTGCACATAACACTTATATTTTAAAGTAACGTGGGCTGCTAAAATAAAATAAACATTTTTAAATTAAAACAACAAATTCTATACAATAATATGATAGAAACGTGGAGAACGAGCGGCCGTACTAGTTACATTTTTAATAAAAACTTAAAACAGGACAAAAAAATACATAATTACATAGGTAACAATTAATATTTTGTATGTAGGTAATAAACGTATTTTTTTTAAATTTTATATAGGTACTATAGAGATATATACATACCTAATGGAGAAGTTTCCATAGTGTTGATAAAATAATATATTTTACAAAATAAAATAAAATATAGATCATAAGAAATAAAATTAAAATTTTAAAAATCCACTGATGGCCTATAAACTTAAAACATTATCTAAAACAGATACATATAAAGCAAACTGCAAAACCGACCCAATACCTAGCTTTCAATCATTCAATTATGAAAATGGTAACAATAACATATAATATTGCTTTCACTGTTGTGTTGCAACACTCTTGCTTACAAATATTTATTTCGATTCATAAAATATAGAAACTTCTCCATTATTTATATTGCACACTTATAACTTTTTCCAGCAATACAACCCCAACGCAGTTTCGGTAAGTATAGTGTCGATTCAGTCCTCGAGTCTCATCCGAACACCGGTGTCGACACAAAACAGAAATAAAATCTATACTTAAAATAAACATAATTTAAACAAAATACGAATATTTTTTTTAAATTCACATTAACGTAGTATTGAAAAATATATATGTAGGTACCTATGAATTATGATTTATCATTAAATACATTTTAATGTCATGATTGTTAATTAGTTATCATTCGAAAACTAATCGCCGGGCAATGAATTTTTCTTAATACTCGTTATTTGTTCATGCCTATACTTGCAGCCAATATAAGCCTCCCGTACATAGATGCGTTGTACGATATTGCAATATGTTATTTTATTACATTTTGTGTTAGAACACTGTATGCGATCTTACATACTGCTGAGATAGAAGTATGAACAGTGCGTCTAAAAGCTGCGTCAAATATTGCTATGCAATCTTTGCTCAACTATGGTGATTGGCTGAATTAATAGTTGCAACAATTCGCTTAAGCCAATAGCGAGAGAGCGTCAGCCAATCAGATGTGAATGTGATTGTTACATTGTAGCTGTCATTTTTAGACGATCAAATATAGAAATTGCGCATTGCGATCAATTGATATTTAAACACACCTTTGTAAGGGAGACTTTAAACATCACAACATGGCTTATTCAATTGTACACAAATCCAAAACTGCAATTCTATAAGCCATTATTCACGCAAGGAACGTCATGAGAGTTTTAGATCAATTTAGTCTAACATAATGTACAACCGAAACATTGTGGAAATTCCATTTACAAATCGGCCGCTATCGTCCACAACTATAAGGCCTAGGCCGCACTGCGAAATTTTTTCGCAAAATTCTGTGACATTTGGAAATGTATGAAGCTGCACGCACATGCGATTTAAAATTCGCGAGAAAAATATATTAAAATGCGGAATATAAACCGCGCGAATAAAATTCGCGCGAATAATTTTCGCAGTGCGGCCCCGCACTAAAGGCGGTAGAATCTCCGCCGCGAAACAGTAGCAGCGGAACCGCTACGTGCGAAAGAGATAGATGTATAATCAAAAGTCTGCATTAGAACAGGCAAGTTCGCTGTATTCGCTTTTGGTTTGAATTTTAAAAATGGAAACGGCCTGTTCTGACGCAGACATTTGACTATGCGTCTATCTCTTTCCCATTTAGCTCTGCTACGGTTTCGCAGCGTGCGTACCGCTATCAAATGAGAGCCAGTCATTTAAACCTAATATAACTTGTATCGACTTTCCAAGGGATGTAAACACGATAAATCTTTGCAATTAATAAAAACATAAATAACCAAAAGCGATGGTAAACAAGATTCTTTTAAAATTAAATTAAGAACAAACCATTGTAACTTATACTACCATTGATGAGTAACTTATTTTACCTCTCGATGAAATAAGTATACCGTATATTGTTTTAAAGAATAGCAACTAGTTTTATTAAATGAAATTTTATGAACCGGTAGGTATATTTTATTTACGCTTCAATTATGTCATTGGTAAATCTGAGAAGTAAATAATAAGATAACATTATACATTTACTCTTATCATACTTGTCTTTTATATAAAACAATTTTAATAAATTTTAATTATAAAATCACATCGTGGCGTTAGTTCTTACCTACATCCGTAATGGTAAAAAATTCTCCAATATTTACATTCGACGTTTAACCCAAACCGAAAATATCATTTGGTACAAAAACGTATACTATTTATGTATAAAACAAATCACAAATCCATAATATATATTATATATACAATGTTTCACCAATTATTATTATTCTTAAAATTTATTAAAACATTTTGCAAACTATATTCCACTGTTGACAAAAGCTTATCGTATGAAAATCTTCGACCACAATAAACAAGATACCTAATCACTAATTGTAAAATTCAAGTAAATGTTTGTCCGCACTGATTGATATTTTAAAATGTCTAATATCTAATAATGAGACAATATAATATAGACCTTATTGTTCCGTCCATAGGGTTTTAAAAGCGTTAAAGTAACTGGATGCCACAAGCAAATGACTACCTAATATCGTTAACTGCCTTTAATGTGTGATCGAAGATGACAAACGGTTATTTAAAAAAAAAACGTTTCAAAAACGATTCAGATGACAAACATCGTATTCCGCAAACATATCGTTTTATAAAAGACTAGCGGTCCGCCCCGGCTTCGCCCGTGGTACATATACATATAGCCTATAGCACTCAGGGATTGTTTGAACGCGCTAATCTCAGGAACTACTGGACCGATTTCAAAAATTCTTTCACCGTTGGATATGTACATGTTCCCTGAGTGCTATAGGCTATGTATTATGTACCACGGGCGAAGCCGGGGCGGACCGCTAGTGTTAAAATATAATTTATAAATTTTGCCCTCACGTCAAATTATATAATCATAATAGTGAGGTTTATTAAACACGATCAATCTAATCGATTATATCTATACCATTTATGTCAGTGCATTTCAGACAAGTTTTTAATTATTATATTTACGTAAGACGGAATAACCATCGTATCTCACTTTTTAATTACAAATTAACACCCTATAGCCAAGGCACAAGTGTGGTATTGTATGACAAAATTCTTTACATATTATAACTGTAACCTTGAACGAATTAGCCACGGGACGTGGAGACTTGTCGATTTTGCCTTTCCCCCTTGCCAATATTAATTATAACTTCTGCAATCATTTTTTGTGTTGTTAAAGTTTTCAACTGATAAAAAATGACCAAATGCAACGTCATCCCACATTACCGGCTCACTACGGAGTACGGGGCACAGGTCTCCTGTGAGGCCCGGCGCACACCCAGCGCAGCGCAGAGCAGAGCATTTTCTGAGAACACTGAATAATTAACTTTACAATCTATTTTTCCTTAGTTGTCTTAAAAGGTAAACAAATCGCAAAAACCTTCTCGGAAAAACGCGTAAGTAACGCTCTTTCCCCGGCGCTTTAGACGATCTTGTGTTTGACTTTTCACTTAAATCATGACTTTTCGTTCGCGACTTTTCGTTCATGATTGTTAGTTCGCGGTAAAAACGTCCTATGCGCCGTGCAACGTCGCGTCGCTTACGCATTTTTTCGAGAATGGACCTGTTTACCTTTTAAGACAACTAAAGAAAAACAGACTGTACGACTATTGACATACGGTCGCGCGGTAAGGTACGCGCGTATGTGCGTATGTATTCTTGGAATACAATTATTGATCGTAAGTCAATAGTCATAAAGTTAATTATTCAGTGATCTCAAAAAATGCTCTGCTCTGCGCTGTATGCGCCGGGCTGCAGTAGAAGGGTTGCACTGCACCATACTAATTTGTAAAAATGCTAACAAATATTTATTTTACCCGTTTTAGTACAATTTTGTCGTAGTTAAGTGGCCTTTCTTTTGGTAAATCGATTAAATACGGTTTGCGCCACTCTAAGCTGTCTTTAAAAATGCTCATTTTATTATGCAAATTGACCAAAATTTTTATTCACTGTATTGGGTCGAGTAATGCGCGGAAGGGTAGAGTGCGTAGCGCACTTCCATTAAAAATTAGTAAAACGTCATTTCATAATTTTTTTGGGAAAAAAGTGTCTAATGGGTAATCCGTTCAATGCTGTAACATACTGATCAATAATAATAATTATATTCTACAGTATACTCGTACACCACATGAATGCGTCACAAACATAAAATAGGTCTGACTTCATGTCATCTATACCCGTATTACTAATTCCCTGGAATTCTGACGTTTCGTAATGTTACAAATGTTAATAAAACAATTCCCACAAAAAAGATAAAAAATTCAAAACATGCAAATACAAATCAACCGCCGCATGTATGTAGATATGACAAATGCCTGACAGACACTTCATGGTGATAATGTCATTCAACATCCATTTTTGAATAAATTTTTTCAATGTGCTTCTTTTGTTTTCTGTTGTTGTTGTGTGCACTTTCTCTTGGTGTTTTCTATTTTAAGGCAAAACGAGTAATATTATTACGCGGCATATGGCTTTTTATGATGACAGGGAATTAAAGTAGTTTGGGGTAAAATCGTACTTCGTAGATGTTAACCCTGTTCTCCATACAAATAACTCATCTGTAAATGACAATGACAGCTGTCAGAATTCCGGGGAATTACGGGTATATCTATTCTCTATGATCTATTTTTTGAATAGCATTCAAGAGCGAGCCACACCGCTAACCAAGCTAACTTAGCTCACGTAGCTCTGCGCTAAGTTAGCTTTGCTCATGTGGCTACGGTTTATAACGTCATATAAATCGACGAACGCCGGCTGCACACACGAAAGTGTCACGTTCCGCCTGAGCCGAGCGTGCAAGCGAGAGAGCGGTACAAGCGATAAATAGGCACGATTTGCCTATATATGTGTTCTATGTTTTCTTATGACGTTATCACGTAAAATTATCGTCCGTAAATCGACTTTAAAGACAACCAATTTTTTTTTCATACTTCCAATCCCACCGCGAAGTACAGAGCTACGTCAGCTAAGCTAAAATAGCTTCGTTTGCGGTGTGCCAACTTAAAGGTAACACTTATTGCCAACTTTACACTAATTTATTGTCCGTAGTGCGTAAAATAAAATTATTTTAAAGTGGTTAAATAAAGCCAAATGATCTGTTAAGATCTGTAGCACATACACAGTGTTAGCAGTTACTTCAAATAAAAAATATTTAATTGATTAATTTTTAACCGATGACGATATTTGTTGCTATCGGTACTACAAAATGGAGAAGATTTGCTTTCTCACCCACAGTTGACACACAAAGTTACATAATTATTATACTACGCATTACATCAACAAATGAGTTTAAAATATCCGTAGCAATATGTCACTTACAGTTGGTTAGGGCGGTAGCACATCTCCACCGCGAAATGAAAGAGATAGATGCATTGTGAAATATCTGCATTAGAACAGGAAGTTTCTGTATGGTTTCCTATGTCTAACAGAAGCGAAACTGCCTGTCTAACGCAAAAATTGGCTATCACTGACCTTAATAACGCGTTAATTAAACCTTAATTACACATTGAAAGGCTATCAAGGTTATAGACAACGTGATAATGAAGCAATTTAAACAAAATTGACTACCATTTGACTAGGTACTGTCATTTTACGCTGATTGCTACGAGAAGTGAGAGTGAAATTACACTGAATTAAGGTGTTACGTTTTCCATACTAACTTCATTTTACCATTCAAGAGCGAATGGATTATATATTTACACTGAAATTACATCGCACAGCCTTAATATAATTTTTAATTTGCGCGAAATTATATTTACATAAAGAAAACATTACATAGACAGCTTAATTATTATAATAGCCATCTATTAAACGCTGTTTTGCCTAGCTGACCGAGATGGCTTTACTTCACCTTTAGCTGTTTATGTAATGTTTTCTTCATGAAAATAAAATTTTCCGCAAATTAAACATTAAATTAAGGCTGTGCGGTGTAATTTCAGTGTAAATATATAATCCATTCGTTCTCAAATGGTAATAATAAATTAGTATGGAAAACGTACCACCTTAATGTGAATTGTGATAAATTATATGAAAAATGTCAATTTTAGTTCCCGGTGGGGCACCTTGAATTGGCACAAAAAAGAACTGTCATTTTGTATGGCGCAGTCTGTAAGGAGTTCAGTGTTAGCTATGCACCTATCTCTTTCCCACGTAGCGATTCCGCTGCTATGGTTATGTGCCACCGCTATTATCCTAAATGAGGATTTTTAGCACATTGAAACATAGGCCGTCTGATTATTATTATAGAATAAATATTTATGATTATTTAAGTAAAATTGACAAATCGCTTAATTTTATTATTATGCTATTATTTTTATCTTTGTGGCTAATTCTGCTGTACACAATTCTCTTAACTAAACTGACAGTTCTAAATAAATCTAGTGCTATCCTTTTCCGCAGGGAGCATTGTGAAAGAGATAGAAATAGATTTAGATATGTGATTATAGTTTAGCTTAGAGATGTATAAAACAGAATTGGCCCCAAAGTCGATAAATAAAACCTAAGCCGTAATTCATCGTTGGAAGCTCGTATTGTATTCAATGAACTGGTTGATTACACTTAGAGTATGTATTTTTATATGTATATTTAAATTTTAATGAACATCTATTTTTAATGAACAAGCTTTATTCTAGCATTTCGCATAATTATAACTACTCAGTTAAGGTACTATTTCAAACAACAAACACCTACGCGGAGCCCTCAGATCTACGGGTACTTGTAAAATAAATAAAGGGAGGGGGTTTCTATACAGATTAAAAAAGGTGTTAGCTGCTCTCATGTGGATATTCGAGTTTTCCATACGGACGATTTCTCGCCTGCAAAAAAGCAGATATAGTTTAGTTTATACATTTATATGTTAATAAATATTATACATTAATGTTAAACATTTAGATGGGTTAATAGGTTCATACTTGATTTATATAGGGCGCACTCGAGACTTTTTTCAATATTTTTTTCATTTATTTTCTTCAAAAATCGTAATGCAAATATTTAAAATCAAACAATTTTTTTAATCGCTGCAGGTCAATTTACGGAGCCATATTGCTGATTGCGTGCAAAAATTCCTGTAAATACTGTCATATAACTCATCTACTGTTTAACACGACAAACACAATAATTATAAAGCCACACACCTGTCCTATGAGATTCCCCGGCGATGTGGTGTCTGGGCACAATATACTTCGACTCTTGAAACATAGACAGCATCAAATCTTCCGTGGTGGGGTGGTATTCGACCTCGTTGATGCTCGCGACTAAAGGTGAACTCTCGTAGTTCCTGTCGGAGTCCCGGGACGAGGGCGACGCGCCTGACCTGGCCGGGTAGTCGACGGAGCGAGGCCGTCTCGTATCTACCGGGGTCATCTTTGGGTTGACGTGAACATCTTTATGGATGTAGGGCTCGATGGGCGCGCTCGATTCGTTCTCGTAGTCGCTCAGCTCGTCGTTCGTTTCATCGCCGTTCGTTACATCGCCGTTAACAACTTTGACTACGAGCGGCCTCTGGAGCGTCGGCGACTGGATCACTGCGCTGTGTACGACCGTGACGTGCTTGGCGGGGCTCGACGCCGTTCGGTCTTCGGAGAGGCTCGAAGCGCTCCTGGCGGGCGACGAGTTCGGTACCGTTGCGACGACGGCCGGTTTAGGGTTGTCGGAGTCGTCGATCGCCTCCTCCTTGACCTCAGCGATCTCGTTCAGGCTCTCGGGGGCCGGTTTCACGAACTTGGGCATCCGCAGCGCCCAGTGGCCGCCCTCCTCGGTCGAGCACGAGTGCACGACGCTGGGCCGCTTCCGCCGGTAGAACAGCATGTAGGCGGCGTTGTTGACGAGCTCGGCGGGCACGTGGTCGTCGGGGACGGGCGTCACGCGCGAGTCGTCGAACTTGTACCAGCGCGCGTCGTACGGGTTCCTGCAGGCGGCGGTGTAGTGGCCCGTCTCCAGGTCGTCGCCGTGGTGGTAGCAGATCGCGTACAGGTCGTACACGTTCTCGTGCGGGGTGTGCGCGGGGCGCGAGGGGCGGCGGCGCGGCGAGCGCGAGTGGCTCGGCGACTCGGCGCCGGGGGCGCTGCGCCGCGCGAGGTGGGGCGTCATGTCCAAGTCGTTCACGGGAAACTCGACCATCGTGGTCAGTTTTGTGCTCGTGCGGCCTTTGGCTTGTCTGGAAAGGTTGAGGTCGTTCAAAATACGAGATTAGAGAGGCTGAAAAATGTACACTAAAGATTTTTAGCTCTCCGTTTATTTTATATTGGACATGCGTCAAAAATATTTTATTAATTATTGATATGGAATGAAAAAGTGTTGGAAAATGAAGTCACGCGCTTGCTAGAGGAACTCGATATTTAAGGGAATTTTAAATTTCTCTAAAATCATAACTACCCTCATACTCATAATATGCTCTACTATGGCAAAGTTTCAAGCAATATTGTATATCTACTATCACACTCCATTGCGCAGTTATTATATGTGTAACTCAATCGATTTTACCGCAAAAAAATTAACATATAACAAATATTCCCAATACAAAAACTGTCATTAGTAAAGTTTGCTTAAATTTTTTTTGGTATGACCGTGTGCGTTAGAATACTCACTGTCGAAAGCGTTTCAGGTGTATCACTAACACGTCCGGCAGAGACCACAGACCGAGCGTTTTTATCACCGGCATATATCTCTGACACTGAGGACATCTGTGAAAGATGGTAATTTGAAATTACAAATAAAATAAGCGTGCTCACGTACAAAATTCAAAAAATTCAAAATTCTAAATCATTTATTTCACGTAGGCAACGTGTGGCTCTTATGACATGTCAAGAATCCACCACCGGTTCGGAATGCTGATTCTGCTGAGAAGAGCCGACAAGAAACTCAGCAGTTGCTCTTTTCAAAACAAAAATGTCACAAAAAATAGCTTAACAGTTGTGTGGACAGCTGAAGCAAAGCCGAATAGAACAGACATATTTTTTATTCAGATAAACTTCTAGAAGTGCTTTCGAATCGACAAATGAATCTACCACTGGTTCGGAATGGTGCTTACAATTCTACACATGTTAAGAAGGGCAGACAAAAGTAGCCCCATTTCCGACGGTGACACCCGTTCACGAGCATGACGCATGATCCAGCCATTGCTTCGCTCAACCATATTCGAGGGAACGTAACAACCCGCACCACACGACACCACCACAGAAATGTTTAAAGAGAGCGTACAACTCGCGACTAATCTCAACGTAGGAGGCTAGTCAACCTCACATAATATCTCCTATATTATAGTGCATGTGCACTTTCTATACCTTAACTTCTAACACTTTCTATTACCTCCAGGCGTCTTCCTGCGCGAGGTGCTCGGCGCGCGTGTAGTGCGCGAGGCAGGCGTGCAGCGTGAGCGGCGCCACCGCGCCCGCCGCCGACACGTGCACCTCGCACGCCTCGCCCGACTCCCGGATTATAGTGTTCATAGTATACCTCCAGGCGTCTTCCTGCGCGAGGTGCTCGGCGCGCGTGTAGTGCGCGAGGCAGGCGTGCAGCGTGAGCGGCGCCACCGCGCCCGCCGCCGACACGTGCACCTCGCACGCCTCGCCCGACTCCCGGATTATAGTGTTCATAGTATACCTCCAGGCGTCTTCCTGCGCGAGGTGCTCGGCGCGCGTGTAGTGCGCGAGGCAGGCGTGCAGCGTGAGCGGCGCCACCGCGCCCGCCGCCGACACGTGCACCTCGCACGCCTCGCCCGACTCCCGGATTATAGTGTTCATAGTATACCTCCAGGCGTCTTCCTGCGCGAGGTGCTCGGCGCGCGTGTAGTGCGCGAGGCAGGCGTGCAGCGTGAGCGGCGCCACCGCGCCCGCCGCCGACACGTGCACCTCGCACGCCTCGCCCGACTCCCGGATTATAGTGTTCATAGTATACCTCCAGGCGTCTTCCTGCGCGAGGTGCTCGGCGCGCGTGTAGTGCGCGAGGCAGGCGTGCAGCGTGAGCGGCGCCACCGCGCCCGCCGCCGACACGTGCACCTCGCACGCCTCGCCCGACTCCCGGATTATAGTGTTCATAGTATACCTCCAGGCGTCTTCCTGCGCGAGGTGCTCGGCGCGCGTGTAGTGCGCGAGGCAGGCGTGCAGCGTGAGCGGCGCCACCGCGCCCGCCGCCGACACGTGCACCTCGCACGCCTCGCCCGACTCCCGGATTATAGTGTTCATAGTATACCTCCAGGCGTCTTCCTGCGCGAGGTGCTCGGCGCGCGTGTAGTGCGCGAGGCAGGCGTGCAGCGTGAGCGGCGCCACCGCGCCCGCCGCCGACACGTGCACCTCGCACGCCTCGCCCGACTCCCGGATTATAGTGTTCATAGTATATGTACCTCCAGGCGTCTTCCTGCGCGAGGTGCTCGGCGCGCGTGTAGTGCGCGAGGCAGGCGTGCAGCGTGAGCGGCGCCACCGCGCCCGCCGCCGACACGTGCACCTCGCACGCCTCGCCCGACTCCCGGATTATAGTGTTCATAGTATACCTCCAGGCGTCTTCCTGCGCGAGGTGCTCGGCGCGCGTGTAGTGCGCGAGGCAGGCGTGCAGCGTGAGCGGCGCCACCGCGCCCGCCGCCGACACGTGCACCTCGCACGCCTCGCCCGACTCCCGGATTATAGTGTTCATAGTATACCTCCAGGCGTCTTCCTGCGCGAGGTGCTCGGCGCGCGTGTAGTGCGCGAGGCAGGCGTGCAGCGTGAGCGGCGCCACCGCGCCCGCCGCCGACACGTGCACCTCGCACGCCTCGCCCGACTCCCGGATTATAGTGTTCATAGTATACCTCCAGGCGTCTTCCTGCGCGAGGTGCTCGGCGCGCGTGTAGTGCGCGAGGCAGGCGTGCAGCGTGAGCGGCGCCACCGCGCCCGCCGCCGACACGTGCACCTCGCACGCCTCGCCCGACTCCCGGATTATAGTGTTCATAGTATATGTACCTCCAGGCGTCTTCCTGCGCGAGGTGCTCGGCGCGCGTGTAGTGCGCGAGGCAGGCGTGCAGCGTGAGCGGCGCCACCGCGCCCGCCGCCGACACGTGCACCTCGCACGCCTCGCCCGACTCCCGGATTATAGTGTTCATAGTATACCTCCAGGCGTCTTCCTGCGCGAGGTGCTCGGCGCGCGTGTAGTGCGCGAGGCAGGCGTGCAGCGTGAGCGGCGCCACCGCGCCCGCCGCCGACACGTGCACCTCGCACGCCTCGCCCGACTCCCGGATTATAGTGTTCATAGTATACCTCCAGGCGTCTTCCTGCGCGAGGTGCTCGGCGCGCGTGTAGTGCGCGAGGCAGGCGTGCAGCGTGAGCGGCGCCACCGCGCCCGCCGCCGACACGTGCACCTCGCACGCCTCGCCCGACTCCCGGATTATAGTGTTCATAGTATACCTCCAGGCGTCTTCCTGCGCGAGGTGCTCGGCGCGCGTGTAGTGCGCGAGGCAGGCGTGCAGCGTGAGCGGCGCCACCGCGCCCGCCGCCGACACGTGCACCTCGCACGCCTCGCCCGACTCCCGGATTATAGTGTTCATAGTATACCTCCAGGCGTCTTCCTGCGCGAGGTGCTCGGCGCGCGTGTAGTGCGCGAGGCAGGCGTGCAGCGTGAGCGGCGCCACCGCGCCCGCCGCCGACACGTGCACTCGCACGCCTCGCCCGACTCCCGGATTATAGTGTTCATAGTATACCTCCAGGCGTCTTCCTGCGCGAGGTGCTCGGCGCGCGTGTAGTGCGCGAGGCAGGCGTGCAGCGTGAGCGGCGCCACCGCGCCCGCCGCCGACACGTGCACCTCGCACGCCTCGCCCGACTCCCGGATTATAGTGTTCATAGTATACCTCCAGGCGTCTTCCTGCGCGAGGTGCTCGGCGCGCGTGTAGTGCGCGAGGCAGGCGTGCAGCGTGAGCGGCACCACCGCGCCCGCCGCCGACACGTGCACCTCGCACGCCTCGCCCGACTCCCGGATTATAGTGTTCATAGTATACCTCCAGGCGTCTTCCTGCGCGAGGTGCTCGGCGCGCGTGTAGTGCGCGAGGCAGGCGTGCAGCGTGAGCGGCGCCACCGCGCCCGCCGCCGACACGTGCACCTCGCACGCCTCGCCCGACTCCCGGATTATAGTGTTCATAGTATACCTCCAGGCGTCTTCCTGCGCGAGGTGCTCGGCGCGCGTGTAGTGCGCGAGGCAGGCGTGCAGCGTGAGCGGCGCCACCGCGCCCGCCGCCGACACGTGCACCTCGCACGCCTCGCCCGACTCCCGGATTATAGTGTTCATAGTATACCTCCAGGCGTCTTCCTGCGCGAGGTGCTCGGCGCGCGTGTAGTGCGCGAGGCAGGCGTGCAGCGTGAGCGGCGCCACCGCGCCCGCCGCCGACACGTGCACCTCGCACGCCTCGCCCGACTCCCGGATTATAGTGTTCATAGTATACCTCCAGGCGTCTTCCTGCGCGAGGTGCTCGGCGCGCGTGTAGTGCGCGAGGCAGGCGTGCAGCGTGAGCGGCGCCACCGCGCCCGCCGCCGACACGTGCACCTCGCACGCCTCGCCCGACTCCCGGATTATAGTGTTCATAGTATACCTCCAGGCGTCTTCCTGCGCGAGGTGCTCGGCGCGCGTGTAGTGCGCGAGGCAGGCGTGCAGCGTGAGCGGCGCCACCGCGCCCGCCGCCGACACGTGCACTCGCACGCCTCGCCCGACTCCCGGATTATAGTGTTCATAGTATACCTCCAGGCGTCTTCCTGCGCGAGGTGCTCGGCGCGCGTGTAGTGCGCGAGGCAGGCGTGCAGCGTGAGCGGCGCCACCGCGCCCGCCGCCGACACGTGCACCTCGCACGCCTCGCCCGACTCCCGGATTATAGTGTTCATAGTATACCTCCAGGCGTCTTCCTGCGCGAGGTGCTCGGCGCGCGTGTAGTGCGCGAGGCAGGCGTGCAGCGTGAGCGGCGCCACCGCGCCCGCCGCCGACACGTGCACCTCGCACGCCTCGCCCGACTCCCGGATTATAGTGTTCATAGTATACCTCCAGGCGTCTTCCTGCGCGAGGTGCTCGGCGCGCGTGTAGTGCGCGAGGCAGGCGTGCAGCGTGAGCGGCGCCACCGCGCCCGCCGCCGACACGTGTGTGAAATGTATCAGTAAAACTACAGTGTTAGGCATGTACTGACTTTAATTGCATCACCTTCACTTTGTTGTCACTACATTCTATTTACCTACCCTCACATCTCCCCCCTCAAAATTAAAATAAAATTTTATATTACATTACCATATTACATTACCTACCTTCCTTTTCAAAAATTTAAATTGTACATTAGGGGAAAGGGGCCCAAAGCGGTTATGGTGCCCAAAGCGGATTTGTCTTTTTAAATGAACGCGCCAATAGTTAGGTGTATAAAAAGCGCGCGGGTACGATGCGCTCCCCCCGCTCCCCTTGGGGCATTCGTCCGACTCAGCAAGAACGTTTACACGAGTAGGTGCAGTAAAAAATCAAAATTGGGTGCATTTCGAAAAAAAACCGCGGTAAGTGTAGAGCGTTTTTTTTTAATTTACAGTTAAAATAAGCCCTGATCAATAAATTGATCTTGACTTTTGTGTATTTGACTATGATATGAAAGTGCCGACTTGTATGTACTCGTCTGATTTTGAAGTTATTTTTGATTGTGAAAATGAACAGTCTAAAAAGGCAAAGCGGTTCGGGCAAAGAGGTTACCTAACCGCTTTGCCCACGACTAGGGTGAAATGAGATCTGTTATATCAATTGTATGTATCCTTTTAGATGGTGAATAAATACTAACGAAAAACTGCTCAAGCTGCGTGGGACGAAAAGTCCATGGCCAGTGCTTTAAAGGAAGGCCATATTTTCATCATCATTATTAATTTTGAAGATTTCTTTTATTTTGCTGAAAGGAGAGATTGAATTTGCTCTTTTTTAAATTAAAATATTTAAATTGTGCGTTTTTTATTAAAACAATAAAGATTATATGACTTATTTTGCATTTCTTTGGTATGTCCGCTTTGCCCGATACCAAAAACCGCTTTAGGCCCCCCCTGAGGGCAAAGTGGTTTTTCTTTAAGTTTTATAAATTTCCTTGTAACTTTATTATTTATCAACCGATCTTTATCTGTTTTAACGAATTTATGCGCCATGAGACACACTATTCGTTTGTGTAAAAGTTAATATTAACATCGATTAACAAACTACTGTTTTTCAAACTCAATCTTAACGTATCCGCTTTGGGCCCCTTTCCCCTATATTTTGACATGTCCACACAACATCGCGATACATTACATTTGACATCAATTAAAATTATAAGAAGATACAATCAAAACAAATTTTATAATCAGTATACCTATTATGCCATCATTATACTTATATTATCATGGGTAGTAACATGCATTAAAGAAAATCTAGTTTTTTTTTTTTGCAGTAAATCAAATAGGTACTTAATTCAATAATCTAATTAAATCATAATGAATAATAAAATCAATTCAACATCTATACACTCATTTTATATCTTTGAATAACTTAACCATTTAATTATTATTATAAATTTAAGCCACATGCAATAAACACAAAACTTAGGTACATCATAATCATAATCCATAATAATGTTATTTACAGTGACTTACAAAAATAAAAATTTAAAATCACAATAATCATGCTAGGTTAGGTTGTATATCATATTACTTTTCAAACTTTCGCATCTTCTTGCAGGAACTGATGCTTACGTGAACCCCCATCTCTCAGGAGGCCTCACTATCCTGCCAGAACGAGTTACACGATAGTTACAATTATTATTCATACCTGTACATATGCTTTGAGTCTGATTAGGTTCTACTTGTACCCCTACATCACAGTTTATATCGTCATACTCAAAACCATAGTAAGGCGTGTCTTGTCTTTCTGACGAGTCTATTATAATATGTCGTCTATTACGAACTAATTTTTTCCCATTTAAGGTAGTCACTTCATAAGATCTATTCGCTAAAACTCGGCTAATTGTACCTGATATCCATTTTTTTATCCGCACATCATATATCCTTACTTTCTGTCCCTCATCTAATTGTTTTAAATTTTTTGCACTACGGTCATAGTAAAATTTTTGTTCTCTCTGTCTTTCTAATAATTTTGATTTTATATTCTGATGAACTTTTGGCTTCAGTAACTTTTTTGATGTCGGTAGAATACTTCTAAATTTCCTACTCTGTAACAACTCTGCTGGAGAAGGCAGTTCTGTTGACAGGGGAGTATTTAAATATTCTAATATCGCCAAGCGATAGTCCGAACCTTTTTCTCTAGTCTTAGTCATAATATGTTTTGCCGTCTGAATCATGCGTTCAACCTGTCCGTTCGATTGTGGGTAGTGAGGTGACGATGTAATGTGATTAAATTCCCATTCTAAAGCAAATTCTCTAAAACAATTCGAACTAAATTGGGGTCCTCCATCGGAAATTACTACCGTTGGAATTCCTTGGTGACAAAAAATGTTTTTTAAACAATTAACTACGTACGCGGAATCAGTTGACTGTAACTCAACTATCTCAAAAAATTTACTGTAGTAATCAACTATCATTAGGTAATTTAAACCCTTTAATTGAAACATGTCAATACCAACTTTGACCCATGGACTATCAGGAATTTCATGAGACTGCAATTTCTCTTTTTGATTTAATTTTTTATGCGTAAGACATATATCACAGTTATTTATTAAATTTTTTAAATCATTATTTATACCTGGCCAAAATATTGTCTCCCTAGCCCTCAATTTAGTCTTTTCCAATCCCATATGACCTATATGTATTCTACTTAACATCTCTTTTCTTACAGTTTTCGGTACCACTACCCTTTCACTCTTCCAGATCAATCCATAAGCAACCGATAAACTCTCTTTATAATTCCAATACGGTCTAACAAACTCCGCCACCTCACTTTTTTCCTTGGGCCAGCCTTTATTGATGTATTTTATTACCTGCTGTAGCTCGCTATCATTCTCGGTGGCTTTCTGTAAGGCCAGAAACTGCGCGTTCTCAAAGTATTGCGTGAGCGCCGATGCCGCATCGCGAGTGACGGCGCACACCTCGTCGTGCAGAGAGTCTCGACTCGAATGATGCGCCGCGGCCGCCCGCGCCGGTTCATACGCACGCGATAGTGCATCGGCAATATATAGGTGCTTACCCGGTTTGTAGATGAGTTTAAATGTATAACGTTGCAATCTTAACAACATCCTTTGTAAACGCGCAGGAGCATCTGTAATCGGCTTTTTAATAATACTTATTAGCGGCTTATGATCGCTTTCAATAGTTACATCTGCTTTTCCATAAATATACGCATAAAACTTCTCGCACGCAAACACACACGCATACAATTCCTTCTCAATTTGCGCGTATCTTTGTTCAGCCTTAGTTAATGCTTTGGACGCATAACACACCGGTAAACCATTTTGCATTAAACAAGCACCTAACCCACTCTTACTTGCATCTACCGATATTATAATCGGTTTGTTTCCGTCATAATACTGTAGAACTGGTTGACTAGATAAACAACGCTTAATATCTTGAAAACATTTGTCATGCCTCTCATTCCAGTGCCACTCGATTTCTTTTCGTAATAACTCTCTCAAAGGAAGAACCCTGTCCGATAGATTGGGAATAAAACTACCTATATAATTAACTAAGCCCAAAAATCTTTCTACGTCTTTTTTATCTTTAGGCGTTGGCATATTTGTAATAGCCGTAATATGACTATCGTCTGGATACAGTCCATTTTTTGTTATTCTATGCCCTAAGTATTTTATTTCTTCCAATCCAAATCTACACTTATTTTTATTTAGTTTTAAATTAATTTTTTTACATCTTTCTAATACTTTCCTTAACCTTTCATCGTGCTCTTCTTTATTACTACCATATATTAGTAAGTCATCGATGTACATGCATACTCCCTCTAGGTCATCAAAATTTTCTGTCATTTTTTTATGAAATACTTCCGACGCTGAACAAATTCCAAATGGCATTCTTAAGAACTTGTACCTCCCAAATGGAGTATTAAATGTACAGTACGAACTACTTACAGAATCTAAAGAAATATTCCAAAAGCCTGATGAAGCGTCTAGAGTACTAAAATATTTAGCTCCCGTTAATCTCGATAAGATTTCATCTAAGGTTGGCAGTCTAAAATGTTCCCGTTTAATCGCCTGATTCAACTCCTTGGGATCCAAGCAAATTCGTAAGTCCCCATTAGGTTTTTTGACTACCGTAATACTGCTAACCCAGTCCGATGGACCCTCAACTTTAGCAATAATATTCTGCGATTCCATTTCAGCTAATTTTTTCTTCACATCCTCCCTAATAGCAAACGGTAACTTTCTAGGCGCATGTACAACAGGAATAGCATTTTCCTTTAAATGTATTTTATATTGTCCCGGTAGGCACCCGAGACCATGAAATACGTCCTCATATTTCTTTATAAAATCCGGAACACAATCATTACTTTGTATCGACATGACACGCCTAACTAAGTCTAATTCTGTGCACGCATAACGTCCTAATATTGGTACAGATTGAACATCAGCTATTTTAAACTCGAGCATAAAATTTTTTCCTTTATGAATTACATTTAAATATATTTTTCCTACGACGTCTATGCTTGCACCAGAATACCCTTTCAATTTTGTATTCGTTTTCAACAAACAATCTTGCGAAATATTCAATTTTCTCAAATATTCTAACGGTAAAATATTCACATCCGCTCCTGTATCTAATTTAAATTTAATCCAAGTTTCACATATTTTTAAGCTAAAATTCCAATCGCTACTATTATCTACTGAACAAATTACCTGTTCGTCCGATTCCTCAATATAATGCACTCCACATACGCGGGCAAAGTGGTTCATTCTCGAACACCGTACACATCTTCGGCCATACGCCGGACACTCAAATTTTTTATGCACACTTCCACAATATTTACACATGATACTCGAACCCGGGGCCGAATGCCGCTGGCTCGCGTTGTATCCACTGGCCGCGAGGGGGCGCCCGCGCTGAGCGCGCGTCGCCGAGCCCCGGTCGCCTCGCCCCGCGCCCCGTCGCTCCGCCGCCGTGCCTGCGTCGAATACCTCGCTCCGTGACGTCGCCGCTCGCGCTCGTGATGACGTCACTTTAGATCTCAATACTGCAACTTCTTTTGATTGATTTACTTGATGTGCGTAATATGTCTCATCTCTTTCAGGCTTAATCTTTTCGGAATATTTTTTAGATGCAACCGCCGCTCGACAAATGTCCATAGCTTTTTTCAATGACAAGTCATCCTCTCTCAGCAAGCGTTCACGTATTGCCGGATTTGAAACGCCACACACCAATCGATCTTTGATTAGTTCGTCGTGTAAGTCTCGAAATTCGCATGTTTGAGCTAACTTTCCTAACTCAAAAACATACTGCTCGATTGATTCGTTCTCACGTTGATCTCGAATAAAAAATTTATAACGCTCGACTGTTAATTTTCGTTTCGTTTGAAATTGTTCATCTAATTTCTTCCATATGTTTTCAAGGGTTGTACATTTTTCCGGCAAACTATCCAAAATATCGCAACACTGCTCACCCAGTACATGTAACAGTATATTCACTTGAATTTCCTCTGGTTTCGTATGTATTTCGCACGCTTTGCTGTACACTTCATAACTTCGCTTCCACTTTGTCCATCTTTCATTAAGGCTCCAGGCGTCCGATGCATTTTTGTCAAAACGAAACGAGGACGGCGGTGATAAAACACTTTCCATATTTTCACTAATTACCACTATACTTCTTTATTTTAAGTTAATTCCGGCTGCGCCATGTGAAATGTATCAGTAAAACTACAGTGTTAGGCATGTACTGACTTTAATTGCATCACCTTCACTTTGTTGTCACTACATTCTATTTACCTACCCTCACATCTCCCCCCTCAAAATTAAAATAAAATTTTATATTACATTACCATATTACATTACCTACCTTCCTTTTCAAAAATTTAAATTGTACATTATATTTTGACATGTCCACACAACATCGCGATACATTACATTTGACATCAATTAAAATTATAAGAAGATACAATCAAAACAAATTTTATAATCAGTATACCTATTATGCCATCATTATACTTATATTATCATGGGTAGTAACATGCATTAAAGAAAATCTAGTTTTTTTTTTTTGCAGTAAATCAAATAGGTACTTAATTCAATAATCTAATTAAATCATAATGAATAATAAAATCAATTCAACATCTATACACTCATTTTATATCTTTGAATAACTTAACCATTTAATTATTATTATAAATTTAAGCCACATGCAATAAACACAAAACTTAGGTACATCATAATCATAATCCATAATAATGTTATTTACAGTGACTTACAAAAATAAAAATTTAAAATCACAATAATCATGCTAGGTTAGGTTGTATATCATATTACTTTTCAAACTTTCGCATCTTCTTGCAGGAACTGATGCTTACGTGAACCCCCATCTCTCAGGAGGCCTCACTATCCTGCCAGAACGAGTTACACGATAGTTACAATTATTATTCATACCTGTACATATGCTTTGAGTCTGATTAGGTTCTACTTGTACCCCTACATCACAGTTTATATCGTCATACTCAAAACCATAGTAAGGCGTGTCTTGTCTTTCTGACGAGTCTATTATAATATGTCGTCTATTACGAACTAATTTTTTCCCATTTAAGGTAGTCACTTCATAAGATCTATTCGCTAAAACTCGGCTAATTGTACCTGATATCCATTTTTTTATCCGCACATCATATATCCTTACTTTCTGTCCCTCATCTAATTGTTTTAAATTTTTTGCACTACGGTCATAGTAAAATTTTTGTTCTCTCTGTCTTTCTAATAATTTTGATTTTATATTCTGATGAACTTTTGGCTTCAGTAACTTTTTTGATGTCGGTAGAATACTTCTAAATTTCCTACTCTGTAACAACTCTGCTGGAGAAGGCAGTTCTGTTGACAGGGGAGTATTTAAATATTCTAATATCGCCAAGCGATAGTCCGAACCTTTTTCTCTAGTCTTAGTCATAATATGTTTTGCCGTCTGAATCATGCGTTCAACCTGTCCGTTCGATTGTGGGTAGTGAGGTGACGATGTAATGTGATTAAATTCCCATTCTAAAGCAAATTCTCTAAAACAATTCGAACTAAATTGGGGTCCTCCATCGGAAATTACTACCGTTGGAATTCCTTGGTGACAAAAAATGTTTTTTAAACAATTAACTACGTACGCGGAATCAGTTGACTGTAACTCAACTATCTCAAAAAATTTACTGTAGTAATCAACTATCATTAGGTAATTTAAACCCTTTAATTGAAACATGTCAATACCAACTTTGACCCATGGACTATCAGGAATTTCATGAGACTGCAATTTCTCTTTTTGATTTAATTTTTTATGCGTAAGACATATATCACAGTTATTTATTAAATTTTTTAAATCATTATTTATACCTGGCCAAAATATTGTCTCCCTAGCCCTCAATTTAGTCTTTTCCAATCCCATATGACCTATATGTATTCTACTTAACATCTCTTTTCTTACAGTTTTCGGTACCACTACCCTTTCACTCTTCCAGATCAATCCATAAGCAACCGATAAACTCTCTTTATAATTCCAATACGGTCTAACAAACTCCGCCACCTCACTTTTTTCCTTGGGCCAGCCTTTATTGATGTATTTTATTACCTGCTGTAGCTCGCTATCATTCTCGGTGGCTTTCTGTAAGGCCAGAAACTGCGCGTTCTCAAAGTATTGCGTGAGCGCCGATGCCGCATCGCGAGTGACGGCGCACACCTCGTCGTGCAGAGAGTCTCGACTCGAATGATGCGCCGCGGCCGCCCGCGCCGGTTCATACGCACGCGATAGTGCATCGGCAATATATAGGTGCTTACCCGGTTTGTAGATGAGTTTAAATGTATAACGTTGCAATCTTAACAACATCCTTTGTAAACGCGCAGGAGCATCTGTAATCGGCTTTTTAATAATACTTATTAGCGGCTTATGATCGCTTTCAATAGTTACATCTGCTTTTCCATAAATATACGCATAAAACTTCTCGCACGCAAACACACACGCATACAATTCCTTCTCAATTTGCGCGTATCTTTGTTCAGCCTTAGTTAATGCTTTGGACGCATAACACACCGGTAAACCATTTTGCATTAAACAAGCACCTAACCCACTCTTACTTGCATCTACCGATATTATAATCGGTTTGTTTCCGTCATAATACTGTAGAACTGGTTGACTAGATAAACAACGCTTAATATCTTGAAAACATTTGTCATGCCTCTCATTCCAGTGCCACTCGATTTCTTTTCGTAATAACTCTCTCAAAGGAAGAACCCTGTCCGATAGATTGGGAATAAAACTACCTATATAATTAACTAAGCCCAAAAATCTTTCTACGTCTTTTTTATCTTTAGGCGTTGGCATATTTGTAATAGCCGTAATATGACTATCGTCTGGATACAGTCCATTTTTTGTTATTCTATGCCCTAAGTATTTTATTTCTTCCAATCCAAATCTACACTTATTTTTATTTAGTTTTAAATTAATTTTTTTACATCTTTCTAATACTTTCCTTAACCTTTCATCGTGCTCTTCTTTATTACTACCATATATTAGTAAGTCATCGATGTACATGCATACTCCCTCTAGGTCATCAAAATTTTCTGTCATTTTTTTATGAAATACTTCCGACGCTGAACAAATTCCAAATGGCATTCTTAAGAACTTGTACCTCCCAAATGGAGTATTAAATGTACAGTACGAACTACTTACAGAATCTAAAGAAATATTCCAAAAGCCTGATGAAGCGTCTAGAGTACTAAAATATTTAGCTCCCGTTAATCTCGATAAGATTTCATCTAAGGTTGGCAGTCTAAAATGTTCCCGTTTAATCGCCTGATTCAACTCCTTGGGATCCAAGCAAATTCGTAAGTCCCCATTAGGTTTTTTGACTACCGTAATACTGCTAACCCAGTCCGATGGACCCTCAACTTTAGCAATAATATTCTGCGATTCCATTTCAGCTAATTTTTTCTTCACATCCTCCCTAATAGCAAACGGTAACTTTCTAGGCGCATGTACAACAGGAATAGCATTTTCCTTTAAATGTATTTTATATTGTCCCGGTAGGCACCCGAGACCATGAAATACGTCCTCATATTTCTTTATAAAATCCGGAACACAATCATTACTTTGTATCGACATGACACGCCTAACTAAGTCTAATTCTGTGCACGCATAACGTCCTAATATTGGTACAGATTGAACATCAGCTATTTTAAACTCGAGCATAAAATTTTTTCCTTTATGAATTACATTTAAATATATTTTTCCTACGACGTCTATGCTTGCACCAGAATACCCTTTCAATTTTGTATTCGTTTTCAACAAACAATCTTGCGAAATATTCAATTTTCTCAAATATTCTAACGGTAAAATATTCACATCCGCTCCTGTATCTAATTTAAATTTAATCCAAGTTTCACATATTTTTAAGCTAAAATTCCAATCGCTACTATTATCTACTGAACAAATTACCTGTTCGTCCGATTCCTCAATATAATGCACTCCACATACGCGGGCAAAGTGGTTCATTCTCGAACACCGTACACATCTTCGGCCATACGCCGGACACTCAAATTTTTTATGCACACTTCCACAATATTTACACATGATACTCGAACCCGGGGCCGAATGCCGCTGGCTCGCGTTGTATCCACTGGCCGCGAGGGGGCGCCCGCGCTGAGCGCGCGTCGCCGAGCCCCGGTCGCCTCGCCCCGCGCCCCGTCGCTCCGCCGCCGTGCCTGCGTCGAATACCTCGCTCCGTGACGTCGCCGCTCGCGCTCGTGATGACGTCACTTTAGATCTCAATACTGCAACTTCTTTTGATTGATTTACTTGATGTGCGTAATATGTCTCATCTCTTTCAGGCTTAATCTTTTCGGAATATTTTTTAGATGCAACCGCCGCTCGACAAATGTCCATAGCTTTTTTCAATGACAAGTCATCCTCTCTCAGCAAGCGTTCACGTATTGCCGGATTTGAAACGCCACACACCAATCGATCTTTGATTAGTTCGTCGTGTAAGTCTCGAAATTCGCATGTTTGAGCTAACTTTCCTAACTCAAAAACATACTGCTCGATTGATTCGTTCTCACGTTGATCTCGAATAAAAAATTTATAACGCTCGACTGTTAATTTTCGTTTCGTTTGAAATTGTTCATCTAATTTCTTCCATATGTTTTCAAGGGTTGTACATTTTTCCGGCAAACTATCCAAAATATCGCAACACTGCTCACCCAGTACATGTAACAGTATATTCACTTGAATTTCCTCTGGTTTCGTATGTATTTCGCACGCTTTGCTGTACACTTCATAACTTCGCTTCCACTTTGTCCATCTTTCATTAAGGCTCCAGGCGTCCGATGCATTTTTGTCAAAACGAAACGAGGACGGCGGTGATAAAACACTTTCCATATTTTCACTAATTACCACTATACTTCTTTATTTTAAGTTAATTCCGGCTGCGCCATGTGAAATGTATCAGTAAAACTACAGTGTTAGGCATGTACTGACTTTAATTGCATCACCTTCACTTTGTTGTCACTACATTCTATTTACCTACCCTCACAACGTGCACCTCGCACGCCTCGCCCGACTCCCGGATTATAGTGTTCATAGTATACCTCCAGGCGTCTTCCTGCGCGAGGTGCTCGGCGCGCGTGTAGTGCGCGAGGCAGGCGTGCAGCGTGAGCGGCGCCACCGCGCCCGCCGCCGACACGTGCACCTCGCACGCCTCGCCCGACTCCCGGATTATAGTGTTCATAGTATACCTCCAGGCGTCTTCCTGCGCGAGGTGCTCGGCGCGCGTGTAGTGCGCGAGGCAGGCGTGCAGCGTGAGCGGCGCCACCGCGCCCGCCGCCGACACGTGCACCTCGCACGCCTCGCCCGACTCCCGGATTATAGTGTTCATAGTATACCTCCAGGCGTCTTCCTGCGCGAGGTGCTCGGCGCGCGTGTAGTGCGCGAGGCAGGCGTGCAGCGTGAGCGGCGCCACCGCGCCCGCCGCCGACACGTGCACCTCGCACGCCTCGCCCGACTCCCGGATTATAGTGTTCATAGTATACCTCCAGGCGTCTTCCTGCGCGAGGTGCTCGGCGCGCGTGTAGTGCGCGAGGCAGGCGTGCAGCGTGAGCGGCGCCACCGCGCCCGCCGCCGACACGTGCACCTCGCACGCCTCGCCCGACTCCCGGATTATAGTGTTCATAGTATACCTCCAGGCGTCTTCCTGCGCGAGGTGCTCGGCGCGCGTGTAGTGCGCGAGGCAGGCGTGCAGCGTGAGCGGCGCCACCGCGCCCGCCGCCGACACGTGCACCTCGCACGCCTCGCCCGACTCCCGGATTATAGTGTTCATAGTATACCTCCAGGCGTCTTCCTGCGCGAGGTGCTCGGCGCGCGTGTAGTGCGCGAGGCAGGCGTGCAACGTGAGCGGCGCCACCGCGCCCGCCGCCGACACGTGCACCTCGCACGCCTCGCCCGACTCCCGGATTATAGTGTTCATAGTATACCTCCAGGCGTCTTCCTGCGCGAGGTGCTCGGCGCGCGTGTAGTGCGCGAGGCAGGCGTGCAGCGTGAGCGGCGCCACCGCGCCCGCCGCCGACACGTGCACCTCGCACGCCTCGCCCGACTCCCGGATTATAGTGTTCATAGTATACCTCCAGGCGTCTTCCTGCGCGAGGTGCTCGGCGCGCGTGTAGTGCGCGAGGCAGGCGTGCAGCGTGAGCGGCGCCACCGCGCCCGCCGCCGACACGTGCACCTCGCACGCCTCGCCCGACTCCCGGATTATAGTGTTCATAGTATACCTCCAGGCGTCTTCCTGCGCGAGGTGCTCGGCGCGCGTGTAGTGCGCGAGGCAGGCGTGCAGCGTGAGCGGCGCCACCGCGCCCGCCGCCGACACGTGCACCTCGCACGCCTCGCCCGACTCCCGGATTATAGTGTTCATAGTATACCTCCAGGCGTCTTCCTGCGCGAGGTGCTCGGCGCGCGTGTAGTGCGCGAGGCAGGCGTGCAGCGTGAGCGGCGCCACCGCGCCCGCCGCCGACACGTGCACTCGCACGCCTCGCCCGACTCCCGGATTATAGTGTTCATAGTATACCTCCAGGCGTCTTCCTGCGCGAGGTGCTCGGCGCGCGTGTAGTGCGCGAGGCAGGCGTGCAGCGTGAGCGGCGCCACCGCGCCCGCCGCCGACACGTGCACCTCGCACGCCTCGCCCGACTCCCGGATTATAGTGTTCATAGTATACCTCCAGGCGTCTTCCTGCGCGAGGTGCTCGGCGCGCGTGTAGTGCGCGAGGCAGGCGTGCAGCGTGAGCGGCGCCACCGCGCCCGCCGCCGACACGTGCACCTCGCACGCCTCGCCCGACTCCCGGATTATAGTGTTCATAGTATACCTCCAGGCGTCTTCCTGCGCGAGGTGCTCGGCGCGCGTGTAGTGCGCGAGGCAGGCGTGCAGCGTGAGCGGCGCCACCGCGCCCGCCGCCGACACGTGCACCTCGCACGCCTCGCCCGACTCCCGGATTATAGTGTTCATAGTATACCTCCAGGCGTCTTCCTGCGCGAGGTGCTCGGCGCGCGTGTAGTGCGCGAGGCAGGCGTGCAGCGTGAGCGGCGCCACCGCGCCCGCCGCCGACACGTGCACCTCGCACGCCTCGCCCGACTCCCGGATTATAGTGTTCATAGTATACCTCCAGGCGTCTTCCTGCGCGAGGTGCTCGGCGCGCGTGTAGTGCGCGAGGCAGGCGTGCAGCGTGAGCGGCGCCACCGCGCCCGCCGCCGACACGTGCACCTCGCACGCCTCGCCCGACTCCCGGATTATAGTGTTCATAGTATACCTCCAGGCGTCTTCCTGCGCGAGGTGCTCGGCGCGCGTGTAGTGCGCGAGGCAGGCGTGCAGCGTGAGCGGCGCCACCGCGCCCGCCGCCGACACGTGCACTCGCACGCCTCGCCCGACTCCCGGATTATAGTGTTCATAGTATACCTCCAGGCGTCTTCCTGCGCGAGGTGCTCGGCGCGCGTGTAGTGCGCGAGGCAGGCGTGCAGCGTGAGCGGCGCCACCGCGCCCGCCGCCGACACGTGCACCTCGCACGCCTCGCCCGACTCCCGGATTATAGTGTTCATAGTATACCTCCAGGCGTCTTCCTGCGCGAGGTGCTCGGCGCGCGTGTAGTGCGCGAGGCAGGCGTGCAGCGTGAGCGGCGCCACCGCGCCCGCCGCCGACACGTGCACCTCGCACGCCTCGCCCGACTCCCGGATTATAGTGTTCATAGTATACCTCCAGGCGTCTTCCTGCGCGAGGTGCTCGGCGCGCGTGTAGTGCGCGAGGCAGGCGTGCAGCGTGAGCGGCGCCACCGCGCCCGCCGCCGACACGTGCACCTCGCACGCCTCGCCCGACTCCCGGATTATAGTGTTCATAGTATACCTCCAGGCGTCTTCCTGCGCGAGGTGCTCGGCGCGCGTGTAGTGCGCGAGGCAGGCGTGCAGCGTGAGCGGCGCCACCGCGCCCGCCGCCGACACGTGCACCTCGCACGCCTCGCCCGACTCCCGGATTATAGTGTTCATAGTATACCTCCAGGCGTCTTCCTGCGCGAGGTGCTCGGCGCGCGTGTAGTGCGCGAGGCAGGCGTGCAGCGTGAGCGGCGCCACCGCGCCCGCCGCCGACACGTGCACCTCGCACGCCTCGCCCGACTCCCGGATTATAGTGTTCATAGTATACCTCCAGGCGTCTTCCTGCGCGAGGTGCTCGGCGCGCGTGTAGTGCGCGAGGCAGGCGTGCAGCGTGAGCGGCGCCACCGCGCCCGCCGCCGACACGTGCACCTCGCACGCCTCGCCCGACTCCCGGATTATAGTGTTCATAGTATACCTCCAGGCGTCTTCCTGCGCGAGGTGCTCGGCGCGCGTGTAGTGCGCGAGGCAGGCGTGCAGCGTGAGCGGCGCCACCGCGCCCGCCGCCGACACGTGCACCTCGCACGCCTCGCCCGACTCCCGGATTATACTGCGGCAACAACCCACCGTCACTTTGCAGTTACCCATTATATACAAACACCATTTATGAAGTGAAAACTTCTTTAGGCGCATTGAGCACTTTTTGGGTGAACAAGAATCATGGAACTCGCGTCATCGTCACCGAACGTTATCCAAGAGCTATATGTATAAGGTTTAAACTTTAATCCTTGATCACTTCTATCGGCAATCCCAAAGACTGTCTCGCATTTTTTTTCACCGTCAGTACTAGCGATCGCTCGCGGTTACATTCGCATTGCATAGAAATTCCCTATTCCGTGACAGTTTTGAAAAAACCAACCTTATATTTATTGTCTTTATAGAGAGGACGCCTGCCGTCGCCAGGCAGGTGATCAGTCCTAGTCGTCGTCGTCTCAACCAATAGACGTCCACTTGCAAGAGACCTATGTCCAGACATATGTCTCTTGCAAGGATCGCCACAGAACACGATCTTGTGCCACCTGATTCCAGCGGTTGCCAGCGACTCGCTTGAGATCGTCTGTCCTACGCTTCGTTTACTGGTGCGATGTCGCCATTCAAGCACCTTGGGACCCCAACATCCATCAGTTCTAAGAGCAATGTGCTCCGTCCATCGCCACTTCAGTTTCGCGACTCGATGAGCTATGTCGGTAACTCTGGTTCTCCTTCGAATCTCCTCATGACTAATTTGATCCCGCAGGGATACTCCGAGCATATCTCTCTCCATCGCCCGCTGAGTGACCCTGAGCCTTCTTATGAGGCCCATTGTTAGCGACAGCGATCAGTCCTACGAGTATATAAAGACCATTTCACCAGTTCCCAATCCAACCTATTTATTATATAATATTATTTTCTTCGTCATAATCGATAATCGAAAACTTCTGATTCATTCACCAACTAGATCACACACATGTTTAACCACAAGCACATCTCCAAACCTGTCTATTTATCGGGGCTAAGTTTAAGAGGAATGCAGTGTTCAAACAAGCTTTACGAGCACGAAGAACCCAATGTTTTAAAAAACAATTATTGTAAAAAACAATTGTTATTAATTAAATAAAAAATAAATTTATAAAATCTGATGAAAACTGATGCTGTGCTAAGATGAATTGCTTTTGTCTAGAAGATGGTTCACTCTCTGTTCACTAGTGTTTTAAAGATATCCAGGTTGTACACAAACTTGTTTTGCTATAATCCGCTAAAATAAAAATGTATTTTTCAATACAGTTGTTTAACATGGCGTACTTTCAGAGGCTATAGTTATGATTCGAAAATTAAATCTTTTGCACAGGCATGTTTTGTTTTACGCGGTCGTGACTTTTGTTTTACGAGCTCGATCATTTTGTTTTGCAGTTTATTTTTTTTATAAGTCAATTTAAAAAGTTTAGTAGCAAGGAGTTTTCATACATAGAATAAAATCGGATAGATTTTATACGAGAAAAAATTAATAAATGCGTACGTCTTAGCATTGAATTCTCAAAATTCTTTTAAATGTTTGTTTATTATAATTAATTATATATTTAATTACCATTTTTAATTTAATTATTTTCACATTTACATATCTCAGAAATCGAATAGGCTGTATTACGCGTAGACCGTTGCCTAGTTTCGTTTTAAAATGTCCAGTTGCTAAAACGCGCCATTTTCTGAAAGTTTTCATTTTTTGTGTGATAAATTGATTATTTTTTGTAAATATGAGTTCAAGTACAAGTGATATTATGGAATTAACTCCACCTGATATTTTATCTGGGGCAAAAATTACGCAAGATGGAATTTTGCCCCCAAGATTCCGACAAAGATAGGTACGTACGTAGGTATGTATGTTGAAATAAACATTTGATTCTTCGATTTGTTTTTTTACTATTTCCCACAACTGTATTGAAAAACGTCGTGTGATACACGGGTGTATCGGTTATTGCAAACTCGTGACATTAAAAACCCTCACCTTCGGTTCGGGCTTATTAATGACAGCTCGTTTGCAAAAACCAACATTCCACCCTTGTATCACAATGTACTATGGTACAACATTCACCTGTCCCTGTGCGCCGGGTCCCAGAGCAGCTCGAGTCGGAGGTGGGGATATTTGTCGTGTGCACACAACGCTTGCTCTACATCCAATGCGAACAGTGGGTGCGGTAGCTGAAACAAATTGTATCATTATACAAAATAGTCTGTCAGTAGTGCGCATCAAACTTGACTATAGCTAAGCCATTACAAACGTGCAAACTGAGTCATAAATCATTTTTATCGGACCTCTCGCTCGCGCTTACAGGTCTTATAGAACTGGTACCTGATGCTCTGGTGCTGTGCTACTGCTATGTAACATGTACGTACCTCTGGTTGCAAGTAGGCGGGGTCCCTGGGGCGGTGCGCCTCCGCGATGCGCGCGCGGAAGATGTCGCTCCCCTGCGCGGCCTCCAGCACGCGCTCCGCCACCACCTGGCACATCTCCTTCAGCATCAGCTTCTGCAGGTCCTATGTAACATGTACGTACCTCTGGTTGCAAGTAGGCGGGGTCCCTGGGGCGGTGCGCCTCCGCGATGCGCGCGCGGAAGATGTCGCTCCCCTGCGCGGCCTCCAGCACGCGCTCCGCCACCACCTGGCACATCTCCTTCAGCATCAGCTTCTGCAGGTCCTATGTAACATGTACGTACCTCTGGTTGCAAGTAGGCGGGGTCCCTGGGGCGGTGCGCCTCCGCGATGCGCGCGCGGAAGATGTCGCTCCCCTGCGCGGCCTCCAGCACGCGCTCCGCCACCACCTGGCACATCTCCTTCAGCATCAGCTTCTGCAGGTCCTATGTAACATGTACGTACCTCTGGTTGCAAGTAGGCGGGGTCCCTGGGGCGGTGCGCCTCCGCGATGCGCGCGCGGAAGATGTCGCTCCCCTGCGCGGCCTCCAGCACGCGCTCCGCCACCACCTGGCACATCTCCTTCAGCATCAGCTTCTGCAGGTCCTATGTAACATGTACGTACCTCTGGTTGCAAGTAGGCGGGGTCCCTGGGGCGGTGCGCCTCCGCGATGCGCGCGCGGAAGATGTCGCTCCCCTGCGCGGCCTCCAGCACGCGCTCCGCCACCACCTGGCACATCTCCTTCAGCATCAGCTTCTGCAGGTCCTATGTAACATGTACGTACCTCTGGTTGCAAGTAGGCGGGGTCCCTGGGGCGGTGCGCCTCCGCGATGCGCGCGCGGAAGATGTCGCTCCCCTGCGCGGCCTCCAGCACGCGCTCCGCCACCACCTGGCACATCTCCTTCAGCATCAGCTTCTGCAGGTCCTATGTAACATGTACGTACCTCTGGTTGCAAGTAGGCGGGGTCCCTGGGGCGGTGCGCCTCCGCGATGCGCGCGCGGAAGATGTCGCTCCCCTGCGCGGCCTCCAGCACGCGCTCCGCCACCACCTGGCACATCTCCTTCAGCATCAGCTTCTGCAGGTCCTATGTAACATGTACGTACCTCTGGTTGCAAGTAGGCGGGGTCCCTGGGGCGGTGCGCCTCCGCGATGCGCGCGCGGAAGATGTCGCTCCCCTGCGCGGCCTCCAGCACGCGCTCCGCCACCACCTGGCACATCTCCTTCAGCATCAGCTTCTGCAGGTCCTATGTAACATGTACGTACCTCTGGTTGCAAGTAGGCGGGGTCCCTGGGGCGGTGCGCCTCCGCGATGCGCGCGCGGAAGATGTCGCTCCCCTGCGCGGCCTCCAGCACGCGCTCCGCCACCACCTGGCACATCTCCTTCAGCATCAGCTTCTGCAGGTCCTATGTAACATGTACGTACCTCTGGTTGCAAGTAGGCGGGGTCCCTGGGGCGGTGCGCCTCCGCGATGCGCGCGCGGAAGATGTCGCTCCCCTGCGCGGCCTCCAGCACGCGCTCCGCCACCACCTGGCACATCTCCTTCAGCATCAGCTTCTGCAGGTCCTATGTAACATGTACGTACCTCTGGTTGCAAGTAGGCGGGGTCCCTGGGGCGGTGCGCCTCCGCGATGCGCGCGCGGAAGATGTCGCTCCCCTGCGCGGCCTCCAGCACGCGCTCCGCCACCACCTGGCACATCTCCTTCAGCATCAGCTTCTGCAGGTCCTATGTAACATGTACGTACCTCTGGTTGCAAGTAGGCGGGGTCCCTGGGGCGGTGCGCCTCCGCGATGCGCGCGCGGAAGATGTCGCTCCCCTGCGCGGCCTCCAGCACGCGCTCCGCCACCACCTGGCACATCTCCTTCAGCATCAGCTTCTGCAGGTCCTCGTACGAGATCTCGCGCGGCACTTGCATCGCGTACGGCGAACCTGATACGATATGAGAACAGACAAGTACTGTCCTGTCCAAACACTAAAGCGCAGGCCACATTCGGAGCGAAATGAAGCGAAACAAGGATCGTTTCGCTTCGCTCATATCGCTACCGCGTCTTTTCTTATTACGGTTCACACCGCGAACTACAGAATTGAACGAAGGCAGCGACGCGAACTTGTCAGCTTTCATAGTCTAGCGACATGTAGATACCTACTAGGGGAACATTTCATACACCCTGAGGAGGCTATTTTCATTCCAGCCAAAAAGTTGCTGCTTTTCCTGGCGGCAACTAACATTGACGGGGAATTGTAAATCGTGGCGAGCACAATAGATCGGCGACGGTCAAAGTGCTACAGGGGCTCAAGAACCTGCATAGCCGCAACAACAACAAGAAAGAAGAAGACATGTAGATATCAATGAATTTTGATCGCGGATGTCGATCCGGCCAGGCGATTCAGAACACTTCGATTACGGTTCGATTCGGTTTCGGTTTCGACAACTACCCTGTCGATACGGTTATCCTGAATTGAAAATACATCTTATCGTACGATAACTTACCGAATCGTTCGACAATTACGTTATCGAAGTGTTCTGAATCGCCGTTCGGCCTGCTGTATTATTTTCGTATTTTCCTGATTATTAGACAAGTCAATCAACAAATCGAAGTGTTCTGAATCGCCCCGATTCAATCGCAGATTGACTATGCATACCACACTATGTTATACAAACCGAAGCGGTCCCCATCGAGCATGTTGACCCACAACACCAGCAAGTACGGAGTGGTGGGCGGCTGCAGTATAGGCGGCGCTTCGAGGCAGTACAGCGCGCCCAGCTCTATGCCTGCCGGCTCCCAGCTCGCGCGGCCCGTGCACCAGCCTGCGAACAACAGCTGAGCTTATTCTATGTCATAGATAAATAGTAAAAAAATTCATCATAAACATTTTTTAACATACTCCAAAATATCCAACGAGTCATGCGCATTGCATCATGATGATGATTAGATAAGCTATAATTTAGGAAACTGACTTTGTCTAGCAGTCTCAGAGAAATCGGTGTACCAATCAAAAATATTTGTGATTATATATGTATACATTTACGTGTATAACTTCGTACATAACAATAGTAACTAGGTGTGTTATATACTAAAACCTTCCTGAAAGTATTTAGATTACGATAGTGAAAAAAATCATCAAAATCGGTTGATTTTTTTTTTAAATAATCGCAAACATACATAAATAAGGGTCGAATACAGAACATTGTTTTTTGAAATCGGTTAAAAAAAAGGAAATAACAAAAAAAGAGATAAGAGAGTAAGTAGGATCACATAATAATAATGTCCTCCTGACCGAATTTCGGCCACGGCGGCCAATCTCAACCGAGGCAGAGACTAGCCATCTGCGCAGGAGATATTATAGTGCACAAGTGTGTGCGCATACACAGGTGCACTCTCTATTCCCTCACTCTCATAGTCCGATGGGACGCCAATGCGACACGACCGGAGAGAGATTAGGCGCAGGACCGACGGCTTTACGTGCTCTCCGAGGCACGGGGGTGTATCTAACACCGCCAACTTCCAACTCCGGGCTGGCACTCAGAATTTCTTGACAGAAAAACCCAATACCTCATATTTTTTTTTTGGCCTGACCCGAGAATCGAACCCAGGACCTCGTGATCCACAGTCGAACGTGCTGACCGCTAGACCAACGAGGCAGTAGGATCACATATCACATAATAAGACTTCAAATCAACTAACCATACTCGTTGATCTCAGCCAGTATGATGTGGTCGCGATCGACGCCGGTGTCGCCGTGCAGCGCCGTGCGCAGCTCGTCCATGGTGGAGTTCGGAGGCAGCTCCACGCCGATGCGCACTTGCCGAGGTTGCTGATTTACATATACCACCTAAAACAAACACACATACATCACGTCTCCATTTACCATTTTCCCTGTTATGTTGATGTTTATCTGACCCTGTTTGTTTGCTCTCATACATATTTATAAACGAGCTGGAAACATATTTATAAATTAGTTAGCATGGGTTTGTTTTTTTTTTGTCTATGTCTATCTGTATTATAATTACTGGCCCTAATATTAGCAGTTTTTTTTTTATATTAATTGCGGGCAAACGAGCAAGCGGGTCACCTGATGTTAAGTGATTACCGCCGCCCATGAACATTTGCAGTACCAGAGGAAACACTAATGCGTTGCCGGCTTTTAAGGAGTTTGTTGATCCGCCCCTTGAACAACACTATGTCGAAGCAATGTGGAAACACCTCCAAAGGGAGTTGGTTCCATAATTGTTGAGTGCGCGGAAGGAATAACCTCGCGCAACGCTTGGTTGAAGTATGCAGATGTTTTTTTTTTTTTGCAAAAACTCTTAATAGTTCTGAGACAGTCTGAATACAAACAGACAGACAGTCGTAAAAATGTGATGTTGGGTTAATCTACTCTTCAAACAATCACATGAGCGTAATACGAGAAAGTTATTTCGAAATCGCAGGCAGACACTTCAATTTTATATATTTGAATAGATTAAGGGCCCGTTTCACCACCTTCTGATAAGTATCAGATTTAAAACTTTGTCTTTGTCACTTGACATAAAGTAAGAAAGTAACAAAACTTACGTTTAGGCCATCCAACACTTATCAGAAGGTGGTGGAAACAGGCTGTTAATGTGGCCGATTCTGTTGTACACAATCTCTAAATCTAAACTAAAATGACAGGTCTAAATATATTCCTGTCTCTTTCACAATCCTCCCTGCTGAAGGGGATAGCACTAGTTTTAAATCTGTCAATTTAATTTAGGTTTAGAGATTGTGTACAACAGAATTAGCCACATTGTCTATTTAACTTACATTGACAGGCAAAGGGGATGGTTGAGCTGTGGCTGGTTTAGAGGGCAGCTGCACGCTCACACAGTGAAATGGGTCAAACGTACATGAAGTACGCTCGCATTTTGCACATGTTAACGCAGACCTGTAAAATAAATATTTATTGGTATTCTAGAAAAGAAATAGCAGCAGGCTTTAGTTTGCAGAAATCCACGGAACACAAGAAACAACAAAGTTATTATAATAAATAGTATTTACCTATACTGTGCTTGAAAAACAGCCTGAACAAAAGAACTATTCCTTCGAGCATGATTAGCCAGTGTTTCAGCTGCGACTATTTCATCTGACTTACCTACTGTATTCTGAAACAATATATTTTAAGTTATAGTACAAAACATTGAAAACCCAAATGTATATTCTTTTGGGGGCTGTTGCAACACCTTCTTTTAAGTGTTGGATAGCTTATTCACATCATTTTGTCTTTGTCACTTGACATAAAGTGAGAAAGTGACAAAAGTTATGTTTAAGCTATCTGACACTTATCAGAAGGTGGTGAAACAGGCCCTTAAACATTTTTCATTTATTGATAGCTACACTGAAAATATATCTTTACTTGGAATGATATATTACACATTTATTTTTTTAGTGGGACACTGGACCAATACAGTAAACTGTAAACAAAGGGACTTCACCAATGTGTATTTCCATTTATGCTAATCCATTCAATTAGGAAATACAGTTACTCATTCATTGGCCCAGAGTACATGCATAGTGTATGCAGATTAGTAAAAAATTATCATACTTTAATAGTTTTGTATTTTTTCTTTGTAGCTGTATTTAGATCCTCGTGAACTTTGTCTAGCAGCCAAAATAGAAACTCTTGCGCATCGTGCTGACTGTTTCCCCTGTACTGGTTACCATGCCTTTCCACAGCTGCCTGAAATTTAACAAGTAAATTCAACATTTGTCACAAGCTTTTTTGACGTGATAACATCTAATAGAATAGAATAGAATAGAAAAGTTTTTTATTCAAATAAACTTTTACAAGTGCTTTTGAATCGTCGATTGAGTCTACTACTAATAAATGGATGAACGCCGGCTGCACGCACGAAAAAGCATGACTCATTGTCACGTTCTGAGCATGCAAGCGAGAGCGCGGAACAAGCGATAGAGGCACGAGATCGACCTATATATGTGTTCTATAATGTTATCTTATGACGTTATCACGTAAAATTATCGTTCATAAACCGACTTTACAAACAACCAATTTTTTTTAGGAAAAATTAAACCAACTTCGGTCCAGCAATCTCAGAGAAATTGGTGCACCAAATACCAATCAAAAATATTAAGAACGATAACTAGGTGTGTTATATACTAAAACATTCCTGAAAGTATGCAGATTATGATAGTGAAAAATCATCAAAATCGATTCATTGATTTTTGAAATAATCTCGAATATACATACATATGGCTTGAATACAGAACAACAATGGCAACAATCCATGCTAACCAAAGGAATTTTTTTATAATAGCGCCATATTTTTAAAAACCTGTGGGAACTCTTTGATTTTCTGGGATAATAAGTTTCCCATGTTCATCTTCAGAATGCTAGCCTATTATGCTATTGTTGAAATCGGTTGAGCCGTAACAAGGTATTTTAGCATTTTCGCGATGATGTTAGTGTAGATTATTATCTACTTCCTTCCTCCTACACAATTGCAAATGGATTATTGTGTTTTAGATATTATTCAATTTCATGAGCCAGGAAGCTTCTGCTTATCATTTTAAATTTATTTGTAATAACTATGTATTAAATAATTTTTTTAACCAGTATTTAATAAATCCTTTTTAAATTTCTTGATGACCTCTCTGGCACAATGGTGAGTGCTGTAGTATTTTAAAGTGGGTGAACTGGGGTGCAATTCCCAGTAGAGTTCTCTCAAAGAAGACTAGCCAACTACACAGGAGATATTATGGTGCGCCAATGTGTGAAAAACACAATATGTTCACTGTATTCCTTCAATTTCATAGTCAGATTGGACACCAATGAGACACAGCTAGAGAGAGATATGAGGCAAGATGGAGGCTGTGGCAGTCCCATAGTATTATCCTTACTAATATTATAAACGTGAAAGTTTGTAAACATGGATGTATGTTTGTTACTCTTTCACACAACTACTGACCCGATTTGGCTGAAATTTAAAAAATACATAGCTTATAACCTGGAATAAGACATAGGCTACTTTTTATCTTGGAAAAATTCATAGTTCCCGCGGGATTTTGGAAAAACTGAAATTTGCTATAGCAATCTACAGCTACAGCTATAAGTAGATTAATATAGCAAACTTCCTTGTAAGTAGGTATAAAGGTTGGAAAAGGGAGCGGGAATGGGAATGGGAAATCTACGATTCCCTCAAGATGTGTGAAGAACCAAAATTCACACCGACAAAGCTAGGGGTAAAACCTAGTAGGGGTGCTAGCCAGGTAACCTCCAAGTGTGCCTGGGTGCTGCTGGTCCTCTTGGATACGTCCGAGGGGAAGAGCAGTATTTGGGCCGGTGCACCCCGGTAACATGGTTAATAATTTCGGGGATATTGTTAGCCATGGCCAATGACCTGGCGGAGGGAGGTTTCTCCGCGTGTCCCTCTGATTAGCAGAGGGCACTGCGGATGAAACTGGGGGTGAGACACCCCGGGGCGGGGGGCAGCGATGCCCATCGCGGGAGGAAGAAAACCTCGTTAAAAAATTACGGGAGGGCGCGAGCCTCTGGAGGGACAGCCCAGAGGCGAGCGGGAGCCCCAGCTGGGGCGGCTGCCGGACACCTGGGATGCATACTTTGGGTTCCCCAGGCGTCCAGCACACAGCATGAGGGTCATGCCGTGGTGGTTTTAGTGGGTATACCCGTTGGAGTCCCACATAACCTTCGTTCTGCCGCATTCGGCCGCAGAACGGGGGTACCTATAAAAGGTTTCCACCACGTCAAAAAAAAAAAAAAAAAAAAAAAAAAAGGGGTAAAACCTAGTAAAATAATATTAGTAAAAAAGAATATAGACTGTTCAAACCTTAAAAGCTGTGCTCATGTCTGGTGTGTACCTACAAGACCATAGAGCCTTTAGAAGACCTGCTAACTGTTCCGTCACCTCGCCACGGGTACCATACTTCTTAGAATTAATCTTGTTCCTCTTTTGTAAATCAATCTGAAAGAAAAAATTTTGTATGAATCTATCTATCTATACTAATATTAAAGAGGCTTGTCCTGACTGATCGTCAATGCACAGCCTAAATCACTGAAGCTAGAAACTTAAAATTTTCACAGTAGCTTGCTTTTATGACGTAGGCGCACAATAACAAAGGATTATTGGAAATTCCACCTCTAAGGGGGTTAAATAAGGGATGAAAGTTTTCATGAAAGTCTGTCATTTTTCAAGTTATATCAATGAAAATCGGTATTTGGGCTTTCGATAAATAATAAAAAATATGTGTTGAAACACATATTTTTTAATATTTATCGATTTTATTGGAAATTAATATTTTTGGAAATTCCACCTCTAAGGGGGTTAAATAGGGGATGAAAGTTTGTATGAGAGTCGGCCATTTTTAAAGTTATATCAATGAAAATCAGTATTTGTATTGTCGGTTAGAAATAAAGCATTATGTGTTTTAGGAAGTTCGTAAAATCCACTTCCAAGTGGGTTAAATAGGGAATTAGATTTATAAGAATCCAAGTGGATGAAGTTGCTGGCATCAGCTAGTAATAATATAAAGAGGCTTGTCCTGACTGATCATCAATGCACAGCCTAAACCACTGAAGTTAGAAACGTGAAATTTTCACAGTAGCTTGCTTTTATACACACTAAGAAAGGATTATTGGAAATTGGTTAAATAGGGGATAGGAATTTGTATGAGTCATTTCGTTCGTCATTTTTTAAGTTATATCAATTAAAATCTGTATTTGTATTGTCGTTTAAAAATAAAGAGTTGTGTTTCAGGAATTTTGAAAATTCCACCACCAAGTGGGTTAAATAGGGGATGAGATTTATAAGAATTCAAGTGTACGAAGTTGCTGGAATCAGCACTATACAATAGAAGTAAATCAAGTATCAACACATTGAGCATCTTACTTACATAACAGTAACAGTGCATAAGCAAATAAAAATAAATTGTTATGTAAGTTTTTCTGAGAAACTCAACATTACTATAATTAAATCAGGCAATCCTAATCAAATCATTTGCATTGATATAACTCAAGACTTATTAACATTATAATAATAATTAAATTAGATAAACTATTTTTTCAAAATAATATTGTTTAGGGTCTGCCCATATTTATTGAAGCATGTAATATTGCCTATATTTTGTCGAGAAAAGGTATATATAAACTTAAGGATGAAAATAACATTGCTGGACAACACATTGCGATGGCAGCCAAAGGGAAAACAGGGACTTGTTGATTGTATTGATACAATGCAGATAGTAGCCAATCACCAATGTTACTTGTTCAGAGAAAGTGACTACCAAACAGCTATATGAAAGTTATGTGGTGAACTGGACTCAAGCGTCACAGGTTTACTTTTAGGTTGTCATAAATAATAATTATCACCATTACCTTATATACTTGTAAAATTGACATTAAAAGTATAAACAGCATACCAAATTTTAATAAAGATACTTGATTTAGCCAATTCTGCATCAATAAATATGGGGAGACCCTTAACCTAAGTCAGCTGACCTTATAATGTTCTAATACAAAATATTCTGCAATGACATCAGTATGGGATAGGCACTGTAGCACAGCATTCATGTAGCAAGTGTTGCCATGGTTTTTGATGCCTGTAGCTGCTGGAATGGTGCCCGGAGGCCATGGCGGCTCTCCACTGCACGGAACACGGTCACCGTTCGTGGTAGCTGGACCAGATTTAACCTGTGAACCAAGTACCCACAAGTTGACCCTGCTACTCAAAAATCTACATATTGATTATGACATTCATGTCAGTACTTACACCAGATACGTTCACGGTGCTCATGTGTTGCGCGATCTTATTTAAAAATATCTTCCATGACGGCCTTCTGAACAACTTCCTTTCCAGGCCACCTTCATCTTTTTGCGTACCGTTTATCACAGAACTCGCGCTTGATGGCTTATTATCATTCTCGGCGGCCCTACTTTTGCTTGAACTGGGCTTCGATGTCCCAAAGGGGTTGCGAGGCAAGGTAAAAGTACGTTTTAATCGGGATCCTTCTACCTGTTTTGGTGTCATGTTCGCTTCCGATACTTCATTTATTAGTTCACTTTCAGAACATGATTTTAAAACTGATGATAAATTATTCGTAGACATAATAAAAGTTAAATTGAAACTATCCTACAAACAATACATTTCATTAAGCTAGAAAAAACCAATTAGAAAACATTGATATGCTACTGACATATGCGCCATTGTGCCACAGAATACAATTTATCCACAGACGTATAAAGAGAAGCAGACCTAACATAACAAAAAAATTGGCGTGCCAATTACGCCTACATACAAATTTCACACACACATTGACAGTAAACAGGGCCGAACTCATGCAAGCGAGGGTGAGGAACTGAACTCGTAACGCGGAATCAGACTTAGGCGTCGTCGCCGTATTAGAAAGCGATTCATCGCGCGGTTGATTTTGTATCTATAATCGCGCGAACATTGAGATTATTATTCGAGTCACTAGGCCCTTGAAAGTATAGTCAAATAACACTATTGCCAGATTAGTATAGATAGTAAAGCGTAGCGTAGTGACTGACCTGCAGGCCTATAATTATTAAGTATCTGTGATATGAAATTTATTGTAGATACTAATCATTAATCTGTGATGAAATTAATTTGAAAACTACGGTAAAGTGGCATCAAATTGTTAAACCCTTATTTTACATTCTGTAACCTTAATTTCCAACTGGGATGCAGTTCATCATCATCAGATGTTACACAATGTAAAATGATGGTTTGATAATTATTTGATGGGCACATTTTCATAGGTTCTAACGTTTTCGTTACCACTGAGATACAGAATAGGCCTGCTGATTTATGATTCGCTTCGTGCTTTATGTTATGACGTGACACTTCACTCGAATGAAATAGGTAGGTAGTTAAACTAGTGAAACGCTAGTTTGTAAACTATTTATCAAACTAACTTTTTACTAGTTTAACTACCTACCTATTTCATTCGACCTACCTTACCTATGTAAAATGAGTAAAATAAATAAAAACAAACAAAAGTTTCAATTATTTATTTTTAAACAAAACTAAGTATTTTCTTAATAATTTCATTCCGATAGATTGCTTTGCTTTGCATTATGCTTCATTCTTAAATCAAAATAAAATTTAACAATCACCTTAATCATTATTTGCAAATGATTGAAATCATGTTCATCATTGGTCTTAAACTCACTACAATTATTCGATAAATCAGCTATATACATTATCATGCTATTATAACTTATATATTTTCCTTTAATCATTTTCAAAACTTCTTCACACGATTGAATTATTTTAATCAAACCATTCGATGGGTAAATCAAATCTCTCCTGTCCTTTTTGTTGTCCACTAAATGTGCTTTAAAATGCTTAGAACATAGTACACTCGATGATTTGGGATGCCAATTTTTTTTATTCATGTTAGTCAACCAGGCATTTCTTAGTTTTCGTCCTTTGGGAACCTGAAAAATGATTTCATTTTTATAATTTGTCCGTACCTACTTTTATCTAATCAACCTTCAAAATATACCTACTAAACAAACCTTGAGCCTGAATACGGCCCTGTAAAATTGCACAAGTATATGAAACATCAAACGAGATCAGAGTATTAAATTATTGATAAATATTGCAACAGGGATCTACTAGAACCAAAATTACTATAACTATTTACGAGTTTTGGACATATAATAAATAGGTACTGCTTCTAAAATGCCGAACGATTATTATTAATCTCACAGTAACCATGTAAACAAATTACGAGACTATGGCACATGAAAACTTACCGATAACAATTAATTTCAGGTGTTTTCCTTTATGAAGAATTGCTGCACAGAGGTGCACTACACTTAACCATTTTATTTTAGTATTCTTGGATCTTAAGACTTGATTTTAATGCAAAAATAAAATAATAAACAACTCGCAGGATAAGATCTTGTTTTTGACATCATTTGACATATTGCACCGCCATCATGCTAAGCTGTGCTTAGCAAGATGGCGGTTTGCCTCAAGACCTATTTTTTCTATGAGTGCGTAAGTGTTGCAACAACAGAAAAAAAAGAGATAGAGTATTATATTTTTGTTTGGAGAGAAACAAGCGAAGATATTATTTATTCTTTTAGATATTGTAGTTGTGAAGATTATGTTAGGTCTGCTTCTCTTTATACGTCTGTGAATTTATCGTAGATAGTTAGATACTAATCATTAATCTGTGATACAACCAACATTGTGCTGACCACAGACGTGTCTAGGGATGGAAAAATAATCGATTTTTAGGGTTCCGTACCCGAAGGGTAAAAAACGGAGCCCTATTAATGTCACTCGGCTGTCTGTCTGTCTGTCTATCTGTCTGTCTGTCTGTCTGTCCGTCTGTCCGCCGGTCACAGGTCTCTAGCTCGCAGACGAAATGAGTTACAAACCTGAAATTTTGGTATTTAGTGTAAAACGTTAACCCAAAATCAAATATTGAATTAGAAATTGAATTAAATTATTTTTCAGGGGGGCTCCCATACATGAAAAAGGAGCCGGAAAAAAAAATTTTTTCTTTACCCTAGCTTGTGGGGTATCATTGTTTAGAGCTCATTAAGTAGAGTACAAATATATATTTTTTTAATTTTTATCTCAAAAAATAAGGGAATGGGAGGCCATCAAAGTTGTCAGTTTTAGACCATTTTTGTGACGGGGGCTATCTCAAAAACTAAACTAGTTGGGAATATGATATTTCAGTATATTATGTACTATATGCTCTATTTAAACAACAAATACTGAAAACAACGATTTATTAAATAGTTTATAAGCTGTGACCAAAATAAACGAACATTTTTTTGGGTTTTTCTTTCACGGTTTGTTGCGATGTCTAGCTCGGAAATTAAATATTTCTTAGACCCAAAATATTATATTGTTCATAATTATGTACGGAACCCTGAAAGAGCGAGGCCCGACTCGCACTTGGCTGATTTTATTAATGTTAATAGATTATTTTTTATTTTAATCCGTTTTTATAATAGTAAAAATCGATTTTTGATAAATCGATTATGTAAATTACAGGTTTTAATTGATTTTTGTTTTGTATTTTAGTTTTTAGACCAAAAGGATGTCATTTTTTATTTATTAATTATACAAGTTTTATTTTAAATTTCTTCTAGTCCAATGTAATTATGGTACTGTACATTAGTGGCATATATATTATATATATTAGTGTATCAGTATATATATATGCACCAGAATGCGAATAAAAAGTAGACTTGCAGGGCGATTCAGAACATTTCGATGTACGGTTCGATTTGGTTTCGGTTTTGACAACTACCCTGTCGATATGGTTATTCTGAATTACCTTATCGAAGTGTTCCGCATCACTTTAGTGTATTATTTTCGTATTATTCTGATTTTTAGACAAACCAATAAACAATAATAATTATTTTGTTATTTTCATAATCATTATTCATCTCCAATTTCAAAATAATGTCCACAGACCAGCATGGCGATTCAGAACACTTCGATACCTAACGTACAGTCCATACCATATCCCAATGCAGTATTTGTAAACAGAAATGGCGTCGGATCACGTGATCATATTTGTCATTGTACTCATAGTGATGGGAAGCAGAAGCAGGCAGATTGTGAATGGACGATTGAATGAATACATTCTTAAATCGATTATCGAAATAGAGTGATTTTAAAAACAACCTTCTATCGTTGAAAACGATATTATTTAAACCTTTGAAATCAGATACTATATTTAATATTACTAGCTTTGTAGCAAGTTTTGCTACATGATGTTTTATCTGGTTATATCTGATTTAAAATAACATAAAGCTTTTTATAAAAATATATATGAATTGATGACAATAGCCAAAAATTACCTAAAGAGTAAGAAATAGTTTTATTTGAGGGAGGGGGAGTGCTCATCCAAAAAAAATCCAAAAATCCAACAAACAAGCCAAGTCGTTGAAAATAAAAACTAAAGAGCATCAGAGAACACTCGCCACGTACTACATCAAGAGAAGCAGCGAAACGAATGACCCCGCAACACCCGAATCAAACGATCAGACCAGTGCAGTGCGAGCGAGACAGTTGACCACGCAACGGAAAGCGGCGGTGAAATGACAGCGCGGCGCATCGGCACACGGCACTGGCACCACAAACCGAAGACGACCGAAAGTATCGTTCGCTCGCTCGCTCCCTCTTGGTATCGATGAAATTTGATATGATGATAGTTAAACGTTGGAAAGGACGCCAATGTCCTTCCCAACGCTTATTTATACTTAGTTTAGGTATCACGCAAGCGAAGCCACGGACGTCTACTAGTTAAAAATTTATATGAGTAGAAGTCGATTCGTTAAATAGGCAGCAAATATTATCATTATGGTATCGTTACTGAGTATCTCTATACGCAGACTTCCAGCTGGTACCTAATTTTGGCAAATTCCACAGTCGAATCGATGCTAAAAAAACAATGCCGGCATCGGATGCGCCTTACTTAATAACGATAACAAAATTAAACGAGAGAAATTAAAGAGACACAGACAATACATTGACCTTTACAAAAATTACTTCCGATTTTACCCGAATTTTAGGATCGATTAAACTCGTTCTTACTCGTTCATAACATTCACTCTATGGTTCACTTTTCGTTTTCAGCACTAGGCATTTAGTCTATATCTTATGTCAAACTCCATAGTAGATCAATACTCTGTGGTTTTATTTTACGATTGTGGACTAGATTTTTGTTAAAATATTTACGTAAACTGCTAAAAATGAATTGGTTTTGTGTGTAATATAAACTTAACAAGTTTTACTTTGGGAAAAAAGATCATTGTGAGTGATTTGTTATAAGCAACAATGAAAATATTGTACGCAAAAGTGAAATGTCGTGACGAGTATGGTATGTTTACTTTAACTGCATTGGCTTATGTGATTGACTGTAATTATCAATTGATTCGGTAAGTTATCGTACGTTAAGATATATTTTCAATTCAGAATAACCGTATTGACGGGGTAGTTATCAAAACCGAAACCGAATCGAACCGTACTCGAAGTTTTCTGAATCGCCCTGCTGATACAATAATGTACCTATTTAAAGGTGTTTAATATATGTCGCCAGTGATGACCAGAGATGGACCAGCGGACGACATCAGAAGGCTATTCTAGTAGTATCATTACTCATTATCAGGGTAGATCGAATTACATTGCTGTGGGCGTCACATGGGTACGGGCCTAATTGAAAAGCCGTCTCATTAACTGACACACTAACTGACTAACTTTGCCCTACCTAGTCGGTACACCACCTCCCCTTTACCGAACCATCGCCAGCCAATCTAATCTAAGCTACACGACACACATCGCACGATACGACCTACTTTGTACAACACAACCTATATAACACAGTACACCGCACGAACGAAGCAGCGCTCTCGTCGAGAGCCCAGATCGGAATGTGTCACACGCGCCACCGCTCTCTCTCTCTTACAATAAAATGTTGGTAGTGGGAATGACGTAATGGCGCAACGCTAGGACCATTCACACTACAATATCAACGAGCCGACACGGCCATACTGACATTCGCACGTCCCCGTGCGACTGCCAGCGTCCAAGGATGTCTACAAAGAACAACACACAGGTGAAGTACACCTCTAAATACGCTCGCCCATCCCTGACACTTCACTGCTTCTAGGTCACCTCCGTCTGTCATGCATCAATTGTCAATCATCACACCAGCTGTCAATCGCATCAACCAACCACCACCTCATGTGATGACGTACAACAGACCCAACCCAACCATCTGTCAATTGCTAGTCATCACCTCAGCTGTCAATCACAATACACATCTGGAAGGAGTGTGTCCTTTCAACCACCTCCCTTGAGTCTGGCCCGGACGACACTTCCTTACCAGGATAGACTCAGGAACTTAATATAACACCCAACCAGTCAGTACTTCAATCTGTCAATTGTCAGTCATCACTTCAGCTGTCAATCGCAATACACATCTGGAAGGAGTGTGTCCCTTCAACCAACTCCTACGAGTCTGGCCCGGACGACACTTTCTTACCAGGATCGACTCAGGAACTTACTATAACACAACATCTGGAAGGAGTGTGTCCCTTCAACCAACTCCCACGAGTCTGGCCCGGACGACACTCTTACCAGGATAGACTCAGTAACTTACTATAACACAACATCTGGAAGGAGTGTGTCCCTTCAACCAACTTCTACGAGTCTGGCCCGGACGACACTCTTACCAGGATAGACTCCGGAACTCATCTGGGAGGCACTAGTGAATCCTTTCAATCAACACAAATAGTGTGTATGACCCGGATGTCACCACCAAAGCCCAGGATAGACAACATGAAACACACACAACTAGTCAGCGCCCTTCCCACTTGTAACACACGTTTACACGCTGCCACGAATGAAGTGATCCGGAACCTCGACCCGCATGAGTCAGTTCCTTAGACCATTCACTCATCACCTAGCTCACACCAACAACGAACGTCACACGTTCACACACTGCCGTAAATGAAGTGATCCGGAACCTCAACCCGCATGAGCCAGTTCCTTAGACCATTCACTCACCATCTAGCTCACACCAACAACGAACGTCACACGTTCACACACTGCCGTAAATGAAGTGATCTGGAACCTCAACCCGCATGAGCCAGCTCCTTAGACTATTCACTCGCCCTCCAATAACAAAGGCCAAAGTCATTGTCATAGTCAAAATAATAATCACAGTCTCTGCTCAAGATCTGCTCAAGAACGTCGACCCATATATAGGCCAGTCCATTTAATTAACTACATCACACACGCACTCGTCATTTTCCCTGCCAAGTCCCGAAAATGGCAACACTTATCTGATTAGGGTGCAATTGCTATCGCAAACCCTCAATCAAATATCACGGTTAAAGTTACTTTTACAATTACAGTTTCAAACTAAAATGAATCTACCACTGGTTCGGAATGCCGCAACCTAGCGAGAAGAACCAGTAAGAAACTCGGCGGCGTCTAACTTTTTAACATAACTGATCAAAAACTACTTCCCGTAAACGCAATCCTATTTCTTTAGTTCCAATCGTGCAAACCATTTATCATTTATCATATCATCATCTTGATGAACCATTTTAAGAACTACAACCTCTTTACGGCTTTATCACAACCACGTTTCGAACTTGCTTACTTTTGAACATCGATGAAGGTACCTGGACAACAGAATTTGGTTAGCAACCAAAACCATTTGTCAAACTAATCACTCATCTCAATAGCGGGTATTTAATTATTCTGCGAGTATTTGTAGAACTTTACTTTCAATTAATCACGATTTTTTTTTTTTTGGTTTTTTTTTTGTTAGTTGGTTTTTGTTATCAGCTTAGCGCTGTCCGTTGTTATCGACATACAGCTCGCCAGCCTTCACGGCCAACCCTGACATTCGATCGTCCTCGAGCGACTATTAATTATCCTCAGCAATCGGTATACCCGAGATCGCCAGCCCTACTTCAAAAAGCCCTCAAAAACTTAGGCAGCCCGCCAGGCCCCTGAAACTATCTCGGTTTCTAATCTAAACACTAGTTATAGTTAACACCACATAAACGCGCAATTTGATCCGATACAATCGGTAACAGTGTGGCCGATCAATTCTCGGAAACCCACACACAATCGCTCAGTACCGTCACGCTTTTATTTACTAAAAATTCCTAGAAAAAGGTGAACAATTGAGTTCACATTTCCATTTGGGTCGGTTACCCGCATATAACATCTCGCTAATTTTATCACGAACCACCTGCCGTAAATCAAAGGCGGTGCATATGACGCTAAACCGTTTTACGAGGATTCAACTAAACTAATCTTAAGTTTTCCGGTTGTGACCCTTAAACGCGGTAATCCGTTAATCGAGAAATCCGAGTTTTCGTTAAGCAATGACAATAGTCGCGGTTTATCCTCATCTGGTATATCCGTATCAATATCCGAAAACTATTTTACACATTGAAATAGAAAAAGTATCCGCAGTCATTGCACAACCTGCCTTTAAAATATCACGACTTAACGCAAAAACTCATCTAATATAACGTCAAACAAAAATTTGTAAAGTGGGTGTGTCCATCAATTAAAAATTTCACATAAAATTTGCAAGGTACTATTAACACTTGAACTCTCAATACCGGTAATTCAATTTTATTATAACTCACACCCGATAGCCTATTCGCAATACTTTCTTTAACGAGACGAATCGCGGCACCGAAATCTTAACAAAATGAAAACGACCCGCGTCGCGCACACAACACCGGTTCTACAAGGCTTTTGTGCCACGAAGGAGACCGACAAACGCAAATGCAGTTAAAGGCTCCGGCTCATCAATTCGCCCTTCAGATCCCACTTCTGATGTCGCCAGTGATGACCAGAGATGGACCAGCGGACGACATCAGAAGGCTATTCTAGTAGTATCATTACTCATTATCAGGGTAGATCGAATTACATTGCTGTGGGCGTCACATGGGTACGGGCCTAATTGAAAAGCCGTCTCATTAACTGACACACTAACTGACTAACTTTGCCCTACCTAGTCGGTACACCACCTCCCCTTTACCGAACCATCGCCAGCCAATCTAATCTAAGCTACACGACACACATCGCACGATACGACCTACTTTGTACAACACAACCTATATAACACAGTACACCGCACGAACGAAGCAGCGCTCTCGTCGAGAGCCCAGATCGGAATGTGTCACACGCGCCACCGCTCTCTCTCTCTTACAATAAAATGTTGGTAGTGGGAATGACGTAATGGCGCAACGCTAGGACCATTCACACTACAATATCAACGAGCCGACATATACTTTAGTTGTTTTGTTTTTCTTTTTTGTACATATTATTATGATTGTGTACAGATGTGTGTTTAGTGTGCATATACGATTTACTAAATAATATCGACATTTTTAAAACTAATGTTTTGACTGATATTTTTAATGAATTGTGATTTTTTATACTTAAGTATAATTTTATTTGATTGTTATTGTGATAAGTTGATAATACTAAAGGGTATTAATCTCTTAAATTTATAACTATTTATCTAGGAAAGCAGTCATTTTTAGGGTTCCGTACCTCAAAAGGTAAAAAAGGAACCCTTATAAGATCACTTTCTTGTCCGTCTGTCCTTGTGTTACCACCAATTTTCTCAGGAAGGGGCAAACCGAGCAAGTTGAAAATAATACCAGATACTGAGGTCTATAATCTCTATTAAGTGTGTAAAAATCAAGGTCCTGAGTCAACATAATGAAAAAATATGGACAATTTTCGCGAAAACCTGTAAGTACCAAAACCTTTTACCTTAATTTTCAAATTTTTTATTTTTTGGGAATTTTCCCTTTACTTGTGCTGTAAGATCTTACTTTTAACCAAAATGGAAAATTCTAGGCCGACCGGAAGTACCCTATATGTTTTGGGTCAAAAACTTATAATATGGTAGTTCCCATTGACATAGAATTACGAAATTTGGCAAAAATACAGGTCTTGCAGTACAAATAAAGGAAAAATTCCAGAAAATAAAAAAAGTTGGAAATTAAAGGATGTCTCCACACATACATAGTAAAGCCAATTAAGATAGACCTCTGAGTTGTATGGACAATCATACAGTTTAAAGGCCTAGCTTAATTGGTTTCTCAAATAAGGTAAATAACTAAAATTGTGCTATGGAAAAGAAGAAAGGAAAGGAAAAAGAGTCACGCGTTTCTCCGAGAAGATTTCAGATTGTACTAAGTAAAATCTGTAGTATACTTATACTACAGGAGTAAGGAACCGTCGGTGCGCGAGTCTGACTCCCACTTGGCTGGTTTTATTTCGAATAATAGATATAATCGATTTTTTCGCTCAATGTCCATCCATTGGTCCATCCCTAGCTGAGTCCTCATGTCATTTGTTTTGGCTTTTTGCTTTATAGTGCGACCAACCTTTCTGTGAAATGCACTGAGCAATTAATAGTAGTGGAGGAGCCATACCTACTTTAAAAATGTGTCAAAAATACACTCACACACGCAGAATCCGAAAACATAAAATGGCACGTGTTCATTGTGATGTCTCAAGTTGTGCGTGTGTGAGTGTTCATGTATACATTTTAGGGAGGCCATTTTTTGTTTTAAGTCTGCCGCAAACTGTTTTATTATTATGTCAAAAATGTAATGTTGTCTCTTTCACACTTATGAAAATTTTGATAAGCTTGAGCTATTTTCCGATCTACTATTTTCTATAGGACATTATGCCAACTCTATTTATTATTATTATCTCTATGCTACGTACGAATTTACGAAATTATAAAGTTGGTATTATTGGTAGGTAGGTACAGTGTAACCAATCTATCTGTGAACTGAGCACTAAGCAATTAATAGTAGTGGAGGAGCCATACCTACTTTAAAAACGTGTCAAAACTACACAGTACACTCACACACGCACAAACCCATAACATAAAATGGCGCGTGTTCATTGTGATATCTCAAGTTGTGCGTGTGTGAGTGTCCATGTATACATTTTAGGGAGGCCATCTTTTGTCATGAGTCTGCCTCAAACTGTTTTATTATTATGTCAAAAATGTAATGTTGTCTAAGAAAGAAAGAGAAAAGAAAGAAAACAATTTTATTTAGGACCTTAAAAGAAAAGTTAAAAAACATGCTAAAAACAACAAAATTTAAAAAATAATATTAAAAAAATAATAATTATTATTAGTGTTGTGGTCCCAAATTGGTCACCACTCATGAAAATTTTGATAAGGTTGAGCTATTTTCCGATCCACTATTTTCTATAGGACATTAGGCCGGCACCTCTATATTATTATTATTATCTCTATGGAACTGAGGGAGGTCGTTACTTTAGTGTTGTCATACAATCGTTTTTTCGACAAAACGGAAATACCATAGCAGTACTTACGAAGTGCGGCAAGTCATCCACGACCAGTAATCCCAATGTGGGACTCACTGCGACTCATTGCATCACATGCAGTCCCGCCAAAACGCATTACTATATTATCGTCACTTTAATGTTTATATTTTACATATTACGTAGGTACATTGATGATGATGATAGCACTGACCTGTACCGGCAGATACTTGCTTTTATATTTGATAATATGAAGAAGCTGTGATAGCCTAGTGGTTAGGACGACCGACTTCTAATCGGAGGTCGTGGGTTCGATCCCGGGCACGCACCTCTAACTTTTCGGAGTTATGTGCGTTTTAAGTATTTAAATATCACTTGCTTTAACGGTGAAGGAAAACATCGTGAGGAAACCTGCATGCCTGAGAGTTCTCCATAACGTTCTCAAAGGTGTGTGAAGTCTGCCAATCCGCTTGGCCAGCGTGGTAGACTATGGCCAAAACCCTTCTCACTCTGAGAGGAGACCCGTGCTCTGTAGTGAGCCGGTAATGGGTTGATCATGATGAATATGAATTATATGGAATGATCAGAGCCTGATGCTGTCCTTCAAAAAATGTCTTTAACTTCAGAATTCTATTCCGGGCATAACTTTTAATATTTTATGGTATCGTTAAAGCTAATAAATAATAACGAATGAGGAGATTCTTTAATAATTTCCGAAAAGATTTTTCATAGTATAATTAATTAGGTAGGTATTTTATAATTAAGGAACTGATAACACTAATATGTTGTCAAATTGAATGAATTTCCAAGATGGCGGTCGTAGTTCCACTTTTCACCATTTCACCATAAAGATAATAATAATAATATAGAGGTGCCCTAATGTCCTATAGAAAATAGTGGATCGGAAAATAACTCAAGCTTATCAAAATTTTCATAAGTGTGTAAGAGATAACATTACATTTTTGACATAATAATAAAACAGTTTGCGGCAGACTTAAAACAAAAAATGGCCTCCCTAAAATGTATACATGAACACTCACACACGCACAACTTGAGACATCACAATGAACACGTGCCATTTTATGTTTTCGGATTCTGCGTGTGTGAGTGTATTTTTGACACATTTTTAAAGTAGGTATGGCTCCTCCACTACTATTAATTGCTCAGTGCATTTCACAGAAAGGTTGGTCGCACTATAAAGCAAAAAGCCAAAACAAATGACATGAGGACTCAGCTAGGGATGGACCAATGGATGGACATTGAGCGAAAAAATCGATTATATCTATTATTCGAAATAAAACCAGCCAAGTGGGAGTCAGACTCGCGCACCGACGGTTCCTTACTCCTGTAGTATAAGTATACTACAGATTTTACTTAGTACAATCTGAAATCTTCTCGGAGAAACGCGTGACTCTTTTTCCTTTCCTTTCTTCTTTTCAATAGCACAATTTTAGTTATTTACCTTATTTGAGAAACCAATTAAGCTAGGCCTTTAAACTGTATGAGTGTCCATACAACTCAGAGGTCTATCTTAATTGGCTTTACTATGTATGTGTGGAGACATCCTTTAATTTCCAACTTTTTTTATTTTCTGGAATTTTTCCTTTATTTGTACTGCAAGACCTGTAGTTTTGCCAAATTTCGTAATTCTATGTCAATGGGAACTACCATATTATAAGTTTTCGACCCAAAACATATAGGGTACTTCCGGTCGGCCTAGAATTTTAAATAATAAATAGAGTTGGCATAATGTCCTATAGAAAATAGTAGATCGGAAAATAGCTCAAGCTTATCAAAATTTTCATAAGTGTGAAAGAGACAACATTACATTTTGACATAATAATAAAACAGTTTGCGGCAGACTCGTGACTTAAGATGGCCTCCCTAAAATGTATACATGAACACTCACACACGCACAACTTGAGACATCACAATGAACACGCGCCATTTTATGTTACAGGATTGTGCGTGTGTGAGTGTATTTTTGGCACGTTTTTAAGGTAGGTATGCCAACTCTACTTATTATTATTATCTCTATGGTACGTAGGTACCATAGGTACCTACCAGTGGTACCAATCACAGCACAGAGCATACCTAATCTGTGGCATAGAGTTGTCAGTTGTCACAGAGTACATTGATTTTGATTATGTACCGTACCAATCAGGGGTATGACAGCTGTAGTTCCTTTTTCTGCGTTTTGGCGCTACAATCGTTCGCACACCACAGACGTAAACACAGAAAATAACAGGTCCACAGATTAATGATAGGTTTTCCACTAATTCATGATAAGTATCTAGTTATTTTCTGTGTTTAGCTCTGTGATTTAGGTTTCAGTGATAAGTCTGAGGTCTGTCATTGTCATGAAATTTTCGAAATTTCGGGAAATTTTCATTTTTCATTTCCACCACTTTTCTTTGCTTTTCGTTGTTCTCATCACAGGTTCTCAATTATCATCAGTGAGGTGATTATCATGGTGTTTTTTGTGATATTTCCCGACGACTTGGCTTTGTTAAATGGATTTTGGTGGCGATCATATTGACTTGTACTTTGTTTTGGACTACGGAAACTCTGTTTTACATTTGACTCCGGCTACGTTTTATGGACTACGATTTACTACTACGATTACTATTAGCAGCAGAAAAAAGCGTTGAATTTTGTGTAAGTATTTTGCTGATTTGCTGAGTTGAAATCCAAATTCTCTGCTGTTGTTTGATACAGGACAAACTGTGCTACTTTAGAGATCACGATACGAGTACGATACGATACGAATACGATATACGAATCGATCGTCATGGGACTAAGTGTTGTGTCGGTACTTGCTACTCAACATCTAAGACTTCTAAGTTTGCCGAAGAACGATAGTGTAAGGTGGATGTCCTACCTAGTACCTACCAACTCTCTCCCCATCGAACTGCTATGTGTGTGGATATGTCTGTCGCACTGTAGCTCTTAAACGGGTGAACCGATTTGAATGCGGGTTTTTTATAGTTAGATTTGTCTCGATGAATAGGTACTTGGTAGACACTTCATAGTAATAAAGGTTCTGATGGTTAGAGCAGGACGTTGGGATGTCATGATTCCCACAGGTTGGGGATTATTAAAATTTTGAATTTACAGTTATCTTGCATTTTTATACTGTTAAATACTTGCAATGTTTTTGGATTAGATAAACCCCTATCATAAAAAAATTACAAGTACCATCAACCTACGTACTTTACTCACCTACCTATATTTAATAATTTTCAGATAATTTTCACACTGGAAGCAGCAACATCAGTATGGAGACTACAGCAAGCAGGAAGATGAAGGGATGGAACATGCACAAGTCGGACCTTGTTTTCAATCACAATCTTATCTACTTCATAGGAATGAGAATGTCGCAAGTAGTTAAAATGCAATGCTCGGCATGTATGCGTTATGTTACATGTATTGCATGTATGTATGTTACATTGTATACATAGCCAGAATGCACCCATAGGATTCTGCTTATGTACACATTGTGGCCAATTCTGTTGTACACAATTCTCTAAACTAAACTGAATTGACAGGTTTAAAAATAGTGCTATCCTTTTCCGCAGGTATCACTGTAAAAGAGATAAGAATTTATTTAGTCCTGTCATTTTAGTTTAGTTTATGTTGGATTCATGTGTCTAACAAAAAAACCAATGTAAGAGTCGCATAAAGGCAAGCAGCTATATGGATGCTGATATTTATTCATTTAAAAAATATATAGAGACTATGAAATGTTAAATAATAATAATTTAGTATATTATCCTAATGAAAATTTTCTAATTACATACATACTATTGTATACAGGGATGCAAGCACTTTTATGTATTACCTTAATGAAAATGGTTATAAGACAAATATTGGTAGCAATTTAAACACTGTTTAAGGTTTTCTTGGTTTGAGTTTTTGAAAAAATTGTTTTTAATAATTAATAAATGTGTATTTGAAAAATAAATAATTTAGATTAAGAAATAAAGATTTGAATAAATAAGTTTGAAATAAATTTATCTTGTTTGAATTTAATTATAAGGTCTCTTATTAACACGCCGTGAAAACTCACGTTTTGTATGGATATCCATACAAAACGTGAGTTTTCACGGCGTGTTAACAAGAGACCTTAATAAGAAAACCCTGTTATTTGGTTATCGATAAAACGAGTCCATCACTAGTATCGATAAAAAATCATCGACTCAGGCAAGCCCTAGCCGCAAAGCTACAGTGGCGCCAAAACGCATTAAATGGCGTAAATGGAAATAGCCCGAAGAAAAGTCACTGTCGCATCTGTTACGTAGTAACTAATACCTAATCTGTGGTACCAATCATTTATTTATACGTACTGACTCGCCGATAAAATAATTAAAATAAAATGGTTATTTGTGTTTAGTGCGTGTTTATTCCTGGAATTTATTGTGTATCACTGAAACTGGATTAATTAATCAATAAGGATATTTAGGCGTCCAACGAATGGGTAAGCTATTTTTAATTTTATGGATTTCGTAGCTATCCTATTTTTATAAATCGTACTCGCTAACGCAGTAGGTATAGCGTAAAAATTAATATTTTCAGTATTTTGGATAACTACTTGAATTAGCTAATTTTAATAAATAATTAATATTTATTGTGTGTTACACAAGAATCTCCTGGCCCATTTATAAATATAGTAAACTTGGATATTTCTAAGAAAACTAGAGTAAAACTCATTTTATTTCAGCAACAATGTAAAATGTCTTGTTACGAAAAATTAAAGCTTCTCGTCTGGAAGAATTTCCTATTGCAGAGAAGACATAAGTGGCAAACCATATTTGAAATTGCGTCTCCTGTGATATTTTCTTTATTCTTAATATTAATACGATGTCTCGTCGATCCGCAATCCCAGCCGCAGGTTTCTTATCCTCCTTTTCTACCAACATACTTCAATATGACTGGAAAACAATTGTAAGTAGTATTCATTGTGATTCCTACCATCCATAGAGTAGAAAAATATAAAATCAATAAATAATTATTATCGTTCTTTGTTTACGACGGCGACGTCGCACCGGATAACGCAGTGTTGGTTAGACCTCCCACTAGGTGGACCGTCGACATCAGACGAGTTACAAGGAGACGCTGGATACAAACGGCGCAAGGGCCGCAGCGTCAGGAATTCCCCATGTCCAGCCAGCATCCGTGAATGTTTATCAGTTGACGATGACAAATTACTATATCTGCTTACGAAAATTATGTTACAATCTTTTCAGCTTAGAGTTTCTTACTAATTATCTTATCAGTTGCCTCAATGGAGCAGGCTCTAAAATTTGGCACCCTTCAATTTTTATTTAACTATACCTAATTTTTTCTATTAGAGGGAATCTCACATCAGCAAAGAGAGAAGGCACATTGGCTTTCTCACCAGAAAATCCGCTCACAAGAAAAGTGACACAGGATGCCATGGCTATGGTGGCATTGGATAATCTTGATGGATTTATAGCCCTCTTGTTTGACACTAGAATGCTGCCTGATCCCAAGGGGTTTAATGACTCTGCAGCACTTGAGGCAGCCCTGACACAGCCAAACGCTATGAATCACATCCTTGTTGGTATACAATTTGACGATGACATGGCAAGTGAGTAAAGGCGCCTCTACACGTACGCACGCGCACCACCCGTGCGGTCTACGTTCACGTGCGGTTTGCGGGTTCCCGTGCATGTTGTGATAGTCGCGTCGTGCACATATTCGTGAATACCTCAGTTAGTACGTACAACAAAGACTTCGGGAGAACTTTACGTGCAATGGACTGAGTGCACTGAGTAGCACGCGATTTTTCGTGCGCTTTGATATGATGAGTTCACAGCTCTGCAGCGCTTCGCTGCGCTTCGTGTGAACGCTTCGTGTGCGTGCGCACGTGTGGATTTGCTTTAGTATACACGTGTTTATCTAACAAAAACAAACTATATACTTATATATGTACAAGTACTCAATGCGCGATCTTATTTAGCCGATCAGAAATTAGTCACGTTACCTTACAGTTTATTGCCCCTTTTTTCCTTTTTCTTTTTTTCTTTCTCGGAGGGCCTAATTTCAGACGGGCCAAGTAAAATCGCTGAATCGATTTGTGTCTATTATGTGTCTATTAATAAAAATAAAAATTGTGTCAATAGGATAATGAGGTTATCAGGCTATCAGCTGGTTAAAATGTAAAAAACGCACAAACGACACAGATTTTTCCATCTATCCTACTGGATCAGCTAGTGCTGATGCCCGCGACTTCTTCCGCGTGCATTAAGGGTTATAAAAATTATATATAGGGAATTCTCTAATTTCCCGGAATAATAAGATAAGATAAATTAACAAAAATCTTATTTCGCAAATTGAATAATGGAATAACCTTATCAAATTAGTGTATTGTCATCGGTCCTCGATAAATTCACAAAGTTTTGAATGAAATCTGACCATTTAAAGTGGGTCAAAATCGCGCCAAAAAAGTCGGTTACAAACATACAAAAATACAGGTGAAGCTAATAAAAAGCGTGTAAAAAGTAGCCTATGTCTGTCTCCGATTGGAAAGCTATCTCCGTGCCAAATTCCTGATCATGATCATGATCTTCTAAAATCTGCTCCAATTTGTAGATGCAACAAAGTGGCCAGACGATATAGAGGTGACATTGAGATTTCCAGCAGTGATGAGGATCCCCATGGTGGAGCATCCGTTGAGGATCAGCTGGAGGACAAACCTGCTGTTTCCGTTGTTCCCGCAGCCCGGCCCGAGGGATCCTGAAGACATGTATGGTGGAAAAACACCAGGTTCGGATTTCCAATTACCAACTAATTATTTTAGTAAAATATTCTTTTAGAAGATAATATAAGTACTTAGGTAATTACTTATATAAGTAATTAAAAATTAAATTAAATTTTTATAATTTAATTACTTTAGGTACGTAGGTACTAAAAAGTAATTAACTTATTATAATGAAAATGATTTAAATAATATTAGGTACAAAAAATCACATTCTCAAAGACAAATCATATTATGTGCACAAAGGTTTCACAATACAAGTATAAATTAAAAATTTAAAAACCCCCGACATTCGCCATTTTGTGGAAGCAGCCATCTTGGATTTGCAATAATGCTATTCTACTAGTCAAGCCCTTTCATTTGATACCCATATTAAGGGAGTTGTGAAAAAATATGTAATCCGCCATTTTGTAGCGGCGGACAGATTTTTTTCAAACATAGCTAACAACACTCGACTAATTCACCTTTCAAACAAAAAAAACCGCATACAAATCGGTCCACCCGTTTGAACGCTACAGGGGAACAGACAGACAGACAGACACACACACACACACACACACACACACACACACACACACACACACACACACACAAACAAACAAACGCACGCATGCACACACGCACGCACACACACACACACACACACACACACACACACACACACACACACACACAAACAAACAAACGCACGCATGCACACACGCACGCACACACACACACAAACATACAGACACGTCAAACTTATAACACCCCGTCGTTTTTGCGTCGGGGGTTAAAAATTGATGGTCTTCATAAATTTTTCTGCGAAATAACACACGCAGGCGCGCTGCATGCACGACGATGTTTACCGATGACGCACATACATTACCTACTTAGGTGTTTAAGGCCTAGACCGCACTGCGAAATTTAATCGCGCGATTTTTTTGCAGAATACTGTTACATATGGAAATGTATGAAGCTGCACGCACTTGCGATTTAAAATTCTCGAAATAAATATATTAAAATACGGAAAATGAACCGCGCGAATAAACGCAGTGCGGGCTAGGCCTAAAGTTCGCACTTATAAATGGAAGCGTCGGATATTTTTTATCGTCGACCTATATTGCTTAATCTGCAAATGTACGTAATTATTATTAAATATGTTCTTACTTCTTAGTGCGTACACGGCACACGCGGTGGACGGTGGTGATTCCGATGAAACATACCTCAGCTGTTATCATGCACGTGTCTATTTTACGTATTTATAAACAGCCGGTCGATCTAAAAATGACAGCTACAGTGTAACGAAGACGATCGCACTTTTAACCGACTTCAAAAAGAGGTTCTCAATTCGTCGGAATCTTTTTATGTATGTTCCCCGATTACTCAAAGACACGTTTACCGATTTGGAATTTTTTCTTTTGTTTGATAGGCTATATAGACTTCCTAGGTGGTCCCATGGTAATCAGGTCAAGATCTGATGATGGGATCCTAGAGAAATCGAGGAAACTCTTCAAATTATATTATATACTAGCGGTCCGCCCCGGCTTCGCCCGTGGTACATATATAGCCTATAGCACTCAAGAATCACTTACATATTATCCGACGGTGAAAGAATTTTTGAAATTGGTCCAGTAGTTCCTGAGATTAGCGCGTTCAAACAAACAAACTCTTCCGCTTTATTATATTAGTAAAGATTAAAGTCAGTTTAATTTTTCCTAAAATATTATAGCTTGTCCTTACATAATATTATATTATAAACAGCCGGTCTATCTTTTAAAAATGCTAGCTACAGTGTGACAATCGCATATTTACGTGTCTGTATCTGATTGGCCGCCGCGCGCCGCTCTCGCTTTTGGCTGACATGCATTGTTGCAGCGAGACCATTAAAATTCAGCCGAGATTTCAGATACATTCAGGAAAAGTGTCATTATATTGGAGTACTAGATGATGCACGCGACTTAGTCCGCGTGGATTTCGGTTTTTTTCAAAAATTTCACGGCAACTGCTTTTCTGGGATTAAAAGTAGCCTATCTCCGTCCTCGGGATGTAAGCTAACTCTGTACAAAATCATCCAAATCAGTTTAACTGTTGAGCCATGAAAAGCTAGCAAACAGACAGACAAGTTTGCATTTATAATATTAGTATGGATTTTCAGGTTACTCTCCGGAAATGTTCTATGTCCATCCACGGGATGTAAGCTAACCATGTACCAAATCATCCAAATCAGTTAAACTTTTGATCCGTGAAAAGCTAGCAGAGAGACAGACAGACAGATAAACGGACACACTTTCGCATTTATAACATTAGTATGTATTTTCAGGTTACTCTCCGGAAATGTTCCTAGCTGTGCAGCACGCCGTATCCCAAACAATAATAAAACAAAAGACTGGAAAGTCGATTAACACCAAAGTGTACCTCCAACGGCTGCCTCAGCTGCCGTATAGGAAGGACGACTTGTTAGTCGCGATGGAGAGATTCATCTCGATGATCATAATGATGTGCTTTGCGTATACCTTCGTGAACACTGTGAGAGTAGTCACCGCCGAGAAGGAAATGCAGCTAAAGGTAAATCCGCGTTCACACGGGTGCTTTTTCACGCGCGTCAATAAAGCACCCGTGCAGTGAAACAAACTTTGAATTGGTCGTAGAAATGAATAAAAGTGTGTGTGTGTGTGTGTGTGCAATTCACACACGGCAGAAGTGAAACTTTAGAAAATTAACTTTAACTTTGGCTTTGACTCTGCACGCTAAAATGGTGTCGCTTTCTCGTTTCATCGAATTTTCAAATGCACAACAGTAACTAGGTATCTTAAAGAAGCTTCACTTCATAAAACAACATTTAGAGCCTCTTTCTTTATTTAAGAAAATTAACTTTTAACTTTGACTGTGGCTTTGACTCTGTACGCTAAAATGGTGTCGCTTTCTCGTTTCACCGAATTTCCAAATGCACAACGATTCTAAAAAAGTTTCACTTCAAAAAAATTGCATTTAGAGCATTTTTCTTTATTTAATTTTGTTAATTTGTAATTTACTCATTAATGGGACACCGTAAATTAATAATAAATAACGGAGCTGTTCGTAAAAGTCAAAAACCTTGTCTGACTAATGAACTTGTTTACGATGCTTTAAAGTTTAAACTAACTAAAGTTAACAGTGATGATAATGTAAATTCGATTTTAACTATTCTACCAAGTGATCATATTAATTACTAGCCGACCCCCGCGACTTCGTCCGCCTGGATATAGGTATCTATATATCTATATAGGATCGGATTGGATCCCATAATCCTTTTTTGTACCTAAACTAAATGTAGCCTAAGTTACTCCTTATAACATCACCTATCTGCCATTGAAAGTTCCATTAAAATCGATCCAGCTGTTTCAGAGATTAGTTGGAACAATTAGACAGAACGACAAACATAAATTTAAACGCACGCCAGTTTAAAATAAGCCGTACGTACAAAGATCCGGGTCCCAAGTTATTGGAACCCACTAAATGCCTGTCATTTCTGAACTAAAAAACCTATGACCTTGAAATATTTACGGGACAATATATAAAGTACTACCTTTCTAACAAAAAAAGAATGAGTGAAATCGAACAACGCGTTAATGAATTACAGCTAAATACACGTTTTAACTTTCATCCCCTCTCCCAAGGGAACCATGCTGAATTTCGGGATAAAAAGTATCCTATAACCTACCTCGGAGTATAAACTCAAATCGTACCAAGTTTCATTCGAATCCATTCAGTAGTTTCGGCGTGATGCGCGGCCAAGATACAGACAGACAGACAGACAGACAGACAGACAGACAAAAATGAAAAAAATTGCAGTTTTGGTTTCAGTATCGATTATAGAGTGCCCTCCATTAAAAATTTTCAAAATATCTTCAATGTACAGAATTGGATCTGTTACAGTTTTATTATATTATACATTATTAATTACCTATTTAATGTGTTTCTCATAACCATGAAATAGTAAATTGCGTGAAAGTAGGGCATTAGATAAGGCCCCAGATCGGTGTACACGCAAATGCACTTTTACCTAATGGGAAAGTTTTAACTTTCTGATGTTGTTATGTACACAAACTTACAAGTTGATCATAGTTATTCAAATTCAAATAAACTTTATTCAAAATTGGTACAATGCACTTTTTAACGTCAATTTAAGTACGGATAGGTAATGGTGATAATTACTTACGAAAACTTAAAACGATAACTACGAGGGTTCCAAACGCGCCCTAGTCTGAGGAGAGCCCACAACAAACTCAACCGGATTTTTTTACTATCACCATATTACAATGTTAAGTATAATATGGAAGTCCGCGTCGGTACCAAATTCACTTTGTAAGAAGTCGCAGATTGCGGGTTCTCCTAAATCTATACACCGTCGGTCGTCGTGAATCGATAGACATCCAGTGCTGGACATTGGTTTCAAGTTATATATCCATGCAAATCGATGTTTGGGCTTTCGGTTAGAAAATATAGAAAAACTTCTTTCAGTATTTTCGGTAATTCCATCCAAAAGTAGATAAATAGAGGATAAAAGATTGTATTAGATTTGCAAGAATCCACGCGGACGAAGTCGCGCGGATCAGGTAGTTATAAATAAAATGATCAAATAGCGAATAAGTATATGATTGCGCATCATTTAATTAGTTCCCATGACCTATTTCCGCGTCCTACAAACATATAAAAGATCGCTGACTTCAAGCGACCTTCTGTGTCTGGGTCTTTGACCTCCCGCCGTCAGCTGACGGTTGTATCAACCCGCGTGACCGGACTTACCGGTTGTATCCATGTTATAACCAAAAAGCAAAGAAAGACATTTCAAAACACTTCCATAAGTTCCATGATAGGAGTCAAACACATAAATACTCCAAAATTGGAATAGGCTTACTTTTAAAAATTATAGTACCTACTTCGTTTACAGATATTTTTTCGGCATTTACCTCAGTATACTACCTACTTAGTCCTAAGAATTAATTTTATTTAAAACTAGCTTTTTCCCGTGGCTTCGTCCGCGTGAATTTCGGTTTTTCACAAACCCTGAGGGAACCGTGGATTTCACCCAAACTTTCGCCTTTATAATATTAGTGTGACTACGTACCCATCTACATAATATTCGTCTGGAGTAAAAAATAAAGCGCAAACTGGTTCTGCCTATATTACCATATTAGCTGATGCCCGCGTCTTCATCCGCGTGGATTTAGGCTGCTTCGAATTCCGTGCGAACTGTTTTATTTAACTGTTATATATGGTTGTCCTTAACACAGATAAAATCTAGTAAGGACAGCCATACTATTGGATCTATTTATTGTAGCACAGGCTAAGTTCTATAGATCCAATGGCGGATTATCCTTAAGGCAAACTAGGCACGTGCCTAGGGGCGCGAGATAACAAGGGGCGCCAAAATTAAGTAAGCAAGTGCTGCAACGTTAGCACAGGTCTTTCAAAGCTGCAAACTTGGATTAGTACCTACCTATATCTACCACGACTTTTATTGGTCCTAACAACATATTAAAAAATCAGAACTAGCTGTTAGTTCAGCCAATCAGGGGCGCCGATGAGGTGCTGCCTAGAGCGCTGTCGACATCTAATCCGCCACTGTATAGATCAAACCCATTTTGTAACTTTTTTGTTGGGAAATAAATGATTATTATTATTATTATTATTATTTTACGACATAAAAAGGAGCCAAGATCTTTACCTGTTTCTGAAAATCCCTTCAAAACCAGATTCACCCGTTGTGACGATCAGCCCGTAGACAGACGAACAAACATATTAGAAACGTGTTTTGCTGTCGTTCAACTAATACTTATTATATATAAGGTTCCCAAATAACTTTCAATAACAAGATGCAGTTGTTACGAAATCACAGACGGGCACTGCAAGTTTATTTATTTGTATAGATTCTAACATGAACATTATACAATATTATAATAAACTTATTAAACTTAATTAATTACCTATTATATTAAACTTAATTATGATTATAGTCCGTTTCAATGATAGAGTTGAGCTAAAATGTAAACCAACAGAACTTTATGCTAAAAAACTACAGAATGGATTGAAATGAAACTTGGCACGATTTAAGTTTGTAGTATAAACTTCTGTTTGTTGTATCAACCCATTCTGTAGTTTTTTAGCAAAAAAGTGTGTTGGTTTACATTTTAGATCAACTCTATTGAAACGGACTATAGATATAGTTACTTTTTTTTCTTTTATAGGTCTAGTATAATTCTATACGACTTTATAAAGTTTTATGAACACTTAAAATAGACAAACCATTTGAATTGTAAATGTAGTGATGATTAACAGTGTCCTTTGTTTCAGGAAACCATGACAATAATGGGGCTGCCATCTTGGCTGCACTGGCTGGCTTGGTTCATTAAGCAGTTCTCCTTCCTATTGATTTCCGTTGTTCTCATGACCATATTGTTTAAGGTAAGACTTCATTTATTTTATACATCTCCAAGTTAGCCCTTGACTGCGATCTCACCTAATGGTAAGTGACGATGCAGTCCAAGATGAACTAATAGGTATCCCTGAGGCCTGATCCGGTTTTTAGACGGTATCGGTAGCGGAACGCTAATCGCTTGGCGGCTTGGCTTTGCCGGTAGCGTGGTGACTAGCCACGGCTGAAACCTCCCAACAGACCATAACAAAGACAATTTAGAAATAAATTCCAAATTGGCACTACCGGGAAACGAACCCGGGACCTCGCAGTTATAAGTCCACAGCGCTCACACTGCGCCAGGGAGGTCGTTACAAATTACAATAGCCTCAATAGCGCAACGGTCGACGGGCGCGGATCAAAAATCGTAAGGTCGACGGTTCAAATCCCACCCGTTACACTATTGTCATACCCCCTCCTAGTACAATTATAAAACGCTTAATTGGAGGGGAAAGGAGACTGCTAGTCATGTTCATCATGGCTAATATTCTTTAAACAAGAGATAAAGTTCGTAAACTAAAACCCGACTACTAATTTAATGTGCAGAAAAACGTGTATTAAACTGCGTACTAACAAGAATTCGAAAGAAAGAGCGCGCGGGGCAAGCAACAAGTGGCGCCATCTGTTATGTCTATCCGTAACTAACTTAATATTCTAGTTTAAGCCGCGAAGGTCACTGATCGATTTTTCGCGTATATAAAAAGTAGCCTATGTCAACCGAACTATAACAACGAATCAATTGACAGTTGACACCTCATTCATCAAAATCGGCCCCGTAGTTTAGGTGCTACAGTCGAACACACAGAATCTGATAAAAAATCGGATACAAACGTACATATACATACACATACATAGCCTGCTAAAATCATAACCCTTCCTTTTGGCTTTGCCGTAGTCGGGTAAAAAACAAACTGTATTTACCCGATTGCGAAGTACAATGTTAGTTTTCGTTAGGAATGTCGCACACTTGGCGGCCGCGACACGAGGCCAGTGGTCACAGTCATGGCCGCAATCTAGTTGCATAAGTACCGTGACGCTATTTTTAGGCCGGAGCATAAGTTTTGATAAACTATCGATAAGTGGCTATATCGATAGTCGAATTTGGAAATCTGTTATCTTCTATACATATTATAATACATATAAAATTATTATTCAATCGTTAACTTAGCGTGTCTGTTACAATAAAGATTTTTGCAAAAATATAACTGGGTGACGTTAGGCATAAGTAATAGAACGTAAAATTACAATTTTTGAAATATTGTCTATTTGTCTGATGTATGTTTGTGCGCGCATCACGCGTAAACTGCTGAATGGATTAAACTAAACTTGGCTGGAATTAAGCTTGGCTTGATTTAAGTTCATATTACTAAGTAGCATATAGGATACTTTTTATCGCGAAATTCAGAACGGTTCCCTTGGGAGAGGGGCTGAAAGTCAAAATGTGAACTCACCCTAGTTATCAATATTATCGATAGCGTGGCAATAATATAGATGGTATCGAAATTAGTACTAATAGCGACTATATACTGTACTATCGATAGCTAGACAAAACTATGTACGGTATGTATGTACCTATTTCAGAATAAATATTGTGCATTTCCACACAGCTTATAACGTTTGAGTTCCTCTAGAGCCTAGGCGTTAGTTGTAATGTTATTCTAAAGGTTTTTATCTACAGAATTATTTGCGTAACGACATGTACGCATATCTTGATTTATTGTTATCACTTATCACAACAGCGAAATTGAAAAACGATTGAGATACTGGGTTTTACATCTGGGAGAGTTACTGGGTCAGGCATCTGTTATAGAATCGTTAAATCCGTTAGTCACTGCATGACGCCGTGACTAACGGACATGCATTTTTACATCTGAGCCTGATTCCTCTATACGATAATTACGTAGGTACTTGAAGTAGGTGCGTAATTATTGTTAAAGCTCTGGTCAGACAAAACGCGCGACGGCATTCTCGGCATGGCAGAACTTCGCATTTAACGCGTATTACCAACGATCGTCGCGGCATTAGCTAGCTGCTAGAGAGTACAGTTTTGCAAATGTATACCTACATATACATACCGTAGCTAGCTGACTGAATGACAGACAACGCAAAGCCTTATCCCTTTGAGGTCTACCATGGTATACCCTTCCTTGTAGGGTACACAAGGTGAGTGCACTGAGATAGGAGATTTTTTAAAATTCCATCAATTTTTTGGGTAAAAGAGTGGTAACGTTTCAGAGAGTCCTCATTTAATGAATTACTTAGATGCGTTGGACACGATGCCTCATGCCGTCGCGCGTTCTGTCTGACCAGGGTTTTAAATCAATAATTTTACGACATCATTGCTAAAAGGAAAATTATATAAAAGTTTTTGCTCCTTGTTTTGATGATCTCGAGGTTAGATCTTATGGATGTGCCAAGACATAGTGAAAAACAAGAAATAAAAAACTTTCCCGCGACGCGGTTGAAAAATTACTGTTCTGTTTGTTAGTTTTTTTTTTACAATATTAGCGATGTTAATTTCCCGTTTGCCCTCCAATAAAGTGTGGCTTGTGCTAGGAAAAGTTACGCAAATAATGCAACGGGTCGGGTTCGAATCGTCGACCTTTCAGATTCCAGTCCACTCCTTGACTGTTGAGCTATTTACCCTTCTAAAATTATATTAATAATGTTATGTGACAATTCTTTTTTATTAGCTTACATTTACTTCAATTTAGGGAACAATTCAAGTTTCATAAAAATCGGTTCACTAATATTCAAGATATGGACAATTCTTTATTTCGGTATGTTAAAGTCGGTTTAATTTTTTTAAATTTTTAACTACGTGGCTGTCGGGAAGATATATAATAATATTTTTTATTCTAGATATTTACAAAGAATATCTTTTTTTAGATTCCCTTCAACTCTACCGAAGACCAAAAAGGTTACGCAGTGTTAACTTTCACGCCTTGGACAGTTTTGTTTTTCTTTTTGATGCTATTCGTTGTAGCGTCATTGGCTTTCAGTTTCATGGTCAGCGTATTTTTTACTCGAGGTAAGATCATTTGTTATTTATTTTCGTTTTTAAGAAATCATACTTTCTCTTATCTATATCTATTAAAAATAAAACAATAAAGCAGCATGTTCCGCCGCTTACTGGCAAGGCCGTGCACCGACATTTCACCGTGTATTTTCTTTTGTACAATGATAAAGAGTCAATTGCACCATGGCTGGTTAAAGTTACGTTACGGTTACCGTTAAAGTTTGGCCACCACAATTTAAGAATCGAGCTAAAGGTAAAATTTTGGTTCAAAGTCCACGTTTGATTATACCTTACCCGTTTTGCTTTTTTTGTGTCCAAACTTTAACGATAACCTTAACGTTACTTGAACCGCCTATGGCACAACTGACCCAAGTTGTTAAAAGTTAACGTGTCATTAAATCAAATTATTAATTCATCGAAATAATTTAAATAATGAATTGGTCACAAATCGTATTTAAAACATAATCATTTTGGTATACCTTTAGGAAGGTTATTCAGCCCTCTATTATTTTTGCTATACAGAAATAACCTCCCAGATTTAATTTATGACAAATACATTTCATATGCTGATGACGTCTCACGTATTTCGACATTAATAATATTTTATTTTGACATAAAACTAATTTCATAATATAACGGCTTAATAATAGCAAATTTTGTAAAAACCAACCCAGAGTGCTTTAAAAAAGAAAGATAGTATGTACATATGTTGACGAGACAATATCATAAAAAAGTGAATATCTATTCAATAAGATTCCTAGGGAAGCCATATATTCAAAGAAGTGACCACTATGTGGCTAAAATCCCAGGCCCATTTCAGCATTGACGGGTAACGAGTTCTAGAGGGCATTGAACAAGTATAAATTAAAAATTTAAAAAACCCCCGACATTCGCCATTTTGTGGTGGCGGCCATCTTGGATTTCCATAATGCTATTCTACTAGTCAAGCCCTTTCATTTGATACCCATATTGAGGGAGTTGTGACAGAATACGTAATCCGCCATTTTGTAGCGGCGGCCATCTTGGATTGATTTTCATCAAACATAGCTAACAACACTCTCGACTAATTCACCTTTCACACAAAAAAAAACGCATTCAAATCGGTTCACCCGTTTGAGCGCTACAGGGGAACAGACAGACACACACACACAGACACGTCAAACATATAACACCCCGTCGTTTTTGCGTCGGGGGTTAAAAAGTGCCTCTTGGAAAGTTCATTCTAGGTACAGTAAAAGATTTCTTTTTGCAAAAGGCTGTTACGTCCAAATTCTAGACCAAACATAGACAAAGTGCAACCATAGCGGAACAAACTATTAATAAATAATTATGTACATAATTTTAATATTAGTTTTATTTATGTACTAGATGATGCCCACGGCTTCGCCCGTGTGTATTTAGGTTTGTAAAAATCTCGTGGGAACTTTGATTTTCCAGAACAAAAAGTAGCCTATCTGTAGTAAGTAGTAACCCGTCCACAAAACGGAAAAATTCCGTGGGATCCTTACGATTTCGGAATGCAATTCCTTACAGCATCAGGGTTGAGGAGTTGGACATGTACCTACTCGACGTCATTCAACAATAAAATCTTTAATTGGTATCCCCAATATCAATTTAAATAACCGACAGTGCCTAAATCCCATTAGTTTTGGCGATCAGATCCCCTACAGCATCAGGATTGAGGAGTTGAAATCCAAATTTTTTGTAAGACAGTGTCGCAATGTTTCTCTATCGATTAAAAAAAAAATTACGCAAATCGGTTCAGAAATCTCGGAGATATCGGTGTACATAGGTAGAAAAACACAACTCCTCCTTTTTTGAAAGTCGGTTAAAAAAGTAGCCTATGTTACTCCCTGGTTAATTCTCTACTTGTATGTGAAAGTCCCGTCAAAATCGGTTCAGCCGTTCCAAAGATTAGCCCGTTCAAACAGACAGACAGACAGACAGACAGACAGACAGACAGACAAAAATTTTAAAAACGTGTGATTCGGTTATAGTATCGTTTAAATAACCATATGAGCTTAATATGAGGTAGTTATTTCGATATTACAGACAGACACTTCAATTTTATTTATTAGTATAGATTGACATTAATATAATATTGTGTTCTGACATTATTATTGCATGCTGACATTACTGATTTTGTATCTCAATACAAACTACTCTAGCGGCACGCTATGATGGCCGGTTTGACGTTTGTCCGCTCATGAAGTTCCGTATTAATTGATAACGACTTTGAAGGAAATAATTGTATTACTTTATTGACGATAGTGATGTGCAGAGATTCATAAATTTTATCGAATGTAGTTTTAGGTTTAGGACTCAAAATTTATTTATTAAATTGATTTCTTAAATGTATACAAGTGTAGAAAAATCAGTTTGCACCATTTAAGGGGTGAATGTACTTGTGAATATGAACAATTTTCACTATGTGGACAAACCTCTGAAATCGCAAAAAAATATCAATAAATTTTTAAAAATGGAATCTAATACGATCGTCACATAGGATCGCTGGCTAGCACAACTACTACCTCCGGCAAACTCGCGTCAATGCTCAATGCAAAACAAAGCAGTTTCGAATTGACGTTGCTTCGAAAAGTATAAACTGTCAGTGCAATGCGATTGTGATATAGTTTTGACCTGGCTTTGGATTTCAAATATTGATACTGCATTACTGTTGACCCTTGCTCGTTAATTTGGACTCTGTTCAAGCCCTTTGTTGTGGATTTCGTCGATATGACCGAACGTACGCAGAGAACTGTTCTAAATAGTCAGACACGTGAGTTCGTAATACGCCTTCGTAACTATTTCGATCGTGAAGCTCAAAATGGAGGGCCAATTTTACCTATAACGTCAGTGGTTGAACGCGTAGCTGATGCGCTTAATATTGGACAACGAACTGTTAGACGGATAACTAAAAAAAAATATGGCGAGACTGGCACAGAAGAAAATAAACTTCACACACCAAAAAAGAGAAAACGAGCAAAACCAGTCGTAGGCATCGATAGCTTTGATGCCGATGCTATCCGAAGACATGTTTACGGCTACTATTTACAGAAGGAGTATCCAACAAGAAAAAAGTTGGTGCATTCACTGAAGGAAGCTGGATTATTCTTCGGTGGGGAAAGTTCTTTAACGAAGATTTTGAAGACCATTGGATTTCGATACAAAAAATGTAACAAACGCAAAATATTGATGGAAAGATTTGATATAGCGATGGCAAGGTATACTTTTTTACGGCAAGTGAAAGAAATCAAAAATTGGCAAAATGTTGTGTTCTTGGATGAAACATGGCTTAATGCTAACCATACTGTAGGCCGTTCTTGGAACGATGACACAGCAGCATGTACTTCCAAAGTTCCTGTAGGAAAAGGATCGCGACTTATAATTTGTCACGCCGGAACCATCAACGGGTTTGTCGAAGGTTCTCTCATGGCTTTTGCGTCAAAAACCACTGGAGACTATCATGAAGACATGAATGGAGAAAAGTTTACTGAATGGTTTACCTCAATGTTGTGTAGCCTCCCTGAACCATCTATTATAATTATGGACAACGCCCCATACCACTCGATGCAAATTGACAAGCCACCTGCCCAATCCCAAAAGAAAGCTGATATCGTCGCATGGCTTCGTAAAAATGGCGTAGATGCAAACATGAATATGTTAAAAGCGGAATTAGTACGTCTTTTAAAAGAAAACAAACCAACCAAGATCTGATACGTCATTGACGAAATAGCATTAGAACATGGGCACAGAGTTATACGGTTACCGCCTTACCATTGTGAGTATAATGCGATTGAGTTGGTGTGGGCTCAAATTAAGGGATATGCTGCAAGACACAATACAGAACCCCCATTTACCACAAAAAAAATGCTAAAATTATTAGAAGAAGCTTGTGAACATGTGACTAAAGGAGACTGGGAAAAGGTTGTGAATAGAACTGTTAAATTAATAAGGGAAGATTATGAAAGAGATGTGAAAATAGATAATATTATAGAAAACGAACATATAATTATTAATGTATGTGATGATAGCAGTGACGACAGTGAAAATAGTAGTATGGACGAATCTGATTAATTATGGCCTTTTGTGGCACCTTTTTTGGTATCTTTTGTATTCATATGTTTCTTGTGTGCATATAAAGTATGTATATTCATTTTCGTTCAAATATTCAGTTCGTTCAAATAAATTAAATAAACATATACATTTTTGTTTTATTAAACCTATTTAATCAGGTACAAAAACAAAACTTAATTGTTTTTTGTTCGAGAATAAATTGACATTCCACATCACTATTGTAATGTGTCAAACCGGCCATCATAGCGTGCCGCTAGTGTAGTAGGCTAAATTTTTATATGTCAGGGTTATCTGGCTAATATATGCGGCATCTTATGAACATCTTTTAATTATCATCCATCCCATTTTCACGTCCCTTCTAATTAGGTACCTTGCACACAATTTAGGTCAATGACACACGAACATGTCACTGGTATTGAAAGGTCTAGCTGCCAATAAATAGCAAGTTGGAACCAGACCACACGTCACTTTTAGGGGCAGATCTTCAAGAATAAAATTACCTACGTCAAGAATATAAATTACCTACGTCACACAATCTCATACTATACTCTGTTTTTAATTCCGTGGAATTCTGACGTTTCGTAATGTTACCAGAGATCAAACAATTCCCACAAAAAAGATAAAAAATTCAAAACTTATGTAAATAACAAGTATAAATTAAAAATTTAAAACCCCCGACATTCGCCATTTTGTGGCGGCGGCCATCTTGGATTGGATGGATGGACTAGTCAAGCCCTTTCATTTGATACCCATATTAAGTGAGTTGTGAAAAAATATGTAATCCGCCATTTTGTAGCGGCGGCCATCTTGGACCGATTTTCATCAAACATAGCTACAACACTCGACTAATTCACCTTTCAAACAAAAAAAACCGCATTCAAATCGGTCCACCCGTTTGAGCGCCACAGGGGAACAGACACACACACACACATACACACACACACAGACACGTCAAACTTATAACACCCCGTCGTTTTTGCGTCGGGGCCGCGGGGGTTAAAAATCAACTGCCGCATGTTGATATGTCAAATGTCTGACAGAGACTTCATGGTGATAATGTCATTTGAATTCCATTTTTGAATAAATTTTTCAATGTGGTTCTTTTGTTTTCTATTGCTGTTAGCGTGCACTTTCTAGTTTCCACTCTTAGCGATTTCTATTTTAGGCCGAAACGATTAATATTATTACGCGGATTAGGGCTTTTTATGTTGACAGGGAATTAAAGTAGTTTGGGGTAAAATCGTACTTCGTAGATGGTAACCACCCTACCCATACAAATAACTCGTCTGTCAATGACAATGACAGCTGTCAGAATTCCACGGAATTAAAAATCAGAGTATAGGTACTTGTATAATTCTTCGAAATGTGTCCCGTCCGGGCATTGATATATAGTACTATAAGTCAGTGCGTCCGGGCATGAAAATAAGCCCAATGTAAAATAAACCGTGCCTATTAAAGAGCAATATTCTCAAATTCCATTTTGATATGACAAAGGGGTTCTTCGAATACTTACTGAATTACTGGCTGAGCACTTCTTAAGTTACAACTGCCTACGCAGATGTAATGTCACGCAGATGTAAACAACTGCCTACGCAGATGTAAACAAGTTGAAACCACTGTACAGCTTAATAATGAGGAATTAGATCTAGTGGATACGGCTGTTTTCCTGGGGATAACGTTAGATGCTAAACTCCAATGGGGCCCTCATGTAAATAACTTATCGAACAGACTTAGTTCTGCTGCATAATATGCGGTTAAAAAGATTCGCCAACTAACTGATATTGAAACTGCGAGGTTAGTTTATTTTAGTTACTTTCACAGCATTATGTCATATGGCATACTTTTATGGGGTAATGCTGCTGATATTAATTCCATTTTCGTGCTGCAGAAGAGGGCTGTTCGTGCCATATATAATATGGGACCCAGAGAGTCACTGAGAAATAAGTTTAAGGAAGTTAAAATTATGACAGTTTATAACCAATATATTCTTGAAAATTTAATATATGTACACAAAAATATCGATAAATTTAAGAAAAAAAGTGACTGTCATAACATTAATCTTAGAAATAAAGATAAACTTGTGTTGCCCACTACTAGGCTGCGAAAAGTTGGAAAATCATTTGTTGGTAATTCTGTACTTTTTTATAATATGTTGCCAGAGAACATTTTGGATATGTCTCTCAATAAGTTCAAAGGTTTTATTAAACGCAAATTAATTGAAAAGTCTTACTATAGCTTAAAAGATTTTTTTAATGACAAAAATCCATGGACATAGATTGCTCTAAAAGCCAACAGTTCAAATCATTTTTATGGCTATTATACCATATTGTAAGATGGTGATAATAAAAAAAAATAAACCCGGCTGAGTTTGTTGTGGGCTCTTCTCAGACCAGGGCGCGTTTGGAACCCTCGTAGTTTTAGTTTTAAGTTTCCGTAAATAATTATCACCATTGCCTGTACCTAAATTGACGTTCAAAAAGTGTACAGTGTACCAATTTTGAATAAAGTTTATTTGATTTGATTTGATTTGAATGTATTTAATGTAATGACCTCGTTTTTGCAAAATCTAGCAAAAACCTGTAGTTTTCAATATTTTGGACCAATTTCTTTTTATTCCGAAGCATTTTTGATCGAGTTATTTTAACATTTTACACTATTGTTTGGTATTTAGTGATAGAAAATATTGTATCCTATCGAATAAAGTCATTTGAAGACCTGTGCACCAACAGATTTTCGAGTTATTACATTTTTTGTGCGCACATACCCACAAATGCGCACACCAAATTGAAATGGCTGTCCCTGGGAGGGGGAGGGGGGCAGGCCCTATTAAGTGGTATTTTCGGAGAGGTAATGAGTTGTAGAATATGTCCCTAAAATATCGCTAGTTCGATCCCGGACACACTATATAGATAGATAGCCCCCGTCACAAAAATGGTCTGAAACTGACAACTTTGACGGCCCCCCATTTCCTTATTTTTTAAGAAAAAAAAATTTAAAAAAAAATATTCGTTCTTTACTGAATGAGTTATAAACAACTAACCTCACATGCTAGGGTAAGAAAAAAATTTTTTTTTCGGCTCGTTTTTCATGTATGAGGCCCCCCCCCTGAAAAATAAATTAAGTAATTCAATTTTTAATACAATATTTGGTTTTGGGTCAACGTTCTACACCAAATACCAAAATTTTAGGTTTGTAACTCATTTCGTCTACGAGCTAGAGATCTGTGACTGGCGGACAGACAGACAGACAGACAGCAGAGTGATATTAATAGCTGTCCGTTTTAACCCCCGACGCAAAAACGACGGAGTGTTATAAGTTTGACGTGTCTGTGTGTGTGTGTGTGTCTGTCTGTTCCCCTGTGGCGCTCAAATGGGTGGACCGACTTGAATGCGGTTTTTTTGTTTGAAAGGTGAATTAGTCGAGAGTGTTGTTAGCTATGTTTGATGAAAATCGGACCAAGATGGCCGCCGCTACAAAATGGCGGAATACATATTTTTTCACAACTGCCTTAATATGGGTATCAAATGAAAGGGCTTGACTAGTAGAATAGCATTATTGCAAATTCAAGATGGCCGCCGCCACAAAATGGCGAATGCCGGGGGTTTTTTAAATTTTAAATTTATACTTGTTACCCTTTGGGTAAGGAACCCTAATTATTTATTTCTTGTAGCTCTAGCTCCAACTTTTGCCTCTTTTAACATGTCAAGGTTCAAAAAAAAGGCGAAACATCAAAAAGGTCAAGAAAAGCAGTTGCCCTTTTCGAAACACGCAAAGTAACACATTATGGCACTCCACACTATGTCGTGGGCAGCGGAATGCGCAGCGGAATGCGCAGCCGATTGCTTCCATGCAACATTGTCATTGAGTAATTCATAAATAATTGTGCAATGACCTAGACTTAATAAATGTCTCGATCTCGAGAATCGAGCAACAAATAACAATACAACATGATCTTTACAATGTAAAATTATCGCTTGTTAGATCAGTAACCATTTATTACTGGTTGCGACCTTGAGAATTAATAAATGAGTAAAAAACTTGGTTGTCTGTAAAGTCGGTTTACGGATAATTTTACGTGATAACGTCATAAGGAACAAAGAGAGACAGATGCGTCACAAGCCGAACGCTTAGGCCGATCGCTTCTCTACTGCTTTTTGCGTGCTCTCGCTTGCATACGGTACGTGACAATGAGTCATGCTTTTTCGTGCGTGTAGCCGGCGTATCGATTTATAAGACGTTATCACGTCAAAAAAAAATTCATGAGTACTCATAATATATACCTACTCAATGAGTGAAGAAACAAAGAACAATGATCTTCACATTCTAGAGTAAGGAAAACAAAAATTTTCCGGCTCCTTTTTAATGTATGGGAGCCCCTCTGAAAAATAATGTAATTTAATTTCCATTTCGATATATGGTTTTGAGTCAACGTTCTACATCAAATACGAAAATTTCATGTTTGTACAATGATCTTCACATTCTAGAGTAAGAAAAACAACCGGCTCCTTTTTAATGTATGGGAGTCCCTCTGAAAAATAATGTAATTCAATTTTCATTTCAATATTTGGTTTTGGGGCAATGTTCTACATCAAATACGGAAATTTCATGTTTGTATAAGTAGGTATCGCCAAACAAATATTCGTCTCTGAGCTTCGTGCGAGACCTTTCTGTCCGTCCACTGACACCTAAAATATGCTATTGCGACGCGCCTTGCGGTTATATTCAGAGGCGAATACTTGTTTGGTGATACCTATAACTCATTTCGTGTAAAACACAGACAATGACTGGGTGATATTTCACAGCGAACACCGCCGCGTCGTTCATGGGCCTCATGTGGTTCTCGACGTATGCGGCGTACATGCTCACCCAGATGCTATACGAGGACATAAGTCTCACCACCAAGCTGTTGCTGAGTCTGATATCGAACGCGGCCGTGGGTTATGCGCTGCAAATGCTGATCATCTGCGAAGGCACTTCAAGAGGTGAGCTCGACTACATTTTAACCCCTGACGCAAAAACTACGGGCTGGTTTGTTATAAGTTTTACGTGTCCGTCCGTGGCGTCGTAGCTCCCAAACGGATGAACCGATTTTGATTTTGTTTTTTTTTTGTTTGAAAGGTGAATTAGTCGGGAGTTTTCTTAGCTTATGTTGATGAAAATCGGTTCAAGATGGCCGCCGCCATAAAATGGTGGATTACATATTTTTCACAACTCCCTCAATATGGCTATCAAATGAAAGGGCTTGACTAGGAGAACTATACACTATGATACATTTAATATCCAAGATGTCCGCCACCACAAAATAGCGAATGTCAGGGGTTTTTAATTTATACTTACTTGTACAAACATTTCCATTTTTATCCCCCGACTCTAAAGCGACGGGGTGTTATAAGTTTGACGTATCTGTGTGTGTGTGTGTGTGTGTGTGTGTGTGTGTGTGTGTGTGTGTGTGTGTGTGTGTGTCTGTGTGTGTGTCTGTGTGTGTGTGTCTGTGTGTGTATGTGTGTGTGTCTGTGTGTGTGTCTGTGTGTATGTCTGTGTGTGTGTGTGTGTGTGTGTGTGTGTCTCTCTCTCTGTCTGTCTGTCTGTCTGTTCCTCTGTAGCGCTCAAACAGGTGAACCAATTTGAATGCGATTTTTTTTTTGAAAGTTGAATACGTCGAGAGTGTTGTTAGCTATGTTTGATGAAAATCGGGCCAAGATGGCCGCCGCTACAAAATGGCGGATTACATATTTTTTCACAACTCACTTAATATGGGTATCAAATGAAAGGGCTTGACTAGTAGAATAGCACTATTGCAAATCCAAGATGGCCGCCGCCACAAAATTGCGAATGTCGGGGGTTTTAAATTTTTTAATTTATACTTGTAGAATTGCATTAGACAATGAATTAATTAGGCTCCCGTAGTTTCGAGGTAGGATTTACTTATTTACTCCTACATTTTTTATATATTTTTGGTCCAATTAGAACTGCAGTAATAATTAGTAACTAGTTAAATATAACAAGGGCTTTCAATTTTCATATAAAATAACGTGTTGCCACAATGTTAGCATTAGTAAATTAGTCCACAAAAACACTTTCGTGTATGAGTTACTAATAAGCGAAAATGTTGATTGACAAACGGTAAGATAGGTAGGTAGGTAGGTACTTTATTTATTTTTAATTAGGTACGCGTAATAAGTGTAATTTCATAATGATTTTGCAATGTAGGTACCTACCTAGTTGATTTTTTGTTTATGTGTATTAAAGTAATTTGAACGGCTCTAATATCTTAAAGGTACATATATAATATTCTGTATTTTTCTGTTAATAACGTTGAAAAAATGACCTATTTGCTCATTTTTGCTTTCGTGTTTATTTATTCGTATTATATCGCATGAAATATTATACCTACTTTCCTCATATTTCAACCTGTACCGAGCTCCGAGAACCACATTAAATGACCACGTACTATGTCCATTGTATACAATGCATCATAATTATATTGACATTTTGAGATGATAATGACATTACCATTAATTACCTTTTGTGGTTTTAGTTACCTAAGATATATTTAACGAAAAATTAATTGCTTAAAACCCTTTTTTTTTTTTTTTTGACGTGGTGGAAAGCTTTATGGCTACCCCCGTTCTTTGGGCAGAACGGGGGTTATGTGGGACTCCCCGTATTGGGTATACCCTAACTAAAACCACCACGGCTGTTCCCTCTCGCTGACTATGCTGGACGCCTGGGGAACCCGTTGTATACGTCCCAGGCGTCTGTCAGCCGCCCCGGCCGCCTGCCGGGGCTCCCGCGCTAAAGAGGAGGGGATCGGGACAGCGTGATCCCCCCCTCAGACAGTGAGGAGACTGTTAGTGGCGGATAAAACTTAGCTTGAGTTAAGTACTAAAACTTAACTCAAGCTAAGTTTTTAGGGTTCCGTACCCAAACGGTAAAACGGGACCCTATTACTAAGACTTCGCTGTCCGTCTGTCAGTCCATCCGTCTGTCACCAGGCTGTATCGAATGAACCATGATAGTTAGACGGTTGAAATTTTCACAGACGATGTATTTCTGTTGCCGCTATAACAACAAATAATAAAAAACTGAATAAAATTAATATTAAGGGTACCATACAACAAACGTGATTTTTTTGCTCGATATTGATAACGGCAACAGGTAGACGCTTGAAATATTCACAGAATTATTCAGTTTAAAGATAAATAATTAAATTAAAATAAAACAAATATTTAAGGGGCGGCTCCCATACAACTAACGTGTTTTTTGCCGTTTATAAAAACGGCAAAAAACTTGTAAGTAAAAAATTGTAACTAAAAAATTTATAAAGATAAAGGTACGGAACCCTTCGTGCGTGAGTTCGACTCGCACTTGAACCGTCCCGCACCACCGCCGCGCCGTCTCAGTTATACGGTAGCAGGTAGCTTTATAATTTAAGTCTCTAAGATGTTTACTGCAAAAAGACGCATAAAAATAACACGAGAACTTAGGTTATGCATCGTTATCAAAAAATAGTCTTATCCAATAATTATATTAATTTTATTATTGTTGAATGAATTTTCTCAAGATTCGCTCGTCGTCGCTCATCTCAAATGCTATTTATTCAATGCAATGCTATGTATTTGTGTACAAATAGCGCTTCTTAAGGTTTTAATTGCGTTATAACCCCCGGCACGTAAGTCGAGCGCTGACCTTCAAGTGCGCGCAGCGTCGTATTAGTGAGCGGGACGATTGGAGATCCAATCAGCGCTTACGAGGGATCCGCGAGAGCTAATCAGTGCTTACGAACGATCCCCACGCCCTCTCCGCGACCCCCTCACACTCCGAGATACCTCATTTTCGACTTCTGCGCATCGAAGGTCAACGCCAGACTTATTTGCCGTGACTTGTACCTCATAATATATCAATCAGAGCAAAAGCGCGAAATAGCGAAACGCTTTCGGACCATCGGACACAACTTTATTTTATGAGATGCTAATGTTTTATGAAAATACAAGCAATCAATTTTATTAAGGAATAAATTGATGCTCCTCGCGTACAGTCGTTAAGGCCCCAAATGACGTTGCTTAAATAATATATTACAGTCAATTGAAGTGCGCATTCCGACTAATCTATGACCATGGCCTGTTTGAACAATACATTCAGGGCTGCCAACTTTATGTTATCCCATTTCTGATAAGTATGTACTTTGCTTCAACTTTTAATATTGGATGATTTATACAGGCTCACATTTAGATGCTTTACTTTGAGTCGAGTTAATGAGTTGAGATGAGGCGATAGGATGTGTGAACGCCCTTATTCTAGCAAACTTATAAGAATTCGTGTGTTAGTTAGGGGCCATCCATAAATTAAGTCACACAATTTTCATGATTTTTTACCCCCTCCCCCCTTCCTTGTCACAGCTGGTCACATTTGTGAGACCTCACCTCCCTAGTGTGACGTCACATATTATGCAGTTTTACATCTAGATATTGAATTAAAACAGCAGTTGCGAATGTTTTTAATTATTTTTTTTCATATTTCGTGTTTTAATAGTATCTACTTTAAAAATATTAGATTTTGAAATATGACATCACAAAATTTAGGGCCCTTCCCACCCCCTTGTCACACAATGTCACAATTCGTTGACCCCCTCCCGTCCCCTAACGTGTGACGTAATATATGGATTACTGCCCCTTAGTACAAATGCAAAAACAAAATAGAATGAAAAAACTTCTTTTGTATTTTTCATGTTAAAGGTTAATTATTATTGTATGTTTCCAGGCTTACAATGGGAGGATTTTTTCACGCCCGTATCCTATCACGACCAGTTTCAACCTGGTCACGTAGTATTAATGCTAATTTTAGACACTATATTGTACATGTTAGTGGCTATGTATGTGGAGAAAATTCGTCCGGGCCTGTACGGCGTCCCGCTGCCTTGGTACTTTCCCTTCACCAAGAGCTTCTGGTGTCCTAACAAATCGAAAGTTGCTGGTAAGTGGCATTTTCACTTTGTGCTTATAACAGTAGGTAGTAGAGAACATTTTGGCTTGCGTGTTTAATTCCAAATCTTATTTCATATGTTGTAATCTATCTTAATTATAATGCCTGCTCTTCACCATCGTCGATGCCGTCGCTGATACTATCGCCGACAATCGTCACGAATGCTAGCATCAACACCATCGTCAGTGATAAGTGAGCGGCTAGCGGCCCGAATTCCCTTTGATGCGTGCTTGAAAACCGACTAGTCGCCGATCGCCGCCATTACTGACGATTGTGACGGTGATGATCGGCGACTACAAGCGATAAGCGACCATGATCGTGCACGCGTGTAATCGTTTATAGTCGCCGATTGTGAAGAGGAGGCTTTATAATTATCATTATCTAGATATTACAAAGTTTCAATCTATTTAATTAGATTAAAATTAATACATTACTTTGTAGTAAATAATCCATAAATTAACAATTAAAAATTGTAGTTTATCTGTACCTGTACCTGATACGTATCCGTATCAGTGACGACGCAGTGTTTTAGTGTCAGTTCATAGAGAATGACATGTATTTCACTGCGCCGGCCGGCGGCCGCGACACTGATGCTTCACTGATATGTGCGAATAGGCCTTTACACTATTGGCACACCCGTTTATCTAGTAGTTATCTATTAGTAGTTTATTATAGTATTTATTGTATATACACTTCTCGTTTTAGATATTTAAATGTTTATTCATATTAGAAGGAATTTTAAAAATTAAGTAGGTATATTTGTTACAGCCGTGACAAATAAAGACGGCGTGGATCAGGAATACAAAAATGCCTTGTTAAAAGTTGTTCACGACGAAGAACCGAAAGGTGTACCAATGGGTATTAATATCGATGTAAGTATAACTCGTATAGTAGAGTATTTTACTTACTGAAAATTTATGCTAATAAAAAAATATATTAAGGTGATAATTTAGGACAGCTCTTTGTTCCCACATTTCTTAAGATCCATATAAACTTATTAAACCATTAATTATTATTAGCAGTAATCTGTATGATTATTTCTCCAAACCCTTTTAAAATAATCGACAGTATTGCGTTTACCGTCATAATATTATTATGTCACTACATAGATACCTAATTTACGCATACGAAAACAATTGATAACTAAATGTATTATCAGTATTCTTAGCTTTCTGTTATTAAAATGACGGTATGCTCACGTGACTCAGTTAAAAAACAGATGCCAGATGGGCATATTTACTAAATAACAACAAATCTTGCATAAACCATTAAAAAACACTTTTTGATAGTAACCATGACCTGGCTTGTACTTTGATGATATGTTTACCGACACCTTTATTTAGGCCAATAAAGGCTCATTTACACTTATCACATTGAATTTTCATCTTGGAAGAAACGTCTAACGTGATAAGTGAAAGCAATTTTCCGTTCATTTTTTATCCATCCAAAGTATATTCTAAAGATGAACCATAAAACTAATAACTTATATTGAAAGATACTCTTCTCGAACCGACGATGCATCCAGAGCGAACGTGCATTGAAAAATATAGACAAGTGGTTCGTTTATTTTTGTGCCACTCGTAATTTAGTTCACTGTCAGTGACAGTACGCGTGAAAGGTAACCATACAATTGGATGAAAATATGTAAACAAAGAGTTTACATATTTTCACTCTCTTACTCACTCAATTCTGAATGGTTCACTTTTCGTGGTTCACTTTGGATGTACATAAAAATATATACAGTGTAAATCCCGCTTAAGTTTCGATTATTTACAATTTTGGACAGACAAGTACCTATTCACAAAAAATACAGACGTTGAAGTTTGAAGTTTCAAGGGCGCGAACAAATTTGATTGATTGAATAATGTAGTAATTGTATTATTATTATTAACGTAGCATTATTCCTGTTAATTTATTTCATTTAGCATTAGTGTGTTAAAAATAACACACTAATGCTAAATAAAATAAGATTCAATTACATGTTATTTTCAGAATCTCACAAAAGTATACAGAGGACGTAAGAAAGCTGTAGATAATTTAAACCTTAGGATGTATGAAAATGAAATAACAGTATTATTAGGTCATAATGGTGCCGGAAAGACTACAACTATATCGATGCTAACCGGTGAGTGCCGCTGTGCTTATTTATTGTGTTGTAACACACACACGAGTATGTATTATTGTATATTAGGTACAGACACATCGTACAGAGTACATCGTTTAAACGATGACCTTCGTATATATTTTCCCTGTCATTTTTTATAATATATTGCTATGATAGAAGTAAAATATATATTTTTTGCTGTACATGTCATGTCATGATCAACCCATTACCGGCTCACTACAGAGCACGGGTCTCCTCTCAGAGTGAGAAGGATTTTGGCCATAGTCTACCACGCTGGCCAAGCGGATTGGCAGACTTCACACACCTTTGAGAACGTTATGGAGAACTCTCAGGCATGCAGGTTTCCTCACGATGTTTTCCTTCACCGTTAAAGCAAGTGATATTTAAATACTTAAAACGCACATAACTCCGAAAATTTAGAGGTGCGTGCCCCGGGATCGAACCCACGACCTCTGACTAGAAGTCGGTCGTCCTAACCACTAGGCTATCACAGCGTTTGCTGTACACTACATCTTAATATATTAAAAGAATTGCCGATCCCTGTTATTTTTTAATGCGCATTTATAAATCGAAGAAAAAAATTCGGTCCAATAAAACTTGAGAAAAGAAAAATATTAGGATTACATGCGTCGCGTGTGAAGAGTAGGATTATAGCATTTTTCAGTCTTCAGTTGCGGAGACAAAGTCACGGTCGTGTAATGCATGAAAGTCAAATTACGTTTGCCCCAGAACACAAGGTCAACTAGCACCTAAGAATTGTAACCTTACATTTGTCAGGTATCTCGTTAGGTACTTATTTGCTAATGTTAAACATTTGATGTTATTGATGACTGAATAAACATTGAATTAAGAGCTTATTACACGTTCTTAAAAGTATCCTAAGTAGGATTGCTAATTAGGATACTGGAGGATCATGTAGTACGTTAGCGACCATACTTTTTTCTAATTAGGTTACTTTTTAGGATGCTAACTTGCTAAATGCCATTATACTTTTCTGAATTTAGTAACGTAACCATTTAGACGACTAAATTTAGAAAGGTGTAATAAGCTCTTTAGTCAGAATTAATTTTAGTAACTGTCAAACGTATGTACATAAAAATGTAGTACAGTACATTTTTCACTATAGTAACGGCTATTTCCCATTCCACCCGATGTTTTGTCCGTTACCGAGGCCTGAATATCTCTGTCGGTCATGTCAGTCGTGCTTATAATATGCTCTATAAGCCTTGTCAATATCACATTGTGTGGGTAATATAACATAAATAGTGTATATGATACGGCGACTGGATAAACCTAGAATTTTACGAGTAAACTTAGAATCACCCAAAATAAAGTTTAATTGGGACTTTACCCGCTTATACCTAAGGTGTACCTAGATTTTGGGGCTAAGGACAACTAAGAAAAACACATTGTACTCATACTTCTGGAGTACGGAACCCTCGGTGCGCGAGTCTGACTCGCACTTGGCCGGTTTTTTAGGGTTCCGTACCCAAAGGGTAAAAACGGAGCCCTATTAATGTCACTCGGCTGTCTGTCTGTCTGTCTGTCCGTCTGTCCGCCGGTCACAGGTCTCTAGCTCGCAGACGAAATGAGTTACAAACCTGAAATTTTGGTATTTGGTGTAAAACGTTGACCCAAAATCAAATATTGAATTAAAAATTGAATTAAATTAGAAAGGAGCCCGAAAAACATTTTTTTTTTCTTACCCTAGCTTGTGGGGTATCATTGTTTAGAGCTCATTGAGTAGAGTACGAATATATATTTTTTTAATTTTTTGCTTAAAAAGTAAGGAAAGGGGGGGTCATCAAAATTGACAATTTTAGACCATTTTTGTGACGGGGGCTATCTAAAAAACTAAACTAGTTAGGAATATGATATTTCGGTATATTATGTACTATATGCTCTATTTGTACAACAAATACTGAAAACAACGATTCATAAAATAGTTTATAAGCTGTGACCAAAACAAACGAACTTATTTTGCGTTTTTCTTTCACGGTTTCTTGCGATGTCTAACTCGGAAATTAAATATTTCTTAGACCCAAAATATTATATTGTTCATAATTATGTATGGAACCCTGAAAAAGCGAGGCCCGACTCGCACTTGGCTGATTTTTTTTTAAATTGGCAACGCCGAAAGTCTCACTTTGTAGTCCCTTCATTAATTCAACTAGATACATAACATGGCTCATTAGTTCCTTCAGGTTCTGCGGACTACTGGCTTTACAAAAACAATCTAGGCTTAGAATAGAAAGCACTGCGTGGACTTGATTCGATTAATCAAGTACATTATTTATGAACTTTAATGATGGTGTATTCTTAGTCAAGACTCTTTTTTCAATTTACCAGTTCTTTGTTAATCTAGGTATAAACGGTTCGAATTAATAAATTGAAGTAGGCACTTCAATGCTTCCCGTATAAACTTACATTTAGCCGTTACATACTCGTATGACCGACGTACGCGACATTGCAACAAGTCGCGCGACGACATTGTCGTGCCCATAGTGCCCATGCGTTTTACGTAGAGAATTCAGGCTTTATACTACTGATATGTATGAATTCTATATGTATAATATACTAGCGGACCCGGCAGACGTCGTCCTGCCCGCTATTAGCGCCACCTACCGGGTCCAATTTTTCTACTTAAAAACCTTCCTCTTGAATCACTCTATCTATTAAAAAAACCGCATCAAAATCCGTTGCGTAGTTTTAAAGATTTAAGCATACATAGGGACATAGGGACAGAGAAAGCGACTTTGTTTTATACTATGTAGTGATATATGTAGTCGTTTTTTCGTAAAAAGGTATGGTCCCGCCGACGTCCGGCTCGGCGAGCATCAACGGGTACGACATAGTGAGCGAGACGGAGCAGGCGCGCCGGTCCATCGGCATCTGTCCGCAGCACAACGTGCTGTTCCCCGACCTCACGGTCGCCGAGCACATCGAGTTCTACTCGCGGCTGAAGGGCGTGCCCCGCTCCAAGATACACACTGAGGTCGACCATTTCGTCAAACTGCTCGAGCTGGAGGAAAAGGTACAGATTAACAATCTGAACAAAGACAAGTGTAAATTAAACATTTAAAAAACCCCCGACATTCGCCATTTTGTGGCGGCGGCCATCTTGGATTTATATAGTGCTATTCTACTAGTCAAGCCCTTTCATTTGATACCCATATTAAGGGAGTTGTGAACAAATATATTGTAATCCACCATTTTGTAGCGGCGGCCATCTTGGATACAGGCTACTTTTTATCCCGGAAAAAAGTGTTCCAGCGGGACATAAAACAATGCCATCTATCGGCAAATAAGTAAAACTTTGCTTGTTAGGAGTGCTACTCTAATTTGTGTCCTATGTGCTTTTCCAATATATTTTTTCCGCGCATAACCCCGCGGGATGCAGTATACAGCAGTACAGTATACAGTATATGGCGATATACAGTATATAACAGCGATGATGTGATTTATGTTTTTATTGTATAATAATTACATAAATCGCTGATTTCGGCGTAGACCGAAAAAAAATCTCTTGTTTTTTTAAATTTTTGTACAATAAAAAAAATGAGCCTCTAAAACACGTCGCATCAAATACCGCTGTACACGCGATACTTGTAATTTCACAGACAAGTAAACAACAACAGTAAAATAATAAATAATAAAACCATTTATTAAAATTATTCATTGTAATGTTTTTAATTAGAGGAACGTGATTTCGAAGCACTTATCGGGCGGTCAGAAGCGGCGGCTGTCCGTGGGCGCGGCCATGTGCGGCTCCTCGCGAGTGGTGCTGCTGGACGAGCCCACGTCAGGCCTGGACCCGGCCGCCCGGAGATCGTTATGGGATCTCTTACAAAAAGAAAAGAAAGGTGACGTTTCTCTAAGGGTGAAATAGTTTACTCTGAATCTACTCAGACTTAAGAAGCAGTTAAAACAAGTTAAAACAAGACATATAATTCATGTCCCGTATTAACCCAGTCTTGACTCTGAATAGTCAGAGTATGCTCTGTATGTAGATCTCATCCTAAGTTAATTTTCAGTCCCGCTCACTTCAGACTCCAGACTCTGAGCCATCTCAAAAGCAAAATATCTCAATCCTAGATATAACTAATCCAGGTTCATTTGAATACGACTTTTCAAATAGTAAATATTCGATAAATGAAAAAATTATAGTTTAAGTAACACATCTGCTAATAGTTGGATGACTTATTGTTAAAAAATGTAAATAAACACAGTGCATGCAACAAGACCGTAACTTGCCTGACGCACTAGCGTGCGTCTAGCACTAGATATCACCATTAAAAAACCAAAATCCATAGGGAACGAAGTTGGTACCAACTAATTTTAACATCAACTGAAAAAGCTTAAATTTGTCGTTTTCTCAGGTCGGACAATGATCCTGACAACTCACTTCATGGACGAAGCGGACGTGTTAGGTGATCGGATCGCCATCATGTCCGGCGGACGGCTGCAGTGTGTTGGGACGCCTTATTTTCTGAAGAAACACTATGGGCTTGGATACAAATTGACAATAGTGAAGATGGATCATTGCGATGTACAGGAAGTCACGAGATTCTTCAAGAATTACGTGCCTGATGTTAAGGAAAACACCAATATAGGTAAGCCCGATATAGACTCTTAACATGTTAAAGGAATAGAATAAATCTGATCGTTATATGTATATTTCTGTAGTTTGCTTTGTCGGGGTAGTTTAGGAAGAGCTTTGACAGCTCCGAGATTACTGACAAACGATACTAAATTCATCATTAAACTAAAGGAAACTATAACCTCTATTATATAAGATTTGTTCACAACAAAAGTTGGATACTGTTTACAAAAATCGATTGAATTTTTGATCAATCAATACCATCACATCTATTGTTTTTCAAATCTATAATAACGCGATTATGAAAGTTTTTTTTATATAACTCGATACTCTATTACTACGTGTATTTTGAAAAACCCTTTTTGATTTCAGGATCTGAGTTGACATATATCTTACCAAACGAACATATCAGTAAATTTCCGGATATGTTGAAGAAATTTGAAGAAGAAAAAGAGAATCTAAAGGTTTCAAGTTATGGTCTATCAATAACGAGTCTTGAAGAAGTCTTTATGAAGTAAGTTTACATCGTAGCTACGTAGCTACCTAACCATTATAAATGTATTTTTATGATGATTCCAAACACTTATTTATAAAAACAATATTTTTACCGTCTTACAGAGCAGGTGCGGAAGACAATAATGGGGTGTCATCTTCAAAGAAAAATAAGTACAAAAACTTGTACAATGACTGTGCCATAGTTCCGGTCAATGGTCACAATAATATAAGTAAGTGTCGAAAATAATCCTTATTATGATTGGAATAAAGTTCAAATAATATAAGTGTGAAAAATAATCCTTATTAAGACAAGAATAAAGTTTAAATAATATAAGTCATTGTGGTAAATAATCCTCATCATGATTGGCGTAAAGTTCACAAGTATAAATTAAAAATTTAAAAAACCCCTGACATTCGCCATTTTGTGGCGGCAGCCATCTTGGATATGCATAATGCTATTCTACTAGTCAAGCCCTTTCATTTGATACCCATATTAAGGGAGTTGTGAAAAAAAATGAAATCCGCCATTTTGTAGTGGCGGCCATCTTGGATCGATTTTCATCAAACATAGCTAACAACACTCGATTAATTCACCTTTCAAACAAAAAACCGCATTCAAATCGGTTCACCCGTTTGAGCGCTACAGGGGAACAGACAGACACACACACACACACAGACATATCAAACTTATAACACCCCGTCGTTTTATCGTCGGGGGTTAATAATCCTTATTAAGACTGGAATAAAGTTTATATAATATAAGTCATTGTGGAAAATAATCCTTATTATGATTGGCGTAAAGTTCAAAATGTAATGAAATAAATTTATTACAGTCGACACGGAGCCAATACAGAAAGTGCGAGGGTTCAAATTGTTAAGGAACCACATAAAAGCGATGTTCCTGAAGCTGGCGTACAGCACGATGCGGAATAAACTGGCCGCAATGATACAGATCATCACGCCCATCATAAACATCACCATCTCCGTGTGTATAGCGCGCTCGTGGAAGTTCATGACGCAGCTGCCGCCGCTCGCGCTCAGCTTGGAGAGCGGCTTCAGGAAGACTGAGACTCTGCTGTCGCAAGGAGGGAATCTGACCGAAAACAGCTTAGAGAGGAGGGCGATGATGTCGTATAAGGATTACTTCAAAAACATCAACGATGCTAACATGCTGTTGACGGATATAGGACAAATGGATTTAGGGAAATTTTATTTAAAATTGGTATGTTAGAATTTTATTTAATTTACTGTTGAGTTCGTCATATATTTCCAAAGCGAATCTAAGTTTAAACCATAAGGTATATTTTAGTATCTCAGATGTACCGGCAAATTGTTCAAACACTTCACCACATTAATATCGTCTCTACTTCAATTAGAGTTATAAATTAGAATTAGTTCGAGCAATCTAGCCGGTACCTGAGCAAATTCAAAGTTAGACACTTGCGTTATGCTGACCGAAAGGTATCCAAAAAACAACGTTCTGAGAGCTTTAGGGACAGTGTTTGTAGCTTTATTTATTACTTTATTTATTTTTATTACTTTATTTATTTTATATTTGTCACTTGATTGAAGTAAGAAAGTGACAAAACTTATTAACTGTTTAAGCTATCCAACACTTATCAGAAGGTGGTGAAACAGGCCCTAAGTGTCTAGACAATACAAAATTGCGAGTTGGATGCAGTTCTATTGCAATTGACACAACTGCATTGCATGTTTCGCCAGATTGCGCAGGCCGACTGTATATAGATGTCACTTAGATAAACACACGCACGCACCCACCCACCCACACATACATACGCACACACAAACATACTTATTGGCCATGTTTTACATGCGTATCGCAGAGCGAGACGGACCTAGCCCGGGTCCGCTACGAGAACCTGGTGGGAGCCACGTTCGCGCCGCACCGCATCACCGCGTGGTTCAGCAACTACGGCTACCACGACTCGGCGATATCGCTGGCGCTCGCCAACAACGCCATACTGGACGCGCTCGCGCCGGGCAGCAAGCTGACCATTGTCAACAGTCCTCTGCCCTACTCTATCGAGAATTTAGTGAGTATATACCTACTGTAGCCCTAGTACGATTTTGTCGAAGAATGGTCCATTCTTTGTTGTAGGTAGTTTTTATTCTAAAAAAATTTTACAAAGTAAATCCTCAAGAGAATCTACCGCTGGTTCGGAATGCAGTTCTAACCTAGTAGAACAACAGAACTCTGTGAGTGCTCTTTAAAAATTTAAATAACAATTTACAATGCTATTTGGATTAATTATTGCTATCTAGCGCATTGCTGGAGCGGAGTCAAATACACGTTTTTTATCATTTGTATAATCTTTTGATTGTATATACTATACATTGATGTTTTATGAGTATTGAGCATACTTTTTTATAGATTTCTTACTATATACTTTTATACTTTTTTTTAGATTTGAACTTGTGTAAAGGCAAGTCTGAAATTCACTGTGTGTGACTCATTCCCACAAACGACCACGATTTTTTTGAGGCTTAATTGAGGAACCTTAGGAACTACAAGCAAGAATACTATTTTTTTCCCACCAAGATTTCGCTATGAGTGATATCTGTAGATATTGGAGAACATGGATATTGATTTATTCAGAAACCAATATTGTGATCATTTTATTAGCTTTAAAACATTTTCAAAATGATTTGTCAAAACTTTCGTAAACTTGTTTTAGGTCAAAGTAATGGCGAGCGGTAGCAGTATGGCATTTCAATTTGCCTTTAACATTGGATTCTGTATGGCATTTGTGACATCTTTCCTGGTTCTTTTTGTTATCAAAGTAAGTAAGAATAGGTACTGAAATATACTCCTACAAAGCAGTTGTAATATGATTAGATTTACTAACACATGTTCCATTAGGTACAATTTGTAAATATATTCCCTCCACACCTTCAATCGACTTCATCATCACGATCATCATTATTTCAGTTTATGGATATCCACTTCTGGATTTCTACCTTTCCCATTGACTACCACCTTACTCGCACGCGGTAACTCTACTAACAGTAGTTCACTGTAAAAAAAATCTGATTGTAACGGCCATCTTGTGTTGTTAGCTTACTGTTAATAAGGTTTGAGCTATTTCAGTGACTTTTGTTTTCCTGCAGACCTCTTCGTTTCGAATCTTATCCTTCAAGAAAACTTCTTACATGGCTCTCTACATAGCTCGCTGAGCGACCTCTTAAGTTTGTGGATCAATCCATATAATTTTTATCAGAATAACAATGATATCAATTTATAATTTTGTCATATTCATCATCATCATCATGATCAACCTATTCCATTACCGGCTCACTACAGAGCACGGGTCTCCTCTCAGAGTGAGAAGGGTTTTGGCCATAGTCTACCACGCTGGCCAAGCGGATTGGCAGACTTCACACACCTTTGAGAACGTTATGGAGAATTCTCAGGCATGCAGGTTTCCTCACGATGTTTTCCTTCACCGTTAGTGAATATTAGCAAGCGATATTGCAAGTGATATTAAATACTTAAAACGCACATAACTCCGAAAAGTTAGAGGTGCGTGCCCCGGGATCGAACCCACGAGCTCCGATTAGAAGTCGGTTGTCCTAACCACTAGGCTATCACAGCTTTTTGTCATATTATGCGATAATAATTTATTAATTACGTTGAATGTACCAGGAGCGCACGAGTGGCGCGAAGCTGTTGCAACGCGTGTCGGGAGTGCGGCCCGTGATTCTTTGGACGACTGCACTGATATGGGACTGGTTTTGGATGCTTATGGTGTTCACCGCTATAATCCTCACGCTAGCTTTCTACCAAGAAAACACGTTAGCCACACCCGAGGAATTAGGTGAATAAATTTTTTTAACTGTCCCAAGACGTTTATAGCAATAATATGATGGCATCGGAAATTTTTGAATAAATTGTATTAGTAATAAGTGATAGACAATGCCCAAAAGTCAAAACTTCACGGCTCCTAGGTTTTCCACTAATCAGTTCTCATGATGAACCAAATGTTTGATCAAACTTAGGAGAGACTAACTAACAGTTAAATATCAAAACTCAATTTATACAAGTGAGTCAGGGCCTGTGGCAACACCTTCTGAGAAGTGTCAGATAGCCTAAACGTAAGTTTTGTCACTTTCTTACTTTATGTCAAGTGACAAAGACAAAAGTTATGAATAAGCTACCCGACAGTTATCAGTAAGTGGTGAATGAGGTCCTTTGGGTCTACAATAAATAGAATGCATTTGTACTTCAAACCTTTATACTTCAGCCCAGCCCAGCTTCATCGTAACTGCCAATGGAGCCGGACAGCATTAGAATTGTCTTAATGCAGTCTGCCTGTCTGTCTATATACATATATATACATATACTCAGGGTCAGCGCATACGAATGGCCCCCACCGTCTTTTAGTGCCATGTTCATTTTGTTTTGTTTTCAACCTTATGTCAAATTTAATAAAGCTTTTATCATTAAAAGACTGTGTCTCGGAACTACTCCACTCAGTTGGTATGAACGAACACTAGCGTAATCTCTTGGTTTGAACAAGAATGACAAAAGATGTTTTAAATTTTTCTAAACTGATTTTTTTTTTAATCAAGGTGACATTGTGGCTAATTCTGTTGTACACAATCTCTAAACCTAAACTAAATTGACAGGCTTAAAAATAGTGCTATCCCCTTCAGCAGGGAGGATTGTGAAAGAGACAGGAATATATTTAGACCTGTCATTTTAGTTTAGATTTAGAGATTGTGTACAACAGAATCGGCCACATTATCAAGTCATTACTCTAGCGGCACGCTATGATGGCCGGTTTGACGTTTGTCCGCTCATGAAGTTCCGTATTAATTGATAACGACTTTGAAGGAAATAATTGTATTACTTTATTGACGATAGTGATGTGCAGAGATTCATAAATTTTATCGAATGTAGTTTTAGGTTTAGGACTCAAAATTTATTTATTAAATTGATTTCTTAAATGTATACAAGTGTAGAAAAATCAGTTTGCACCATTTAAGGGGTGAATGTACTTGTGAATATGAACAATTTTCACTATGTGGACAAACCTCTGAAATCGCAAAAAAATATCAATAAATTTTTAAAAATGGAATCTAATACGATCGTCACATAGGATCGCTGGCTAGCACAACTACTACCTCCGGCAAACTCGCGTCAATGCTCAATGCAAAACAAAGCAGTTTCGAATTGACGTTGCTTCGAAAAGTATAAACTGTCAGTGCAATGCGATTGTGATATAGTTTTGACCTGGCTTTGGATTTCAAATATTGATACTGCATTACTGTTGACCCTTGCTCGTTAATTTGGACTCTGTTCAAGCCCTTTGTTGTGGATTTCGTCGATATGACCGAATGTACGCAGAGAACTGTTCTAAATAGTCAGACACGTGAGTTCGTAATACGCCTTCGTAACTATTTCGATCGTGAAGCTCAAAATGGAGGGCCAATTTTACCTATAACGTCAGTGGTTGAACGCGTAGCTGATGCGCTTAATATTGGACAACGAACTGTTAGACGGATAACTAAAAAAAAATATGGCGAGACTGGCACAGAAGAAAATAAACTTCACACACCAAAAAAGAGAAAACGAGCAAAACCAGTCGTAGGCATCGATAGCTTTGATGCCGATGCTATCCGAAGACATGTTTACGGCTACTATTTACAGAAGGAGTATCCAACAAGAAAAAAGTTGGTGCATTCACTGAAGGAAGCTGGATTATTCTTCGGTGGGGAAAGTTCTTTAACGAAGATTTTGAAGACCATTGGATTTCGATACAAAAAATGTAACAAACGCAAAATATTGATGGAAAGATTTGATATAGCGATGGCAAGGTATACTTTTTTACGGCAAGTGAAAGAAATCAAAAATTGGCAAAATGTTGTGTTCTTGGATGAAACATGGCTTAATGCTAACCATACTGTAGGCCGTTCTTGGAACGATGACACAGCAGCATCTACTTCCAAAGTTCCTGTAGGAAAAGGATCGCGACTTATAATTTGTCACGCCGGAACCATCAACGGGTTTGTCGAAGGTTCTCTCATGGCTTTTGCGTCAAAAACCACTGGAGACTATCATGAAGACATGAATGGAGAAAAGTTTACTGAATGGTTTACCTCAATGTTGTGTAGCCTCCCTGAACCATCTATTATAATTATGGACAACGCCCCATACCACTCGATGCAAATTGACAAGCCACCTGCCCAATCCCAAAAGAAAGCTGATATCGTCGCATGGCTTCGTAAAAATGGCGTAGATGCAAACATGAATATGTTAAAAGCGGAATTAGTACGTCTTTTAAAAGAAAACAAACCAACCAAGATCCGATACGTCATTGACGAAATAGCATTAGAACATGGGCACAGAGTTATACGGTTACCGCCTTACCATTGTGAGTATAATGCGATTGAGTTGGTGTGGGCTCAAATTAAGGGATATGCTGCAAGACACAATACAGAACCCCCATTTACCACAAAAAAAATGCTAAAATTATTAGAAGAAGCTTGTGAACATGTGACTAAAGGAGACTGGGAAAAGGTTGTGAATAGAACTGTTAAATTAATAAGGGAAGATTATGAAAGAGATGTGAAAATAGATAATATTATAGAAAACGAACATATAATTATTAATGTATGTGATGATAGCAGTGACGACAGTGAAAATAGTAGTATGGACGAATCTGATTAATTATGGCCTTTTGTGGCACCTTTTTTGGTATCTTTTGTATTCATATGTTTCTTGTGTGCATATAAAGTATGTATATTCATTTTCGTTCAAATATTCAGTTCGTTCAAATAAATTAAATAAACATATACATTTTTGTTTTATTAAACCTATTTAATCAGGTACAAAAACAAAACTTAATTGTTTTTTGTTCGAGAATAAATTGACATTCCACATCACTATTGTAATGTGTCAAACCGGCCATCATAGCGTGCCGCTAGTGTAGTTGATCATTTATCAAGTAATATTTTTCGCAGGCAGAGTTTTACTCGTGCTGGTGATATTCGCTTTTGCGATGATACCGTTGCACTACCTGGCCGCGTTCTACTTCGAAGCCGCCGCTACTGGATTCTCCAAGATGTGTTTCATAAACATTTTTTCAGGTACGTAATTTTTAATTTGAGGCTTCATAATTTTTTTCTTATTTTTGTGTAATTTGCTCTTTAATTTTAATTGCGTTTCAATAGTTGTAGTTTGACTTCAGATTTTTTTTTTCAGGTTGTATGCCGTTCCTAATAACTGAAGTTCTAAGATTACCGGTAGTGGGTAATCAGTATTATGCACATATTTTCGACTGGGTCTTTTCCGTATTGCCCATCTATTGCCTCAGTAGAAGTTTCAGGTATGTGTAATTTGTGTATATATAACATATTGTATTATATTCATTAATCGCTGAATGAACTTGATGAAACGCTTGGGGATAGTTTGCATCCTGGAGACGGACACAGGCTACTTTTTATCCCGGATTATGAATGAATGAATACAGTTTTATTGTACAACACAACACAGGAGATACAGAAAACATTAAGGGCCTGTTTTACCTGTCAGTAGTTTTAACTGTCGGATAGAATAGAATAGAAAAGTTTTTTATTCAAATAAACTTTTTCAAGTGCTTTTGAATCGTCAATTGAGTCTACCACAGGTTCGGAATGCAGTTCCAGCCGAGAAGAACCTGCAAGAAACTCGGCGGTTGCTCTTTTTTTAAAAATAACATTATAACAATTATTATTATTAATGTACATGATTGAAATGCCGTCTCGCGCATTGCTGGAACGAGTTAAATCCAAGCTTTTTTATCGTTTATATAATCTTCAATTGTATAATAAGCTTTTTTTATGAGCATACTTTTAATAAAGTTCTTATAGCCTTCTTACTTTATGTCAAGTGAAAAAGACAACATATGTGAAGTAAGCTATTCGACACTTATCAGAAGGTGGTGAAACAGTAATAGTACAATAATTATTAGATATTATAGTGTATTTTCCCTTGAAATTTTGTTCAGAATCGCTTTGTTCAATGAAGCAAATTAACTCTGATTTCTAATTCCGTGGAATTCTGACAGCTGTCATTGTCACTTACAGATGAGTTTATTTATTTATTTATTTATTATTCATGTACCAAATTAGTTACAAAAACATAAATAGAGGATGTGGACATAGGCAAAGCTTATCTCTACAAGAGATTTCTTCCAGCTTCCCAAGATTGTGAGTAAGGCGTAGTAAGTGGTATAGGTCTTACGGTACTAGTTTAAAAGGAATCCTTAGTTAAAAGGTATTATATTATATAATATTATATATAAATATACATATTATACATACTAATACACTACATAAATATCATATTATAAATACCTAGATAAAATATAAACTATAATAAATATATATACATACATATATATAAATATAATACATAAAATACATACATAAAATGAGTTATTTGTATGGAGAACAGGGTTAACATCTACGAAGTACGATTTTACCCCAAACTACTTTAATTTCCTGTCATCATAAAAAGCCATATGCCGCGTAATAATATTAGTCGTTTCGCCTTAAAATAGAAAACACCAAGAGTGGAAACTAGAAAGTGCACACAACAACAATAGAATCATATATACTTGCAGCAGTTGATTTTTATTTACATAAGTTTTAAATTTATCTTTTTTGTGGGAATTGTTTTATCTCTGGTAACATTACGAAACGTCAGAATTCCACGGAATTAGAAATCAGAGTATAAAATATATATGTGGTAGGGACATGAGCCAGTCGTCGTTCTCGCTGCTGGCGTGCGACGCGCTGTGCCGGCAGTTCGACAACATCGACAACTGCACGCGCCACACCGTCTGCCACAAGTTCAATGTCTCCGTTTGTTGTAGTAAGTGAGTTTTGTATCGCCGCTCCGCACATTTTACTTATATACAAGTCACGGCAAATAAGGCAAGCGCTGACCTTCAATGCGCAGAAGTCGAAAATGAAGTATCTCGGGGTGTGAGGGAGTCGCGGGGAGGGCGTGGGGATCGTTCGTAAGCACTGATTAGCTCTCGCGGTTCCCTCGTAAGCGCTGATTGGCTCTCCAATCGTACGACGCTGCGCGCATTTGAAGGTCACCGCTCGACTTACGTGCCGGGGGTTATACTATAGTTTATGATTGTTTACTCGTCTAGCCTCCAATTAGTTGTATTTTTAATGAACTTAAAAAAATGAGGTTATCAATTCAACCCGTATGGTATGTAATAATATTGGAACTGCAAAATATTCACATAATTATGATTAATCTATAAGGGCTTCCAAACAAATATACAAAATTTTATAGGTGTATGTATGTTTGTATGTATGTATGTCTGTCTGTCTGCAGATTTCTCCGATACTTTTGATGGGATTGTGAGAATTCTTTTTTAGCGAACAATGCAAGTTTAATCTAAATCGGTTCAATAGTTTTCAAGATATGGACTGTTAAGTGTGTGATGAAGTCGGCTTAGCTTCAAACTCAAATTATCATAATGTCTAGTCACAAGCATTCCACTGAATGTTGCAAATTATTTATAGATTACAGTATAGCCATGCCAATGTGACCTTTATGTTTGATAGTCACAGATGACAATTAAATAAATTTTAAAATTAAGTGTTGCCATTAGAAAAACTTACTTTCTTGATTTCCGCAACACGATGAAGTTTTTTTTTTTAATGGTCAGGATCTATAAATCTCATGATTAATGCATCATGCGTCCCTTAAAGCCAAAAAATATTTTGAGAAAAACTGTATAACTCAGGAGAAGTGGGAAAAATATCTAAGGGTGTATACAGACGGGCTGCATTGGAACAGCAAGCAGATGCAATCTAAATTGAATGTTTATTCATAAATTTATTATTATTAAATATTTTAAATACATTAATTAAATCCAAATTGCAATTTTGCACTCGGCTTTTAGTCCAAATGACTTTATAGACCCTAATTTTCTAAAATTATGCAGCAGACTATTTCTTCTCCATCCCTCTTTGCAACAAAAGTAAAGTAATTTTCCTTACATAGGGGCATATATGATTAGGTTACCTTATTTAATTAAAAATTAAGAGAAAATTTTGGTTACTATTCACAATACGTTATTTCTTGTTTGCTTAGTCGAAGACGACCCGTTTCTGAAATGGAGTGAGCCCGGCATCGGTCGATACTTGTTTATGATGAGCATGTTGGGACTTGTTGGCTTTACAGTTCTCTTGTTAAAGGAATATGAAGTTCTGAATAAGGTGAGTTTCTAGTTTGATAATTTGAAATATATTTTTGATAATAATATTTGCATAATATAGGACCACCACCTTCTGATACGTGTAGCACAATTTTGTCTTGGCCACTTGACATAAAGTAACAAAACTTACGTTTAGGCTATCCGACACTTACCAGAAGGTGGTGAAACAGGCCCTTAAAATTTTTAATTTTAAACAATAGTAGTGGTTAATTACATTCCATTGTACGCAATCTCATAAACTAAATTGACAGATCTAAAAATCATTAGAATAATAAATTAGTTTTGGATAGACATAACAGATGGCGCCACTAGCTGCTTGCCCCGCGCTATCTGCACTCTAAATTATTATTTTATATTAAATTGAATTACTAAGCGTAGTCGGGTTTTAGTCTACGAACTCTCTTTTTAGATTTTCTACACTGAAAGTCCTCACCGGCCGCCGCCGCCCGATCCCGATGAGGACAGCGACGTGGCCAACGAGCGCAAAACCGTCCAGTCTCTGACGCGGCCCGAACTGGCGCAGTACAGCCTCGTGTGCAGAGACCTCACCAAGTTCTACAAGGACTTCCTCGCAGTTAACAGACTCAGCTTCGGTGAGTATACACATAAACTAGATACATTTCCAAATCGATTGCTTCCATGAAGAATCATTGGACTGTAGGATTATGAACATTGACAGTCGATTGTGTTTTAATACAAACCTGACTCGGTTTTTTTTCAGTTATATTGTGTTTATTTATTTGTCGGTTCATCAGTTCCTTCGTAAATGAGATATCGTTGGCATTGTGTTAGCGGTTGCGTGTCAGAGACTGTATGACGTCACGACCAAATCAATATGGCGGGAACTATGGCAGAACTATCGAGATGTTCCCACTGCGCTCGCGCTCTTCTGCATGCCTTCATTTCAATTATTAATGAATGCCCCATTTTGCAAGCAGTTTTATTCTATTTTCACGGAAAGGTTCCTCTTTTATTGTATTTGCTGTTGCGTATAAATGTAACGACTTAAATGAAACATAGGCAACTAACTACCCTATCGTGTGTTAAGCGGTGAACAAGGGCGAGTGCTTCGGGCTGCTGGGCATCAACGGCGCGGGCAAGACCAGCACGTTCCGCATGCTGACGGGCGACGCGCGCCTCAGCAGCGGCGACGCGTACGTGCACGGCCTCTCGCTCAAGACGCGCATCGAGGACGTGCACGCGCACATCGGTGAGCTCTTACTGTCGTGTGTTACGCGCTGAACGAGGGCGAGTGCTTCGGGCTGCTGGGCATCAACGGCGCGGGCAAGACCAGCACGTTCCGCATGCTGACGGGCGACGCGCGCCTCAGCAGCGGCGACGCGTACGTGCACGGCCTCTCGCTCAAGACGCGCATCGAGGACGTGCACGCGCACATCGGTGAGCTCTTACTGTCGTGTGTTACGCGCTGAACGAGGGCGAGTGCTTCGGGCTGCTGGGCATCAACGGCGCGGGCAAGACCAGCACGTTCCGCATGCTGACGGGCGACGCGCGCCTCAGCAGCGGCGACGCGTACGTGCACGGCCTCTCGCTCAAGACGCGCATCGAGGACGTGCACGCGCACATCGGTGAGCTCTTACTGTCGTGTGTTACGCGCTGAACGAGGGCGAGTGCTTCGGGCTGCTGGGCATCAACGGCGCGGGCAAGACCAGCACGTTCCGCATGCTGACGGGCGACGCGCGCCTCAGCAGCGGCGACGCGTACGTGCACGGCCTCTCGCTCAAGACGCGCATCGAGGACGTGCACGCGCACATCGGTGAGCTCTTACTGTCGTGTGTTACGCGCTGAACGAGGGCGAGTGCTTCGGGCTGCTGGGCATCAACGGCGCGGGCAAGACCAGCACGTTCCGCATGCTGACGGGCGACGCGCGCCTCATCCTTTTTTTAATGTTACACACAACCCCAGAGAAACAAGAACCAGCTCCATAAGACCTGTAAGTGCGAGCGAGAAGTCTGATAATAATGATTTATGACTCAGTTCGCACGATTGTAATGTCCCAACTGTAAATTACGCATGTTAAATGTGCCAAGTGATAATTCCGCACGTCGGGTGTGATTTAAATTTCTCACTTACACTTGTTACGTGTTCGTAATATGCAGTTGTTATTCGTTCCGTTTGTCCGTTTGTCAGGCTACTGTCCGCAGTTCGACGCGTTGTTGGACAACTTGACGGCGCGGGAAACGCTCAAGATATTCTGCCTGCTGCGCGGCATACCGGTGCAGGTGGGGTCGGTGCGGGCGATACAGCTGGCCGAAATGTTGGGCTTCATGAGGCATTTCGACAAAAAGGTATCGTACTGAATATCAACTGGTTTTTTAAGTGAAACTTCTTTAGTATTGTTGTGCATTTGAAAATCGATGAAAGAAAAAAGCGACACCAACATCCTTTCTTCGTACCAGGAGTCTATAAGGTGACAGGAGGTCGTTTGAAGAAGCGCTGCACAAGTGACAAAGAGAGACACACATACATATTCAAATAGGATTTAGCCTGCGAGAGAATGAGATAGAATACAGTCGGTATCCATGACGACCGCTCTCCGCCTACGTTCCGTTTTTGAACCCAAACTATAGACCCAAATATTGCAAAAATATAAACAAGGTTTTAATGTTTAATATAATATTTACATAATTCTTTGGAGCATTCGAAAAATTAGAATATAAGTTTCACTTCTGCCGTGTGTGAATTGCGCACAGTTTTTTGTTTTTAAGAATATTTGTCAAGATGAACCTGACTAATAAAATATTCCCCTGTCCCCTCCAAATAAGTGAAAGCTTGTGTTTAGAGTGGGTACGATAGTGTAACGGGTGTGGGGTTTGAACCGTCGACCTTTCGGTTTTTGATCCACCCCCGACGACCGTTGCGCTATTGAGCCTCAATTGAGGTTTGCTCGGTATTTAGAAAATAGTTTTATTTACAGATTTATATCATCATCATCATCATCATCATTTTTTTTATTAGGATCATTAAACTGGTTACAATTTTTATATCTGTCGTAATAAATTACACAAAATATGTACTACACTAATTGGAACCTTCTCGAAATGACCACAGCATTCTTAAGTCACAGAAAAACTAAAGTTAATTACAATATGTGTATACAAACGAAAATACCTACAATACTATAAATAATAATTAATAGTACTTAATGAACAAAGAAAGAGAAAGAAAAAAATAAATAAATATATATATATATATATAAATGTAAGATAAATTTATAAAGGGTGTTACAGAGATACTAAGTTAAATGTAATGAAGTTACAGCCTCAAACTTTTCCTAAAAGAGGTCAAAGAACTTAAGAACAGGTGAATATGTCGCAGTTGCTCCTGTGGGAGTTAATTAAGGAGCATATGCGGTAGATCGGAGCGTGTTGTCAGAATCAAAACAAAACGGAATCATCATCATCATTATCATTATCATCAATCCACTACGAGCACGGATCTCTTGTCAGAATGAGAAGGCTGTAGTCCACCACGTCGGCCAAGTGCGGATTGGTAGACTTCACACGCTTTTGGGAACCTTTTAAGCATGCAGGTTTCCTCACGATGTTTTCCTTCACCGTTAAAAAAAGTGATATTCAATAGAGTTTATTAGAGTTCATTTAATATTTGTTTAATTTAGGTATACGAATGCAGTGGTGGCACCAAGAGGAAAATCAGTACGGCACTTGCGCTTCTGGGGGATTCACCATTAGTGTTCCTCGATGAACCAACCACAGGTAACACCTAATTAGGATAAAACTACTCAATAATAAAATAATAAATATAAACGACTTTAGCCCTATCGAACTGCTGTCGAAAAGTTAGCGCTATTATTATGCTACCTAAAAACAATCCAATACCAATATTTTTTTAATACTTGTAGTATTAGTGATTTTATATTTAGCATAACTCGGAGTCAATGCCCGCGAGCGGCGACCGGCCGGCGTCAAGGCGTGAGTTGATTACATTACATAGCGAACTTTTTTAAAATACAGGAAATATTTTAAATTTTATTTCGCGTTTTTTGACGTGATAACGTCTTATAAATCGATGAACGCCGACCGAACGCACGAAAAAGCATGACTTATTGTCACGTACCGCGTAGCCGAGCATGCAAGCTAGAACGCAGAACAAGCGATAGAGAGACAATGTTAAACGAGCGTGGAAGCAAGAGCGCGGAACAAGCGATAGAGAGGCAATGTTAGCCGAACGTGCAAGCGAGAGCGCGGCAAAAGCGATAGAAAGACAATGTTAGCCGAGCGTGCAAGCGAGAGCGCGGAAAAAGCGATAGAAAGGCAAAGTTTTCTTGTGACGTTATCACGTAAAATTATCGTCCGTAAACCGACTTTACAGACAACCAATTTTTTTTTGTGGTAATTTGTCAATAATAATGAATGAATCACTAGTATTATCTGATACGCAGGCATGGACCCGGCGTCCAAGCGGCTGGTGTGGTCGTGCGTGAGCGAGGCGGTGGGCGGCGGGCGCAGCGTGGTGCTGACCTCGCACAGCATGGAGGAGTGCGAGGCGCTGTGCTCCCGACTCACCGTCATGGTCAACGGCCGCCTCTACTGCCTGGGCCCGCTGCAACATCTCAAAAACAAGTTCTCACAAGGTCAACATTTTTATATAATATTACTAGTATAAATTAAAAATTTAAAAAACCTCCGTCATTCGCCATTTTGTGGCAGCGGCCATATTGTATAATATGCAATAGTGCTATTCTACTAGTCAAGTCATTATCATTTGATACCCATATTATGGGAGTTGTGAAAAAATATGTAACCCGCCATTTTGTTTTTTGATTTTCATCAAACATAGCTAAAAACACTCGACTAATTCACCTTTCAAACAAAAAAAACCGCATTCAAATCGGTCCACCCGTTTGAGCGCCACAGGGGAACAGACAGACACACACACATACACACACACAGACACGTCAAACTTATAACACCCCGTCGTTTTTGCGTCGGGAGTTGAAAATAAAGCTGAAGAGTTTGTTTGAATGCGCTAATCTCTGTAAATACCTATCCGAATATGAAAAAATATTTTTGCATTAGACAGCCTAATCCTTGATAGGAAGGAAGGTTTATAGGCTATTCGAAGAGTAACAAAAAACGCTAAGCGTAAACGAAATTATAACGCGGCGGACAATGTGATGCGCTGAGGGTGGTCACCTGACGAGAGCCGAACGAGCGCCCAACCGAACATTACCAAGAACAGTCCAACTGTGCACCTAAATAAAAATAAAACATGCGGACAAAGTCGCGGACATTAGCTAGCGTACACTAAAAACATACTTAAAGGACAATTAACACAAAATTGTACTTTACTATTTTTTACTCTCTGATATTATGTGTATCAATTACAAATGTACTTTATAACATTCACAAAAGTCATGCAAACTTAGATGTTGAAATTGAATTGAATCAGTATATAAACTTAAACACTTTAAAATAAGAGAACATAATATATTGCAACCTGACGCGCTCCGACGTCCGGCGCTATAACTATTATTTTCCTTTCATTAATTACCTGAAGATTCGCTGTATACTTGATGTCTTGAAATTTTCCGTCCCCTTTGTCTTTCGGTCTAAAATAATTCATAATATTTTGTTCACAGGGTACACACTAATAGTGAAATGTAAGGCGGGACCTGAAAGGGATACTAGTATAGCAAATATTAATCAATACGTCCTCGATAACTTTAGAGATGCTAAGCTTATGTGAGTATTATTATTTAATTATTTTGTCTAAGAGCACTATCTCACTAGAACACCAGTGTTGGCGCAACCTATTAGCACTACCGACAAAACCTCTATGGAGGATACTTCATTTGAAATATGGACCTCATTTGTTGTCCGCTCGGTTGTGCAACCTATTTGGTGACGGCAGCCGGGATCAGTCGCTGGTGGCGCAACCATGGCGCTTAGTGACTCGTTTCAGTCCACTACAAAATCAACGCCCATAGTTCGCACATCCGTGAAACTACATAGGAAACTGCATTACATAGATAAAAAAGCAGTGATAGCCTAGTTGTTAAGACTTCGGCCTTACTATAGGGGGAGTGCGTTCGGTCCCCGGCACGCACGTCAACTTTTTCGAGTTGTGTGCGATATGAGTCTCGTGGAAACGGACGCCTGAGAGGTATCTATAATTTTCTCAAAATCGTGTAAAGTGTACAAGTCACGGCAAATAAGTCTAGCGTTGACCTTCAATGAGCAGAAGTCGAAAATGAGGTATCTCGGGTGGTGATGGGGTCGCGGGGAGGGCGTGGGGATCGTTCGTAAGCACTGATTAGCTCTCGCGGATCCCTCGTAAGCGCTGATTGGCTCTCTAATCGTATTGTGTCCCGCTCACTCGTACGACGCTGCGCGCACTTGAAGGTCAGCGCTCGACTTACGTGCCGGGAGTTATACCAATTCGCACTTGGCCCGCGTGGTAGACTACGACTTAAACCCTTCTCACTCTGAGACCCGTGCCCTGTAGTGGGTCGTTAATGGGTTGATGATGATGATGATGATTACAGAGAAACGTACCTCGGCATAAGTACATACTACCTCGCGGACCGCGAGCTGCCGTGGTGGCGCGTGTTCCAGCTGATGGAGGCGGCGCGCGAGCGGCTCTCGCTCGAGGACTACTCCGTGTCGCAGACCACGCTCGAGCAGGTGTTCCTGCGCTTCACCAGGATGCAGGGCCAGCCCGCCGCAGGGCTCTAACCACCAGTCTGTAGTCTGTACCGACAGGGGCAAAGGCCATGCGTCGGCTGTACTGACAATAATCGCCGTACTTTATAGTCCTAAAAAATTATCTGACCCGGCGGAAAGCATTGAAATTTTGAAATTTCAATGGAACCAAATATTTATTGGAAACATTTACTACCTGTTTCACCACCTTCTGATAAGTGTCGGATAGCCTAAACATAAGTTTTGTCACTTTCTCACTTTATGTCAAATGACAAAGACAAACGATTTTTAATTCGGTGGAATTCTGACAGCTGTCATTGTGATTGATATGAGTTATTTGTATGGAGAACAGGGTTAACATCTACGAAGTACGATTTTACCCCAAACTACTTTAATTCCCTGTCAACATGAAAAGCCCTAAGGCGCGTGATAATATTAGTTATTTCGCCCTAAAATAGAAATCGCTAAGAGTGGAAACTAGAAAGTGCACACTAACAGCAATAGAAAACAAAAGAAGCACATTGAAAAAATTTATTCAAAAATGAAAGCCGAATGAAGTGTCTGTCAGACATATTTTGTCGTATCTATATGCGGCAGTTGATTTTTATTTACATAAGTTTTGAATTTGTTATCTTTTTTGTGGGAATTGTTTTATCTCTGGTAACATTACAAAAGGTCAGAATTCCACGGAATTAAAAATCAGAGTATAGATAGATATTCGATACTTATCAGGAGGTGGTGAAAGAGATAAGAGCGACGCTGTCGCCCGGCCTGATAAGTTTGTGGGAGTATACATTGCAGAGCAAAATATGCCTGTGTGAACGGACTCGACACTTTTTTTTGTATCTGTTGGACTTACAACACGTCCATACGTTGGCGCTGAGCTGAGAGTAATTTTGATTTCTGTATCGGATATCTTTACCTTGACTCTGACGGAAAAGAACTAATATAATTGCCAACATGTGGACGCCTCACGAAAATAACCGACGAACGTTGGTACAAGCGTTGGCCCCAAAGTATCGAGCCGGTATAAGTAATTTTGTACGATCGTAGGTACAAAACTATTAGAATAACTTAAAAGTGATCAAGTACCCTTATCATGAGTTTACACATCTCAACAACGTTAACAGATTTCGAGCATCGAAACATAATGACATCAAAAGCATCGAACCAAATGACATCAAAAAGCATCGAAACAAAATGACATAAAAAGCTAATAAGCTAAGCTAAGCAAAAATTAAAGACCTTAAGTCCTTGTTTTAAAGTCGCATTTTCAATACTACCAAGTTTTATTTTGCAAATTCTCCGCTTGGGGCGCTGCCTGTGCATGTATGTAAAAGCTTCACTTTTAAAACAAGGAAAAGGTACATTTTACTTTGATATTTGTGTTTTGAAACTCGACAACTATCAACGTTGACGACAAATGCAAACTCGTACTAACCCTACTGGAGCATAACAAGAAAGAAGCTGCTATAGTTGAGCCATTACAAACGTGCGAACTGAGTCATATATCATTTTTATCGGGCCTCGCTCGCACTTACAGATCTTATGGAACTGAAACCTGAAGTGCTAACATGCGACGCACGAGAAAATTATCTCTACACTTTTTCTCGACGAATACAATAGAATTTGACGAGAAAAAGTGTAGAGATAATTTTCTCGTGTGTCGCATGTTAGCCCTGCTGGTGTTGTGTTGTGTCTAACAATAAAAAAGGATTTGTCGATATTCGATATCAGGTTATAAAGAGCGAGAGAGAGCCCTCATAACCCTATGATCCTAATGATTTATGACTCAGTTCGCACGTTTGTAATGGCTTAACTATATAATATATTTGTATATTCATCGTCGTTGGTTACTCAGCCCCAAATGATATGCAATGAACCTCAATACTTCAATGTGATGTCTTTAGTACTTACTACAGTTACTTACCCACTTGTATTTTATATGTGTATTATAAATGTTTAGACGTGTATTATGTAAAATGTTGTTATCCTGTTATTATACTGTGTACCGTCACAAATTATGTACTTTTAGCGATCCGCTAGCGACTAGACAATGTAGCCTTATGCTAGATACACTTTGCGAAGTGCTTAGGGTTTAGAAGTAAATTACTGTCCAGTGCTTAGTATCAAACAGAATATAACAGGCACTTTTAGTATTGAGTATTTTGTGTGTTTAGTGTTAAGTGTGTTTGGTTAAGTTTGTGTGTTTAGTTTAATTGCTTAGTGTTTAACAGCCGTTTCAAATTTTCCACCCTTCTCGTACCTGAATGACGCTACAAATACGTTTGGAACGTTTTTTAAAAGATAAAACTAAATTATTAATTATTTTAGAATAACTATTTATTTTAGACTAATTACTTTAGAATAACTTGTGGTTTTTACCAGTATATTGTTAGAAACTTCTCGAATATCAGTAAAAATGTGAGTACAAATAATATAGAAATACTAGCAGACCCGGCAGACGTTAGACCATCTACCGTGACCACAGACAGTGAATCATAAAAAAATTTAAAAAATCTTCAAAAAATAAAAATAAATTAGGCTGGACCACCCTTATCACATAGGGGTATGAAAAATAGTTCAGACTTGCCGAATATACACAAAAAAATTCATAAGAATCGGTCAAGCCGTTTCGGAGGAGTTTTGTTACAAACACTGACACGAGAATTTTATATATTAGATATTAACAATTACTAAACAAATCATCTACTAACTCAATACTTAACACTATGAGGCCTGTAAAGTCTAAAATGACGTAATCGTTTACTTAATACTAAGCACTTCCCAAAGTCTGTATCGGCTTTGTTTTTAATTCGATACAGTGACTGATGATTGGCGATCGACTTAATTTTGAGGATATAAAGTGTAATTAATAAAAATATAAGATTTATAATAAAGTCATAGTCGTTTTATTTTATCGAATTAAAAACAAAAAGTTTTCAAAGTATGTAATAATATTATGACAATCTGAGGATACTCATCGTGTTCAATAAACTGCAGTTTACGACTCTCAAAATATACTTAGTGCTTATTTTCTAAGACTGAAGATGTATAAGCCGCATCAGCAAAGAAACGAATCTTAAAACGCGGCACCAATCGTGCCCTCTCTATACTCATACTCGTCCATATTACATGCAATAAAAATTTGTAATATGTTAACATTAAATTGAAGTTTAGCCGGCTAAACTTAGATTTAGATAAATATTTTTCGTCTTTAATTATTTGTCTAACATTATCCGTAACGTATATTATGCGTATCATATACAGTCAGGGCCGGATTAAACCCTATCAGGACCCCTAGGCAATGCAATTCTCGAGGCCTCTTTCCTATACCCTTTTCTTACTTTTTAAAATATATTTTTTCTATCACAAAAGTCGAGTTGATCAGATTGACTCCTTTGGTATCCTGTTACTTCAATCCCTTTTACATCTACACTACGGCACCCCGGTGGGCCCCTAGGCAGTTGCCTAATCCGCCTTATGGATAATCCGGCCCTGTATACAGTGAGGTGGTGTCAGTCGGCAGGCAGTTATGTGAACTACTCCCAAAACTGCAATTATGCAATCGGCTCACAGTTCAAATGCAGCTTGTCCGTCTACAACCTATAATACAAGCCGCCATGTTCAATTCGTTTCAATATTGGTGCGGTTTATATCAGTAGTATCGAACAAATTAATTGAAGTCTATTTGTTCACATATATTTTGTACACGACGTTTTAATCTTCGTTTAGGATTGTAATTTTTCGTCACGTTTTAGCTATTCACAGCAGAAAAAACGGCTTGGTCCTCGGAAAATCTTAAAAGGTAGGATATAGTAGTGTATATTTAAAATTGAATCTAAATGCATGTATTTAGGTGTAAATTGGACGCATTGTCTAGACGTGATCTAGAACTCCCAATTTACACCTACAAGCACGTTTGTGAAGATCCTTATTATTTTGATAAAAAAAATATTACTATTGTTACTCCAAAGAGTAGGTAGTGAAGATTCGCCGGAATATTTGAATCTATGTAACTATATCTAGCTTAGCTAGCTAATTATTTATATTATATGATTCAAAATGAGCTAGAAGAAAATGACTAGAGCTTGGCATGGCAGATTTAGAAATAAGTATACTTTCAGGAATGGAAAAGTATTAGAAATATTGTAAATACTTATTTATTATGAAGTTATTTCATATATGGATAAATTATTATTATTATTTTGCAAACAAGGAAAACATTTGCTCGGCGATAATTCGCTAACAGCAACACTGTTTTTTTTTGTTTTTTAATACTGAAAAGTTCCGTTTATGTTTTTGAGAAACCTCATTAGGAATACATAATTTTCTTTTCTGTTGTACCTTATCGTAAAGGACTACCTTATGTACAAACGAAGAAGACAAATATTAGTAATGTGTATACTGTATACATGAATGTACAAAAAATATTAAACGGCTGAAACTAGATTATTTCATTCGAGATAGAACTAACTAGCTGAATGGTGTGTACTTCTGGGCCATGAATTTAATATTAATAAGCATCGTTTGTGCACTGTACTTTTCTTTTTGCTAAAATAATATAGCCATCACGATGTTAGCCATTAAAGTTATGTACAAATATTATATTAAGTTCAAGTTCTAACCAACTGAATATTATGTTCACCAGAGAATATAATATACCTTGCGATAGAGAGTTGTCATATTACTGGAGGAGCAAACCTCCTCACTCATCATGCGTCAAAACTGTGCAACCTCAAACATTTTAAAGTAAACAAGTCTATCTATTTACTTTATTTTATTTATTTTAAAATGTTTATTAGTTTCACGTATTTTTCCTGTTACATTATAGTAAGAGTTTTGTCGTACATTATAAGAATAGCGATATTATTGATAAAAGCAGGTCCAGCGCTAATTTACTGATTGACAAGAAACGCGACGTGTTCATTCAAAAGAGTCACTGAAGACATTTTGCAGAACATTGCACGCTCTAGTAATATACCATCTCTCTGGTTTGTGATAGATTTTGTGATTTATTAAACAGAATTTGTAATTTTATTTCAAAGTTATACACAGCAACTGACTGGAACTCATTCTGTGCAAGTAATATAGAATTATGTATTTTTCCGTCTATTTATGTCGGAAGTATCGGAAATATACCACTTTGCTGTTTATTTAGATGTTAATGATATTTGTGATATACTGACCGTACTTCATATAATTACCTACTTTATAAATTTTATGCAGACTGTACCTACACGTGTATTTTTTACTTTTTATAAGATAAATATTATGTTCCTAACTCTCGGCAAAGTCGAAGTAATTTTTCTGCAACTTATGTTATTGATTAGTTAATTTTTAAATGTATTTATTTTTTCTAAATTAAAATTTACATTATGTCATATATATACTTGATTAAATAAAAATTTATTTATTTACATATTTATTATTTATATAGAAAAAATATTTACAGGCTTTCAATGTCTCACTTGTCATATATTTGCGATATTTATAAGAAAAGTGTTCGCATGTACTTTATGTAGGTTTACAATTTTTTTGAAATAAAACATCTATATTAAATAAAGTCTTTAATTTAATTTAAATAACTAAGAATATACAAAAAAATCACAACATCAAAGGCATGATAAATCACTTTTAGACACGTCAGACATGTATAAAAATATATTAACAAACATCACAATAATAATCGGATGATATTAGTATAATATTTCTCTGAATTAAAATATTCTTAATTAATAAATAACATCCATATTTACTTCACAATCACGAGCACCTTTAAAAAATTGTCATGTCTTTAAAAATATATCTGTTGAACAGTAATTGGTAAATCCTCCGCCCACATTACAATTTATAGCCTCAATAGCGCAACGGTCGTCGGGCGCGGATCGGGGACCGTAGGGTCAACGGTTCAAACCCCACCCGTTACTCTATTGTGGTACCCATTCCTAGCACAAGTTTTCACTTAATTAGAGGGGAAAAGGGAACATTAGTCATGTTCATCATGGCTAATATCTATACTAATAAATAAAATTGAAGTGTCTGTCTGTAATTTCGAAATAACTACCACATATTAAGCTCATATGGTTATTTGAACGATACCATAACCGAATCACACGTTTTTAAAATTTTTGTCTGTCTGTCTGTCTGTTTGAACGGGCTAATCTTCGGAACGGCTGAACCGATTTTGACGGGACTTTCACAGACAAGTAGAGGATTAACCAAGGAGTAACATAGGCTACTTTTTTAACCGACTTTCAAAAAAGGAGTTGTGTTGAAATCGGTAAGTACCTATGTTAAAAAACGCCCCGATAGGTATTTTCGCTGCGCGCGACGGCCGACGCGACGCTCGCGCTGCGGAACTCCCCGCGCCGCGCCGCGCACCCCTGCGCCCGCCATACGTACGCCGCCGCGCGGCGGGCGGGTGCGGTGAAGAGGGTGCATGCTCCAATCTCCATTTCGAAATCTGTGATTTCGAACGAGGGAGCTAATGCGTGCGGATGTGTCCCACGTGTCCTGCGTTTTCGTAATTTTTATTTTGAATCGGAGATTTTGGGATTTGTGAAAAACCGAAATTCACGCGGGCGAAGCCGCGGGCAAAAGCTAGTTCTTTATAAAAAATAATTACAAAGTACAAAAATATTTACACTCAACAGTTAATTGTACAGAGTACTATATTAAATATTTGCTAACTTAGATAAACGAGCGACCTTGGCAGACATACCGTATGAAACCTTGACATAGCTGCCATTGGCTGCCATAGTAATCTGATAACGTTCTTTATTTGCCATAGCTTATTTGTGTCCTAATTTAGAAATGCACGTGTTCAAAATTTGCTATACGAAATACAGATATATTCATAGTGCAATACAAATAATACACCAATATGTATTTTTTGTGAGCACTTACGGTTGCATTAACAACCTATCCAAATCACGCCGTGAAAAAGTCACATTTTTGTATGGATAACGCGCCGTACGACGCGTTATCCATATAAAACGTGAGTTTTCATGGCGTGTTAACAAGAGGCCTTACACTTAGACTAGAATAAATTCCCTACATTAAATTTGTAGATTTTAGGCTCTTCGGAAAATAAGTTTAAATTAGGTGTAGCCTGTAGGCACGTATAGGCGGCGAAAACGGTTCGCCTGTATTTGGGAATTTCAATTTATTTCTATTAGAAATAAAGTAGTACCTTGTTCTATTACATAGAATTGTATTGTTACAATTTCTTATCTATTTCAATCCTTCGCGTTGATATTTAGTGAATTGTAGGAAAATTTGTTCTAGCGACGTTTGCAGTATACTGTAGTCTTCCACGTGCAGATCTCGTTTCGCGCGCTCCATGACGCCGAACATATTGGACCAAGGCATGCTGCGGTCCGGCAAGTAGAATGTTATTAGTCCTTGATACTCCTCCCTGAAAAACGAAAGCTTTTGAGCTAGTGGCTTGGAGGTATTTAAAAAAAAAAAAGACTTATAAAGTTCAGAAATATCACCACTGACAATCGTTTCATATAGTAGCTTTCATATACTAGCTGATGCCCGCGACTTCGTCCCCGTGGATTTAGGTTTTTTTAAAATATCTTGGGATCTCCATGATTTTCTGGGATAAAAAGTAGCCTATGTCCTTTTCCAAAGTCTTGTCTATATCTGTACCAAATTTCGTCAAAATCGGTGCAGTGGTTTAGGCGTGAAAGCGTAACATACAGACAGTCACTTTCGCATTTATAACATTAGTATAGATATAGAATCTACACAAGACCTTTCAATTTATGCAAAACTCGTTCGTCAAAAAAAATTGTTTTATCCACCATATTGAATTTGTCATGACGTCATATAGTTTGGACCACTCTTAACGTTATGATAAAATCGGGAAATTAATCCGGGCTCCCATGTATATGACAACACCGCTCACTACTGCTCGAGGGAGGGTTTCAACACATTGGCACAATTCTAACTTGCATCATGTATAAGATTTAAGCTACTTACATTAACTTAGGGTCCGTGTAGTTATCCTGCACATAACGCTTCACAATTTCTGTTCTGTCCTCGGTCTCTGAACTGTCTCCATCTTCTTTAAGTTTCATCTTAATCGTCAGTGTGAAACCTATAGAGAAGGAATAGATACATAATTCAATTAGACAGGTCTATGGCCATGTGTTATATTCATATTTCTAACTCTGCACGCACAAATGGACCCGCAAATCTATACACGTGGACTACAGGTGGACTATTTTATTAAGGTAGGAACGAAAATATCTTCATCCATTAAGTATTCCTTCGTACGCGTCATGGTGACTTGGGCGTGTTGTTATATATCTAAGGTCTATAATACATATATCATTAGTGTTTACAATTATTGTTTTCTGTCAGCGATAGTTATTGTTGACGTAACGGAGTTTTATAGTTTTACTGTATCCTAAACTGTCATCACGCTACTAATATAATAGAATAGAAAAGTGTTTTATTCAAATAAACTTTTACAAGTACTTTTGAATCGTCAATTGAATCTACCACTGGTTCGGAATGCCGGAATAACATTCAAACTATATGTAAATATACCCCTTACCTACCAACGTTTGAAGAGCATTACCTTGAGAGAATTTGTTCTTGAGATGCTGCGGCGAGCCGAGGCACTGGAAGCGGCCGTTGACCATGATGGTGAGGCGGTCGCACAGCGCCTCGCACTCCTCCATGCTGTGCGAGGTGAGCACGAAGGCGCGGCCGGCGCGGCGCGCGGCCCGCACGGCGCGCCACACCGTGCGCTTGGCGGCGGGGTCCACGCCCGTGGTGGGCTCGTCCACGAACACGAGCCGCGTGCGCCCCAGCATCGCCACCGCCGTGCTCAGCTTGCGCTTGTTGCCGCCAGAGTATTGGTACACCTGACGCAATTGTTCATTAACCTCCAAATTGTGTATAGTTTGTGCCGGCTCCAGTATGGGCGACGTATAATGCGATAAGGGCCAACCGCGTCGATTTGACTGAGACTGGGACTAAAAAGGTGCGAACTGAGTCATAAAACATTTTTATCGGACCTCTCGCTCGCACTTACAGGTCTAATGAACTGGAACTGATGCTCTGGTGTTGTGTGTAACAATAAAAAAGGATTTCTCGATAATTGATAACAGGTTATATGATATGTGATCCTGATGATTTATGACTCAGTTCATACGTTTGTAATGGCTCAACTATAGCCGACACGGGCCGCTTTTCTTCACTCCAACCTTGTCGCGAATTATACAGCTGCTGACCAGAAAAATTTGATAATTTGCCCAGAACCCTTGCGGTAAGGCCGCCGGTCGCGTTATTAAAGAACGTTCGTTTCGGTTTACGTAACATCGTACGATAGCATGATTATAATTTGACTAGATAATTATAGTTTATACTTACTCAACCTGATTTCGGTATACTAAATTCAGATGGATACCAAAACCAGGTATTTAGAAAAGGTCGAAGAAGCTTCAACCTACCTAGGCGAAGGGTTTCTGAAATTAAAAAAAAATGTTTTTACCCTTTTATTCAGATGTTTAGTAAATCCGAGCGCGTTGGCGAGTGTTTCCGCTCTGAGCGGCGAGCTGGCGTCCTTCAAACCGCGGAACCTCGAGAACAGGTGCAGCGTCTCGCGCCCCGTCAACTCGCTGAATATCGCGTCGAACTGAGGACAGTAACCTATAAGAGAGAAACAGATAGCATAAAGCTGTGTTCTTCCAGAATTTTTGTACATATATATCTATCCTGAAAAGCTGTGATAGCCTAGTGGTTAGGACGACCGACTTCCTAATCGGAGGTCGTGGGTTCGATCCCGGGCACGCACCTCTAACTTTTCGGAGTTATGTGCGTTTTAAGTATTTAAATATCACTTGCTTTAACGGTGAAGGAAAACATCGTGAGGAAACCTGCATGCCTGAGAGTTCTCCATAACGTTCTCAAAGGTGTGTGAAGTCTGCCAATCCGCTTGGCCAGCGTGGTGGACTATGGCCAAAACCCTTCTCACTCTGAGAGGAGACCCGTGCTCTGTAGTGAGCCGGTAATGGGTTGATCATGATGATGATGATATCTATCCACTAGCTTCTGCCCGCGGCTTCGCCCGCGTGAATTTCGGTTTTTCACAAAACCCGAGGGAATCATGGATTTCCGGTTCTCGTTCCCGCTCCCTTTTCTAACCTTTATACCTAATTTCAAGAAAGTTTGCTATAGTAATCTACCTATAGTTGTAGCTATAAATTTCGGGTTTTTCAAAATCCCGTGGGAACTGTGCACTTTTCCAGGATAAAAAAGAAAGTAGCCTATGTTTTAAGTCAGGGCATAGTCTATCTCCATTCAAAATTTCAGCCAAATCGGTTCAGTAGTTGCGGTGTGATTGAGTAACAAACATCCAAACATCTAAACATCCAAACATCCACACTTTCACATTTATAATATTAGTAGAATGTAACTTTAACGGTGAAGGAAAACATCGTGAGGAAGCCTGCACGTCTGAGAGTTTTCCACAATGTTCTCAAAGGCGTGTGAAGTCTACCAACCCGCACTTGGCCAGCGTGGTGGACTACGACCTAAACCTATTTAATTCTGAGAGGAGACCTCGTGACCTGTAGTGGGCCGGTAATGGGTTATAAATGATGATGATATGTAACTAATTCTTGTGAACTTTGCTGTCAGATCGAGAGGAACGAATCTAACAGTTAAGGTTGTTACACAAGGGTCAGATAATTTAAGATATCTGTATCTGATCACATATATCTTATTTATTTATTTATTTACTAAACACACACAACAGATTATGACAAAAAATAAATAAACAAATAATACATGCAAAAGTGCTTAAAACTAGCCACACTCCAATAAAATGTGTGTTATTAAGCGGTAATTGGTTGGACGTGTCTTTTTAATTAAAACTAAGACTAAAACTAAAAAGAACTAATTATAAATTAAATTGAAATTCTCTTAAGATTAACTACTTACTTATGAATTGATATAGCTCATTATTGAATTTACAATGAAGTGATTGTTAAGCCGACACCCGTCTCATGTCAACGGTAGATCCATAGATATGACGAGCAATAAAATATTTTTTAAATAATATAATTATAAACTAAATCTGTGATAGCCTAGTGGTTAGGACGACCGACTTCTAATCGGAGGTCGTGGGTTCGATCCCGGGCACGCACCTCTAACTTTTAAGTGCTTGCTTTAACTTGCTTTAACGGTGAAGGAAAAAATTGTGAGGAAACCTGCATGCCTGAGAGTTCTCCATAACGTTCTCAAAGGTGTGTGAAGTATGCCAATCCGCTTTGCCAGCGTGGTGGACTATGGCCAAAACCCTTTTCACTCTAAGAGGAGACCCGTGCTCTGTAGTGAGCCGGTAATGGGTTGATCATGATGATGAAACTAAATCTTACCAATATTCTCGTGAACTTTGGTGATGTCGGATCCGACGGAGTAGCCGCTAACGAAAGCGTCTCCGCTCGAGATAGATTCATCTCCCATTAGCATTTTAAAGGTGGTCGTTTTACCGGCGCCGTTCACTCCCAGCAAACCGAAACATTCCGCTTCGCCCACGGCTACAAATAAAACGAATAATAAGCCTTTTTTAATGTACCTAGGGCACCTACTTCAGAAGCCCTTTTTTAACTGACTTCAAAAAAAGGAGGAGGTTCACAATTCGTCGGATTCATTTTTTTTTGTATGTTCCCAGATTACTCAAAGACGCCTGGACCGATTTGGAAAATCCTTCTATTGTTTCTTTTCTTCTCAGGTATCTGGGGATGAGTTGCTGGAGAAATCGAAGGTACTCTTCAAATTGTATGGTATATTGAAGTTGATTTAATTATTCCTTGAATATAAATTGTTACTAATGTAACATAAGGGAGCTACCTAATTTTGGAGATCTTACGTGAATATTGTGTGTTGCGGGGCTTATTCGTGTACATGACGGATTCACCTACTCAGAAAAGGCTCATATAATTTCATTATTTTTTAAAATAATAGGTTACTCACTGAAAGAGATTTGATCCACCGCCAGATTGTTGCCGTAGTATTTGGTAAGGCCACGCGCGACCAGACTGATGCCAGGCGCGTTTCTGTCAACGTTCTCGGCGTGCTTGATCTCGTCCGCCACGTCGGGGTCCAGCGCCGACGCGTCTAGAGGCGGCGCTTTCCTCTTGCGAATAAACAGCTGCATAAAATCAAATTAAAATTATTCATTTCATGTAGTTCAATTTGTAACTATACAATAAAGACTAGGAAACTCCAATATCTCGGACACCTAATGAGAAATAACAAGTATGACCTTCTCCAACTAATTATTTATACAAGGGAAGATCCAGGGCAGGGGAAGGCCTGGTAGAAGAAGAATTTCTTGGCTACGAAATCTGCGGGAATGGTACGGCAAAAGTACTAGATCGCTCTTCCGTGCGGCGGTGTCAGAGTGTGAAACAGGCCCTTAGTTGTTAGACATATTTTGTTAACAGAATTTAGGACTATCCTTGGACAAGAAAGCGCTTGTCCGTTGTCAAGTAGGTAGTCGGAGATCAACCTTTTGATGAGTTACAACAATGAGTTACAACAATGTAATTTTTTGGTAGGCGCGAAAATATTTTAATTCCGTACGTATCCTTTGTTATGAGCGTGATAGCACGAGTCTCTTGTTTTAATTATTTCATAGCTAAATGTAAAGCGACAAGCCTTTATTTCATTTAGGTATGTTGAGGTTAAATCAAGCTTGTTAAATCGGCGCGATTATATTATTGTGGCTAATTCTGTTGTGGACAATTTCTAAACTAAACTAAATTGAAAGGTTTAAAAATACAGATATCCTTCTTCGCAGGGAGCATTGTGGAAGAGATAGGAATAGATTTAGAAATGTCATTTTAGTTTAGGTATTATGTAAAGCAGAATTTGCTTACTGTCGCTGTAATAGGAGAAAATTGTAACGTACCCTCTGCACCAAGTTGTATTCCAATATCATAAGTAAGGACCACAGAACGGCGCCGGTCGCGAGCGTACACACGATGTAGCGCAACACGCCAGGCTCTTCCCACTCGAAATATGCGTTCTCACGACCTACAAGTAGGTACAAATTAAAAATTTAAAAAGCCCCCGACAATCGCGATTTGAGGTGGTTGAGGTGGCGGCCATCTTGGATTTACATAGTGCTATTCTACTAGTCAAACCATCTAACTATTACGTTTAGAATGGAAGTTTCTAACAAATTTCCGCTCGAAACGTAAACTATAAACCAAGCAATGTGTGCCCTGTAATTACATTTGCCGACACGCACACAAGCGCATGAGTACCTTGAGCACTGACGCGACGATAGCCTTTTAGGCTTGCTAAAAACGGCTTATCGCCGCGTCGACGACTGCCTTTTTTACCTATTTATTCTAAGAGTCAAACCCTTTCATTTGATACCCATATTGAAGGAGTTGTGAATAAATATGCAATCCGTCATTTTGTGGCGGCGGCCATCTTCATCACATCATCACACATACACACGCACGCACGCACGCACGCACGCATGCACGCACGCACGCACGCACACAGCCACGTGAAACTTATAACACCCCGTCATTTTTGCGTCGGGGGTTAAAAACCAGATGTAGCTTTTAACAAATGCCACAACCCTGAGTAGGTACAGAAACGTTTACAAGTTTTCAACAAATTAAAAATTATGGGCAATTTTTATTTTTTCCTTTTTTAATGTTACAATTATCGTACTTTATAATAATTTCAATTTACTTTTTGGCATACGCTATTCGTCTTCTTATGCTCTCGGCGTAACAAACGAATAGGGATATGAGTTTAATAGAAACTGCCATACCACTTCCAGGCTAAACCACTTCCACAGTTTAAGGAATTCGCAATTCGCCCGATTATAAGTGATGATACATCACTCAGGGCCTGTTCACCACCTTCTTAAAAGTGTCTGATAACCTAAACGTAAATTTTGTCACTTTCTTACTATGTCAAATGAGAAAGACAAAACACGTATCAGAAGGTCGTAACAGGCCCTTAAAATCAGACGAAATTGCGCATTGACGTTAGTCTGATTAGCTTAAACTTTTGTAATAACTTAATTCTGACTTACTGCAACATTGTTTGGTAATGTTTTTGCAAAGGAACTCCATGCTACACTCTTCCAAGTCAGGCAACACTGTCGTCAAGTAATCACAATACTCGAGGCAAGAAAATCTTATCAACCCGATCTGATTCAGCTGCCTGCATTCAAGATAAATTGTTAGAATAGTTAAAGAAATTATGTGAACGTACAAATAACTTCTTTGCACCAATAAAACTTTGCACCTTCTCAAAATTTCTTCAACTATTTAGGCTCTCTTAGCAAAATACTAAAGTGAGGGCCTGTTTCACCACCTTCTGATAAGTATCGGTTAGCTACCTATCTACAACTTTTGTCTTTGTCACTTGACATAAAGAAAGTAATAAAACTTACGTTTAGGCTATCAGACACTTATCAGAAGGTGGTGAGACAGGTCCTTAGGGTCGTAAATTGGAAGTTATCCATATCTACTGTAATATTATTATAAATGCGAAAGTAACTGTCGGTGTGTCTGTCTGTTACATTTTCACGCCTAAACCGCTACACAGATTTAGACAAAATTTAGCTATAGATAGCTTGCATCGGACGAAGTCGCGGTCATCAGCTAATCTATACTAATATAATAAAGCGGAAGAGTTTGTTTGTTTGAACGCGCTAATCTCGGAAACTACTGGACCGATTTCAAAAATTCTTTCACCGTTGTATATGTACGTGATCCTTGAGTGCTATAGGCTATATTATATTATGTACCACGAGCGAAGCCGGGGCGAACCGCTAGTGAAATATAAGGTAAACAATACATGATTATTTCATACCGAGTAGATGTGACTAAACTGTAAAGCGGAAAGAATTGCAGGATGTAGTCCATGATTTTAGCCGCTTGCTGAGCGGAGGCCGCCAGCGACGACAGCGCTTCTACGATTTGAGCACCGATCAAACCTGCGAACACACAAACCGTGTCGGCAACTGCACGGTAACACCTCACACCAAGGGCGCAGCCAGGGTTTGCTACAGGGCAAGCAAAGCCAAATAAAGTAGTGTAAGAGCTCTTGTTTACACACGTTTTTATGCCTTATGCCGTGAAAAATTACGGATAATTGGCCGCGATCGTCACTGTTGTATGGAGCACAATAGGAAGTTTGTTAACACGTCATGCGGAACGTCGGCGGCGCCGTACTATAAACCGTGCCTGTTAACAAACTTCCATTGTGCACCATACAGCACTGACGATAGCGGCGAATTAAACGTAATTTCTCACGGCAAAAAAACATGTGTGAACTATAGGCCCAATTCATTATAAATAATTTAACTGAAGTGAAACTTACCGAAGAGAGTGTTTATGAAGAACATAATAACAAATCCGAGCGCTGCTCCGTTGAAAAGCAGCGAGAACAAGTAGTGGAGCGGCAACATGGCCGCGCCGTATATCATCAGACATAAGTACAGCCGACCTGCAAGTTCCAATTGCTATTTTATCCCACGCACCGCCTCTGAAGAACCACTTCAACTACTCCTAGATAAGAGTAGTTGAGGTGCTTCTAATAAGCTGTTATATATTTGTTCTTTTATCGCATTACTTTAGAGGGTGTGCTCATAAACTTAACAACCTTGTTCCGCCTTCAACATTCTACTACTAGTGATATGTAGTCGGTACGTGTTAGTACGTGAAATCATTTGCTGCTCGTACCGATTTTATGCGATTTTGATGGGGCTTTAACATGTAGATACTACAAGGAATGATCTAGGTTACTTTTTGTCACTATAATATCTGAAATTAAATGGTCTCGATGGGATGTTCAAAAAATCTAAATCCGCGTAGATTTAGATTTTTTGAGCATCCCATCGAGACTTGAAGATCATCGACAGATGATGAGAGAGAGACATCGAGAGATGAATTGGTGGGCATCTTCTTTATATAAATAGAAATCAATGTTTGTTTCTGTAGGTCCTCTATGCACTGCTAAACTATTCATCCGATTATGATGAAATTTTGGTGAATTGTTCTGCATACGTCCGCGAAAGTTTCTGGTCCAAAAAATCTATATAAAAATGAATTTTCGTATGTTTGTCCTCTATGCGTTCTTAAACCACACTTCACGCGACATTGTAACGTATGCCGGGAACAGCTAGTCCTGAATATAGAAGAGCGTACCCAGCTCGCTGACGGAGCTCATGCCGGTGACGCGGAAGGCAGCGCAGGAGACGATGATGCTGACGCAGATCAGCATGAACCACAGCCAGTCGTACAGCGCGCCCGCGCCCCACATCAGCGGGAACAGCTAGTCCTGCATATAGAAGAGCGTACCCAGCTCGCTGACGGAGCTCATGCCGGTGACGCGGAAGGCAGCGCAGGAGACGATGATGCTGACGCAGATCAGCATGAACCACAGCCAGTCGTACAGCGCGCCCGCGCCCCACATCAGCGGGAACAGCTAGTCCTGCATATAGAAGAGCGTACCCAGCTCGCTGACGGAGCTCATGCCGGTGACGCGGAAGGCAGCGCAGGAGACGATGATGCTGACGCAGATCAGCATGAACCACAGCCAGTCGTACAGCGCGCCCGCGCCCCACATCAGCGGGAACAGCTAGTCCTGCATATAGAAGAGCGTACCCAGCTCGCTGACGGAGCTCATGCCGGTGACGCGGAAGGCAGCGCAGGAGACGATGATGCTGACGCAGATCAGCATGAACCACAGCCAGTCGTACAGCGCGCCCGCGCCCCACATCAGCGGGAACAGCTAGTCCTGCATATAGAAGAGCGTACCCAGCTCGCTGACGGAGCTCATGCCGGTGACGCGGAAGGCAGCGCAGGAGACGATGATGCTGACGCAGATCAGCATGAACCACAGCCAGTCGTACAGCGCGCCCGCGCCCCACATCAGCGGGAACAGCTAGTCCTGCATATAGAAGAGCGTACCCAGCTCGCTGACGGAGCTCATGCCGGTGACGCGGAAGGCAGCGCAGGAGACGATGATGCTGACGCAGATCAGCATGAACCACAGCCAGTCGTACAGCGCGCCCGCGCCCCACATCAGCGGGAACAGCTAGTCCTGCATATAGAAGAGCGTACCCAGCTCGCTGACGGAGCTCATGCCGGTGACGCGGAAGGCAGCGCAGGAGACGATGATGCTGACGCAGATCAGCATGAACCACAGCCAGTCGTACAGCGCGCCCGCGCCCCACATCAGCGGGATCAGCTAGTCCTGCATATAGAAGAGCGTACCCAGCTCGCTGACGGAGCTCATGCCGGTGACGCGGAAGGCAGCGCAGGAGACGATGATGCTGACGCAGATCAGCATGAACCACAGCCAGTCGTACAGCGCGCCCGCGCCCCACATCAGCGGGAACAGCTAGTCCTGCATATAGAAGAGCGTACCCAGCTCGCTGACGGAGCTCATGCCGGTGACGCGGAAGGCAGCGCAAGAGACGATGATGCTGACGCAGATCAGCATGAACCACAGCCAGTCGTACAGCGCGCCCGCGCCCCACATCAGCGGGAACAGCTAGTCCTGTATATAGAAGAGCGTACCCAGCTCGCTGACGGAGCTCATGCCGGTGACGCGGAAGGCAGCGCAGGAGACGATGATGCTGACGCAGATCAGCATGAACCACAGCCAGTCGTACAGCGCGCCCGCGCCCCACATCAGCGGGAACAGCTAGTCCTGTATATAGAAGAGCGTACCCAGCTCGCTGACGGAGCTCATGCCGGTGACGCGGAAGGCAGCGCAGGAGACGATGATGCTGACGCAGATCAGCATGAACCACAGCCAGTCGTACAGCGCGCCCGCGCCCCACATCAGCGGGAACAGCTAGTCCTGTATATAGAAGAGCGTACCCAGCTCGCTGACGGAGCTCATGCCGGTGACGCGGAAGGCAGCGCAGGAGACGATGATGCTGACGCAGATCAGCATGAACCACAGCCAGTCGTACAGCGCGCCCGCGCCCCACATCAGCGGGAACAGCTAGTCCTGCATATAGAAGAGCGTACCCAGCTCGCTGACGGAGCTCATGCCGGTGACGCGGAAGGCAGCGCAGGAGACGATGATGCTGACGCAGATCAGCATGAACCACAGCCAGTCGTACAGCGCGCCCGCGCCCCACATCAGCGGGATCAGCTAGTCCTGCATATAGAAGAGCGTACCCAGCTCGCTGACGGAGCTCATGCCGGTGACGCGGAAGGCAGCGCAGGAGACGATGATGCTGACGCAGATCAGCATGAACCACAGCCAGTCGTACAGCGCGCCCGCGCCCCACATCAGCGGGATCAGCTAGTCCTGCATATAGAAGAGCGTACCCAGCTCGCTGACGGAGCTCATGCCGGTGACGCGGAAGGCAGCGCAAGAGACGATGATGCTGACGCAGATCAGCATGAACCACAGCCAGTCGTACAGCGCGCCCGCGCCCCACATCAGCGGGAACAGCTAGTCCTGTATATAGAAGAGCGTACCCAGCTCGCTGACGGAGCTCATGCCGGTGACGCGGAAGGCAGCGCAGGAGACGATGATGCTGACGCAGATCAGCATGAACCACAGCCAGTCGTACAGCGCGCCCGCGCCCCACATCAGCGGGAACAGCTAGTCCTGTATATAGAAGAGCGTACCCAGCTCGCTGACGGAGCTCATGCCGGTGACGCGGAAGGCAGCGCAGGAGACGATGATGCTGACGCAGATCAGCATGAACCACAGCCAGTCGTACAGCGCGCCCGCGCCCCACATCAGCGGGAACAGCTAGTCCTGTATATAGAAGAGCGTACCCAGCTCGCTGACGGAGCTCATGCCGGTGACGCGGAAGGCAGCGCAGGAGACGATGATGCTGACGCAGATCAGCATGAACCACAGCCAGTCGTACAGCGCGCCCGCGCCCCACATCAGCGGGAACAGCTAGTCCTGTATATAGAAGAGCGTACCCAGCTCGCTGACGGAGCTCATGCCGGTGACGCGGAAGGCAGCGCAGGAGTCGATGATGCTGACGCAGATCAGCATGAACCACAGCCAGTCGTACAGCGCGCCCGCGCCCCACATCAGCGGGAACAGCTAGTCCTGCATATAGAAGAGCGTACCCAGCTCGCTGACGGAGCTCATGCCGGTGACGCGGAAGGCAGCGCAGGAGACGATGATGCTGACGCAGATCAGCATGAACCACAGCCAGTCGTACAGCGCGCCCGCGCCCCACATCAGCGGGAACAGCTAGTCCTGTATATAGAAGAGCGTACCCAGCTCGCTGACGGAGCTCATGCCGGTGACGCGGAAGGCAGCGCAGGAGACGATGATGCTGACGCAGATCAGCATGAACCACAGCCAGTCGTACAGCGCGCCCGCGCCCCACATCAGCGGGAACAGCTAGTCCTGTATATAGAAGAGCGTACCCAGCTCGCTGACGGAGCTCATGCCGGTGACGCGGAAGGCAGCGCAGGAGACGATGATGCTGACGCAGATCAGCATGAACCACAGCCAGTCGTACAGCGCGCCCGCGCCCCACATCAGCGGGAACAGCTAGTCCTGTATATAGAAGAGCGTACCCAGCTCGCTGACGGAGCTCATGCCGGTGACGCGGAAGGCAGCGCAGGAGACGATGATGCTGACGCAGATCAGCATGAACCACAGCCAGTCGTACAGCGCGCCCGCGCCCCACATCAGCGGGAACAGCTAGTCCTGTATATAGAAGAGCGTACCCAGCTCGCTGACGGAGCTCATGCCGGTGACGCGGAAGGCAGCGCAGGAGACGATGATGCTGACGCAGATCAGCATGAACCACAGCCAGTCGTACAGCGCGCCCGCGCCCCACATCAGCGGGAACAGCTAGTCCTGTATATAGAAGAGCGTACCCAGCTCGCTGACGGAGCTCATGCCGGTGACGCGGAAGGCAGCGCAGGAGACGATGATGCTGACGCAGATCAGCATGAACCACAGCCAGTCGTACAGCGCGCCCGCGCCCCACATCAGCGGGATCAGCTAGTCCTGCATATAGAAGAGCGTACCCAGCTCGCTGACGGAGCTCATGCCGGTGACGCGGAAGGCAGCGCAGGAGACGATGATGCTGACGCAGATCAGCATGAACCACAGCCAGTCGTACAGCGCGCCCGCGCCCCACATCAGCGGGAACAGCTAGTCCTGCATATAGAAGAGCGTACCCAGCTCGCTGACGGAGCTCATGCCGGTGACGCGGAAGGCAGCGCAGGAGACGATGATGCTGACGCAGATCAGCATGAACCACAGCCAGTCGTACAGCGCGCCCGCGCCCCACATCAGCGGGAACAGCTAGTCCTGTATATAGAAGAGCGTACCCAGCTCGCTGACGGAGCTCATGCCGGTGACGCGGAAGGCAGCGCAGGAGACGATGATGCTGACGCAGATCAGCATGAACCACAGCCAGTCGTACAGCGCGCCCGCGCCCCACATCAGCGGGAACAGCTAGTCCTGTATATAGAAGAGCGTACCCAGCTCGCTGACGGAGCTCATGCCGGTGACGCGGAAGGCAGCGCAGGAGACGATGATGCTGACGCAGATCAGCATGAACCACAGCCAGTCGTACAGCGCGCCCGCGCCCCACATCAGCGGGAACAGCTAGTCCTGTATATAGAAGAGCGTACCCAGCTCGCTGACGGAGCTCATGCCGGTGACGCGGAAGGCAGCGCAGGAGACGATGATGCTGACGCAGATCAGCATGAACCACAGCCAGTCGTACAGCGCGCCCGCGCCCCACATCAGCGGGAACAGCTAGTCCTGTATATAGAAGAGCGTACCCAGCTCGCTGACGGAGCTCATGCCGGTGACGCGGAAGGCAGCGCAGGAGACGATGATGCTGACGCAGATCAGCATGAACCATAGCCAGTCGTACAGCGCGCCCGCGCCCCACATCAGCGGGAACAGCTAGTCCTGTATATAGAAGAGCGTACCCAGCTCGCTGACGGAGCTCATGCCGGTGACGCGGAAGGCAGCGCAGGAGACGATGATGCTGACGCAGATCAGCATGAACCACAGCCAGTCGTACAGCGCGCCCGCGCCCCACATCAGCGGGAACAGCTAGTCCTGTATATAGAAGAGCGTACCCAGCTCGCTGACGGAGCTCATGCCGGTGACGCGGAAGGCAGCGCAGGAGACGATGATGCTGACGCAGATCAGCATGAACCACAGCCAGTCGTACAGCGCGCCCGCGCCCCACATCAGCGGGAACAGCTAGTCCTGTATATAGAAGAGCGTACCCAGCTCGCTGACGGAGCTCATGCCGGTGACGCGGAAGGCAGCGCAGGAGACGATGATGCTGACGCAGATCAGCATGAACCACAGCCAGTCGTACAGCGCGCCCGCGCCCCACATCAGCGCCGGCTGCATGCCCGCGGCCCGCTGCAGCAGTTTCGCGCGCGTCACCCGCTCCTACACCCACAACAGTTCCGTTTTTTTGGACTTTAATATAAATGCTTACCAGAATTTTACTTATGATACTACCTAATATTTATTAACCAATCATCATCATCATTATCAATACTACAGGACATGATCATCTTATCAGAATAAGAAGGGTTCAGGCCGGAGTCCACCACGCTGCCGAGTGCGGATCGGTAAACTTCACACACGTCACACCTTCAGAAACATTATGAAAAACTCTTAGACGTGCAGGTTTCCTCACGATGTTTTCCTTCACCGTTAGAGCGAGTGATATATTGAATTGCTTACACACATAGCTTTGAAAAGTTAGAGGTGCGTCGCGAAGATCCGTCGCGTCCCCCGAAAGAGAAGTCAAAGATCTAATCTACTATATAAAAATAAGTCGGGTTTTCCTTCCTGACGCAATAACTCCAGAACGCACGAACCGATTTCCACGGTTTTGCATTCGTTGGAAAGGTCTCGGGCTCCGTGAGGTTTATAGAAACACGCGAACGAAGTCGCGGGGGTCAGCTAGTAACTTATATGATTCATACCAAATATATTATTCTCTTTCCGAATGTACCTATTTCATCTACAGGTTGTCAAGTTTTTTAAATGTACTACGGCGCCCTTTAGTCATCCCTTCAGTCTTACGCTATACTCGACTTACGCTATGAATGTCGGTGGTTCGTTTTCCTTTCCCTCTTTCCTTCGTTCCATTCGACCTTGTGATATTAGTTTAAATAGAATACAGCAGTTAACAGGACCCACCTTAATGTAAAACATGATGAACACCGCGCTGACGATGGCGAGACTGTTGCCGATGCTGTTCGCGACTTGCACCGACATAAACGACACCATCAACTGAATGTTTGTCTGAAACAAGTAAACAAGTCACGGCAAATAAGTCGACCGGTGACCTTCAATGCGCAGAATTCGAAAATGAGGTACCTCGGGGTGTGAGGGGGTAGCGGGGAGGGCGTGGGGATCGTTCGTAAACACTGATTAGCTCTCGCGGATCCCTCGTAAGCGCTGATTGGCTCTCCAATCGTATTGTGTCCCGCTCACTCGTACGACGCTGCGCACTTGAAGGTCACCGATCGACTTACGTGCCGGGGGTTATACTCGATATGAGGCTGATGACGATAGCGTACTCGTATGCAGTATGGCAACCATCTAACTCGCTTCTACCTGTAGAGGTCCACTGCATTGCAAGGGTTTTCAAAAAACACGGTCTTGTATCCAGTAGCGTAGAATTATTTTTTTAGATAATGTTAGCCATGCTGAACATGACTAATATTCCCCTTTCACCTTCAAATAAGCTTAGGTTGTGTTAGGAGTAGGTACGGAAATAGTGCAACGGATGAGATTTGAGCCGTCGACCTTTCGGTTCTCAGTCCACGCCCGGTGACCGTTGCGCTATTGAGGCTTGATTGAGAAATATTTCAAGCATGACTCTTTCCATCGCTTACTGAGTGACTCTGAACTTTATATAAGTTCCAATAGTTAACTAAACTATCGTTTCGGCTCTGAAACCACGTCCACAGCTGTGGTCCAGGTTTCATGGTGCTCAAGAACTATTTAACCTGGTTCCTTCTTCACCATTTCACCACAGAACAGCGAGAAGTCGTGAACGTTGGCAATTGGCATCCCTATGTGGTTGACGTTCAGTCTGCCCGCACGAAGCGCTTTCGGTCGACGTTTCTGATACGAACCGCTAGGGTGTGGAACGCCTTTCCGGCGTCCGTGTTCCCCGCCTCGTTCAACTTGAGTGCCTTCAAAACAAGACTGAATAGGCATTTTCTAGGCAAGCGCGTTCCAACTTAGACCTCATCATTGCTCTCCAGGCATGATTGTCGTCAAGCGTAAGCCTATCATACAATAAAAAAACATAGGTTACAAGAATCGCCACACAACACGATCTGGCGCCGTTCGTGTCCTGTAGTCACCAGCAACACACTCCACAACATCACTGGGTGGTCTCCCAATGCTGCACCTTCTTCTACGAAGTCGCCATCTAGCATAACGATTGCCCACGCCTGCCCTGGCTTGGCGATTAGAGCTCTTGTAAAATGTATAGCAGAAAACAGTTTAAAACAATGTGCAGCGAAAAAATATTATGAAAAAACTCACTTCATCTCTATAGTTGGCTTGCAAGGGGTGGTTGAACACGTTGAGAGTGGCCGCGGGGTTGATGCCCTTGAGCAGCGCGGAGTGTAGGGTGGCGAGCGAGGTCGCCACGTCATGGTAGCCGAAGTTGCTGAACCAGCAGGTGGCGGCGGCGTCGTCGAGCGTGGCGCCGATCAGCAGCCTGTTGCGGTACGCGCCCATCACCACCGGGTCCGCGGTCTGAATCATTCACATTTTTTTATAGGCAAAGCGGGCAACCCAGCACGCGGGTCTTCAATCATTTATAAGTGATTACCGCCGCCCATGAACATTAGCAGCACCTGAGGAACCACTAATGTGTTGCCGGCTTTTGAGGAAGGGGACTGGCTCTTCAGCTCGCTGCCGGAACAGATCGGATGCTTTGCGGCATTTATGGCTGAAGTGTGGTCGCTAGCCAGGCGGATTCGGGGTAGAATCCTACCACGAAGCGGTATACATATTTTATCTACACCCATGCTTCAAATCTTGTATAAAATATTCTGAAACAGTTAGCTTATTGCCAACATTAAAACACCCAATGTCCTAGTAACCATTATATCATCCAAAGGAGTGTTATTATGAAATTCAGTACCTACAATATAACATCCGTTTTTATGATAACACTCCATTGGATGATATTATGGTTACCTACTAGTACTGACTTTTTTAATGGTAAGCTAACTGTTTCAGAATCTTTAATAGAGGTTTCATATCATGGCTGTAGATAGTTTAGATAGTTATATTGTATGCAACTGTCGATAATTACGTATTAAAACACTCACCCAGCCACATTCGTGTTTTAATACCCCTTATTATACAACAGTTGCATAAATAACTATCATTAACCGACTTCAAAAAAGTAGGTTCTCTATTCGACCCGTATGTACCTATGTATTGTATGTATTATATGTGGCATAAAGCATATTTATTATGAACCTAAGACACCTCTATCTTGGTAAACAAAAAGTTCCCGTAGGATTTACGCGAAATCGCGGGCATAAGTATACCATGTTATATTACATGTGTTATGTGTGCCCATATGCGTATGAGCTTCATGTTCGTTTAATTCACAAAACATGTAAATAAAAAATACACAAATTGACAAAAAAAAATTAAGTTTGTTAGGTTCTCACTCTTTGTAAATAATATTCGTCGATGGGCTGTCCATGTACAAGTGTCAATCTCATGGAGTCAATGTTGGAGGAGTTGTACAGCTGTTCGTACCCTCGCGAGGCCAGCGCGCCCCACGAACTTTGATTTGTTCCGTTATAACTTAAGAATGTTTCCGTTGTTACGTACCTGGAAAACAACTTTCGTTACAGTGACATCTCTTTTGACGTGATAACGTCCTATAAATCGATGAACGTCGGCTACTCGCACGAAATCTCTCTCTCATTGTCACGAACCGCACACAAGCGAGAGCGCGGAACAGACGATAGGCGAGAAGGCATGATCGGCCTAAGCGTTCAGCTTGTCTCTGTTTTCCTATGACGTTATCACGTAAAAATAACGTCCGTAAACCGACTTTACAGACTTTAAATAAAAAATAGGCTCGTGATTCCTCAACTACGCCTCGATCATGTCCGAAAGTCGTTTGTGGGAATGAGTGTGATGATCTATAGTAAAATTGCACTGTGAATAGACTCGCCTTTACGCAAGTTTATGAAAGCCATTAAATGCGTGTTCATAAAAAAAGCATCATAGATTATAAATATATGGTAAAAAAGCGTTAGATTTGACTCGCTCAAGCAATGCGCGAGATTGCAAATAATTATGTGCACATGGTATATTACATGATATTTGTTTTTTTTTAATGCCACTACTGAGTTTCTTGCTGGTTCTTCGCAGTCGGAAGAGTATTTCGTGAACCAGTTGTAGATTCGCTTAACGATTCGAAAGCACTTTGAATACAAAACTTTTCTATTCTATTATATTCTAAGTAGATACGTACCCCTCCATAAGCGTCAATGCTCTAGAAATGACAGTAGCGCTCTTTCCTATCAGATATTGCAGAATGCCCAAGTTAGTATTTATTTGCAGGATAGGCACCAAAACTTGCAAAAGCAGCAATCCCCACGAACGGGTCCACACTAGGAACAGTTTCAACCAAACTCCGCTTACGCGTAACCAGAATAAGCGTAGCCCTGTTTCGTTCTCGTAACTGTTATCCACTGCAACAAGTATAAATTAAAAATTAAAAAAAACCCCGACATTCGCCATTTTGTGGTCGCGGCCATCTTGGCTTTGCATAGTGCTATTCTACTAGTCAAGCCCTTTCATTTGATACACATATTAAGGGAGTTGTGAAAAAAAATATAATCTGCCATTTTGTAGCGGCGGCCTTCTTGGATCGATTTTCATCAAATATAGCTAACAACACTCTCGACTAATTCACCTTTCAAACAAAAAAAAACCGCTTTAAAATCGGTTCATCCGTTTGAGCGCTACAGGGGAACAGACAGACACACACATACACACACACAGACACGTCGAACTTATAACACCCCGTCGTTTTTGCGTTGGGGGTTAAAAATAAGTTTTACTGGTGATTTACTGACCTACCACGAACAAAATCGGTGTTCATTTCAGAGTGAGCTATCTTCTCGCTTCGGTTCCTCGTGTTTGAGGATCGTAGCACCCTCCCTCCCGCCCCCCAAACGTGAACCCTCCCGCACCTAACCGTCGCCCCTCGCACACCACACCGCTACCTCAGGGACAGTCTCAGTTAAATGTGCCTGCAGTACTTTAGCAAACCCACGTAGCCATAAAGTTAGGCTTTAAAATAACACTGCATTGCAAAGCATGACAAATTCATTAATTTATGATCATCAAATTAAGCTCTACTTGTGGACTGGTACTATATTTTATCTTTTTATAATAGTCTTCTAACCAAGTATAAATTAAAAATTTAATAAACCCCCGACACTCGCCATTTTGTGGCGGCGGCCATCTTGGATTTGTATAGTGCTATTTTACATGTCAAGCCCTTTCATTTGATATCCATATTAGGGAGTTGTGAAAAAATATGTCATTCGTAATTTTGTAGCGGCGGCCATCTTGGATCGATTTTCGTCAAACATAGCTAACAACACTCTCGACTAATTCACCTTTCAAACAAAAAAACCGCATTCAAATCGGTCCACCCGTTTGAGCACTGCAGGGGAACAGAGAGACAGACAGACAGACACACACACACACAGACACGTCAAACTTATAACACCCCGTCGTTTTTGCGTCGGGGATTAAAAATAAAAGACAGAGGTGACTAGCCTCCATTATTTTTAGAAAATACCTATCCTATCTTGATGATTCAGGAAGCATTTCGGTACTTAACTGGTCCTAATGTTTATTACGTACCTAGATAAAGGGACCAAGATAAAGTTGAGATTCTATAATCTATATAGATTGGTAGCATAGATATAGTTGAGTACCTACTACATTAGTTTTAACGATTCCTACTTCCGTAAGTTACCTACCTATACTTACGCAGAGTGTGATTAGGTATCTTGTTTTGTTATTAATGTAAATTTTTTATCAAACTTATCATTTATTCATCTTTTATCAGTGACTCAGAAAATGAGTCATAAATGTATCATCATTCTCATGTGCTACTACAAATAATAACAACTTCAGATGGAGTACCTACTTCTAAAGGGTAATTACTAATTACGGTAAAATTCAAAACTGAAGATTGAAGTATGTAGGTATGTTTTGTAGGAAGGATTCTCTACTTGAAAGTAAATACAATAACAGCCCCCGCATACTGGGCCACTAGTGGCGGCGACTAGTGGCCGCCACAAGTCGCGGAAGAGATTTTTCATACATTTTCTTGTGACTCGAACGCGGCCACTCAGTGTACCTACTCAGTGTACGGCGGTACCATATAAAATGTATGAAAAATCTCTTCCGTGACTTGTGGCCGGCCACTAGTCGTCGCCACTAGTGACCCAGTGTGCGGGGGCTGGAAGTATCAAAATCCATGCAAGTCTGTGGTGTTGTGAAAAACGGAATCATAGGATTTGCTAGGAAACTGATATCCTAAAGAGGACATTGAAATTTTATGAAATAAAATTGAACTTACGATCTTCCAAAGATATTTCATCACAAGTGACGGTATCCTTGTCGTCAGACAGATCAGTGGTCATCGTTAAATCGTCCGATTCTGAGTGTACTTCCACGTCTGTACCGACTCTATAATAAAATAATAAGCACAAATACATATCAATAAACTAATTTCTAATTAGCTACGTTGCTTTTGTAAGTTCATATGGCATTACATTGCCATTGTGGCTAATTCTGTTGTACACAATCTCTAAATTAAACTAAATTGACAGGTTTAAAAATAGTGCTATCCTTTTCCGCAGGTATCACTGTGAAAGAGATAAGAATATATTTAGCCCTGTCATTTTAGTTTAGGTTTAGAGATTGTGTACAACAGAATTAGCCACATTATAGTGTTTATTAAAGTTTCAATCGGAAGACCGGTGACTCTTTAACTTTGTATTTAACACAGGCCTTGAGGATCCTATATTTATAGAACGTAGAAGACTAGACCAACTTAGAACTTCAATCAATCGATTATGTAGTGTATACCCGAATTACTAATTCCGTGGAATTCTGACAGCTGTCATTGTCATTTACAGATGAGTTATTTGTATGGAGAACAGGGTTAACATCTACGAAGTACGATTTTACCCCAAACTACTTTAATTCCCTGTCATCATAAAAAGCCATATGCCGCGTAATAATTACTCGTTTCGCATTAAAATAGAAAACACCAAGAGTGGAAACTAGAAAGTGCACACTAACAGCAATAGGAAACAAAAGAAGCATATTGAAAAAAATATTCAAAAATGGATGTCGAATGACATTATCACCATGAAGTGTCTGTCAGGCATTTGTCATATCTACATGCGACAGTTGATTTGTATTTGCATAAGTTTTGAATTTTTTTATCTTTTTTGTAGGAATTGTTTTATCTCCGGTAACATTACGAAACGTCAGAATTCCACGGAATTAGTAGTTCGGGTATAGAGATGTATTCTTACGACATAAAGACGTCTTCAAGCGTAGTGGCGAGTAATCCGTAGTCCTTGAATTTTATAATTTGTATATTTCTCTCGAGATCATTGAGCATATCCTCAAACACGTGCGAGTAATGGTTGGGCAACCTGTACGTCACTTCCATGCCTAAAATAAAAATAAATCAAACACATTTCAATATTTGCAGTTTAAATTCGTTTAAGACCATCAATAATTTAGTCGTTATCTTATCAGTCTGCGATTATTTAAACAAAAAAGGCACGTTTTATATTTCGAAAAATCAATTTCGCGTTATCTAGGCCATTATCATTGCAGTTCTTACAAAAGATGTGGTCAAAGAATTGTAAATATTTTACAACCGCCATAAAAATCAACACGCAATATTTAATATTTAACTAGCTGATACCCGCGACTTCATTCGCGTTTTTAAGAACGGGAACTCTATAATTTTCCGGGATAAAAAGTAGCCTATGTCCTTCGCCAAGGCCTAGTCTACCTCCATACCTTCGTCAAAATTGGTTCAGCCGTTCAGGGGTGATGCCTTGACCAAGGAAAATAGGAAATATATTTACATATATGTATAATACATTTAATAAAAAAATATTTTTGTAGTCTTACCTCTATCCTCTTTAACCATAGTGCCCGGTATATATTCCCCGATGAGCGTAGTGCAATAATTGATTTGGAAACCTTCCGTTTTAACGATGACCAGTGTATAGCCGATGCCATAGTGACGCTTCAAGAAATACGGAGAGCCGACGCATTGCAGGCGACCGCTCGCCATGATCGCGACTCGGTCGCCGAGGAAGTCTGCCTCGTCCATGAAATGCGTCGTCAGGATCATTGATCGACCTTAAATACACAAAATCATTTTTATTACACTTTAGTTTTTAACCCCCGACGCAAAAACGACGGGGTGTTACAAGTTTGACGTGTCTGTGCATGTGTGTGCGTGCGTGCGTGCGCGCGCGCGTAACAGTAAGGAATTCTGCCTGGACACATACCTTTCTTTTCTTTGTTCAAAAGTTCCCAGAGTGCGCGGCGTGACGCGGGGTCCATGCCCGACGTGGGCTCGTCCAGCAGCACGACGCGCGCGCCGCCGGACAGCGCGATGCCCACGCACAGCCGCCGCTTCTGGCCCCCGGACAGCCCTGCTGCTAGGTAATGTCTCTGCGGAAACAGAACCATTATTCTTATACTAAATTCAAAAGTGTAGCCCGATTTTAAACTTTAATTTATGACAAAATTCTCGTTTAATTATTTTTCTTTGACATGGAGAAATTGCAAGAACTAATTATTTTAAAGCAGACACGAATGCCAAGGAATTCTAGAGAAAATCCTAAGCTAACAGATTGATATAATCGTTGGGCATCCACTTTTTTGACGTGATAACGTCTTATAAATCGGTGAACGCCGGCCGCAACGCACGAAAAAGCATGACTCATTGTTAAGTACCACCTAGCCGAGCGTGCAAGCGAGAGCGCGGAACATGCGATAGAGAGTTAATGTTTTCTATCACGTTTATCGTCCGTAAACCGACTTTACAGACAACCAATTTTTCCGAATCAGTTACACCCGTTGACGATTACGGTTAAAGTTTAACCACAAAAAAAATTTTAATGGGTTAGGTGTACAGGAAGATAAATAAAATTAATCTACTATAACCCCCGGCACGTAAGTCGAGCGGTGACCTTCAAGTGCGCGCAGCGTCGTACGAGTGAGCGGGACACAATACGATTGGAGAGCCAATCAGCGCTTATGTGGGATCCGCGAGAGCTAATCAGTGTTTACGAACGATCCCCACGCCCTCCCCGCGACCCCCTCGCACCCCGTGATACCTCATTTTCGACTTCTGCGCATTGAAGGTCACCAGTCGACTTATTTGCCGTGACTTGTACAGACTACAGCTACTATGGCTAATGGTAACTTTTCGATCTAAAGGTAACCAAACCATGACCATATGGGAACCCATTTTGCTATGTCATCATCATCATCATGATCAACCCATTACCGGCTCACTACAGAGCACGGGTCTCCTCTCAGAGTGAGAAGGGTTTTGGCCATAGTCTACCACGCTGGCCAAGCGGATTGGCAGACTTCACACACCTTTGAGAACGTTATAGAGAACTCTCAGGCATGCAGGTTTCCTCACGTTGTTTTCCTTCACCGTTAAAGCAAGTGATATTTAAATACTTAAAACGCACATATAACTCCGAAAAGTTAGAGGTGCGTGCCCCGGGATCGAACCCACGACCTCCGATTAGAAGTCGGTTGTCCTAACCACTAGGCTATCACAGCTTTTTGCTATGTATATTACGTTATCCAGTTAGTGGTACGCACTTTGTCCTGCATCTCGAGTCGGTCGATGAGCGCGTCGATGTCCTCGTGGAGCTGCGGGCCGCTGAAGCCCTTGAGCCGCGCGAAGAACTCCAGATGCTCGCGCACGGAGAGCTCGTTGAAGAGCACGTTGTGCTGCGGACACAGGCCCAGGTGCGCGCGCGCCAGGCTCGCCTGCGTCGACACGTCGTAGCCCGCCAGCCGCACGCTGCCGCGGCTCACTTCCACGTTGCCTTCGACGGTTACATTGTTTTAAATTAGCGATACCAACTTCACACGGGTTATATTACCCGCTACTATCCCACCATACGTCGTTGTTGTCGTCGTTATCAACCGATAAACGTCCACTGCTGAACATAGGTCTCTTGAAGGGACTTCCATACGTCCATCTTGTGCCGCTTGTATCCAGCGGCTTAAGAGTTAAGACTCACAACGTCTATCGATTCTCCACACTATGTGCCCCGCCCATTGCCACTTCAGTTTCGCAACCTGCTGAGCTATATCGGTGACTCTGGTTCTTCTACGGATCTCTTCATTTCCGATTTAATCGCGTAGAGAAACTCCGAGCACAACTCTCTCCATCGCTCTCTGAATTACAAAGGGGTGAGGCAGGTTTTCGATGAAAGCTCCCAGGCCAATAATCATAATAATATCACCAAATTTATACAAAACCTTAGCAAGTTATTCATCTAACTTTCTTGATGAATCACTCTATGTATTGGTGAAAATCGCATGAATCTGTTTAATAGTTTTTAAGTTTATCGCAAACAGACAGACACAGCAGCGGGGGGCTTTGTTTTATAATATGTATAATTATAGTGATTTTTTCATATAGAGCGCGTATCAAGCAGATACCTATAATTTGTGGATGCGTTTATATCATTCACTAGGTACCTGTATTATTTTAAATTAAATACGTACCGGTTAACATTGATATCGTTGTAGATTTCCCGGCGCCATTATGTCCCAATAAAACGGTGATTTGATCTTCGTATATGTTTAAACTCAAGTTATTCACAGCGATATTGTTTCCGTACACTTTGGTTAAGTTCTGGAAAAACATCCGGACATTGCAGACTTGATACAAAACAGAAATGTCGAACGTAAATATATAGATACTAGGTACATAATATAACTAGAGGATTATTTTACCGTCATCTTCACTCCGATCGGAAGATCTGTCGGATCTTTTTCTTTAACTGTTCCATCCAAATCTGGATCGTTGAAATGTTCATCTGTAAAATTAACAAAATGATAGCAAAATCATACTCACAAATGAAAAGAATGACAAAATTGCATGTAAGCAATCGGCATTGCATTCCGCTGTCCACGTTTATTAAGTGACGTAATTTGTTACTATGCGTTTGCACCGATGCGACATTTGCATAGAAACATACCGTAGAAAAATCTATTTCCTATCAATACAGAGGTATATTTTTTATTTTTTGCGTATTGAAAAGATTAACTTCTGAGTTTCTTGTCGGCTCTTCTTTGCGGAATCTACTTTACGAATCTGTGATAAGTCACAAGAATGAACAAAAATCACAAGTTGTAAAATAACTCATTTAGGATTTTGAATATTAAAAACACCTAAACTTTATTCTTACTCAAATTATTTTTAATCGAATTAAATCGAACATTTTTAACCCACAATGTAATGAAATGGCGACGAACCGTAATCGATCTTCGAAGAAGGACACCAAAAGGACTTCTGCAGTGGAAAATACCAGGGCTTGGGCGCTCCGCACGGCCCCGGGAGCACCTGCTCCAGGTACAGCGCGACCGACATGTACAGCACGCAGTCCACGACGAGGAACAAGCACACGTGCCCGAACAACAGGCGGTTGGATTCAACGGAATGTGTCGCGAAAAATTCACCCCATTGCATTCCTATAGCACACGAGAAAACATTTATGAAGAGGCATTTTCTAGGCAAGCGCATTCCAACTTAGACCTCATCATTGCTTTCCATCAGGCATGATTGTCGACAAGCGTAAGCCTAAAGTGTCTGTGCAATTCACACACGGCAGAAGTGAAACTTACATTCTAATTTTTCGAATGCTCCAAAATATTATGTAAATCTATCTATCTATGATATAAAGAGGCTTGTCCTGACTGACTGATCAGCAACGCACAGCCTAAACCACTGAAGCTAGAAACTTGAAATTTTCACAGTAGCTTCCTTTTACGATTAGGCGCACACTAAGAAAGGATTATTGCGTATTCCACCCCTAAGGAAGTTAAATAGGGGATGAAAGTTTGTATAAAAGTCCGTCATTTTTCAAGATATATCCATGAATATTGGTATTTAGGTTTTCGGTTAAAAATAAAGAATTACGTTTTAAGAAATTTTGGGAAAACTATGCCCAAGTGGGTTAAATGGGGGATGAAAGTTTGTATGAAATTCCGTCATTTTAAAAGTTATATCAATGAAAATCGGTACCTATTTGTATTTTCGGTTAAAAATAAAGAATGAGTGTTTCAGGAATTTTGGAAATTACACATCCAAGTGGGTTAAATAGGGAATGAGATTTATAAGAATCCAAGCGGACGAAGTCGCTGGCATCAGCTAGTTATTTAGTTATTACATAAAACATTTGTTTATGATTTTAAAATTTTGGATTCTAAAACGGAACATAGGCGGAGAGCGGTCGTCATGGAACCGACTTGTATTCTATCTCATTCTCTCGCAGGGTAAAATGAATATGTTTCTCTTTTTTAGTTTCATCGAATTTTCAAATCACAATGATCCTAAAAATTCACCTCAAAAAATTCATAATAATTATGCAATTTTATGTTCGTGCAGTTTTCGTACCACCCACCCAGAATACCCACCTTCAGTGTTCTCTTTCCCGAGTATCAATTGGAATCCATAGGACATAGCGGAGTTGATACTTAAGCAGGTCACAGCTTGCACCGCGAGCGGGATCTCCACGTCCATCCCCAGCAGCACGGCCGGGACGAACGACAGGAACCAAATCACGCCCCCGAACAGAGCTGCCGTACTGCCTAAAACATAAATAACCAATCAATAATTTGTCCCGCACCTATAGAAAAATAAAAAACCTGGTCTAGGCGCTACTTTCACTTTCTTTCATTATCTACACTTATAGTCATGCCCATGTATCTAACATATTGTGTCTGATGATTATGTCATAAAGTAAAAAGTATCAGCGATGGTTTGGTATAATAGGGTATTTGACAACATTGAAAATATACTATTGATTGTGGTCATCTTATCAGATAATAGCCTAAATAAAAAACCGGCCAAGTGGGTGGCGGGCCACGCGCAGTGTAGGGTTCCGTAGCCACAAATCACAATCCTCGAAAAACAGATATAACTCCTTAACCTGTGAACCCTACTTAGCCATGATAGTTTTCCTTTAAAATTAATTATATATACTATTGTTGTGAATTTTTTCAAGTTCCTATATACTGCCTTTTGGCTGATAGAGGGGGGGGACACTTGACTCTAATAAAAATTAGCACTTTAAAACAACATATTTTACAAACGGATCTAGAAATCGAAAAATGATGTTCCCACACCCACAGTATTTTTAAAAGACCTATTCAACGATACCCCACACTATGGGGTAGACGAGAAAAAAAATATTCATCCCGACTTTACATGTAGGGGAGCTACCCTAAAAAAAATATTTATCAAAATTTTATTTCACCACTTTGTCGGCGTGATTAATATTTATACTCATGCCAAATTACAGATTTCTAGCACTAATAGTCTCTGAGATTAACCGAGGACGGACGGACATACAGACGGACGGACATGGCGAAACTATAAGGGTTCCTTGTTTACTACGGAACCCTAAAAAGACATATTTCACTCAATCAAACTAAACTATGTAATTTTACGCGATATTTTGCACGAAATAAAACATAATAATGTTTGAAATTTTATCAGGAACGTGAACGCTCTGGGATTGTTTGTGACGTCACTCGATTGCACGTAACTTGGTTGTTATAATTGAAGTTTATCAAGTCAACCGAAACTAAACTTTATATTAGAAAGAATAAGATTGATATTAAAATGAGTAGGCATAACAATTTACAACATTACGATACAGCAGTCGCCTTGCGTAGCGTCTCTGTCGCACGCACCGAGTTCCGAAAAGGAGCGAGCGAGAGAAGTGACTTGCATAGCGATTTGTGACGTCACTCGATTGCACGTAACTTGGTTGTTATAATTGAAGTTTATCAAGTCAACCGAAACTAAACTTTATACTAGAAAGAATAAGATTGATTTTAAAATGAGTAGGTATAACAATTTACAACATTACGATACAGCAGTCGCCTTGCGTAGCGTCTCTGTCGCACGCACCGAGTTCCGAAAAGGAGCGAGCGAGAGAAATGACTTGCATAGCGATTTGTGACGTCACGCGTATCATGTGATCAGAAATGTCGTTTTGGCGTGGTTTTCAAAACTTAAACTTTATCATTGATTTAATTCGTAATACTGTAGATATTGCGAAAAATATCAATGTAGTGTGTTTTAATAAGTAATAAAGAATAATTTAAAACAATTTCCAAAAATTAGTCAAATACCCTATTATGCGCCATTTGCATGATATCAATTAAAACGTGTAGGTAGATGAAAACTCACACACGCCCTTTGAGAAATCATATTGAACATGCGCCATATTATTTATTTTATGGATTTTTAGGGTTCCGTACCTCAAACGAAAAAAAAAGGAACCCTTATAAGATCACTTTCTTGTCCGTCTGTCCGTGTGTCACCACCGATTTTCTCAAGAACAGGTGAACCTAGCAAGTTGAAATTTATACCAGATACTAAGGTCTATAGTCCCTATTAGGTGTATAAAAATTAAGGTCTGTAACGAAATACTAATATTGTGTACCTTTTGAAAAGAACCCGCTAATCATGAAGCAAAAGAAAATGGTGCAAGACAAATACAACGTAATGTAGAACAATATGACGGTCCACGGGGTGTTGGTGAATACAGCGTATTCACTGAAGCCTTGCTCATTTGTGAACCAGTTTATCTGAAATGGAAGAGACAATAATTTATTACTCAGAAAAACTCAGAAATAAACCAATAAAAATACTCTAAAGGCCTGTTTTACCATAAGTGTCAGATAGCCTAAACGTAACTTGCTTTATTTCAAGTGACAAAGACAAAAGTTGTGAATAAGCTATCCAACACTTATCAGGTAGTGAAACAGGCCTACCGCATAATGTATACTACTTACACACATATACAGGGTTAATCGTAATTTACCAACAACCTCCTACACGTAACTTCTATGCATGATACTGAACAACATTTGTTCAACGACTTTTCACGTAACTCAATAAATTCACCAAAAAAAAATTTCTAAGTTTTTCTTGAAGAGTCTGTAATTTTTTTAACTCTATGGTCATTTTATGTAATGCCTCTTCCACACCTGCGACTACTAATAACCGCCGTCCGAAGTTATCGCTCCGCTGTCGTATTTACAAATGCTTTGTGATGTGTATTACTAACATCAGTCTAAGCTAACGTCTGCAGGTCAATAATTTCTTCCTAGATTAACGTTTATCGCGAAAAACAAAAAAACTTCTCGCGGCGACAGACGTGAGTGTCGGACCGGCATTAAGTAGGTAGGTACCTACATACACGCACAAAGTAAGCACGATTGTTTACTTGGCAATTTCCCGCGCTTTTTACAGAAGGGCAAAATTATTACCTATCAATCCTTTATTAGTTTATTTACCTACCTACCATCTTCACACCTACCCTAGGTACCTACAAAACTCTCAACCAAAGAGTTCAAAGGCACTCTCAACATTCAACACGAACCTACATAATGCTTCAGATACCTATCAATCTAACTTGATCTAACTAACACTTAAAACACCACCTAACTTGCGAAGGTACCTAACATCGAACCTACCTACCTAACGCATTACCTAACTACCACCTATTTACCACCTAACCTACCTACAAACACCTATCTGTAGGTACAAGACTTGAATATTTTAAACATCTCTCTATGCGTCGTATTCCTCATTGTTGAGGGTCGTGAACCATTTCCATAAATCGAAACGATTTCCTAAGGATCATGCGGCGAATTTCCAGTTTCCACTTTCAAATTGGTAGGTACCAACCTACTTTCCCATACGGCTCAAGGAAGAGTATAAGGTAGAACATACCTACCTAAATGATGTCGATTTACTAGCGATGTTATTATTAACAGATCAGATGTTAGTGATAAAAATTAGGACAGTTTAATTTGCTATCCGAGGCATGGAAGAACGCATGAAAGAAAAACAACTGCCTCGGTGGTCTAGTGGTTAGCATATTCGACTGCAGATCACGAGGTCCCGGGTTCGATTCCTGGGTCGGGCAAATTATTGTAAGGTATTTTGTATTGGGTTTTTCTGTCAAGATATTCTCAGTGCCAGTTGCGGATTGGTACCTAGTTAGTGGTGCTTCACCCCCGTGCCTCACGTAAAGCAGTCGGTCCCAGTTATTATCAATATCATGTAACAATAGTCGTTAAAGCCCGCCAACCCGCATAGGAGCAGCGTGGCGGATCTAAGCTCTAAATCCCTCTCTCCTATGAGAGAGGAGGCCTGTGCCCAGCAGTGGGACGTAAAAAGGCTGAGTGGTGGTGGTGGCATGGAAGAACCAAAAGTAGGTAGGTCTTAAAACGGACCTCCAAACTTCCAAAGTCGGTTACCCCTCCGATTCAGTCCGAATCAACGTGACTTGACCAGCGCAAATAACTAATATGCAAAATGCGGAGTTCAAACTAGGCTACACATCTACCTATTATCCACGTCATAACTAACTTGTAAGTACCTTAAGTACCTACTCTGTGTCGCATTCGAATAATGATGGACCGCGTGATGGACCACCTGATTAGGTATTTACTTACTATCCTTGAGACTTCAAACGGCGCGCCGCGCCGCGGCCTCGCGCAGCCGCTAATGAAAACTATTGAAATGATATTGAAACATTGAAATGGTTGATTACATTTCTACCTAGGTAGGTACGTCTACATATTTGGAATTTACCATTTCTTTGATTTCTGCCGCATAATAATAATAATTTATTGCAATACACAGGTACGCAATGAGAGGCTAGTAATTACCTAAGTAAGGTAGTTAGTTACCTACAGTCAATTAAAATTAAATTCACTAGTAATCTGTGTTAAATAAATAATTTATCAATTTATTTTATAAAATGTAAAAAAGTTAGGTAGGTAGGTACCTACTACCTACCTATTAGAGTTCAATTAAGCTGGGAGTTGGTCACTGTATTGGAGCGGACTGATTATTACTTACCTACCTACTTTCTAGGTTTATGAGTTATGCCTAGCCAACAAAAAACGCGTGTAGTAAAACTAATTAAGTACTTATCTAGGTAAGCACTTACCTAGGTACATACTTCCTAAAAGTGACAATTTCTTTGACCCGATGAAGATGAAAAGGGTAGGTATGGGAAATACATTGTGGATGACGCGGACGCTCCAAGCAAAGTACCTACTGCGACATCTTTGGACTGCATCGCTGGATTATCTTCAAAAATTGTAATGTTTGCCTCTTCACACACTGTGTGCCTAGGTGGCCGACCACAATCCCTAGCTGATCTACTAGGCTGGAATTGCCCTTGATCTCTTAATCGCTGAGGCAGCTGGCATGTGGCTTGACCTACGCGACGTAGGTACGTTAGGGAATCACCTTGCCAACTTAGGTACTGCAAGCTTCTGAAACGTTATCACCACATATCACGAGCACTCGAACCATTTCCATGCATTCAATGTTAGAATAATGATAAGCCATCGTTTAAGCACTAGGCAGTAGGCACAGAACATAACCTACGAAGTTGCGAACACAGTAGGTAGGTACATATGGCGAATATCAACGGCGCGTGCGACCTATGCGTGCGACCGAGCGGAAACTACTGGTTTTGTGCCGTGGCCGTGTGGTTTTCGGTTCCCCGCACGCCGCGCCCCGCATGCCGCTACGCACGGCAGGGTCAAGGGCGACCCGACGCGACGGTTCCCTGACTCCCTTTGACAAGTGCCGCGTAGAGTTTTTAAAATTTTAGATCAGAAAAATAAATATTTTTATTTTTGTATGAAAAAAAAATTTTTTTTCTTTTAAGAATTTTAAAAAGTCGTGAAACAAAAGTTATTTACTTTGATGCATAGAAGTTGCCGTTAGATGGTTGTTGGCATTTTACAATTAACCCTGTATATACTGTGTATACTCTACAACTGTTATAGGTACTTAGTGAATCTATCATCTGGCTTTCGCGTGAAAGCGTAACGAATATGCCTATGTTAGTTCCAATTATTAGTTTTGTAGTAAAATATAACAGTTTATATTACAAAAACTAATACGTAGAACTAACATCCGAAATGTAAGATGAGCGCCATCTAGCGTCAACTTCTATTTGTCTAGGATTAAAATATGATTTCCAAATGTACAAACCTTTAGTAAAGCGGTAATAAGCGAACCTGTGAGAAACAAGTATATAAACTGTTTGCAAAACCAAGCCGTCCAGTGCAACCAGGTAGGAAGACCCATTATCTTCATCGTTTCCTATGAAAATTCGTTAAAATTAGTAATAAGACATCATATTATATAGGTACCTACCTAAATGTATAATATTATTATATTAAATAACATAATCTATACTAATAAATAAAATTGAAGTGTCTGTCTGTAATATCGAAATAACTACCTCATATTAAGCTCATATGGTTATTTGAACGCTACCATAACCGAATCACATGTTTTTAAAATTTTTGTCTGTCTGTCTGTCTGTCTGTCTGTCTGTTTGAACGGGCTAATCTTTGGAACGGCTGAACCGATTTTGACGGGACCTTCACATACAAGTAGAGAATTAACCAGGGAGTAACATAGGCTACTTTTTTAACCGACTTTCAAAAAAGGAGGAGTTGTGTTTTTCTACCTATGTACACCGATATCTCCGAGATTTCTGAACCGATTTGCGTAATTTTTTTTTTAATCGATAGAGAAACATTGCGACCCTGTTCTATAAAAAATTTGGATACCAACTCCTCAATCCTGATGCTGTAGGGGACCTAATCCCCAAAAGTAATGGGTTTTAGAAACTTTCGGTTATTTAAATTGATATTGGGGGTACCAATTAAAGACTTTATCGTTGAATGAACTCGAGTAGGTACATATCCAACTCCTCGACCCTGATGCTGTAAGGAATTGTATTCCGAAATCGTGGGGATCCCACGGGATTTTTCCGTTTTGGGGACGAGTTTCTAGAGATAAGCTACTTTTTGTTCTGGAAAATCAAAAGTTCCCACGGGATTTTTAAAAACCTAAATCCACACGGGCGAAGCCGTGGGCATCATCTAGTCTATACTAATATAATAAAGCGGAAGAGTTTGTTTGTTTGAACGCGCTAATCTCTGGAAGTACCAGTCGGATTTGAAAAATTCTTTTTGCATTTGGTAGTACAATTTTCCGGGAAGGTTATAGGCTATTTAGTATCCCTAAAATCCTCCCCTAAGGGGGTAAAATGGGGGTAGAAAGTTTGTATGAAAGTCCTATGTTTTTAAAGTTACAGACCTGAAAATCGGCATTTAGATTATTAGTTTTAAATAATATAAACCTGTATATTTTATTCTGAAAAATCTTCCCTTAAGGGTGGTAAAATAGGGGTTGAAAGTTTTTATGTTAAGTTTTAATTATTGTTATTATCGACTTGAAATTTGAGACGTAGGTTTATTCTAGGGCATATCAGCCTAGAAAAGATTTCACGAAAATCCTCCCCTAAGGGGGTAAAATGGGGGTAGGAAGGTTATATGAAAGTTCTATGTTTTTGAAGTTACAGATATGAAAATAGGCATTTACATTATAAATTTTAAATAGAAACCTTTATAAGTTGTGGTGGTGTGGTGTGGTGTGGTAGTGTGTGGAAAATATCCTCTTAAGGGTGGTAAAAAAGGGGATGAAACTTTTTATGTGAAGTTTTAGTTATTGTTATTATTAACTTGAAAGGAAGTTAGGTTCTTTCTAGGGGGTAGGCATCAGCTAAGAAAAATTTGACGAAAATCCACCCCAAGGGGGGTAAAATGGTTTACTTTCGACATATTATTACTATCGGACATTTAACTACAGATTGACGTGATTTTTTGCAGTTGCATTTTTTTAGTTGAGGACCTGGAAAGTGACTGGCTACTATTTTATCCCGGGGAAACAAAGGGTTCCCGTTTAAAATTTTTTAACGCGGACGAAGTCGCGGGCAACAGCTAGTAATATTATAATAACAGACTATACTAAATGTAACTAAATGAGAAAAAGAATAATTAATTTATATGTAATGTCTTTAAAAAATGAGGTTCTGTATTCAACCCACGTATGTATATAATATGTATGTATGTATGTAATGTTATGTACGAAGTTACACGCATAAAATATGTACCCATATTATGTGACTAATATTTTTAATTGGTACACCGATTTCTCTGAGATTGCTGGACCGAAGTCGGTTTAATTTTTCCTAAAAAATAGCTTGTTATTATTTTTAACCCCCGACGCAAAAACGACGGGGTGTTATAAGTTTGACGTGTCTGTGTGTGTCTGTCTGTTCCCCCGTAGCGCTCAAACGGGTGAACCGATTTGAATGCGGTTTTTTTTAAAGGTGAATTAGTCGGGAGTGTTCTTAGCTATGTTTGATGAAAATCGGTGCGATATGGTCGCCGCCACAAAATGGTGGATTTCAAATTTTTTCACAACTCCCTCAATATGGGTATCAAATGCTTTCATTTGACTAACAGAATAGCACTTTGCAAATCCAAGATGACCGCCACCACAAAATGGCAAATGTCGGGGGTTTTTTTTAATTTTTAATTTATACTTGTTAGTGTTTACCTTAAGCTGTAGTTCCTTTTCAATAGTTACAGTCCGGACAATGTTAACAGCTGTGTAGCTGAAACTCAGCATGAAAAACATGGGGAATATGAACATGAGCGCCTCCACCGCGAGGTCCTCCACGTACGACGGGTGCGGGTATCTCTGGAAGCTCACTGGGAACATGCGCAGATTTTGGCCCGTCATACGCGACACTAACTCCATTGATATAGCGTGCTGCAACGCTATGAACATTTCGTTCACATAACCTGAAATCCGTTTTATGAATAAAGTCCTCAAATATTAATATAGATTTATATATTTATTTATTTATTAGTAATCAACAGCGTTTAACATAATATAACAAGTACACAAGTAGAAATTGATAATAAGGCCACATAGATTACAAAGATAAAAATAAGTAATAAAATAATAACAGAGTAGGTACAACTAATTGCGTGTGCAAGTGTGCGTGCGTGCGTGCGTGCGTGCGAGCGTGCGTGCGTGCGTGCGTGCGTGCGTGCGTGCGTGCGTGCGTGCGTGCGTGCGTGCGTGCGTGCGTGCGTGCGTGCGTGCGTGCGTGCGTGCGTGCGTGCGTGCGTGCGTGCGTGCGTGCGTGCGTGCGTGCGTGCGTGCGTGCGTGCGTGCGTGTGTGTGTGTCTGTGTGTGTGTGTGTCTGTGTGTGTGTCTGTGTGTGTGTCTGTGTCTGTGTCTGTGTGTGTGTGTGCGTGCGTGCGTGCGTGCGTGCGTGCGTGCGTGCGTGCGTGCGTGCGTGCGTGCGTGCGTGCGTGCGTGCGTGCGTGCGTGTGTGTGTGTGTGTGTGTGTCTGTGTGTGTGTGTGTCTGTGTGTGTGTCTGTGTCTGTGTCTGTGTGTGTGTGTGTGTGTGTGTGTGTGTGTGTGTCTGTGTGTGTGTGTGTGTGTGTGTATGTGACACTGTGTGTATGTGACACTGTGTGTATGTGACACTGTGTGTATGTTTGTTTCTGTGATTATGTATGCGTAAGATGATGTGAATGTAAATCTAGTCTAAAATAGTCTAAAAACATGTAATGTAAATATATATATTATTTATATAAGTATAAATAAATGAAAATGTGTGCGTCTGTGATAACCTGAAATTGAGCATTCGATTTACGAATGAACTCCTCAAAAATTTATATAGATTTATATTTATTTACAAAGAAATAAAAATATGTAGATTTGTGATTTCGAATTAATTGTAAGCTAAAGCTCGTATTATATGAATGATGATTATATTTGAAGTTACTCAGACACAATAATATGTTCAAAAGGTTTGACCTTTTGAACATATTATTGTGTCTGAGTTATATTGTCTTATATATCTGTCTGTTTGTCCGGGCCAACCTTCTAAACGGCTAAGTCGATTTTGACGGAACTTTTACAGGCTAATCGAGTATTTAAAGAAAATCCATAAACGTAGAAATAAGTCACAAGTACCAACTACTTTAAAAATACATACATGTAAGTATTTAAGTCAAAAGTACCTGGATCATTTCCACCCTCCCAGGAAAATGGGAACCTTGGCCCGGGTAACTCGAAGAACGGAAAAGCAATGTCTGTCCTCCACGTACGGCCCCCTATGCCGAAAAATGAATTCTGTCGAGGCCTGTCGGGAAACCGTAGAGAGTATGATAGGTTCGTGGGTAATACCGTTGCACCTAAAAATAATTTCACAATAATTAAATAACTAATACAATAATGACCGACTAGGGCGCGTTTGGAACCCTCGTAGTTTTAGTTTTAAGTTTTCGTAATTAATTATCACCGTTACGTCAATGTTCTTAAATTGACATGTAAAAAGTGTACAATGTACCTATAAAGTTTATTTGACTTTACTCGACTTTTGACTTTGACTTGGGTTGTTTCACCACCTTCTATTACGTGTCGGATAGCCTAAAAGTAAGTTTTGCCACTTTCTTGCTTTATGTCAAGTGACAAAGACAAGATTTGTGAATAAGCTATCCGACACTTATCAGAAGGTGGTGAAACAGGCTCTTAATAATAATATAGTCAATTTATCTTTGTAGCATTAATTATTTTTATTTATTAATCGAATTAACAAACCTAGTAACTGATCGTCGAATTGTACCGCCGCTATGACTTCGCGAACAGATTGTTCATCACTATAGAGACGTATGAGATCCGAACTGTTATGATACACCTTTATTCTCACCAACTGTTTTGCAATTTCATAAATGTGGGCAACATCCGATTCGATATCGGGCGGAATATTGGAAAAATCCGGTAAATCGGGATCGTCTTCATCTTTTATCATGTCGATGATATCTCGTATATTGTGAGCGAACAAATTAACAACTGCGCTTCGTACCACTCCTTCTAAAACGTCGCTCTTCGGCGAATACGCTAATGATAGTTGACTTATATTAAGGCCCATACTGAAAAGTGAAGAATAATAGTATTAGATATAAACTAGATTCGAAATATAACTAGTAAATCGAAAAATATACTAGTATATATACTCTAAATATTGTATAGTATAAATATGTATTATAAATATTTAAATGCTAGTATAATACTATAAGGGATTGTTTGAACACCTTCTGATAAGTGTCGGATAGCCTAAATGTAAGTTTTGTCACTTTTTTACTTTATGTCAAGTGACAAAGACAAAAGTTGTGAATAAGCTATCCTACACTTATCAGACGGTGGTGAATCAGGCCCTAAACATTGTAAAAATCACTTACAACACTGTACGTGAGTAGTTCAGAGTGTAGGCGGGTATGGGCGGGAATCGTATAGTGTTTTGTGTAACAGGCTCGATCTGCTGTCGCAGGATGAGCACGAGCGCCATGGTCGCAACCGGCAGGAGCAGCTCCACCACCGTCTGCGCCTTGTGCCGCCATTGCTGGAGAAAGTTCTTCCACATCAACAGACGGAACTTGATCCAGGCGCTTGCGTTTTGTGCTTCCTTTCTCACCATCATCCTACTAATATTATAAATGTGAAAGTGTGGATGTTTGGATGTTTAGATGTTTGGATGTTTGGATGTTTGGATGTTTGTTACTCAATCACGCCGCAACTACTAAACCGATTTGGCTGAAATTTTGAATGGAGATAGAATATGCCCTGACTTAAAACATAGGCTACTTTTTATCCTGGAAAAATTCACAGTTCCCACGGGATTTTGAAAAACCCGAAATCTATAGCTACAGCTATAGGTAGATTAATATAGAGAACTTCCTTGATAGTAGGTATAAAGGTTGGAAAAGGGAGCGGGAACGGGAGCCGGAAATCCACGATTCCCTCGGGATTTGTTTAAAACCGAAATTCACGCGGGCGAAGCCGCGGGCATTTCCTAGTATCTTATAATTGAAATTATAACAAAGCGTTAGAAGATTTCATTGAAATTCAAAAATACTGCCGAAAGAGGATTCTCTACTTGTCTTACAAGCCTTCGGTAATTGGTGTGATTAGGGACATAAGCAGCAATAACGAATATTGGGTGGTGTGGGCAAATAGAAATATCTAAAATTCATCGCAGCACATACATTGATATATTACATGTATGTTTAGGTATACATAATTATAAATCCTAGTATTTGCAGTTTTCTCACTGTCAGGTGACAATCTATACTAATATAATAAAGCGGAAGAGTTTGTTTGTTTGTTTGTTTGTTTGTTTGTTTGTTTGTTTGTTTGTTTGAACGCGCTAATCTCTGGAACTACCGATCGGATTTGAAAAATTCTTTTTGCATTTGGTTGTCCAACTTTTGGGGCAGGTTATAGGCTATTTAATATCCCTAAAATCTTCCCCTAAGGGGGTAAAATGGGGGTAGAAAGTTTGTATGAAAGTCCTATGTTTTTAAAGTTACAGACCTGAAAATCAGCATTTAGATTATTAATTTTAAATAATAAAACTCTGTATATTTTATTTTGAAAAATCTTCCCTTAAGGGTGGTAAAATAGGGGATGAAAGTTTTAATGGGAAGTTTTAATTATAATTTTGCTATTATCAACTTGAAATTTGGAAGGTAGGTTAATTCTAGGGCTTAGATATCAGCCTGAAAAATATTTCACGAAAATCCTCCCCTAAGGGGGTGAAATGGGGGTTGGAAGGTTATGTTTTTGAAGTTACAGATATGAAAATAGGATATGAAATTATAATTTTTAAATGATAAAAACCTGTATAAGTAATTCTGGAAAATCTCCCCTTAAGGGTGGTAAAATAGGGGATGAAATTTTTTATGAAAGTCCTATGTTTTTAAAGTTACAAACCTGAAAATCGGCATTTAGATTATGAGTTTTAAATAATAAAACTCTGTAAATTTTATTTTGGAAAATCTGCTTTTAAGGGTGGTAAAATAGGGGATGAAAGTTTTAATGGGAACTAAAAACGATTGCAGCGCCCTCTGGCGGTCTAACTTGAAGCGATCATAGCGCCCTTTGGCGGCCAAAACTGGAAACTAAAAAACGATCACAGCGCCCTCTGGTGGCCTAAGCCGGAAACTTGAAGTAATAGCAGCACCCCCTAGCAGCCAAAACTGGAAACTAAAAAAAACTACTGCAGCGCCCTCTAGCGGCGGCCAAAACTGGAAGCTAAAAACGATCGCAGCGCCCTCTGGCGGTCAAAACTGAAAACTAAAAACGATCACAGCGCCCTCTGGCGGCCTAAGTCGGAAACTTGAAGCAATAGCAGCGCCCTCTAGCAGCCAAAACTGGAAACTAAAAACGATCTCAGCGCCCACTGGCGGTCTAAGCCGGAAACTTGGAGCAATAGCAGCGCCCTCTAGCAAAACTGAAAACTACAAAACGATTGCAGCGCCCTCTTGCGGCCAAAACTGGAAATTAAAACGATCACAGTGCCCTCTTGCGGCAAAAACTGGAAACTAAAAAACGATCGCAGCTCCCTCTGGCGGCCTAGGCCAGAAACTTGAAGTGATTGCAGCGCCCTCGGGCGATCAAAACTGGAAACTAAAAATGATCGCAGCGCCCTCTAGCGGCCTAAGCCGGAAACTCGAAGCGATTACAGTGCCCTCTTATAGTCAAAACTCTTGCGGCCGGAGCTGGAAACTCGAAGCAATTGCAATGACCTCTGACGGCCGCAGGCGGAATCTCGATACGACAGCTGCGCTCTCTGGTGGCCGAAGGCAATTAAATAAATACTAAATTAATAACTAAATCAATAAATAAATAACTCAATAAATAAATAAATAATGTAAAGCTATTTAGTTATTAAATAATTATCTAAATGTGAAAGTGCGGATATTTGGATGTTTGGATGTTTGTTACTCTATAACGTCGCAACTACTGAACAGATTTGGCTGAAATTTTGAATGGAGATAATGCCCTGACTTAAAACATAGGCAACTTTTTATCCTGAAAAAATCCACAGTTCCCACGGGATTTTGAAAAAACCCAAATCTACAGCTATAGGTAGATCAATATAGCAAACTACCTTGAAAGTTAGTATAAAGATTGGAAAAGGGAGCGGGAACAGGAACCAGAAATCCACGATTCCCTCAGGATTTGTGAAAAACCGAAATTCACGCGGGCGAAGCCGCGGGCAACAGCTAGTTGCTCATAAAGGCCCATTCGCACATATGTAGTGTAACATCAGTTGTATGTTCGTGGCAGTGTAGCATCAGTGCCACGCCCAGCGCAGTACCGGCACAGTGAAAAATGTGTCATTCTCTACAAACTGACACTAAAACACTGCGTCGTCACTGATACGGACAGGTGTGAACGCGTTCATTAGAGAATGTATGAAAGAATATTTTTCACTATGCCGGAACTGTGCCGGCACTGATGCTTCACTGATATGTGGGAATCGGGCTTTAATGCATCTGATTCCCGAATAAACCTAGGATAACCTATTACGATTTTATCATCCTTTTTGATGGTTTTCTTTGTCGATTGAAAAGTACCTTCTATTCAAGACTATTCTATTCTAACTTGCAGTAAGTAGTATTCCGAAAAACGGTTGTAGGTGCACTACAGCGTAGGTAACAATTGTATCTACTTAGTCTACTTATTTATGAAAGATATCGTTATTTCAAATCGCCCAGTGGGTGGCCACAAAACTAGCGATAATTCTGACAGTTTAAGTAGTTCAGTAGGTGTAGAGTTCAGAGTTCGTCATTTCCGCCACAAATTCTAATCTTGTGGTTTTGTCTTAAGAAATCAGTCTGAACCTCATAGTGTGATAGCATATCTACTTATCTACCTTGGAACAAGTAGCGAGATTAATTAGCAATTAATTAATTAGCAATCCTGGTTATTACCGTTAAATGGTCTAAATTTGAATGTGGGTCAGTTTACTTCTAAGAATCTAAAACAACAGTTCTTAAGTACATATAGCAACTGTTCGCCTGGGACGCTTAAATATTTGTGTGGGCGAAATACCTACTCTATTGTTAATTTGCTTATTGACCTAGACACGAATACGGAAATGTGACAGACGGCCTCTTCTACACTTACATAATTATGTCACTATATTATCTGCTAAATATTCAGTACAAACCTAACCATATCTACACAACCCAGTTATAGGTAGATATACAGGTAATGGATGCCTAATGAGTAGACACTTGACTAATGACTTGACCAGCTGCCTAGTTCTCAGCATATTAAATTGCCGCTCTAACCAACAGTTTAACTTTACACTGAAAGATAATTTTAGCAAAATATAAACATTATTTTTTCTGTGGTTAATTAAACTACTTAACGAATAGGTATACTATAATAAATGTTTAATCTTACGCGAAAATATGATTAAGGTGAAACTTCGAAAGCCAGAATTGCACCTCTTATAATTTTCGTGCGTAAATAAACGAGTATTTTACGTGCAGCAATTGCTTACTAATAGTAAGTTACTATTAGTAAAATCTTACCTTAAAAGTACCTAGTTAAGTACATAGTAAGTTCTAAGACATTAAATGATCAATACTGGCCAACTACGTTACATTACGTTGATTTACATACAAAAAAAATATTAAAATTTAAAAAACCCCCGACATTCGTCATTTTGTGGCGGCGGCCATCTTAGATTTGCAATAGTGCTATTCTACTAGTCAAGCCCTTTCATTTGATACCCATATTAAGCGAGTTGTGGAAAAATATAATATGTAATCCGCCGTTTTGTAGCGGCGGCCATCTTGGACCGATTTTCATCAAACATAGCTAACAACACTCTCGACTAACTCACCTTTCAAACAAAAAAAACCGCATTCAAATCGGTCCACCCGTTTAAGCGCCACAGGGGAACAGACAGACAGACAGACACACACACACACACACACACACACACACACACACACACACACACACACACACACACACACACACAGACACGTCAAACTTATAACACCCCGTCGTTTTTGCGTCGGGGGTTAAAAATAGGAAAAACGCCTTGCGCCATGCGAATGACGCATGGCACATAAGGCGTTTTTTAAACTCTTATCAGGGTCTATCTATTGATCCGCCTAACAAGTAGACCACTTGACTATGAGTACCTTAAAGCAAAGTGTAAAAAAATAATACTTAACTAAAACATGACTTCTGCAATTTAGGTGACTGAAATAGGTATTTCTTGAATACAATCTCACGTAAAAGTTTTAGGAGTTTTTTCTAAATATTTAACAAGGCTAAACAGTGTAAAAGCGTTCAAGCTTTTACACTGGACGTGTTGACCTTGTGGTATATTCATACCCACCAAAGATCAGTGTCAATTAGTACTTCCTTAATAATCTGAACAAATTGGATGTTTCGTCAGAATAATTGATTGCTAATACTTAATTTGGGAAAGGAGTTTGTCGAGTTATACAAGAGTAGGTATGAAGTACATATATACCTACAATAACTGTAAATTTTCAAAATTTTAATAACCCCCAACCTGTAGGAAAGCCTGACGTCCCATCATTCTCCTATTCCAAACCATCCAACCATCCCTAGAAAATCTGCTTTCAAATCAAAACCGCATTCAAATCGATTCACCCGTAAGCGCTACAGTGCCACAGACATACACACATAGCGGTCTAACTTATAACACTCGTTCGTTTACGTCGGGGGTTAAAAAGTCAGTCAAAATCAAAATCCATGCATTCCGTGCAATGGATGCTATGGAAAGTTCGTATGTAATGCATGTGCTAACGCATATGCAACGCATTTATTTATTTATCAAACCTACAAAAAGTCTGACATGGGCGGAGGCCCTTATACCTAATATCTGCCACTACAATGAGTTCTGAGCATTGATTTGTCCCAGTCTATACGATTATGTCGATTATTATAAGTAGGTACCTATCTAGCTATCTTAAAAACAAAAATACAGTTCATACATTCTTCATAAGTACTTTTTGTTATCAAAACTAGATAACTGGAGTAAAACGATAATCCTGACCGATTAGTCTGTAAAACATTTTAAGATAGCAAAGGAAATGCTTTCAAATAATTTTCATTAGAGTTTTGCTAAACTTCTAGCAACTTAGTAATTCATTAAATAACATTGACGATTCGAAAACACTTGTAATTTACTTATTCGAATAACAGAACTTTTGTATTATATTCTAATTATTTATGTACTACTTAGTGGTTCCGGCAGACTTCGTCCTGCGCGCCCGGTGGTGACATACCGACATCAGCGCCACCTACCGAGGTTACCTGTACCTACCCGGTAATTGTGTTTTCAAACCATCCAGATATACACACAAAACATCCAAATCGGTCCAACCGTTTAGGAGGAGTTAGGTGACAAACACACATACGGAAGAATTATATAGGTACGGGTGAGAGAGTTTACCGATCGACGGGATGAACATTAAATGTTTGACAGTTACGAAACCCACGAAGATTTTGTATGGGAAAATGTTTTATCTTTTATTTTATTTTTTCGTCAGTTTTCCAAAGTTTTTATTAGTTATTCTGCTATTCGGGATGGAGACAAATACAACAAATCAATAACCATGAAAATCGCTCCAGCTGTTCTCGAGTTATATAAAGTGTTCGAACTAACACGACTTTGTTTTATATTTATGTCAGGCACTGTGTTCATTTGTAGAAGAATGGTTTATATTTATAATATTATTTACGAGCAAGTTAAGCATAAAGGTAAAGTTAATGGCTATGACGTTAATATAGCTATAAAGTTATGCGACAAAACAATCAAGTGCAAAAAATATTTCACAACATTTTTAAAGTAAGGTAGGTAGGTAAGTATCTCTGCGGTATTGGGCAAATAAATCTAATGCATATTTATTATACCTAATCAGTATTCATAATTATTATATCTAATTAGGTAGATTACTAAAATTGCGCACACGATTCCTAATTTATTACATAGGTATATAGATAGTTAATTACTCGGAATATAATTATCTGCCTATCCAGGTTTATCTGTAACCTAAACACGTAAAAATCTCTGCAAAATATCTATGTAGTATATAGTCAAGTATATTGCATTTCTAGTATGTACCTAAATACCTTCCTACATAATTCATAAGATAGTACGGTATTACCTTCGTTGCTACGCGATTGCTACAGCGTTAACAAAAACAAACTACAAACTATAATAGGTGCAGATCGCTAAGAACTAAAATCAATTGGGTTAGTATTTTGAAATTGTAAGGCTAAAATCGTGTAAAAATTCATGCACCTACTACGTAGAAGAAAAAAGAATGAGATAAGCATCCCCATATAACCTAACCACCTTTTATTTCTACGTAGATACCTACCTAAATATATCCCGTAGAGTTTATGTGCATATCTATACGTACTCGTAAATAGCAGGCATGCTTAATTTTTTTTAATTCGTAGTAAGTATCTATCTGAATTTCGACTAAAGTCTAAAGGCATATTTATCTTCTAGATAATTTAGTAGGTTAGTTAGGTTAAATTATATCATCACCCTCTTCGTTCAATACTATATTATGATTGGGACCTAACTAAGGAACTTTCTGTAGAGCATAATTATACAAAAATACCAGGTAGGTTACCTGCCTTATGTGATCGTGACCTTCTTTATTGAGGTAATTTAGACATGCACAATATACCGGTAGATGTTCAGCGTAACACTCACTTTTGCATTAGCTTATTATAACCACTGTCATATCAAATCAACACCTTTCAATCACATTTAAACACCTCACAGTGCACTACACGGAATCTCGCTGAAAACTGTCCACACTCCACAGCTACGGCGCGTATCTATCCAATCATCAACAATTCATAGAAGTACGTAAGCTTCTTATCATTGTAGATATTAATTTAGTTCACTACGTAGGCAGGTACGTATCATCAGTGTTTTAACATGGACTGAAAATTGCATTCGGTGCAGTAGTCATGAGTCAACAACGAACTGCGTAGTCATTTAACCGCAGAAATTGTCATACAAATAGAAAAAAAAGACTCCACGAAGCGAACCTAACTACACAACACATATTATATTATTTATTCTTACAAGATTATTTAAGTTTAATAAGGAGTTTAAGGTTAATTTTTTACGACATATTTACCTATAGGATGAGGGTTTCCAAAATCAGCTATAAGGATGCATAGATTCCTTCTTGGCTGTGACACGGAGCGGGCTGCTCTCGGGGGTACTGTTCTTTGTCCTCATATCTTAAAAGCAGCATCAGCTAGCTGCCATCTTTTCGAAAAATTCTGCAAGTAGATAAAATCGGCGAAGTAGATAGATTACTTACATAATATAATTTAATGTATTTAATTTTAATTACTTACATATTTATTTGGTGTTTCATGCCCTGAAGCTCAATAGAATTGTAATAAACAGCAATAATCATTTTAACAAATCCGTTCGAAATAAAATCTCCCCAACCCATATGACGTCATCATGGCATAAGCTTCGTAGCACCGTAGCCTTTACGTAGCGTCGTACTATAGTTTAGTAGGTACAGGCTACGGACATTTTGTGGCCTATCGGATATTACCTATGACCAATGGGTGACAATTTTTAATATTTAATTAACACACCTCGTAAATCAGTGACAAAGTTAAGTACTAAAGGCTTATCATTTTCAGTACTTACCTAATCTAAGACGCAGTCGATATTGATTTTATGAGTAACTACAGTAGATTTATCATTTATGTATATGAAATTATTGAATGAGTTCCGAAAAACGCTCTCTATTCAGCTAATTTTTTTCCAAGTAAGTAGGTATGTAATATACATGAGTTGCTCCGCGTTTTCCAAACCGATTTGCGAGATTTTTAATTGGCTTCAAAAAAGGAGGCTATGTATTCGACGTATGTTCACGATTTTTTCAAAGAGTAATACACTGATTTTGATGATTTTTTCAATAGTTATAGGTAGGTTTTAGTATTTAATACATCTAGTGATCAATTTTATGTAACTACTTATGAAGTTATACGCATAAAACACATAAATAGTCACGAATATTTTTATGAGATATACCAATTTCTCCGAGATTGCTGGATCGATTTGCGCGTATTTTTTACGCCATAGAGCAAGTTCACGAGATGATTCCAAAAACATTCTACTTCGAACTCCTCAGTCCTGATGCCGCAGGAGTTAAGCACTCCTAAGCCGAGGTGATTCTTGAAATTTAGACGGTAACTTGATGTTGTACGTTGTATCGAGTAACTACAGACGTCATCATTGAACTCCAAGTCCCAACTCCTCAACCCTGATGATGCAGGGTACTGCACTTCCAAGATTTTCATTCATTCACTATAGTATTCGCAATCGTATTTTAAGAAAGGTTTAAAAACTATGACGGGTTTTTTTCTTATAAGTATAATATACTGATAAAAAAAATATATAATAATTGAGTATTAACTGAAAAAAAAATATATATAAATATATATGTATATAATTTCTTTGACATATCTTTACCTGGACCTATTTTAACTAGACATCCATGTCCAAGTAGAGGACTGTGCAAGGAGTGATCAAGGCTACTTTTATACTAGCGTAAGTACCTACTAAGTAATACTACTCAAACTGAAAACAGTTATTCTGCATGGTCAAAGTAATGGTAAACTATAAGTCAAGAATAAAATATACACTTTTGATAAAAATCAAAAAGAGCACCTACGCAATTTAGATTATCTTATCACTAATTATTATTTATGATTCATTAATAATTACTATAATGTTAATTTCAAATACACGCTGATTTCAGACCCGAACTTTGTAATAATCTGTTTTTGAATTCAAGCTCAAATGTTTCCTTAGGATGAATTTCAATAAAATCTGGCAAAAATGAATGGCAATTTATGATCATGAAACAATGAATATAATAATAGGTTTAACAACTGTAGGCCTGCCCCTGTATGGACATCACATTAAGTGATATTAAGAAATTAATTTCATAGTTGAAGTATTTCAGTTCAAACATTAAATGATGCATACAATCCAAGAAAATTATAAATTGTTTAAATATTCATTTTATTGTAATAACTTGTGTTACAAAAAATAATATTACTCAGTACACTTATATAAGTTAATTATCTATGTTAATTTTTAGTATTATGTAATTCACACTACACTAATTACTGCCATCTGTAATGAGCATATGCTCTATTGGCTTCACATTGTCTATGAAGGTCTTGTTTTCTCTTCACAACTTTGCCTGTGTTGTTAGCAGCATCGAGGAGTTCCCATGCAAATTGCTCTGGGAAATGTATGGTCCTCTCCTTATCATTTGTAGCCTCCAAAAGCCACTTTATGGCTAAGAATAGAGACCTTTTTTCAGTTATAGGGCCAGGGACCTAAAATTAATTACATAATATTATGGTAAATTTTGTTGTACACAATCTCTAAACTATACTAAATTGACAGATTTAAAAACTAGTGCTATCCTTTTTGCGCAGGCAGCATTGTAAAGAGATAGTAACAGATTTTGACCTGTCATTTTAGTTTATCGGTCACTCAGAGCAATCAATTAAAAACATGCACATCAGAATTTTATATATGAAGAGATAAGTGCAAATAAAAGAAATTTTTCCAGTTCATAATTCATATATAGATTTACCTACAATATGAAGTATTGCAAGTTTTAGTCATTTAAATAAGCTTTTACCTGGTATGTGATTCCACCTCTTTTAATTGGTAAAAGTTGAAGTAACGGTCTACAATTTTCAATCGCTTTATGTAATATATCTTTAGGATTGAGTATTACTTTTGCCTTTTCCTCAGCTGTAGATGCAAGATGATATCTCTCAATTTGTATCCTTTTAACATTCTCAAAGGCCTTCTCAACTATTTCACGAGCTAGCTTTTTATTACCCATTTTCATTACATGATTGATAAGCTTGCTGAAATTACAGTACAAAATAATTATTTGATATAGCAGACTCAGTAAAAGAAATACCAATTTTGTACTTATTACAGGCTTAAGGAAATATATAGGGAAATTTGCTGATAATGTGTTTCAAATAACTATACATATTATAAACATTAAAATGTATGTTTGTTGGTTTGTCCTATGTGTTCACATATCAGTCATCTAATGAGCTGAAACCTGGCACAGACGTCAGACATAGCCTGCCTATAGACAAACATACTTTTCATACTAGAAAAGAGATCCCCAGTAATGGCTTCTTTTATATGTTTGTATATCTTGCAATCTAAAAAGCTGTGATAGCCTAGTGGTTAGGACGAAAAAAGCTGTGATAGCCTAGTGGTTAGGACGACCGACTTCTAATCGGAGGTCGTGGGTTCGATCCCGGGCACGCACCTCTAACTTTTCGGAGTTATGTGCGTTTTAAGTATTTAAATATCACTTGCTTTAACGGTGAAGGAAAACATCGTGAGGAAACCTGCATGCCTGAGAGTTCTCCATAGGTGTGTGAAGTCTGCCAATCCGCTTGGCCAGCGTGGTAGACTATGGCCAAAACCTTTCTCACTCTGAGAGGAGACCCGTGCTCTGTAGTGAGCCGGTAATGGGTTGATCATGATGATGATGATGATATCTTGCATCTGATTCAGCAGAAACTTGGCACAAACATAGCTCACACACTGGAGACAAATCTAGTTAGACAAATCTAACAATTGAGTCCAAAGAAGTCATGGATATCATCTAGTACAAAGCCAAGCCACTAAACGACTTAGTGTTCCAATACAATGCCGCGTAGAAACCTTGATACCTTGAGTTTTTGCAGTTCTATATTTAGGTTATTTTTTAACGAAAGTGGAACCCCTCCTTTGCATTACATGAATAATAAACATCTTACTTAACAAGTGGATCAAAGTAGACTGAAGAAGTCTCGCTGACACCAGGCGGCTTCACTGGCGCAGCGGCTAGCTTGCTCAGCTCATTACTCTCAATCAGTTTCGCTTGTTCTTCTTTGCTGAATATTGGGTTACGGAAATAGTCGGGAAAACTTGTGGGTCCTGAATAGTGTCTACATTGCAGGAACGTTGGACGACTACAAAAAATATATATTCAGTTTGAAATATTACATTTATTATTCAGTATTCTAAATAAATTGTACATAATAGGTTATGATTAGATCGAAAAGGAGATACTTACAAACTGAAATTTGCCGCCTGCAATACACTATATGTAACACCGCTTAATTTACATCTTATGCTATTCATAATTATTTAAACTATTATAACAAGATCTAAAAAGAATTTCAGATTATTTAACACTATTCACCTCTATATTTATTTACAATTTTCTACAATTTGAACTTATGTGGTTGACATTGATTGACATCTGTCATCTAGTCGCAACAATCAAAATCAAAATCTGTGGTCGCAACCACAGAGTATATTGAGTCAATTGGAGAACGTATTGAATTTGTAACAAAAATACCGTTCAGCATTTTTATTGTAACGTTATTCTCGTTTATAGATGTAAAAATACCGGTATAAAACGTTTTATACAAAATTTTGCCGTTTTAAACCTTAAATATACCGTTTTATACTGTTAAAAACTTTAGACTTAATAACCTAAATGCCTAGCGCCATCTAGTATCGAGAGGCAAAGTTATTTCGTAAAATTTTAATAATTAATATCTGAATAAAAAAGAAAAAGCTTTACTTTTTATAGGAAAGTTCCACCTATATAGATGACGTTGAATATAAGAAAACCATTTTTTTACGTTTTATACTTGATAAATAATGCCTAGCGCCATTTAGTATCGAAAAGCAGAGTTATTTGGTAAAACTTTTCTTTATTTTACCTCAAAAGGTAATAAGATCACTTTCCTGTCCGTCTGTCCGTCTGTCCGTGTGTCACCACCAATTTTCTCAGGAACGGGTGGACCAAGTTAAAATTTATACCAAATACTAAGGTCTATGGTCCCTATTAGGTGTATAAAAATTAAGGTCCTGAGTCCACACAATAAAAAGATATGGGCAAATTTAGATTTTCACGAAAACTTGTAAGTACCAAAATTTACCTTAATTTTCAACTTTTTTTATTTTTCGGAATTTTTCCTTTACTTGATCTATAAGACCTTGCTTTTGACCAAAATTAACAAATGTAGGTCAACCGGAAGTACCCTATATTTTTTGGGTCGAAAACCTAAATGGTAGTTCCAGTTGACCTATAATTACGAAATTTGGCAAAAAGCCAGGTCTTACAGCATAAATAAAGTAAAAATTCCAAAAACTAAAAAAAATTGGAAATTAAAGGGTGTCCCCATACATACATACATAGTTGAGCCAATTAAGATAGACCTCTGAGTTGTATGAGTGCGCATACAATTTAGAGGCCTAGCTTAATTAGCACCTTACCTTTTGAGACAAACTAATGAAAAACAGATTGTACTATACTTCTGGAGTACGGAACCCACGGTGCGCAAGTCTGACTCGCACTTGACCGGTTTATTCTCGGTTTTCTGAGCCTCTAGATCCCTAAAAGTTTTTATCTGAAAAGTAGAGAATTTAAGAATTCCAAAAATAAATCTTTGCTGCACATTGATTTTTGACACGCCGCAAACGCCCATAGTTTTACTGGTCATGTCCTCTATTTATTTGTGAATATAGCAGTGGATAAGGTGTTAAATTACGTGTTAAATACATCAATAGGCAGCTGGTACTCTACCACAGAGTGGTGTACAAATACATCTTTAAATATGCACACAGTACATAATCGAGTCATGAATGACGACGTCATTGAAAGTGCGAGTTTATGAGTTTGTGGTTTTAAACGGAATCAAATTGATATTATGTATATCGTTCGAAAACAATGATAAAAAATGTTTATTTACCAATACAGAATTTTTAACCTATAATAGAGCTTTTATAACTTAGGTAGGTAAGTACTCGGTCGGTCGTATGGTCGGATGGAGACGGACCAACCCGCTAATTAAATCAATATCAGTAAGAGAGTATAAATCACACATTTGAAAATCTTTACATAGTTTATAAGTAGGTACTCCCTTATGTCCCTACCTCGGTAAAATCAAGAAACAATTATATATAAATTAAAGATTTAAAAAATCCCTGACATTCGCCATTTTGTAGTGGTGGCCATTTTGGATTTGCATAGTGCTATTCTACTAGTCAAGTTCTTTAATTTGATACCCATATTGAGGGAATTGTGAAAAAATATGTAATCCGCCATTTTGTAGCGGTGGCTATCTTGGGCTGATTTTTATAGCTCAAAACACTCCCGACTAATTTTTACTTTGAAACAAAAAAAACCGCATTTAAATCGGTTCACCCATTTGAGCGCTACGGTGGAACAGACAGACAAACACACGCACATATACACACACATACAGACATATTAAACTTATAATACTCCGTCATTTTTTGCGTCGGGGGTTGAAAACATAGTTATCAATACCAATCGTTTTATACGGGAAAAAATGTTTTATTTCGGAATTAAACGGGGTTTTTCATTTTAAACGGATTGGAATAATTGATTTTACTGGCCTTACATCTATATTCTCGTTGAGCGGAGCTGTTTCATTTTTGTTATAGTAAAGATCGACCAGAATCTCATGAAAAATAGGGAAATGAAATTCCAAGGTTAGCAACACTACGGCTGCCCTAGCGATAAACAAAGTAACTGACATTTTTTGTGAAATTGACTTTTTGCATTAACAAAAGTTTTATGTTGAGTAGTTTTTTACCACAGTTTAATTTTTCAAATAACTTGAACCGTTTTCTGAAATTTAAATTGCCCAAACAAAGTAACTGCACTCACTAACCCGGAATATAAATGCAAAAACCAAGTAAACAATAAGCACAACACAAAAACAAAGTAATTAGATGTTGATTACTTTGTTTTTGTATTTAAAATGCAGTTGCTTGATTTTTTGTTTCGTGAAACGATCCCAGGTAAGGTGTTCTGAATGTAATTACTTTGTTTATCACTAGGGCAGTCGACTTAACCTAGTGTTGCTTACTACAAAATTTAATTTCCCTATTTTTCATGAGATTCTGGTCGTTTACCTATTTAAAACCTACTCTTCTCTTTGGTTTTTCTTTAAATAAAAAAAACAATAAAACCTTGTTTAAGGTATCTACAGTGCGACCAATCTATTGTGTTGTGTTGTATGTTGTGGCTAAACAGTGTTGCCATACAACCATTTATTCAACTTTACGGAAATCCCATAACAAAACGTATGAGGTCGCCCGCGACTAGTAATCCCAATCTGGGACTCACTGCCACTCATCGCATCACAATATATACTCCCGCCAAGACGCATTATTATTCTTTAATATCGTAACTTTAATGTTTATATTTTACATATTACTTAGATATGTATATAGTGATGGTTAAAGTCTGTTTGTTTGTAACTGATGGCAAACCGGTTGCACTTGATAACATTGTCCTCTACCGGTAGATACTTGCCTGTATATTTGATTATATTAATATTATGGAATGATCGGAGCCTGATTTTGCAAAAAAATGACTTTATCTTCAGAATTATATTTAGGACATCACTTTTAACAGTTTTGGGATCGTTAATGCTAAGAAATAATTATGGATGAGCAGATAGATTCTTTAAAATTTTCGAAAAGATTTTTCGTATTAAAAATAATTAAGTAGGTATTTTATATTAAAGGAACAGACAACACTAATCTGTAGTCAAATTGTATGAAATTCTAAGGTGGCGGCCGTAGTTCCATTTTTCACCATTTCACAGAAATCTTGGTCGCACTATACCTACATATGTGAAAGTGACGTGAAAACTGAAAACTGAAATCAGGGCCTTTGCACTTCAAACATTTTTTCATTGTATGAAAATTACCCCTGTTACCACTTCCCTAAAGATGGCGCTTATCTTGTATTTATAATCTGTGCCTCTTTATCTATGATGCCACTGAAGTAAGTGTTCGTTCAGAAGTTTAAGTTTTAGTCTAATTTATTTTAATGTCATTTAATTAAACAGTTCAGCTAATAATATGTAAAATATTTTTTGAGAGTAATATGAGTTAGTAGGATAAATTTCTAAGTTAAAACTCACATAACAGTCATTGTAAATATTTCTATATAAGTTGGAAGTTTAATGGAACATTTGTGATTTAATTTCTAAACGTAGCGAACGGCCATTTCAGTTTGACCAACATTGACAACAATAATTAGTTTGACATTGAAGTTTTTCTAGTATGACAGTTGGATAATTATTGTGATAATGGTGCTTCGTTAGTTTTTTATTATTTTATTACTATTTCGCCATTCTTGGACTCCAATTATCTGTGCATTTCATGTCGTGATCGTGGACGTGATTGACTCCGATTATCTTTGCATAAATAACAGTGACCCACGCATGTAAAAAAGACTCGATTAAAAAGCAGAAAATTATCAACATGCGTTTCATTTCCTAACATCTGGACACCACCTCTTACAATTTTAATGGAAGTATTGTATAATAATAATTTATCTTAATTATTACAAGGTCACATCATTCTTTAGTGATCTTGTAATAATTAAGATAAATTATTTTATACGATACACAAGGACAATAGTATAGTATATATATTATAGTACCAGTAGTACCTATATATAAAGTACTATAGCGTTGTAGTTATACACGGTGCAATTTTTATCGTCTTCCACAAGCAAACCAGTTAATGTATCCAGTGCCTACTATCTATTAGTATAATAATAATAAAAAATAAATAACATTCGAATGACTAATATTCAAAAAAAATAAACGAAAACGTTTCATTTAAAAACACCCTATGGCGAACATAATAACTACAGACCGCGGCGCGGCGACTCCGATATTTGAGGTCATTCACATCAAGTATACCTACCTATAGACTGTCTATTTTATTATTAGTTTTTAACAGCTCACGCCCATAAAGTTTCGTATTGTTTAAGTTAAAATTTCATACAAATAATATTGTACTTCATGGACGGGTACCGCCCCCTTAGTGATGTGCCACACATAAAGATTACTACGGTTGTGCCACAGATTACAAATAATTGGTAGAAATAAGTAAATGCTAAGATGTAAGTAAGGTGTAATAATATGTTATTTAATCAGGAAGACAGCAAAAAGTCTTCTTGACTAGATAACATACTTACTACAGTTTTATTATAGTTTTTCTTCTTAGTATAAGGCATACAAATAAAATAACTAAGTAAAATAGCTTAAATTTTTTTATCACACGAGTCGTCAGAATCGTCATTTACCTATACTAGATTCGTCCGATGAGGAGTCTTCAGTAATTAATGATTAGCTCTTGTGTGCATAAATTATCAAATGCAATATCACGGTTCAAATCAAACTTTATGACTCTTTTAGTTCTCTCCACCACACTTGCCCAGTTCTCAGCCGTCACGTCACGTCACAAGCATTTTTGAGTACCTAATTGCAACATTTTATTCGCTGTGAACCGGGGGCTTGTATTGTTTCTTGCAGCATGCCTTTTTACTTGTGCCCATATAAGTTCTATGGCGTTGTATTGTCAGTGATATGGAGGAATCCTAAGCACGATATGACCATATTATGCTGCCATTTCATCGATCACATACCGATATCGATATCAATTATTAGGTCCTTTAGGACATCACTATAACTTATAAGCGGCATAAAGCGGCCGGCTAGACGGGGCGGGGCATATTACATAACAAAGAACACCGCGTGCGCATCGTTGGCTGTCGGTTTCCATCAAAGAAAAGCGCGAGCGTCGACATTGGTTGACGGTCCACGTGGACTTTTACAAAATACGCTTCGCTATTGGTTGGCTATAATTTCACTTGTATGATAAATCTTTCCTTGAACTTGTATCCAAGTTCAATGGCTTGACCTAGTTTCTAAAACATTAAACAGGCTGTTTCATAAATGCTTTAAATTTTAATAATTTTTTATCACTAATATGTGTATTGTCCGGAACTAATTTTGAATATTACCTAAAGATTTCTTACATCGGATACCTAACTGGGGCCGCTCTTGATCGACGATGGAAAAAACACCGTGTATATATTTTAGTTTAGCCACTTCCCTGTGGAGGTCGCTTTAGGTGAAAAGGCGAGTGCAATCTCTAATAAAGTATAATATCTATTGTACTCTGTGACTGAAATGCTGTCTATTAAGATTCTTCTGTCAAATTCAAAAGCACGTCAAATATCAACAAAACAAAATTACAATTTGTTTACTTTGTTGTATTTTAAAATGAGTTAAAATTTATTGATGCGAAATTAAATATGTCAACCATTATTAAATTTGATTTAAAAGAGCTTAGAAAATTAGCCAATGACAAAAATTCATGTGTGTTGGAGAAAAAAGTCACCCAAAACATAGCTTTACAACCTTGGTGTCTTGGTAATCTTAAAGATTCTATAAAAAATTTACTAGATTATAAAATAGGAAAATTTGATAAAGAGTAAGTATTTAATTAATGTTTAATATAATAGTCTAACCACAGCCTTTTCAGACCGAGTTTTGTTGGTAACTGACATGACTGGATTTGTTAAGCTGTTTTCTGTAAATTATCTTAATACATTTTAATCAGATTCAATGGAATCCTCTTGAGTTACAAAAATCTTCGAGTTCTACAAAACGTAGGTGCAATACGGAACGACAATGCAGACGTACACTTCCAAGTGCAAGCAGATTATTTCATATTCCGGCCACATGTGGGTGCGACATTAAAAGGAATTGTTAATAAAAAAAGCGTTACGCACCTCGCTATCCTTGTGCACAGGTAAATGAACACTCCATAAAGAAAGCATTTATTAGGGAAAAATAATTTATAAATCAGGTAATATTGCACAATTTTTAAAAGACTGAGACAAGTGTTACAGTATACCATAGCTGTTCTTAACTTTCTTGTTCAAAAATCACTATACATTTTTTGAATATCAATAATTATATAGGAAAATAGATGTGAGGTAATGGTGATAATTACTTACAACAACTAAAGCTATGTGGGTTCCAAACAAGCACTGTTCTGAGGAGCATTTTTATTATCTCCATCTCCCAATATCATTTTGACTTAAGTAGTAGAACTATTATAAGTATTAGAACTATTTATTGACTATTAAGTTTAGCAATTTATGTCTATTTTTCTTTTATTGTCTATAATTGTGATTGTCTATTTTTTCAGCCGAATAATATTATTATGGTGTGCAATGAGGCTTTGATTATACCAATAAGCCAGAATAAATTTGAATTTGCGGCACGAAATATTGTCCTAAAATTTTAATTTTGTGACTTTTAGGGTGTTTAATGTGGTAATACCAAGGCCTACTGAGGAACCTGATAATTGGATAGGATCAACAATTGAAGAAGGTCAGAAAGTAATGTTCCAAATTGTTGTGCTTGATTTATATGGGGCCTTACCATATATAAGAGGAAAATTGGATGAACGGTAATAATTAGTAAATCTATCAGTTTATTTATTAAGATTTTTTTATTTTTACATTAACTAACTAATATGTATCTGCTTATATTTTTGCTAAGGTGGTTGAGCATTGGAGCAGATGGAGACGATGAAACACTAGAAATGAAACCAACACAACCAATCAATGTTACATATGTAAATTTTGACAAAACGAAACCTATCCAAAAGCAGATTAATAATGAATTAATGCATTCAACACTGAAAAAGAAAACAAGTTCTACTAATATAACAAAGAATAATTGCAATGGTCAGCCTACAAATGTTGAATGTGATAATAATTTCCCCGAGAAAATTAAGAAAAAAAGACAAAGTAAAATGGTTGAGTCTGAACTTAAACAGCCGGATGTACTTCCAAAGGTATCAAAAAAACATAAAAAAGATGGATGATCAATATACTTTACAAAATATTATTTCTCTATATTTAGAATATATTATATTTTAAAATTTCATATTAGTTTTATTTCTTCAATAAGGTACTTTGTTGTTTAAAGCTTGAGGAGTTTGTCTTCAGTAAATCAAAGACTAAGAATTAGGTAGTACCTAGGTATTTAATATTAAGTATTGGGTATCTCAAATAATAAGCTATTTTATCCATACTTAAAGTAATATTATAAATGCGAAAGTAATTCTGTCTGTCTGTGCGTTACGCTTTTACGCCTTAACCGCTGAACCGTTTTTGTCGTTTGGCACAAACATAGACTAGGTCTTGAAGAAGGAAATAGACTACTTTTATCTCGGAAAATAGAATTTGCAAACTATTTTTAAAATTGTAAAATCCTAAATCCACGCAGACGAAGTGGTGGGCATCAGCTAGTCTTAAAAAAATTGTGTGGAAATACCAGGAAATACCTAGAAAATACTAGCTGGCAGCTGCGAATTATTATGTGAATATGGGTTTTGGCAAGAAGGTTATAATTTATATTCTATGTAGACACTGGATACTGCGCCTAAAACATTGTATTGATTGTACTAAAGACTGGCTACTATTATTCACGGGCTATTTTTAACCCCCGACGCAAAAACGACGGGGTGTTATAAGTTTGACGTGTCTGTGTGTGTGTCTGTCTGTTCCCCAGTGGCGCTTATTTACGGGTGGAGCGATTTGAATGCGGTTTTTTTGTTTGAATGGTGATTTAGTTGAGAGTGTTAGCTATGTTTGATGAAAATCGATCCAAGATGGCCGCCGCTACAAAATGGCGGATTACACATTTTTTCACAACTCCCGAATGTGGGGGGGTTTTAAATAAGAGGTAAATTTTTAATTCATACTTGTTTCTTTCTAATTTTATAACTCACATACTAATATTTAAATAAGTGAGACCGAGACAAAACAGCTCCAGACCTGTTCAAGGCCGCTTCAACATTTTATTTATAGCTAGTTATTCCCGGTCTGTGGTAAATACTATAACTGTAATCTATGGCACAGATTAATGATTAATCTGTGGTCAGTTGTCAAATACCACAACACACGTCAAATTCAAGTCTCAAACTTCGCTTAATTCGTGTCATTTCTTGTTTTTAAAAAGTCCTTCTTTATTTTAGCGATGCATACATTTAGAAAAACATTAGTGTGGCGTTTCATATTGTTATGAAAACGAAAACAAATTTTTGTTTTTGTGTTCCAATGGAGAATTTAGACCTGGACACCTAATAACAAGCAATAGATAAAATTACGGATAACTTCGATATAATCGTTAAAAATGTCGAAGAATGGCGAAGTGTCGTCAAATCAAGGTAAATGCATATTAGCTTAAATTATAAATTGTACTAACGCCGCATATAAACAGTTTTTATTAAAATTTTCTTAATAAATGTTTTAGGCCCGAGCAGACCAAATATGCCAAAGCCTGATCTGAATTTGTTTTGTTCAGACAAACGCAAAGTAATGAACCTTCCGTTCGGAGGGCCGTCAGGTGATAGTGCTGCATTTATGCCCTTTTCTCAAAATACATCGGCACCGAAACCGCGATTGCCATCACGTACTATCAGAGATGTATTGCCTGATAACACAAGGTATAGTAACTTCACATTTGATCAGAAAATCTGATTTACTCAAGTCACCCGCACGCTCAAACGTTATGGTAGTGTTTTGGTTGAAAATAATGTGTATAAGGGACTGTTTCTGTGGACCACCTTCTGATAAGTGTTGGATAGCCTAAACGTAAGTTTTGTCACTTTCTTGCTGTATAGCAAGTAACAAAGACAAAGGTTGAGGATAAGCTATCCAACACTTATCAGATGGTGGTGAAACAGGTCCTAAATCTTGTAAAAAATTTTGGGAAACATAAAAAAGAAGCAGAATTACATTTCACAACAGCATCTCCGTTGTTTTGTTTGATATTCAAGTGTCAATTGATTTGTTTAATATTCAAGGGTATTTTCCTGGACACATTTATTATGAAATAGCCCTACCTATATACATCAATGCTTACATGTTTTGTGCAATCTATAAAATACATTGTACACATAGTAAAATAAGGTTAGAAAAATGTAGTATTTTACAAGATTTGTTTTCTTTGTTTTAGTATTTTTAATACTGTAAATAGCTGTGATAGCCTAGTGGTTAGGACAACTGACTTCTAATCGGAGGTTGTGGGCTCGATCCTGGGGCATGCACCTCTAACTTTTCGGAGTTATGTGCGTTTTAAATATTTAAATATCACTTGCTTTAATGGTGAAGGAAAACATAGTGAGGAAACCTGCATGCCTGAGAGTTCTCCATAACATTCTCAAAGGTGTGTGAAGTCTGCCAATCCGCTTGGCCAGCGTGGTAGACTATGGCCAAAACCCTTCTCACTCTGATAGGAGACCTATGCTCTGTAGTGAGCCGGTAATGGGTTGATCATGATGATGATGAATACTGTAAAATTTTTTATTTTCCATTTTTATAAAAAGTATCCACTAATAAGACACTATCACATCAAAATTGCCAATTTTTGCAGAACTCTATGATTTATCATGCTTGCATTACTGTTTGTATTTGAGCAAAGAAGAAAACAGAAGAATTTACTTTTATTCAAATCCCAACTAATTATAAAAATGCAAAAGTGTGTCTGCCTATGGTTACTGCAAAAGGGGGATACCTTATTACGGTCCTACAGTAAAACTGATCTTAACAAAATTTGATACAGAGATATCTAACATTTGGAGATGGATAAAGGATCCTTTTTACCCGACTGGGTTATGTGTTTCACCTGTGTGTATGTATGTCCATTCCTATGTCCGCGTGTAACTAATCAACGGCTCTACGGATTTTGATAAATGATACGTCATTAGATTTGTCTTCATGACGCGACTGTCATAGGGTACCTAAATTTAAAAAAAAATAAAAATGGCGGACTTTATGCGCTTTAATGTGCGGGCTGAAAAATTTTTTTTTCTTCAAGACCCTCGAGTGGGGTATCAAAATAAAGGGCATTAAAAGGCCAGTACGAAAATGTATACAATCTATATGTTTTAATTCAGTTTGGAGTGACAAATCATGAAAAACAAAATAAATAACAACTACACTGTAAGTGGTACAGTGGTAGTTTATTAATTTTTTAGTTCCTTTTATAGCATGGCAGTCGGGTTTTTTAATTTTTAAATTATAGCTTGTTATCTTGAAAAATCAATGAATTTGTTTGAGGGTTTTCAAATAACTAATATCACACAGAGAAAGAGTAGTAGCATCATGTAGTTTGTAATCATTTCCTCTTCAGCTATTACTGTGCTCCAATTTTTTTTTCTTGTGCCATTAGTTTTCCAATCTTGCATTTCCTTATTTCTTATTTTAATAAATTGTTAAATAATATGAAATATTTACTAAATCATCAAATAATTATGTAAGTGACATTCTTTTGAATTCCAGGGATAGATGTAGAATTTACCCTTCGATGCAGTCCTCTGGGAAGTTACAGTTATCTGCCACTGAAATTTATGATTTCACTGCTGATGATTTACAAGATCTTGGTGAAATTGGGCGAGGCGCATTTGGAGCTGTCAATAAAATGGTTCATAGGAAGTATGTATTTTTCAAGTGTTATAGATGACTTATTTTCCTGGTGCAATGGTAAGCGCTGAGATTTTTTAAGTGTGAAGTCCCAGGTTCGTTTTTATTGTTATTAATTTGGGAATTTATAATTTACAAATTGGCTCAGGTCTCGTCTGGTGGGAGACTTTGGTTGTGACTACTTACCTTCCTAGGCGAAGAGCTGTGCTGGCAAGCTTCCAGTACAATGCTGCGTAGAAGTTAATCTAGTTTTAAGAAAATCACTGATGAAATCTATAGTAAATAGCATAATAATAAACTGATTAGGGAAATAAGATTTGTAGAATGGCTATCCCTTCTCCCAGGTTAGCCTGATTCCATCTGATTTTGCAGTCAAGGGGTCAGATTATCAAAAAAGTAAAGTACCTTGATGACCTGGTTTTTTGGTGTTTCTAACTCCCAATAATAGTTTTTTTACAAGAGAAAGAACTTGAAAAAAAAGGAAAAATAATCATCTGGACTTGAACCAGGGTTTTCTGGTTTCAGGATTTCCCACCTGAGCTATTATAACCTTGTAGATGGTGGCGAAAACCTTCGTATTCTAATGTTATTCTAGCAGTTTAACAGTTTAGTAGCAGTTAAACAACGTTTTCTTAAAATGAAACCAAGCTAGATCGATTTATCGCCCCCAAAAGCTCCTAGATTTCATGAAAATACATATAAACAAGAATTGCTTGTTTAAAGGTATTAAATAATGTACATTTAAGCAGATTGCTGTTTTGTCTGGTGCTTGGGTGTCTCCTTTTCAGTAAACTTCTACATCTACAATAATTAATTATGATAATTTGTTGAAGGTCTAACAGAGTCATGGCTGTAAAACGTATCCGTTCCACTGTAGATGAAAAGGAACAAAAACAGTTATTGATGGATCTGGAGGTAGTCATGAAAAGCAATGAATGCCCATACATTGTACAGTTTTATGGAGCTCTGTTCAAAGAAGTATGTATAATTTACTTGCCAATAATTTTTACATCTAGTGCAAACAGAGGGATGTTATAAGTTTGACCCCATTGTCTGTCTGTGTTTCTGTGGCATTGTAGCACTCAAATTAAACATGATATCATGGAAACCCTAAGTAAATGATATGGCCAAACATGGATGGAAATATCATCAAAAGTTTAAACGATATGTTCAGTTTTAGATGGCTGTATCATGAAATAGAACAGTTTCATGAAATGATTAGCCATATCATGGAGTGATCAATTTTATGATCTGGCCATGACATCTATATTATACAGAAAAGCATAATTCCAGATTATATATAGCTGTTGAAGATATCTTCATGATTGAAGATTGGCAAAAACTACAGACAGCAGAATCAAAGAACGATTTTAAAAATAAGTTTTTTTTTCTTCTAATAGAATAATGTTTATTTGTACAGGGTGATTGTTGGATTTGTATGGAGTTAATGGATACCTCACTAGACAAATTTTATAAGTTTATATGTGAACGGATGCAGCGACGAATACCTGAAATAATAATAGCGAAAATAACACTAGCTACTGTCAAAGCTTTAAATTATTTAAAAGAAAAATTAAAAATTATTCACAGGCAAGTACTGGTCTTGTATAAATCCAATTTTGTATAAGAATAGGATCTATTTTTATAACTTTATATTAAACCTATTTTTCTTACAAACAGGGATGTTAAGCCATCTAACATATTGTTAGATAGAAGAGGGAATATAAAATTGTGTGACTTTGGCATTTCTGGTAAGCTTGTCGATTCAATAGCCCGTACTCGTGATGCAGGATGTCGTCCTTATATGGCTGTGAGTAATTTCTATATTACTACTACATATTATAAGAATATGTCTGCTGAGTTTTATATGTGTGCATATCTCAGAAACTACTGTGGGGATTTTCATTTGGTTTTCACCAAAGAATAACTTGATTCTGCAAGGTTTAGGGCTTATATATTTATAAAGATTAAGTGTGAATTGGCTGAATTATAATAATTTCTAATTTAAAGTATAAAAATAAGAGCTTTGGTGAAAGCTGCATTAACCGTTATCTAAACCTTCTTCACTACATATCATAAAACAAACCCTCGGCATCTGTCTGTTTAGGAAAAAGTAAACCCAACTTCGGTCCGGCAATCTCAGAAAAATCTGTGTACCAATCAAAAATATTTGTGACTTAAAGATACATTTATGCGTGTAACTTCGTACATAAAAATTATAACTAGGTATGTTATACATATACTAAAACCTTCCTGAAAGTATATACATAGATTATGATAATGAAAAACTCATCAAAATAATCGCAAACATATACATACATACATACTTACACCCATACATACGGGTCGAATACAGAACCTCCTTTTTTGAAGTTGGTCAAAAAATCAAGCTAACATCCTAATTTGGCCTATTTAAAAATTATTTTAGCCTGAACGCATTGACCCGGGGCGAGCAAGAGGGTATGATGTGAGGTCTGACGTATGGTCACTGGGCATCACTTTGATGGAAGTTGCTACCGGCTCGTTCCCATATCCGCGGTGGGGCTCCGTGTTTGAACAGCTACAGCAAGTCGTACAGGGCGATCCGCCACGCCTCACCAACAAGAACAACGCCTTCTCTAACAACTTTGTAAATTTTGTTAATACTTGGTAAGTAATAGAAGTTGTTAATACTTACTATAGTTGGGACATTACAAACGTGCGACCCATGTCATAAATCATTTGTATCGGACTTCTCGCTCGCACTTACAGGCCTTGGAACTGGAACCTGATTCTGCGCTGTTGTGTCTAACAATAAACGATTTGTTGATAGTCGATAACAGGTTATAAAGAACGAGGGAGAGCCCTCGCAACACTATGATCTATTAGTTTTATGACTCAGTTCGCACGTTTGTAATGTCCCAACTATAGTAAATAATGAAAACAAACTATAAAATTCAAAATTGTCACTGCCAGGAATCGTGGGGACCTCCTACTTATAAGAACTTATAAGTTGAATTGCAATTTTTGTTTTAGCCTAATCAAGGAGGAAACTCAGCGCCCCAAATATAATCGATTGTTGGAACATCCTTTTATAAAGGGGATTGATCAGAACCGAGTTGACGTAGCCGCCTATGTGTGTGAAGTCCTCGACGCCATGGAGCGGAACGGCGTCAGTCCGTTCACCACTGACCAACCGGCGCAGGCCTGGGTAGACTAATTCATATTTATTCCCAACTTTACATAGTTACAAGTTTAACTTGTTCACACGTGGTATTAGCGATTACACTTTCGATTGTTTTAATTTATTATTAGATTCTTTTAATTAAAATAAAATTCGAATTAGCTTGCCTAACAAACGATATCCGATGATGATAGAAGCAAAGTTCAAATTCTTGTATATTTTATATATTTGAATAGTAGTTTATAAATAAATAATAAGGATTAGGAAAAGTAGACAAACTCTTCTATAAAGTATACATAATAATATTATTATATGCTAGGTATGTATGTATGCATTGCAATTATATGAAATACTTCATATTGTTTTTAGTACAGAATGTATGGTCTCATTTAAAAAGAAAATGTTCACATTGTTCATTATTATAATATTATGTATTGTGATTAATATTATTAGTAATGTAGATAATTATTCAGCATACAGTTTTACCTAATGTTTTATGTAATAAAATAGGGTGATAAATAGGGTGATTTTAAAAAATTATTCTTAGAATTGAGGCAGACTCAAATTGCACACAATAATATTTAATGGTATGGTGAACTTACATGAATCATTCTTGCAAAGCAATATTACATAATAATTATTTTAATATTCGACATTGTTTTATAAATTATTTATTAAACACTTTTATTATACATGGCACATTTCAGTCAAAGATTAATGTGCAGGTATAAGCCATGTATAAACAGTGTTTTTTATATGTAATTGCCTATAACACACGAGTAGATAAGTACAGAGGGGAAGCTTCTACAAGCGGCCCGCTGTAGGTACACTCACACATATGCGCACGTTTGTCACCCAACTGTACCGGTTGGGGGACCGAGCGAGCGTCCGTGAACCGTTGGTGAGTGTTTGTGTGAGTGTACCTACAGCGGGCCGTTTGTATGAAGCTTCCTCTCTGTACTTATCTACTCGTGTGCCTATAATGTGCCCTTGTATGCATATGTGTTTGGTTGTTGGTTCATCAGTTCCCTCATAATTGGGAAACCTGGTTTGTATAAATAGTAATGTATGGTCAATGGTCATATTGGTTCTTCGAGCTATCCCACCCATTCAGTTCAGACGATCACGTTGGGTCATAGCATTGCGCAAATTATGCTAAGATTTCATTATGAGTTCAATATCAGTTACGACAAACCAAAATATTTTAAGGAAAAACAAAATTATGATAAGTAAATAATAAATGTATTGAGTTTATGAAAGGAACAAAATGATAAAAAATATACCTACTGCCTTCATTTGTTGTGGTATTTTAAAAACTAACCTAGTCAGGTTTTAGTTTTTGTCTTGTTTTTATTATTAATAATTTTAATAAAACTTTCTCGCAATATGCAATTTTATTAATAGATAAGGTTGTTGACACAATTTTGTAAACAGAATAATATGAATTGAATTTTATCAGAGAAATAATTATAGTACACTATAGAAAAAAGGGGGAAGGGCCCGTGGTCCCACCGATTTGACCCACCGGTGGGTCAAACGCTATACTACCTATACTACTGAAGGGCCCGTGGTCCCACCGGGCTAGGCGCGAATGATAGTATCGATATAGTGTTATCGATGTAGTTATTTTTACTAATGAAATATTCAAAATTACAATATTTTTAACCGACTTCAAAAAAGGAAGTTCTGTATTCGACACGTATGTGTGTGTTAGTATGTATGTATGTATGTTTGCGATGATTTCAAGAACCAATGAAACGATTTTGATGATCACTAGATATACTATATAAACCCTCCTGAAAGTATGTAGATTACGATAGTGTAAAAATCATCAAAATCGGTTCATTGGTTCTTGAAATCATCGCAAACATATGTACATACATACATACTAACACACACATACGTGTCGAATACAGAACTTCCTTTTTTGAAGTCGGTTAAAAATATTGTAATTTTGAATATTTCATTAGTAAAAATAACTACATCGATAACACTATATCGATACTATCATTCGCGCCTAGCCCGGTGGGACCACGGGCCCTTCAGTAGTATAGGTAGTATAGCGTTTGACCCACCGGTGGGTCAAATCGGTGGGACCACGGGCCCTTCCCCGGAAAAGAAAAAAGGTCTTGTTAAGTTCACCTTTGGGAAACATCAATTTGAGTAGGTACATAATATAGATAGGGATACGCCAGTCTTTGACATTAAAATCGCAAACGAACGGCTAGTTCTGATTTTTTAATATGTTGTTAGGACCACTACCAGTAGTCTAAATTCAATTTTGCAGCTTCGAAAGACCTGTGCTAACTTTGCAGCACTCGAAAAACCGCGAAATTTTTGCACTTTTTTTAGTTTATTCAATATAAATCCTAAACTATGCGTTTCTAAAAAAATATTTTTAAATACTTTTTAATGTAGACTAAAATTCCTACAATTTAAGATCGGAACCAGCTCTTTCAATTCAATATTTGCTGAGATACAGCTCTCCAAAAATTGACAATTAATTCCATAAAGACATACTCATTTTACGGGTAAAGTTAATTGAAAAGATGTTGTAGTAAATATAATTAGCTTTAATTTAAACACTAAACGACGTCTGTAGCCCATATAGTTTACTTACAAATCCTAAAAGTTTAAAAAATGGGAATATTGCAGTTTTCTCTTTAGTTTGTTTTGAATGTAATTTGAAAGAAAAAACCATATACATCCACAAGAAATATGTATTAAAAATATTACTAAGTATTTAAATTAAGTATTTATAATGTTATTTATTCAAGAAAAAAATTATTTATATTATTATTGATATTTATTGATTTTTATGAAACATATTAATCTGTATTAAAAGGACATTATGAGTTCCGTGCAATATAATTCGTAAACTACGCATTTTTTAGAAACGCATGGTTTAGGATTTATATTGAATAAACTAAAAAAAGTGCAAAAATTTCGTGGTTTTTCGAGTGCTGCAAAGTTAGCACAGGTCTTTCGAAGCTGCAAAATTGAATTTAGACTACTGGTAGTGGTCCTAACAACATATTAAAAAATCAGAACTAGCCGTTCGTTTGCGATTTTAACGCTTTTTTGAGTCAAATTTGACTGGCCTAGGAGTTGACATTAGGAATTTAATATATCATCAAGTCAGAAATTGATCATAGCAAATGACTTAGGATAAAATGCTATCCTAAGCCATCCTCTAAGTGGAAAAAGATAACAAGAGTCCCAGAAGTATTTATAGTCTGAATGTACTAACATTGTTAGCCAAGAATTACTCCACATTCAGTAATAAGTAATACTCATATTAGATCATTTGTAAAAATTGATTCTTCATTTGTGAAATGCTTATAGTTAATACTAATAAACAATAATTGTATGTATAGATATAATTTTGTAATAAATTGTATATACAGACAGATAATAACTATCGCTAAGTAATAAAATGGCATTCACTTTTGTAAGGCAGCAAAATACAACATTTAAGATTGTTCACTAAAGAGACACTTTTTGTGATTGAGTACATTGCAATTATCAGCTCACTATGATACTGTTTAATAATTAAGAAATAGAATGAGGTATCTATGTAAAAATATTGTAGTTTTTTTTTTCATATTTCCTATAACTGTACACAGTACCTACTTATATCATCTAAAATCTTTAAATTAATTTACTCTAAGACTTGTCCCATTTTTGTTGGATTTTTAACATTACCAAACTTAACAAACAATTTATATTTTGTACCATCCCTAAGCTGTGGGGAAAGAAATAAAAAATCAGTCTTTCTCGGTTCCAAATCTAACAAAGGTATCCAATCATTTACACTAACAATTCGATCTATTCTCTTTCCTGAAAATCCTACTGAGGATATTTTAATTTTTTCATTATCTTCACTTATGTAAAGATGACCAATGATATTTCTAAATGGAAGTGTACCTAAAGTGAGTACCACTGCTCCTGTTACACCTGAAATTACAAACAGTTAAAATGACAGAACAGAATAAACAAATAAAAGTTTAATTTATTACAAATAAATGCACAAGTAGGTACCTATGTATGAAGAAATGAAAAAAGTATTCTCCGATACAATATTTAATAATTCCAATATCCCAGAACTAGGAACTACAACTCCTGTGCCATATAAGTGGTATATCTTCAGTCTGTTTACTAAAGCAATGTATTTCACTATTGGAAATGAAAATACATGCTCGAAATGGCATTGTTTAACGGGACTATTCTGTATTTTTACACTTGATAAGTTCCTTAACATTCCGTGAAATTTTGAAGGCAGCATATCCGCGTCTTAGCCAAATTGCTAAATATTCTTTAATTCTATTCCATTAGCTCAATGTCTTAATAAATATTCATTTAAAAATAATAAATGAAATCAATCCACAATTTAGGTTTTTATGTAACCATAAACCTAACCTAACTTATTACAATAGACAATAGTGTCAAATCAAATGTCAATGTCAACTGTTGTCAGTTGTCAAGTTGACAGCATAGAGGTTGACAGTCAGTGGTTGATACCACAGAGTAGGTAGGTACCTACATTGAATATAGGCAAGGTTATGGTTATGGTGGCACTTCATATTCGGTATTCGTGTTCGCGTATTCGTATAGCATTATTCGGCAAAATATTTGACGAACACGCAAATAATCAATACACGACAATATGACCATCCACACTTGGAGCAAATAGCCAAATACCCGAATATTCGCCACAGTGTGTTCCCAACTCTCAAAAACATTTTCCCCTAAAGATTAAGTCAAAAACACTAATAAAAAAGGACCAAGATTTTTGCTTTATATTTGAAATGAATGGTCTGAAATTATGATGATAATATTGGTCTTATAAAAAATTTTCAAAAAAAAATTGTTTTACCGTAATTCCCAAATTATTATTTCTAATGAATAATTCAAATTGCAAATTTTATGAAAATTTAATTTTGAAATTACGGCTTTCATAATGGTCTTAATAAAAAATATGAGACATTTTTTTTTTGAAAATTAAATTATGAACAACTTTTATTTAAAATCAAGAAGTCACAAAATACCTAAAAATACCCCAAAAAAATATAACGCCCCTACAAAAATCCCGCCGATTTTTTTTTACTCCCTAAATTTGAGGAGGAATCCCTAAGTTGGCAACCATGATTGGTCGAATACGATCGCACATAGGTAGTATATTATTACTCTATGGTAGATACATAGATACCCGCTAGTAGTCTGTGTTCTGTGCTCCGCTAGGAGTACGAGTACCTACTTAGGTATCTACCTATAAATGTTCTGTGGTTCTGTGGATATGTCAGACGAGATGGCACTTGCAGCGGGATTTTTAATTCTTGTTGCTACTTTATGTGATTATATTTTTAGGGTCCCAGATACAAGAATTAATTTGGTGGTCGTCGTCGCCGTTACCAACCGATAGATGTCCACTGTTGAACATATGTCTCTTGAAGGGACTTCCACACGCCAAGGTCTTGTGCCGCTTGTATCTAGCGCCCTGTGACTCTTTTGATGCCGTCGGTCCACCTAGTGGGGGGTCTACCAACACTGCGTTTTCCGGTGCGAGGTCGCCATTTATATTATCAGCTATGCGTTTAAATCCTGAAAAGTACCTATATGTTCCTTGATGTGAATAGGACAAATATGTAGTCACAGTATTTGTGTATTTGTCTATTCAGCTCCTTTGATGCGCGTTGAGAAACCGACAGCTGTGCGGATAAGCGTGTTTGTCATTCGTCATAATCTAGATTCTAATTATTAATCTGTGGTTTGTAGATAATCTATGTTGCCAAATAGGCAAATAACACGAATGTTCGTCAAATACTATCCACACATCACCGTTTTTGGCAATTAATGTTATTCGTCCTATTTGCCAAATAGGCAAATAAATTTACCCAAATAGGCAAATAGCGCGAATGTTTCGTCAAGTATACTATCTACACATCGCCGTTTTCGGCAAATATGACAAATGCGCGAATAGCAAAGTGAAGTGCCACCATTATAAGTATATCATAGTTTTGTTTGTGGTATTTTTAAACTGTTTTCTGTGTTTCACTCTGTGGTTTCATTTTTGTTTTCAAATCTATTTTTCTGTGGTTTTTTCAAACAAAATTAGTGATGTGCCGATTCGATTATTTTGATAATCGATTAATCGATTATATTAATCGATTATAAAACAATAATCGATTATTAATCGATTATTGATCGATTATGAAATAATTCTTAGAAAGAACTGAAAAAACAATTCTACTTTCTGGAAAAAATTCTGAACCCTTGCATTTAGTAGCAACATCTATATTATAACCTTTTAGACTGTTCTGAAAAAAGAAAACAAACACTATTTTTTAAATTAGAAAATTAAATAGATTAATTAAAAAATAATGTAATTGATCAAAATTAAATATACATACCTATTAGGTACCTATTTATCACACTAAGGCGAAAGTTTGTGTGTGTGTGCATGTATGTGTGTATGTTTATTACTTTTTAACGCCGCAACTACTGAACCGATTCGGCTGACATTTGGATTGGAGATAGGTTATGTCCTGGAATAACACATAGGCTACTTTTTATCCCGGAAAAGTGTTCCTGAGGGACTTAAATAGATATAGACTTCCAAAAACGAGATAGGTGCTGTTAAACGCTGATTGTTCTTAGGTACATCACGCTCACATAACAAATTATACTTCGCATCTCTCCGAAGATTATTATAGCTTACAAGCAGCAGTACAGTAGATTATGCTGTCCTTATCACACTTTTAGAGTTTTTTTTATAATAAATTAATTGTTTTTTGACGTTTTTGACGTCAGAGTACCGAGTAGGTACCCCCACCCCCACGCCGCCCCGCCACGCGGCGAGGCCCATCGTCATTACGTTATTTTGTGTTGTCCGAGTCACACGTCGTCCAAACAAAATTTAAAAAATAAAAAGTGAAACGGGAAAAAGAAAACGTGATTTAGTTGAAAAAGTTGAAGTGTATCACCCGCGGATTTTAATCATCAGTACCAGGAATCGCTAGCGAGTATCATGCGATCAATCATCATCGAGCGAGCAGAAAAATTCAAGGTAAGACTAGATTTATTTACTAGTAAGACGTTATATTCATTAACATTTTTACCAAGTGAACAAAATAATTATTGTTCATTGTTTTTATCTGCGTACCGTCTTCTGTTTATGTTGACGGTTCAATTGGAAATCTCAATGAGTTTCCTGTTAGACAGATATAACCTGTGGAATTTGCGCTCCAAACAAAAAGTTGAACAAAGAAATTTTTCCTTTGTTGTTGGCTGGAAGTTGCTTTGTCTCGTTCTCATCTACATAAATAGTGTGTGAGGTATATAAAAACTAGAGAGAAAGAATAGCCTAAGTGAATGACCTTGTCTTCACTAAAATATTTAAGGCGCCAGCTTCAGTGGCATATAGAATATATACTTATAACCTTGGTTTCCTGTATTATTGACATGTACCTTATCCCGACATAAAATGTGTGTGGAAAATATATATCCCGACCTATATGGTGTGTGGATAAAAATATAGTGATACCTGTCAAATAAATATAACTATCCCGACGTAAAACGTTTGTGGAAAATATTTATGTATATCCCAACAATGGTGAGTGGAAAATATATGTACATCCCGACCTTTATGGTGTGTGGATAAAATATAGGTATACCTACCATCCAGTCAACTACTCCTACATAAAATCATTTGTTGGTAATTCTGTACTTTTTTATAATATGTTGCCAGAGAACATTTTGGATATGTCTCTCAATAAGTTCAAAGGTTTTATTAAACGCAAATTAATTGAAAAGTCTTACTATAGCTTAAAAGATTTTTTTAATGACAAAAATCCATGGACATAGATTGCTCTAAAAGCCAACAGTTCAAATCATTTTTATGGCTATTATACCATATTGTAAGATGGTGATAATAAAAAAAAATAAACCCGGCTGAGTTTGTTGTGGGCTCTTCTCAGACCAGGGCGCGTTTGGAACCCTCGTAGTTTTAGTTTTAAGTTTCCGTAAATAATTATCACCATTGCCTGTACCTAAATTGACGTTCAAAAAGTGTACAGTGTACCAATTTTGAATAAAGTTTATTTGATTTGATTTGATTTGATTTACTCCGACGCATAGCGTGTGTGAGTTTTCTTTTTAGGGTCATAAAATTAATACCTACCTACATAAATTTCATCTTACGTTATTCTTATTGACATCTGATTCATAAGAATGACAAATTAGATCTTGAGATTTTACAATTATTATTGGTCTCAGACCCAACAAGAAAAACTATTCGGAGATTTGGCCATAAAGATTTCGCCACACGATGGAAACATTATACCCATCTATGTATTATTTTTGACTAACGGGTTGTTTATGGAAGATCGATATTCTAAAATAATATTTACCAAAAAGATCAGCGTCAAAGACGGTTGCTATGCGATACTCATTACAGAAGCTTAGCAAACATAAGCGAGATATATATTAAAAAAAAATATGAAAATCGACACCTTTGGTTCGGTTTAAATCTGTCGGAGTATCTGAAATCATCTAAGGCCACTTCAACCTCCGCTTCAAAGTTGATATCTAACCAATTCCGCTCACAGCCGAGTACTTCTGTACCGGAAAACTCTAAACGTACGGGGGGCACCATGTGCACCTGCCCGAAAAGCGAGTATAATACATATACCTGGGCGGACATCAGCACCCGCTATCGCCACCGCACCGCCACCAGCGGCCGTGCCGTGAAATTATCACTGAGCACTTACTCTCTTACGTTTACGCACTTAAGCTTACGACTCAATGCTAAATATCGCACGCGCAACCGTGACAATGCTAGCTGCTTCGTCACCGGTACATAACATCGATACGTTTTTACGTATCATTGGCAGACCAGTTTTTCTTCACGAGTGGCTTCATATTTTTGGGCCAAAGAAAAACAATTATTCGTCTCACCAATTTTTACAGTCCCTCAGCCTAAAGGAAAACATCGTTTTATAATATTTTGAATTTATATGAATCAAACTTTATTTGTGCCAATAACTTTAATATGGAAGATATGAAAGTACCGCATTAATATTAATTAATATGCTGTATGACAACCGGTCTGATTTTTGATTCGGTGAAATTCTGACAGTTGTCATTTTAAAAATACAATGAGTTATTTGTATGAATAACAAGGTTAACACCTGAAGTTCGATTTTACACCAATATTAAAATGCCTGAATCATCTGTCAGGCATTTGTCATATGTACATGTGGCAATTGATTTTCAGTTATATGAGTTTTAAATTTATTATCCTTTATGTGGGAACTGTTATACGTCTGGTAACAGTAAGAAACGACAGTTTCGCGGAATTAGAAATCCTTAGTAGGAATCAGACTATAAAAGATGCATATTTTTTTACTGCCAGTGGCCGAAAGTGATATGCAGAAGTCAACGTTTTACCATTTGGACTTTGCAACTTCTATCAACAAAGGTTTTAAAAAACCGGTCCTTCACATTTATGTATGTTCATCAGTTTATTTATCAGTTAATTTTCTTGACGATTCATTATGCATTAGAAATTCGGTTACAAATGTTTGGATAATGTAAGAAGCGATCAACAAATTACTTCTGAAATTAAGATTTTTGATCAAGGATCACTCAATACCCACAAAAAAGGATTTATCTTTTATTCATCTAAAAGTTCATATAAAGTTATTTACAAACAAATACAGAAAAATGTATGAGAAATCAGGAAACTAACTAGTTATGTTGGTTTGTCGATGTCGGCGTGCCCGGCCTTCGATGACAGATTTATTTATACGAAAATGTATGGATTTTCAAAGTTCTTGAAATTCTTGGCAATTCACTACTTTGATAATCGTAAGAAATATATTATGACCTTCTCTGTGTAGAAATATATAATCTGTATTGTTAACAATGATTTCATATGCTGGAGGAAGTGGAGAAATTATATTGATTCTGCAAATTGTTCATTTAAAATATGAAGAATATTCACTAGTACCTAGTGTATAGTGGTGCGTCACGTTCGGGCTGTGGTGCAACCTGTAACGATGAGACAGCTTACGGATTACTCGCAAATGTCATTGCTCCACTCAAGCACCTTGGGACTCCAACGTCCATCGGTTCTTCAATTTACTTGCAGCCTTTTATAGCCTCAGTCTTTCACGACTTAAAAATTATAATATTTTACCAAAAATAAACAGCTTATATCAATGTTTACAAAATTTTGCGTCATATATTTAAATAAATACGAACGTTAGTTGCAGATTTTGAATCTCGTCAAAAGTTCAACATGAACACAGAAAGGGAACTCACTGTTTATGCGTATCGTCAGTTAAAAGTTTATTTCGGCAGATCTGACTTTGGTTTATCTGCCAGTAATCAAAATAACAAATGTCAGAGGTACGCATCATGGAACTTCTGAGATTGTTGATGCAAAAAAAAAAAAAATACAAAATTTTATAAGCCTTTAAATACTTTAGCCTTATTTCAAAATATTACACAATTAAATGTTACATGGCAAAGGGCGTTTTTTCCAACTCCAACGCATCGCTTAACATAGCAATGGTCTTTTCTCTAATAATTCCATGAATAAATATAACACATCTTTAAAGTCAAAATGACTGTTCTGCAAGAAAAAAGGTTATAATTATTGGTATATATTGGTTTTATATGGTGATTCCAACAATATACAGCTAATTGAATTTTTCACACAAAAATTCAGATACAAGTTAAATTTCTATCATTCTCACTGTCCACCATAATTTAGTATTAACCCTTAAATGCATAGATAATGCAATGCCTTAAATGCAAATGCCTTTAAATGCAAATGCCTTAAATGCAAGATTCAGTATAAACAATGATTTCATCTCACAAAAAAGATCTATCTTTAAAAACTAACTTTTTTGGCATTAACATCTCCATTAAAAAATACAGACAATTGGTCAATAAATACTTTATTGGAATCCAATAAAACTAAAATAGATGATCAAAACTTCAAGATCAAATGTATTTTCAACCAATTATTGTGGTGCCATATATTAAAGAAAATCCTTAAACTCTGTACAAGCTTATTTCAGAAGATATTTAGAAAGAATTGATCCCTTACGTGCCCAATGAGATTTTTTCAAAATCAAATCAAAATCAATTTATTTGTTGAAATAGGTTAGTACAATGATGGTAAAATTGTTAAATACAGTGCTACTATTTCATGCCCTTGTTTTAGGGCATACACATATTCTTGTTATTTAATAACCTACTTATTTACTTTATACCTTTGTTCATCAGTTTTAAAAAACCACTCTTTCTATCCCATTGAGTTATGTCAATTCAATGGCACACATAGCACGCGACACGCGTTGACATCAGCTGCCCACAATGTAGGGCTAAAACTTAGAAATTATTCGACAAAAAGTAGTTTGGTCTGAATCTTCAAATGTATTTTTAAAGTATCTATTATAATATTATAAAGATTTATTAAAATCAGATCAAAATTGTGGATATATTATTTTGAAGCTTAAATTTTTTTTTATGCGAATAAAAATTTATATTCTATTCTATACAAGTACGATTAGCATATATTATCTGACATGCTACTTAGCAAAAAATTAATTAATTAAAAATAAATAATAAATCGCCTTTAAATTATGGTTTATGAAGTAATATTGACTTTGTTTAATCACATATTGTAAATGATTATTTTTCTTTTTCCCTGTTATGTTTTGCCTTAATTTTATTTTCAATAATTTTACTGTACACAGTAAATATTATTGTAGTATTTTTTCGATGCTCTAAACATCTGCTTGTAAGCTATAATAATCTTCGGAGAGATGCGAAGTGTAATTGAGAATCAAACGAACTTACCTTGTGAAGTTTGATATCTAATTATACGAGCGTCTCGACCGAAGATTATTACAAACCCACCCGCCCTGTTTTTTTGTCAAAATCCCTAAACATATCGAAAAAATAAGGCTCTGAAAAATGACGATGGGCCTCGCCGCGTGGCGGGGCGGCGTGGGGGTGGGGGTACCTACTCGGTACTCTGACGTCAAAAACGTCAAAAAACAATTAATTTATTATAAAAAAAACTCTAAAAGTGTGATAAGGACAGCATAATCTACTGTACTGCTGCTTGTAAGCTATAATAATCTTCGGTCGAGACGCTCGTATAATTAGATATCAAACTTCACAAGGTAAGTTCGTTTGATTCTCAATTATAGCAATAGTTTGCTGTCGTTGCATTTGTATGCTTTTGCATGAATTTGCTGTCGTTCTCGTTGCTAAGTTACTCTTAGATGATTTTGTTCAAATATTTTTTATGTGTACAAACTTATTAATCACGGGTAACATCGCGGGGCACAACTTGTACATTTATAGATACTCATAGCGGGGGTAATTTCACTACAGTTGGTAAAGGCGTATCGTCGGTTCGGCGTGTTCGAAAAGTTGAGTATGTATGAAAAAGCTGTAAGCTGCATAACGCTCGCTCACAGTCGGCGGCTGACTATCCGTTTGGTGTGAACAAAGCCTAAAACTAACTTTGAGGGAATCCCCTTTTTGCAATGATAGGGTTGCCAAACCATATTATACTTTAGCAAGCAAATTAATAACAGAAAGCTGGTAGTAAAGTTTGGTAATTAACGTATATCTTTATAATCGATCATGATCGATTATGCAAAATCATAATCGATTGTAATCGATCATTTTAATAATCGATTAATCGATTATTGATAATCGATTCCGCACATCACTAAACAAAATTGTTTTCATGTTTTGGATTTTAATTTTTTGGTTAATCCACGTGCTGTCCGGTCAATTAAATGAAATTAAATCTTAAACAATGTTTAATGTCGTTCAGTGAAGGCAATAACAATACATAAAGTTTAAAATATACTTACAAATTGAAAACCCCATTATTCAGAAATCAGAATGGCTAGTTCACTAAAAGAAGTGTAAGTTTATTATTCCAATTTCCATTTCCATTATCAGAATTTTAATCCTGAATAAGTATACATTTATTACAATAGGTAGAATAATATTTGATAAAAATAATAATTTATATAATAAACTGTAGGTAAATGTTGATGGCACGTTGATGGAATGGATAGTGTAAAATAGTAGTAGGGTATAGTTTAAATGTATAAATATAAAAGCTTTCTACCTTATCATTTATTATATTTGAGGAGCTGGCGAATAAAACGGCATAATTACACTTCTGGTCTAAATACTTTTTTTTATGCTGTAGTTTTTGGCCTGCCGAACAAGACTCATCTTATTTCTATTAAAAACGGCAGAAACTGCATTAAAATTGCATCCAAAGTTCGTTAATTTCAAACAAGTCTTACCTAACAGCTTTGAATATGTTTTTTCTCCTGTAAAATTTTATTATATGTAATTATGCCGTTTTGTTTGCCAGCTCCTCATTTATATATTTGCCATTTTCTAAATATTGAATGTTATTTATATTAATGACAGACTAGAGCTACAGACTATATCTATAGGAATAAAGAGATTGCACCAGGGTTTTTTCACTTCAGATGCATTATTTATTTTGAACCATTGTTATATCAGACTTACAAGATTGATGAGATTTCTTTTAACATAAATTTGTATCGAAATTAACTTAAATTTCTCATCAAACCCTTAATAGACAGCTTTGTCATAAAGTTTTGTGAAAATCAAAAGCTTTTGTCATACTTACATTTTTCCATAATAATAAATATATGATTCACAATAGTCTACATGTGAAATTGTGTTCTTGCTATGATGATTTTTTTATTTTACAGATATGAGAAAACAGCAGAATATGAGGCTTTCTATACTGGCGGTGATGTACAATGGACTACAGATGGTGGAAATTTTCTTTGCCAGTGTGATGATGTCATCAAAGTAATCGACATTAATACCTTCTGTAACACCCTCACTATAGGAGATGCAACAGAAGATAAAGACGGAAGTGATCAAATATATACTTTCAAAATGTCACATGACAATCAAACTGTAATAACAGCACACAAAAGTGGATTGATCAAACTATGGGATAGAGAAACTGGTAAACAGCAAAAAGTTTGGAGATCAGGTCACAAGGGAGCTGTTGCTAAATTAGCTTTTGACTCCAGCGATGCCAATGTTGCATCAGGGGGGACAGATGGAAATATCAGACTGTGGGATATTACACATCATACTTGCACAAGTAGTCTCAGGGGAGCATTAGGTGTGTTTACAGTCCTACAATTTCACCCTGATTCCTCGAAACAACTCATTTTTGGAGCTGCAGATGATACAAAAATAAGGTCATGGGATTCTAAAACTGGTAAAGACAACTTGATGTATAGTGGTCATTTCAGTAAAGTGACATCGCTGCAATTCACATCCGATGGAGAATACATGATAAGTTCTGGAAGGGACAGAGTTCTTATACTTTGGAAGCTTGGTGAAAGTAAAGCTGTAAGAGTAGTGCCTGTATATGAGAGTATTGAAACCACTGTTCTTATGCCACCTTCTTTTAAAATACCAAATTTTAAGAAGATACTTGATACTGAAGGAATTTATGTCGCTTGTGCTGGTGAAAAGGGTGTTGTCAAAATATGGAATGTTCAAATGAGCAGACTTATGTATGAACAATCTAGCAGCCTCGTGTCTCCTTCCACTGAAGAAGGTGGGTTGGCCGTGACACACTTGCTGTACAATGAAGCGAGAAATATGCTTTCTATTGCAACAGCTGACCATAATATTATAATTCATGATTTAGAAACATTCACATGTGTGAAACAGATGATTGGCTTTACAGATGAAATATTGGATATTATATTTGTTGGAAACGATGAATCACACATTGTCGTTGCTACCAACAGTAGAGATTTGAAATATTATGAACTAGGGAGTATGAATTGCAAGTTAATAAAAGGTCACACTGATATTGTCTTAGCTCTGGCCAATTTTCCCACTAGACCAAATGTTTTTGTTTCATCTGGGAAAGATAATTCAGTTAGAGTTTGGTTTCAAGATGAACAGAATGAAATTCAATGTTTTGGCATAGGTGCAAGACACACAGGCTCTGTAGGCTCAGTTTTTACCTCCCAGACTTCTGATACCTTTTTTGCTTCTGTTAGTCAAGACAACTGCCTGAAAGTTTGGACTGTGCCCAAGGAATTAGATAATGAAGATCAAAAAATTAAATCAAGTCACACTGAATTGGCTCATAATATGGATATTAATTGTGTGGCTGTATCACCAAATGACAAAATGATAGCAACTGGTTCACAGGATAAAACTGCTAAACTTTGGACAGAAGATCTATCCTTATTGGGAATATTGAAAGGTCACAGACGAGGGATATGGTGTGTAAGGTTTTCATCTGTGGATCAAGTTGTTTTAACTTCTTCAGCTGATTGCACATTGAAATTGTGGTCGATTGCAGATCTTAGTTGCTTAAAAACATTTGAGGGTCATGAAAGTTCAGTTCTGAAAGTTGAATTCTTGAGTAAGGGACAGCAAATTATATCAAGTGGAGCTGATGGGCTTTTGAAACTTTGGAATATCAAGACCTCAGAATGTAAAATGTCTTTAGATAATCATGATGGCAAAGTTTGGTCTTTAGCTGTAAATAAAAATGAATCCCTCATTATAACAGGAGGGTCGGATTCCAAGTTAGTTACTCTAAAAGACGTGTCAGTGGAAAGACGCGAAACTTTAGCAAAAGAGAGAGAGGAGCTTATTCTACAAGAGCAAGAGCTTATGAACTTATTACATGATAAAAAGTTGGTCAAAGCTCTGAAATTAGCGTTACGTATGGAAAGACCTTTGCACGTCTTGAAGATTGTCAATGAAGTTTTGAGATTTGGTCAAAATAAATTATCAGAAACATTGAAAGAAATAAATAATACACAGAAAGAAACACTACTAAGATTTGCCACAGAATGGAATACAAATAACAAGAACTGTCATGCTGCTCAGTTTGTATTCTATATTTTAGCTCCTGAAATTATTTCAGGCACCCTCCAAGTGCCATCTTTAGCGAGCCTCGTCGAAGGTTCATTGCCTTATACCGAGAGACACTTTGAAAGATTGACAAACTTATTGCAAGACCTTAATTTTATTTCATACACCGTTAACTGTATGCAACCTCACGCCGCTAAAAGTCTTGAATAACATTAGTACCCCAATTCGAAAGCATTTTTATTTATTTTCTTCATCGTATTTCGTTGCTCTAATCTTCGAAACGAGCAAAGTCAATAGACTATAATTCCATACTTATCTCCGGCGCACGTTTGTTCTGACGCACGTAGGTACGAGTGTGTCATCGAAACTTTAACTTGCACAAAACGCTCGCTAACAATTATATTATTGTTCATTGGTCTATGTGTAAAAGCTCATAAACGGGTCCACGTTTGCACCGCCTGCGCAACCTTATAGGCTTTCCGTGAAAACTGCTTCCTAATATGCAGTAGTGGTGAACCGATAACGCGAACCAGACGCGTTGATCTACCGCGCGCTCCGACCGCTGTGTTATGTTAATCGATTCATCATGAACTCAAAAACTTTACTGAGTGCAATATTATTATTAATTTTAAAAAGTGCAACTAGTCAAAAAGCTACTTCGTAAGTCAATAGTTTATATTATTGTACATCTAGCAGCTGTGTTTTGTAGTTTTTTTTTTTTTGAGTAAAAATAAAATTATATTAGAATTCATTTTCTTTAAAAAATATTTTTTACCGGCGCGGCGATAGAACGGAGAAGGTATACGTTTGTATCTAACGAAATTATATTTTACCTGAAATACGAATTTATACTGATTGTTCCATTGTCACTACTGCCTTAGATTTATTCTATTAAGTAGGTAGGTACCTACTGCACATTTTTTCTCTGAAATCATCTAGCGTCGAAGCCAAGGTTCTTTCTATGTAAGTGTAACTAGGTATCTCTAATTGTTTCAGTTTTGGCCCTCCCCCATTTTTTTGACCACTGAATAGGTGCAAGCAAGTAAAAACCTCCAAGGTTATTAATTTTTTTACATTTTTAGGGCTATTAGGTACACCTACTCGTAGATACACTGGATATGCTTAGCTAATTCTAATGTAGGTAGATAAGGTAGTACCAACTCGAAAGAATTCCATGCCTACCTATGTACGAAGTGTAACCTAAAGCGGATTTTTCATTTATCGAAACGGTCGCCCACTAATTTCTCGTTTCTATTACAATTTGTGATTACAATAGACCGTACAACATTACGGCAACTCCAGGTTCCCGTGAATTAGTATTCAGTCGTTCCCGCCTGCAGGTGTAACATAGATACCTACCGCCCGCGCTCGCCTAAACCGATTTGCCGATTTTAAATTGATTTTGTGACCCGACTCCGACCTAATAATATACGTTTTTAAGTTTTAAATTATAGATAGGTATACGTTCAAATAAATGGCTTAAACCAAATCGAATACGTAGGTAGGGTTAAAATTAAATTGCCTGCACTCTGCAGAGGTATCGACGCTGCACGCATCAACGGACGGAAGTTGAGAATTTGGGCTGATTGTTTTTTTTTTAGACTTACAAATCGCACCCCATATTAGGTGTACATAATATATAGCCTATAGCACTCAAGGATTACGTAAGTAACATATACAACGGTGAAAGAATTTTTGAAATCGGACCTGTAGTTTCCGAGATTAGCACGTTCAAACAAACAAACTCTCCCGCTTTATTATATTAGTAGATACCTATAGATAGGTAACTACTAGCGCGCATGTCCGCGACTTTGTCTGCATGGATTTAGATATATTTTTTTAATCCCTTGAAAACAATGATTTTCCAGGATAAAAAGCCTATATTCTTCTCCAAGGTCTAGTCTATCTCTGTACCACATTTCGTCAAAATCGGTTCAGTGGTATGGGCGTGCAAGCGTAACATACAGACAGACATAAGTTACTTTCGCATTTAAAATATTTAATTTAAAACCGAGTATCTATAATTCTATTACATATTGCAATTAAGTGGGAAGACAGGCAAAATTATTATCGTACGGCTAAAATTAGCGAAGTAGGTGAGGTATCTACCTAATTTATTGTCACAAAACGTGACCACATGTCCCTATCAATGATAGAATTAGCACAATAACTAAACAGTATTAAACAATAGGCTGTAAGATCGACACTTATGTAGGTAGGTATATTCAATGGGTACACGGATCGGCACGCAATATTCATACATATTGGCAGTGATTTGGACATCATTTAGATAGAGAGGATTTTATAATATCGAAGGAAGATCGGAAATACTTTTAAAAACCGGCCAAGTGCGTGGCGGGCCACGCGCAGTGTAGGGTTCCGTAGTCACAATCCTCGAAAAACAGATATAACTCCTTAACTTGTGAACCCTACTTAGCCGTGATAGTTTTCCTTTAAAATTGATTATATACCCTACTGCTGTGAATTTTTTCAAGTTCCTATATACTGCCATTTGGCTGATAGAGGTGGGGGGACACTTGACTCTAATAAAAATTTGCACTTTAAAACATCATATTTTACAAACGGATCTAGAAATCGAAAAATGATATTCCCACACCCACAGTATTTTTAAAAGACCTATTCAACGATACCCCACACTATAGGGTAGACGAGAAAAAAAATATTCATCCCCACTTTACATGTAGGGGAGCTACCCTAAAAAAAATATTTATCAAAATTTTATTTCACCACTTTGTCGGTGTAATTAATATTTATACTCATGCCAAATTACGGATTTCTAGCACTAATAGTCTCTGAGATTAACCGAGGACGGACAGACGGACGGACATGGCGAAACTATAAGGGTTCCTTGTTTACTACGGAACCCTAAAAATTGACAAACTTCCACGTACTCGAAGGCTGCAATTTAATTACCTATCTACATACCTATACATACCTAGATACCTATATATTAGTACTATAGTTAGGTACATATCTAATAATGAATCTAACTCACTCTTCAATATGATGATCCCTTTGCCAACTTAGTCACTTAGTTAAATCAACTCAGATATTTTTAACGTGATAAGTGATAATCGGCTTATAAATCGATGAACGCCGGCCGCACTCATTGTCACGTTTCGCCTAGCCGAGCGTGCAAGCGAGAGCGCGGAACAAGCGATAGAGAGGCAATGTTTTCTTATGACGTTATCACCTAAAATTATCGTCCGTAAACCGACTTTACAGACAACCAATTTTTTTTATTCATCCACAAATTAGGTTTATTATTAAGATGGCAGCGAACTAACTTGGAAGAGGTAACTATGAGGTACTGGCACATACGAAGGCCCGGCCTCTACGAAAGCCCACATTGAAAAAACGAACTTGCCACTGCCTAAAGCATTCGAAATTTCGGGCCCATATTCACCTTGACATTGAATGTTGAATGGCGCCAAATCATTTCCGCGCCGCCATTTTGTTACATTTCGTTCATTTCTCTCTGAACGCCGTCGTTATCGCGTGATTATAATCTCGCTGTGATAGTTTTTGCCAATTTTTCCACAAATAGCGTCAGATTTCGAGTGATTCTATCATCATATTGTAAAATAATCATTGGAGACTAGACTGCGATGCTAAGTTTACCGATTATTTAGATATTTGTGATTATAAGTTAATTTTTCCGCCACTATGAAAAATCCGTAGTATGGCCCGGGCCTACGTAGAGGCCTATGGGCTTTACTACATCTATGAAAATGTCAAATGCACTTGGATTTTAAATACTTAAGTATTAAAGTATAAATAAAACGAATTTAGTTTGTTTAGTTTACAAATTTTTTACGATTTTTTTAGCAGTTATTCGTGATTTTCATTGATAATTTGTTAAATTATTGATAGATTATATTATTATTATTATAAAATGGATAGGTACTTTATTTTTGTAATATTTGTACTGATTTTTGTATGTTTGCATACATTTTCAATTTATTAGTTTTTTTTTATTAAAAAGTTGTTGATAAAGCTGTATAGCTTGTGAAAATAAAATAAAAAATATTCAATAGCCCTAGTAAGGCCCACTTAAAATTTAAGTGGAAAATGAGAACTGAATATTTTGATTCTTAAATAATTAATACGGTCTAGAGTTACGAATTTGTCATTAGAAATAATTGTTTTTTTATTGATTTAAAGTAGAATTTTACTTTTATGACTATTTTTGTTTTTCATACATGGGTCAAGGCCCAGTGTGCAATTTTTTCATTATATCTCTAAAGTATTGGTTAAATAACTTATATCTTAAACTGTTAAACGTGATTTGTGAATTATTTTGTAGAAATATTAAGTTGATGTTAAGTAACAGTTAGTTATAAACGGGCCTTAGTAAGGGACAGTGCCTTTAACAAGGCCCACTATAGTGTTTTTTAAAAACACTCTTTAATATAACTTTGATTAATTAAATTACAGTTTTTTGATTATTTTTAGAAGGGCAATAAAACATTGCAATATTACACATAGTTGTTTTTGTCAAATCTTTAAAACATTATTTTTTATTGAGATTTTAAATAAGGTGGGCCTTCCTATGTGCCAGTATATGCTTGTCAGTTTTTATTAAACCCATACCCATCGGTTTCTACATGCAGGCACCGTACCGGAACGCTAAATCGCTTGGCGGCACGGCTTTGCCAGTAGGGTGGTAATCAGCCACTGCCAGCAGCAGACAGAAGCCTCCCATCAGACAACACCAGAGACAATTTGAATTCAAATTGCCCCTGCCGGGAATCGAACCCGCCTCACATTTATAGGACCACCACGCCAGGGAGGTCGCACGCCAGGAAGGTCGTCAATTTAGGTATTATGTATTATTTATTACCTATAATCTAGACGTTCGAGAAAATTTCATTAAAATCAGTTTAGTCGGGTAATTTAATCACCTCACTCTAAGAACCAAAATAGAGTTCTAATAATACATATCGCTGCATATCGCCTTAACTGATTTAATCCCACTTTACAGAATAGAATAGAATAGAATAGAAAAGTTTTTTATTCAAATAAACTTTTACAAGTGCTTTTGAATCGTCGATTGAGTCTACCACAGGTTCGGAATGCAGTTCCAGCCGAGAAGAACCTGCAAGAAACTCGGCGGTTGCTCTTTTTTAAAAATAACATTATAACAATTATTATTATTAATGTACATGATTGAAATGCCGTCTCGCGCATTGCTGGAACGAGTTAAATCCAAGCTTTTTTATTATTATACTATATATAGCTCAATTACCACTCACTCACTCACTCACTCATTGACATAATTGTTCTCCTAGAAAGAGACAGAAAACGATATAATCATGTATGGGAGATGTGTTTGGATGGGGGAGTCGAGTAGGGAAAAATTATGACATTTCAGAAAAACAAGATGGCGGCCGACGTGATTTTTGTAACTTTTTTGTTTTCCAACCGATTTCATTAAAATTCGCAATTATTGAAGAAATTAGTAAACAATTAACAGAAAAAGTGGAAAAAATTGAAAAAACAAGATGGCGGCCGAGATTTAGATTTTTAAAATTTTTGATTTTTCGACCCCAAACCGCGGCACCACAGCTCCGAAACGGGGTAATTGAGGATAATATTTTTTTATTGTTTCCGCTTACAACTATCCTGTATTTTGACAGAACGGGAGTGGTTTTTAAAAATTCAAGATGGCGGCTGTTGTGACGGCCATTTGGTTTGAGGTACGAAAAAACGCAATTTTAAAATTAAATTTTCTCACGGTTGGCAACATCGGAGCGTTTCGACTTCTATGAAGCGATTGTATGTATAGATTTGAGGTATAAATTGGTGGTAAAAAAATACCCCACTTTTGGGGAAATTTCAAGATTTACCCCAAAAATTAAAAAATCGAAATACGGACTTTTTGCAAAATCCGAGTATGAGCGACTACGTATTATGCTTGGTTTACACACATTAAGTTGTCAAGTAGTTAACTAAATTTTAACTTAATTTTAAGTGAAATAATGCATGTAAACAGTGAATTTAATAATAAGTTGCAAGTTAAAATTTAGTATGCAAGTAAACAAGTAGAATAGAATTTTGTCTATTTTTCGGTTAAGTAGCCGCGCCCTCCGCACCCCGCGCAACCCCCGCCGGTGACTAGAGATGCTATTTCGCGCGGGAAAGTGTTTTTTCATTGAAAATTTCATTGTTAATATCTTCTGTGACTTCACTGAGCACTTATAAAATTACAGAGTTTATTATTTCATGCACTTCGCTGTTCATCTCGGTATGAACTTGAGAGCTTTACTAAATTACTTGTCTGGTTTCGTGAAAACGCTTACTTAAAATTAAATCGCTTAAAATTAAGTTAAAATTTAGTTAACTACTTGACAACTTACTATGTGTAAACCAAGCATTATGCTTGTACAAACGACATTTGGGTATTTTTGACACCAGAGACTGGCAACACTGGAATTTATCAAAGAAAAAGTGATTTTCGCGACATGGTCTTTTTTCAGGGGCAATCATTTCGCCTGGGTTGGAGTGAGATGGAACATGTAAAAGTCATCAGGAGCGGTATATCCGGTACTTATTAAAAAAATTATAAAACTATGTGAATTGTTTCTATAAAACGAGTTGGCGGCCATTTTGTATTGTTGTTGGGTGTTTTTGAAAATTTTGATCATGTTTTTGAGGCAGTAGGCAACATTTTAGAAAGTTAATATGTATGAAGCGATTGTGCAACTCGACCGGCAGTATCGAGGTATGTACACAGTGTTGCCACATTTAGGGTAGTTTTTGAGATTTCCCCAAAAATTTCCTCCTGTAAAATTTTGTATGAAATTTTTTTTTTTCACTTATGGTTTCACAAAGAAGACAAAACTTTATTCCGAAAAAAATATGGAGAGAGCTGATGATTGAGGGTTTCGGAGACGGGTGAAGGGCACGCTGAAAGTATTGAAGATAGGTGGGGGGTGCTCGAGCAAATGTCATTCGAAACGTCGTCCAATTGGGAGTGAACTGAAAAAAAATTCAAAATGGCGTAAAAAAGATGGCCGCCATACAAATTTCATCGTTATCCATCTCGGAGCGTATAAAAGATGGAAGAGTGGTTTCTTAGCAAAAGATGATCAAAATCCGAAGGTCTACTTGATGAATGAAAAAAAAATTCAAAATGGCGGAATTCATTTTTTCATAGAAAATGTATGGTGAATATTGAATTGCCTTTGATGCGGTTCTTCAAAGAATTCTCACAGAAAAATATTGGAAGACATGATGATTGAGGGTTAGTAAGATGGTTAGGCAGCCCGGGAAGGGTATTGTAGATAGAAAAGGGCTGCTCAAACAAAAACAAGATGGCGGCCGACGTGATTTTTGTAACATTTTTTTTTCCTACCAATTTCGTTAAAACTCGCAATTCTAGAAGAAATTAGGAAACGATTAATAGAAAAAGTAGAAAAAATTTAAAAAACAAGATGGCGGCTTAGCTGTAGTCTTTCAAATTTTCGATTTTTCAACCCCGAACCGCGGCACCACAGCACCGAAACGGGGTAATTGACGATAATATTTTTTTCTGTTTTCGCCTACAATTACCCTTAATTTTGACAGAACGTGAGTGGTTTTTAAAAATTCAAGATGGCGGCTGTCGTGGCGGCCATTCGGTTGGAGGTACGAAAAAAACGCAATTTTAAAATTCAAATTTCTCACAGTTGGCAACATCGGAGCGTTTCGAATTCTATGAAGCGATTGTTTGCATAGACTCGAGGTATAAATTAGTGATTAAAATAATACCCCACTTTTGGGGAAATTTCAACATTTACCCCAAAAATTAAAAAATCGAAGTACGGACTTTTTGCAAAATCCGAGTATGAGCGACCACGTGTTTTACTTGTACAAATGACATTTGGGTATTTTTGTCGTCGGGCACTCGCAACACTGGAATTTATCAAAGAAAAAGTGATTTTCGCCTGGGTGCGAGCGAGATGGAACATTTAAACGTCATCAGGAGCGGTATATCCTGTAGTTAATGGTAAAATTATAAAACTATGTGAATTATTTCTATAAAAGGAGTTAGCGGCCATTTTGTATTGTTGTTGAGTGTTTTTGAAAATTTTGATCATGTTTTTGAGGCAGTTGGCAACATTTTAGAAAGTTGACATGTATGAATCGATTGTGCAACTCGACTGGCAGTATCGAGGTATATACACAATGTTGCCACATTTAGGGTAGTTTTCGAGATTTCCCCAAAAATTTCCTTCTGTAAAATTTTGTATGAAAATATTTTTTTTCGCAAATGATGTCACATAGAAGACAAAAAATTATTTTACGAAAAATATGGAGAGAGCTGATGATGGTTTCGGAGACGGGTGAAGGGCACGCTGAAGGTATTAAAGATAGGTAAGGGGTGCTCGAGCAAATGTCATTCATAACATGGTCCAATTGGGAGCGAGCTGAAAAAAAATTCAAAATGGCGAAAAAAAGATGGCCGCTATACAAATTTCGTCGGTGTCCATCTCGAAGGGTATAAAAGATGGAAGAGTGTTTTTTAGCTAAAGATGATCAGGATCCGAAGGTCTACTTGATGAATAGAAAAAAAATTCAAAATGGCGGAATTTATTTTTCCATAGAAAATGTATGGCGAATATTGAGTATGCAAGGCTTTGATTCTTTGGAGAACTCAAGTAAAATATGGGAAGACATGTTAAGTTTAAGTGAGGGAGCAGGGAAAAATTATGACATTTCAGAAAAACAAGATGGCGACTGACGTGATTTTTGTAACTTTTTTGTTTTTCAACCGATTTCATTACAACTCTCAACTATTGAAGAAATTAGTAGACAATTCATAGAAAATGTGGAAAAAATTGAAAAAACAAGATGGCGGCCGCCGTGATTTATGTAACTTTTTTGTTTTCCAACCGATTTCGTTACAACTCGCAATTATTGAAGAAATTAGTAGACGATTCATAGAAAATGTGAAAAAAAGTAAAATTCAAGATGGCGGCTGTCGTTGCGGCCATTCGTTTTGAGGTACGAAGAAACCCAATTTTAAAATTCAAATTTCTTACAGTTGCCAACATCGGAGCGTTTCGACTTCTATGAAGTGATTGTATGTATAGATTCGAAGTATAGATTGGTGCAAAAAAATACCCCATTTTTGGGGAAATTTCAAGATTTACCCCAAAAATTAAAAAATCGAAATACGGACTTTTTGCAAAATCCGATATGAGCGAACACGTATTTTACTTGTACAAATGAGATTTGGGTATTTTTGTCATCGAGGACTGGCAACACTGGAATTTATCAAAGAAAAAGAGATTTTCTTGACATGGTCTTTCTCAGGGGCAATCATTTCGTCTGGATGCGAGCGAGATGTAAAATTTTGAATTTCATCAAAAGCGGTATATCCCGTACTCAATGGAAATATTATAAAACTATGTGAAATGTTTCTGTAAAACGAGTTGGCGGCCATTTTATATTGTTGTTCGGTGTTTTTGAAAATTTTGATTTCCGGCAATGTCGAGTAATGTAAAAAGTGTTGCCACATTTGGGGTAGTTTTCGAGATTTTTCCTACAAATTTCCTCCTGTAAAATTTAGTAAGAATTTTTTTTTTCACAAATGGTTTCACATAGAAGATAAAATTTATTCGGAGAAAAAATGTGGAGAGAGCTGATGATTGAGGATTTCGGAGACGGGTGAATATCTCCGAAACTAAAGGGTGCAGCTGCATGTTGTTGGTACTCAAACTTCTTATTTTCGCGATGTCTATACGTTCACGTAGTCAGATTTTTAATAGCTTATATCTCCGAAACTATAGGGTACAGCCCCATGTTGTTAGTACTCAAACTTCTTATTTCCGCGATGTCGATAAGCCCACGTAGTCAGATTTTTAAAAGCTTATATCTCCAAAATTATAGGGTGCAGCCCCATGTTGTTGGTACTCAAACTTCTTATTTTTGCGATGTCTGTTTGCTTACGTGGTCTGATTTTTCAAAGCTGATATTTCCGAAACTATAGGATGCAGCCCCATGTTGTTGGTACTCAAACTTCTTATTTTCGCGATGTCTATATGCTCACGTGGTCAGATTTTTAAAACCTTATGTCTCCAAAATTATAGGGTGCAGCCCTCATGATGTTAGTACTCAAACTTATTATTTTCACGGTATGTCTGTTTCCTTACGTGGTCAGATTTTTCAAAGCTTATATCTCCGAAACTATAGGGTGCAGCCCCATGTTGTTGGTGCTTAAACTTCTTATTTTTGCGATGGCTGTGTGATTACGTAGTCAAAGTTTTAAAAGCTTATATGTATTTTCAAAACTATAGGGTGCAGCCCCATGTTGTTGGTACTCAAACTTCTAATTTTCGCGATGTCTGTTTGGTTACGTGGTCAGATTTTTCAAAGCTGATATCTCCGAAACTATAGGGTGCAGCCCCATGTTGTTGGTACTCAAACTTCTTATTTTCGCGATGTCTATATGCTCACGTGGTCAGATTTTTAAAACCTTATGTCTTCAAAATTATAGGATGCAGCCCCATGTTGTTGGTACTCGAACTTCTTATTTTCGCGATGTTTGTTTACTTACGTGGTCAGATTTTTGAAAGCCTATATCTCCGAAACTAAAGGGTGCAGCTCCATGTTGTTACTACTCAAACTTCTTATTTACGCGATGTCTATATGCTCACGTGGTCAGATTTTTAAAAGCTTATATCTCCGAAACTATAGGGTACAGCCCCATGTTGTTGGTAGGTACGCAAAATTTTTATTTTTGCGATGTCTGTATGCTCACGTGATCAAATTCTTAAAAGCTTATAATATCTCCGAAACTATAGAGTGCAGCTCCATGTTGTTGGTACTTAGATATCTTATTTTTGCGATGTCTATGTACTTACGTGATCAAATTCTTAAAAGCTTATATCTACGGAAGTATAAAGTGCAGCCCCATGTTGTTGGTGCTCAAACTTCTTATTTTCGCGATGTCTATATGTTCACGTGATAAAATTTTTAAAAGCTTATATCTCCGAAACTATAGGGTGCAGCTCCATGTTGTTGGTACTCAAACTTCTTATTTTAGCGATGTTTATGTGCGCACGTGGTCAGATTTTAAAAAGCTTATATCTCCGAAACTATAGGGTGCAGTTCCATGTTGTTGGTACGCAAAATTCTTATTTTTGCGATGTTTGTATGCCAACGTGATTAAATTTTTAAAAGCTTATATCTCCGAAACTATAGGGTGCAGCCCCATGTTGTTTGTGCTCAAACTTCTTATTTTTGCGATGGCTGTGTCATTACGTAGTCAGATTTTTAAAAGCTTATATTTTCAAAACTATAGGGTGCAGCCCCATGTTGTTGGTACTCAAACTTCTTATTTTCGCGATGTCTGTTTGTTTACGTGGTCATATTTTTCAAAGCTTATATCTCCGAAACTATAGGGTGCAGCCCCATGTTGTTGGTGCTCATACTTCTTATTTTCGCGAAGTCTATGTATGTGTTCACGTGGTCATATTTTTCAAAGCTTATATCTCCGAAACTATAGGGTGCAGCCCCATGTTGTTGGTACTCAAACTTCTTATTTTCGCGATGTCTGTTTGTTTACGTGGTCATATTTTTCAAAGCTTATATCTCCGAAACTATAGGGTGCAGCCCCATGTTGTTGGTGCTCAAACTTCTTATTTTCGCTATGTCTATATGTTCACGTGGTCAGATTTTTAAATGCTTATATCTCCGAAATTATAGGGTGCAGTCCCATATTGTTATATAATGTCGAACGTCCCCGCGAGCTGCTTTAGCAGCTCGCGCACCGAGCAACTAGTTATATATATAAAGCTACTTGAAGTCAGGTACTGATCACCTCTCCTGAACAATTTTGTATGGGACTTTTTCACCATAATTTTCATGTGTGTAAAATTCAAAAATATAAGGTCTACAAAATTATAGAGAGAGCTGAACGTGGAAAACTGACTAGGGTGCCCTAAGGGATCTCGAAAACTATCAGTCGGAAAGGTACCGTCCCGAAACAAAAAATGTTCAAAACCTTGGGCCATTGGGTGAACCGGTGAAAAAAATATGGCCACCAAACAAAAAAAAATTTCGTCTCCATACAAAAATTTTGCTAATTTTCAAGAGGCTCTCCAGAACAATTTTGTATGGAACTTTTTTCGCCTCACTATTTATATGCGTAGAACTTATGGGTGTTCCTTCAGGAAAAATATGAAACGTCATGAATGTGGAAAATTTACCAGAGTACCCCAAAGGCTCTCAAAAACTATCAGTCATAGAGACATGGTCCTGAAACTGAAAATGTTCAAAACCTTGGGCCCTTTGGTGAACCAGTAAAAAAAAGATAGGCACCGAACAAAAAAAATTTTCGCGTCCATACAATTTTTTTTTAAAATTTTCAAGAGGCTCTCCAGAACATTTTTGTATAGAACTTTTTTTACCTCACTAAGCGCATGCATAGAGCTCATGAATGTCCTTTCAGGAAAAATACGAAACGTTATGAATGTGGAATATTTACCAGGGTACCTCATGGGTCCTCCAAAACTACCAATCATACAGACATGGTCCCAAACAAATGTTATTAAAGACCTTAGGCCATTGGGTGAACCGGTAAAAAAAAGATGGCCGCCGAACAAAAAAAAATTTTCTCCATACAAAGGAGGATGGGCAAAGTGGTCTACCTACTCAACACAAATGAAACCTATTTCAATGAAAAGCTTATTTTTAGTACTTAATTTTATTATATGGAAGCAAAGCTGTAAGTCTTGGGGTTCAAGAGATTTTCGAGAAAAACATAATGCAGCCCCTTACCTTATTTTCTGTTTTATGACCGCAAGACATAGAAGCTTTAGGCTATGAAGGACATACTATGCCACCTAGTAACGATAGGAATAGTTCGCAACTTTCTAACGATAAAGCTAATAATCACACGAGTAGATAGGTACAGAGGGGAAGCTTCTACAAGCGGCCCGCTGTAGGTACACGCACACATATGCGCACGTTTGTCATCCAACTGAGCTGGTTGGAGGTTAGACGCGGGCATCGATATAGTTCTAATACATACATTGATGGACGCGGGCGTCCGTGAACCGTTGGTGAGTGTTTGTATGAGTGTACCTACAGCGAGCCGTTTGTATATGAAGCTGTCCCTCTGTCCCTATCTACTTGTGTGCTAATAATCTCGACTTATTACTATTATTAGTTATGTTGGGCCCGACATTAGGCCGGTTTTGTGCCCCCTGCTTCCAACTTGACCAATGTATTTAATTCTAGACGCTACGCCACCACCACCTACAGCCTTTTAACGTACCACTGCTGAGCACAGGCCTTCTCTCTCATAGGAGAGGGATTTAGAGCTTAAACCCGCCACGCTGCTCCAATGTAGGTTGGTGGGCTTTAACGATTATTGTCACATAATAGTAATAATAACCGGGGCCGACTGCCTAACGTGCTCTCTGAGGCACGGGGGTGAAACAGCGCCAACTACCAACTCCGAGCTGGCACTGAGAATTTCTTGACAGAAAAACCCAATACCTAACAATTATTTGCCTGACCCGGGAATCGAACCCGGGACCTCGTGATCTGCAGTCGATTATGCTAACCATTAGACCTAAGAGGCAGTTTAACGTAGAACGCTACGCACTATTAATCAAATTCATAGTAGAATTACTAATATAGAGTATTTTTAAAACATTTATTTTTTAGTGAATTTTGAAAAACTCCCATATATTTTGGCATAAACGCTATACGTAATTTGATTAACTACTTATTAGCTTCTTATTTCCATAGAGGGCGTTTGTGTTGATTAGGTAGACCAACGTTCATACATTTTTGCCCATCCTCCTTTTTTGGGTTCTTTTCAAGAGGCTCTCCAGAACAATTTTGTATGGAACTTTTTCCCTTCACTATTTATGTGTGTAGAACTTATGGGTCTTCCTTCAGGAAAATTATGAAACGTCATGAATGTGGAAAATTTACCAGAGTACCTCATGGGTCCTCCAAAACTACCAGTCATACAGACATTGTCCCAAACAAATGTTATTAAAAACCTTGGGCCATTGGGTGAACCGGTAAAAAAAAGATGGCCGCCGAACAAAAAAAATTCTCTCCATACAAATTTTTTGGGTTCTTTTCAAGAGGCTCTCTTAGACATTTTTGTATGAAAAATTTTCCATCTACTACACTTATAAATAGAACTTAAAGATTTTTTTTCACAAAAATCACAAAACGTAGTGAATGTGGAAAAATTACCAGAGTACCCTAACGGCCCTCAAAAACTATCAATCATAGAGGCATGGTCCTGAAACTAAAAATGTTCAAGACTTTAGGCCCTTTGGTGAGCCAGTAAAAAAAAGATAGCTACGGAACAAAAAAATTCGTGTCCATACAAAATTTCTTTTTAATTTTCAAGTGGCTCTCCAGAGCATTTTTGTATAGATCCTTTTTTTCATTAAACGCATGCATAGAACTGATTAGTGTCCTTTCAGAAAAGATACGAAACGTGACACCAATATTTCTTTTTATCTTTCAAGAGACTCTCCAGAATATTCTGGTATATTTGGTATGGCCATTTCATTATTTTACAATAATTACTATGCATGGCCCATTTCTTTATTTTACAAATATTGAAGAGACTACAAGGCACGCGAGCTGCTTGCAGCTCGCGCACCGAGCGCAACACTAGTTAATATATATATAGCTGTTCGTTCTGATTCACTGACTCATTCATCGCCTCTCCTGTAAAATTTTGTATGAAAAATTTTTTTTTCACAAATGGTTTCGTATAGAGGACAAAAATTCATTAAGAGGAAAAATATGGAGAGAGCTGATGATTGAGGATTTCAGAGACGAGCGACGGGCACGCTTAAGGTATTGAAGATAGGTGGGGGGTGCTCGAGCAAATGTCACTCGAAACGTCATCCAATTGGCAGTCAGCTGAAAAAAAATTCAAAATGGCGAAAAAAAGATGGCCGCCATACAAATTTCGTCAGTCTCCATCTCGGAGGGTATAAAAGATGGAAGAGTGATTTCTTGGCAAAAGATGATCAGGATCTGAAGGTCTACTCAAAGAATAGAAAAAAAATTCAAAATGGCGGAATTTATTTTTCCATACAAAATGTACGGCGAATATTGAAAAGACTACAAGTTGTGAACTATGCAAGGCTGTGATCCGGTTTTTTGGAGAACTCTCAAAGAAAAATATGGGAAAACATGATGATTGAGGGTTTGGAAGACGGTTGAGCAGCCCGGGCAGGGTATTGTAGATAGGTGGGAGGTGCTCAAACAAAAATTACTTGAAACCTCATCCAATTGGCACTGAGCTGAAAAAAACCCCAAAATGGCGGATTCAAGATGGCGGCCATACAAATTTCGTCGATGACTATCTCACTGAGTATAAAAGATGGAAGAGTGGTTTTTTTGGCAAAAGATGATCAAGACCTCAAAGGTCTATTTGATGAACAAAAAAAAAACATGATTGCGGAATTTATTTTTCCATACATATTTTTTTTTTCACTGATGTTTTCTTATAGAAGACAAAAATTCATCCGGAGGAAAAATATGGAGAGGAGAGCTGATGATTGAGGATTTCAGAGATGGGTGACGAGCACAGCCAGGGTATTGAATATAGGTGTAAGGTGCTCAAACAAAAGTCACTCGAAACCTCATCCAATTGGCAGTGAGCTGAAAAAAATCCTAAATGGCGGATTCAAGATAGTGGCCATACAAATTTCGTCGGTGTCTATCTCACTGAGTATAAAAGATGGAAGAGTGGTTTTTTGGCAAAAGATGATCAAGACGTGGTTTACTTGATGAACAGAAAAAAACAAGATGGCGAAATTTATTTTTCCATACAAAATATATGGCGAATGTTGAAGAGAATACAAAATGGGAACTATGCAAGACTTTGATACAGTTCCTTTTCAAAATCTGTTTTTAAGGAAGAACTCTCATTCTGACAAATGATTCGGAGAAAAAATATGGAGAGTGATAATGATCGAGGGTTAGGAATATGGGAGAGATAGGTGGAGGCTGTTCAAACCAAAATACCCAAAACCGAAACCTCGCGGTCCGCTTTAGCGGGCCGCGCACCCACGCGCCATACTAGTCGTTTATATAATCTTCAATTGTATAATAAGCTTTTTTTATGAGCATACTTTTAATAAAGTTCATAATATTATACAACAATTATTATACAACGGTTCATAATATTAGTTAGTAATCCATACTAACATTATAAATGCGAAAATGTGTCTGTCTGTCACCCTGAGTTGAGTGTGTCTGCTAGCTTTTCACGGCCCAACAGTTTAACCGATTTTGATAAAAGTTACAGAGCTAGCTTACATCCCGGTCTGGACATATAAGCTACTTTTTTTATCCCATAAAATAAACGAGTTCTGAGTTCCTACTGGATTCTTAAAGGTCCATCTTTTAAACCAATTTGTATGCAATTTGGTTCAGAGGTAGCTTGCGTCCCAGAAAATGACAACGGCAACTTTTTATCCCGGAAAATCGAAGTGTTCCCACGGGATTTATTAAAACTTAAATCCACGCGGACGAAGAGTCTTTAAATAAGCGGTAGTGTCCCTTTTCGAATAAGTCCGAAATATCGACCAACTACTTACTTACCTGCCTACCATAAGATTAAAAAATTAATAAATATTATGATCAATTCTTTTTTTACCACGATCCAAGTCAATGGCGTAACTAAACCCTACAAGTATTTAACATAATTAGAGCGTTAATCATGCAAAACCACGTTATCCACACAGTTCAGGTATACCTAGTTAAGTAGGTACTTTACCTAGATACAGATTATCTACTTCGAAAATCACTCTCGTTTATCGAAATTTACTCGTTATTAGGTCCTCTAATTTATTTAGATTATGGATATTAAGATATTTGACCACCCTGATTAGATACTTGACGAACAGCGAACTATATCATGGGCGCGGCCAGGATTACTTTCAGGGAGATGCATCCGCTTCTGGGATTTGAGGGCGCTGCTGTGCTTTTGTTTAGCGGGCAATACAAGTACAATACTAAAGCGCGTTAGTTCACTGTTTGGCCACGCCGATTCTCTTTTTGAAGAGACTCTACCCGGGGCCGCGGCCGCCCGCGTTTAGTCCCAGACTGGATATGCCTTGTGTACACTGAGTTGTCTCTGAACTATACCTAGTAGGTTGTATCTGTATACAGCTGAGACATGGACACTATAAAAGCTACTGGCCTGTCATGTGGTCTCCCGCATTGACGCCTTCTAGATGCTGTGGAGTTTTAGTGATGGAGGAAAGTTCCGAGCCCCGTAGACCATTGCATCGGTACTGAAACTGCTAAAAATATCTGTCTTCAATTGATCCCGGTTATATCATCCACATTGCTAGGAGCAAGGGTGATTATCTTGAAATGTAGTTAGTTATCATTGGCAAAGCGATCTCGAGAATGGAGCTTGATGCGTTGGTGTGAAATGTGCACCACACTCGATGCCAAAGTCCACGATGTCGCGAGGAACCGAGGCGCATGGCGTAAGCATAGTCGGCAGGTAGGTCCTTGATTGAAGAAGGCAAGATATTGAAGAATTAGTAGTCAAGGGGGAGCAGGTAGGGGCAGCTGCCAAAGAGATTTGAAAAATATAGGCAAATGCAACCAGAGCTCTAAATTCACTCACTTGACTAGAATTATAAATAACTATGTGTACAAGTTTTCAGTCAAATCAAGTCAAGAGCTCGTAACACTTCTTCATAACTTCTCGCGACTGTACCTACCTAAAATTGGTACTTTCCCATCCTCTTGCCCGTCCCGTCTCTTGCCCATCAGCTGGCGACGCTCTTATTAGTAGTCATGAAGAAAACGACGCACAGAGATCCATCCGGTGCAAAGAGGGATAGATATCCTCAGTCGATCCCTGCCTCATCTAGTTCCGTATGTTACTTAAAAAGTTAAAATATAGACTTAATATATATATATGAAAATATAGATTAAAATATAGACTATCAAAAAATCAAATTAGGGCGATAGGTCAAATTACATTTGGGTGAGGCGAACCATAGTGCTACGAAAGTGCAGCTCAATTTGCCTTTTTATTTGGTAAATACAGAAGGTAAATATGTACCTACTCGTACCTACGTACCTGACATTTAAGAACTATTTGTCTACACATGCTAAAATTATATCATGCATCTTCTAAAATTATTAGGAACGTGCTGTATCTATTATTATTTTACCTCCTTTTTAGGGTTCCGTACTAAATGATAAAAAGGACCTCTTATGATGCGACTCCGTCTTTCGCAATTGCTTATTTTATATAATTTGTTTTTAGGCGATCCATTAATTTAATTAAACCAAGTAACTGCTATAAATACCTATTTACGTTTCCTTACAACGCGGTACGGAACCTTCGGTGCGCGAGTCTGACTCGCACTTGGTCTGTTTTTAATATTATAGTGCTAATAGATGTACCACGATTCTAGTTTTATTTTAATAAACTTATTTGGAACACAAGTTTTAGATAGGAACAAACCTAAGTATATCTAGAAAATAAATATATACAGACACCTACCTAGTTACCTACTATGGTTTTATAGGTACCTAGGTAATCGTTTTCACGAGGAAGGTTTTTTACAAAAGACTCGATGATTTCTATCATCGTTGAGGATTTATCTTCTTTATGATCCAAATCCGCGTGTGTTAGATAAAGGCTAGTCTACATCTCCTGAGGATGCTGCGGTGTCGGAGTGAAACGTGCGTAGAGTGTTTTGAAGGGTGTGGTGGTAGTGCTTGTGTGCTTGCTTGCTTGTTTTTCCTTCATGTTTAGCAAGAGGATGGCGCGCCGTCCTCCTGCTACAACATGCAGCATGCAGCATGTGCAGCATGTGCTATGCATGCATGTGCTAGGTACCTACCTACTAGGTATCATACAGATTCGTCAGTTTAGCGGATTAAAGCAAAATAATTTTGTTTTCCATTGTACCTATACCACGGATTTCTGCTAAGTAACGCCTCCTTCTATTCGACTCACTTTTAATTGTCACATGATTTAACGTACCTACTCTCAGTGGTATGAACTATGAACAAAACCGCCAACTACCAACTCTAAGCTGGCACTGAGGTTTTCTCAACAGAAAAACCCTTAAACATAACAATTTTGGTACCTTGCACTTGTTCTTCTCAATCGTTCACTCTTGACAGAGTGGTCGTGGCTATGAATTCTTCACTGCTGCTCGTGCGATCTCCCTCCAGCGACTTCTATTGGTGGCATTATGTGCACACGCCCATAATGCCACCCACGAGGACGTGTGCCCTCCACGAGGACGAGGACCTTGTACCACGAGGTGTTTGATGGTACCACTCGTCCTTGAAATGTGCCCAAAGAACTTGAGGATTCGCAATTGTACAATTGACGAAAGCCTATGATTTATTTTTAGTTCTTTGAGGATGGAGACGTTTGTACGATGTGCGGTCCATTTTATTCTTAAGAGGCGTCTCCAGCACCACATTTCCAGAGCGTCAATCTTCCGCCGGTCGGTTTGTCTTAGGGTCCACGTCTCAGCCGCGCATAGAAAGATTGGAAAGACAAGACATTTCATTAGGCGAACTTTGGTACTTTTGCAATTCTTTTGTCTCTCCAGATCTTCGATAACTTCTCGACGGCTGCTCTAGTCACGGCACAGCGTCTTTTGATTTAGTTCTCACAATTCCCGTTATTAGTGATAGTGGAACCAAGGTAGATGTAGTTAGAAACCACCTCACAGTTATTGATTTGAGTTATCTCAGGTCGGTTATTAGCTTTCCTATCGACTATCATAAACTTTGTTTCGTCACGATTGATTGCAAGTCCAAAATCAAGGCTATAGCATCCTCAAGGCGTTTGAGGAATTCCCCTATATCCTTCTCAGTTGATGCGAGAAGAGTGGTATCATCAGCGTATCGAAGGTTTGTAATAACTTGTCCCCCTATTGAAACACCTTTCGTCCATTCATCGAGCACAATCCGCATTATATATTCAGTATAGATGTTAAAGAGTAGCGGTGATAGAATACAACCCTGTCGGAACTCCAGCTTGCGTCTTCAAAATTGCCGAAACTACCTTGCACTACCGGAGTCGAATATTATGCTCGAACCGATAGATCAACGGGGCAAGTACCACCACCACCACGACAGCCTTCTTACGTCCCACTGCTGGGCACAGGCCTCCTCTCATAGGAGAGAGGGATTTAGAGCTAAGACTCGCCACGCTGATCCAGTGCGATGATAGTGATGATAACCGGGACCGACTGCTTAACGTGCTCTCCCAGGCACGGGGGTGAGACACCACCAACTACCAACTCCAAGCTGGTACAGAGTAGGTATTTCTTAACAGAAAAACCCAATACCTAAAAATTATTTGCCCGACCCGTAAAAAATGTGTATTTTGACCGTAAAAAATGTGTATTTTGACTTTCATCCTCTCTCCCAAGGGAACTCTGCTGAATTTCGGGATAAAAGGTATCCTATATGCTATTATGTAGTATGAACTTAAATCATGCCAAGTTTCATTTCAATCCATTCAGTAGTTTTTGCGTAATACATGCACAAACATACAGACAAACAGACAAAATTTTCAAAAACAGCTTTTTTACGTTTTATTACTTATCCCTTACGTCACTCACTTATTTTTTTGTAAATATCTTTAATGGACAGGCACAGAAAGTCTATGGTTTTAATCTATGTATAGACTAAGCACCTGCCGAGTGCACGCCTGCCTCACTGCATCTTTGTCTGTCAAATGAAATTGCGCGCGCAACACTTTTCTGTCACTTTCAACACTCGCACCGAACATTTTATATCTTAAAATCCAGGCAACCATGATTTAGCACCACTTTTGACCAGGCAACCAAATACGGTTCGATTAAGAATAAAATAATCTTTCATTTGACATATAATTCGTTTAAATAACAGATGAGGGTAGAAATTTCTAAGGTGGGATCCTAGACCATTAAAGTGTGTACTGGTTTCTTGAAATGCTTTTTACGCCAATTAAGTTTTTTTAATATTTCAACTAATCATTTTGTGATTTTACTAACAATGTGAAAGTTATTTTGTATAATTTCACGTAATTTTATTGATTAATCTGTGATTTTTTTATGGAACCTATTACTTAGTTAGGTTTTTTTTTAAATTTTTAACCAAGTAGTTATTTCTTAAGAAAACACAATATGTTTTAAATACAGGTCCATAATTATAGTTTTTGAAGAGTGAAAACTGATTTAATTTTTCTTTATTTGTACTTATATTTTGAATTATTACGTACAGTTAAAACCATTAGTCAAAATAAATAAATAAATAATTTAAATAAAATGATTGAATGATTCAAATCAATCACTTGTACCCCATCCCTATTTTATTTTCGTTAATAATAAGTGACAACCCACGAAACGTCAGATTACTGCATCGAATTAAAAGTCGAACTATAGGAGATTAACTGTATAATCCTCTATCCTTATCCTTCATCGGCCTGTGAAAATGTCATCAAAATCAGTTCAGCCTTTCTGAAAATTAACCTGGTCAGACTAACGAATATTTTTAAAGCGTATGCTTGGGTTGACTAGGTAGGTAGGTAAATATTTCAAATACTTAGATAATTATGTGAACCTAATAAGAGGCAGATTTCGAAATCACGTAAAAGGAAGGTATTTCAATTTTAATAAGTAGGTCAGTACTACATACCTAATTACACAAACCAGTAAACTACCTAATTATTATGGATTCAGTATTCACCACGCGTTGTTCCAAAGCAGATTTTTCCCCCGTTAACTATCTATCTACTTACTATATTACATATAATAAAATCGTAGACTTGCCGTATCTGTACATTGAATATTTTTGCAAAATAATAACTGGGGGATGTTAGGGATAAGTAATAGAACGTAAAAAAGCTATTTTTAAATTTTTTGTCTGTTTGTCTGTTTATATGTTTGTCTGTTTGTCTGTATGTTTGTGCGCGCATCACGTAAAAACTACTGAATGGATTGAAATGAAACTCAGCATGATTTAAGTTCATACTATGGAGTAACATATAGGATACTTTTTATCCCGAAATTCAGCACGGTTCCCTTGGGAGAGGGGATGAAAGTCAAAATGTGTACTTAGCTGTAATTCGTTAACGGGTGGTCCGATTTCACTCATTCTTTTTTTGTTTGAAAGGAAATACTTTAAAGATTACCGGCTAATCTCTGAAAGGCTGGATCGATTTTGATGGGACTTTCACTGGCGGATGTTTACATTTTGATCTACGTAAATATCCGCCAGTGAACTTTTAACAGTTTTTAGTAAGGTATGAGCTCAAAGGAGCTCAGGAAAAACAAAATGATTCCCACGGGATTTTTAAAAACTAATATCCACGCGAACGAAGTCGCGGGTATCCGCTTGTACATAATAATATAATAAAATAGTAGACTTGCCGTGTCTGTAGTCTGTACATTAAAGATTTTTGCAAAATGATAACTGGGGGATGTTAGGGATAAGTAATGCAACGCAAAAAAGCTATTTTTAAAATTTTTGTCTGTTTGTCTGTTTATCTGTTTGTCTGTTTGTCTGTATGTTTGTGCGCGCATCACGCAAAAACTACTAGGTATGATGTAATAACTATGGAGTAACATATAGGATACTTTTTATTCCGAAATTCAGGACCGTTTTCTTTGGAGAGGGGATGAAAGTTAAAATGTTTACTTAGCTGTAATTCATTAACCCGTGGTCCGATTTCATTCATTCTTTTTTTGTTAGAAAGGAAATACTTTAAAGATTACTGGCTAATCTCTGTAAGGCTGGACCGATTTTTATGGGACTTTCACTGGCGGATGTTTACTAATGATCTAACTAAACATCCGCCAGTGAACTTTTAACAGTTTTTTAGCAAGGTATGAGCTCAAAGGAGCTTAGGAAAAACAAAATGATTCCCACGGGATTTTCAAAAACTAATATCCACGCGAACGAAGTCGCGGGTATCCGCTTGTACATAATAATATAATAAAATAGTAGACTTGCCGTGTCTGTAGTCTGTACATTAAAGATTTTTGCAAAATGATAACTGGGGGATGTTAGGGATAAGTAATGCAACGCAAAAAAGCTATTTTTAAAATTTTTGTCTGTTTGTCTGTTTATCTGTTTGTCTGTTTGTCTGTATGTTTGTGCGCGCATCACGCAAAAACTACTAGGTATGATGTAATAACTATGGAGTAACATATAGGATACTTTTTATTCCGAAATTCAGGACCGTTTTCTTTGGAGAGGGGATGAAAGTTAAAATGTTTACTTAGCTGTAATTCATTAACCCGTGGTCCGATTTCATTCATTCTTTTTTTGTTAGAAAGAAAATACTTTAAAGATTACCGGGTAATCTCTGAAAGGCTGGATCGATTTTGATGGGACTTTCACTAGCGGATGTTTACATTTTGATCTACCTAAACATCCGCCAGTGAACTTTTAACAGTTTTTAGCAAGGTAAGTATGTGCTCAAAGGAGCTTAGGAAAAACAAATAGATTCTCACGGGATTTTTAAAAACTAATATCCACGCGAACGAAGTCGCGGGTATCCGCTTGTATGCAATATCTTTAAGTAGGTATATCTACCTTACGTAGGCTTCTATTTGCTACAATGTTTTCCTTCACCGTTTCGCAATTTTAAACTAAGTAGAAATTCCAGAGTGTAAAATCCCAAGATCCTTGGCTGCAACTTGGCTGTGTAATGCATGGAATTAATTATAATATTTACCGTTCGATCCGTCAAACTCAAAATTCAAAAACGTGGTAACTTGTACTTAGCTTTTGTGACACGTCAAAACTTTAACATTATTCAAATAAGTACCTACTTACCTACATAAAATAAGAATAACTAATAATAATTGATATCTATACATATATATATATATTATATTATATTATATTATATTATATTATATTATATTATATTATATTATATTATATTATATTATATTATATTATATTATATTATATTATATTATATTATATTATATTATATTATATTATATTATATTATATTATATTATATTATATTATATTATAGTATATTTATTATATTATATTATATAATTTTTTTTATACTTAATAAAATCGTAGAATTGCCGTATCTGTACATTGAAGATTTTTGCAAAATAATAACTGGGGGATGTTAGGGATAAGTAATAGAACGTAAAATAGCTTTTTACGTTCTATTACTTTTGTCTGTTTGTCCGTTTGTCTGTTTATCTGTTTGTCTGTATGTTTGTGCGCGCATCACGTAAAAGCTACTGAATGGATTGAAATGAAACTCGGCATGATTTAAGTTCATACTATGGAGTAACATATACGATACTTTTTATCCCGAAATTCAGCACGGTTCCCTTGGGAGAGGGGATGAAAATCAAAATGTGTACTTAGCTGTAATTCGTTAACGGGTGGTCCGATTTCATTCATTCTTTTTTTGTTAGAAAGGAAATACTTTAAAGATTACTGGCTAATCTCTGTAAGGCTGGACCGATTTTTATGGGACTTTCACTGGCGGATGTTTACTAATGATCTAACTAAACATCCGCCAGTGAACTTTTAACAGTTTTTTAGCAAGGTATGAGCTCAAAGGAGCTTAGGAAAAACAAAATGATTCTCACGGGATTTTTTAAAACCAACGTCCACGCGAACGGGTGTCCACTTGTATATAATATAATAGTATAATCCCTGCTTGTTTTAATATAATAAATAATGTTACAGGCTATCAATTTCTTATTTCACCGTAAACTTTAAACGACAAGGCCCTGAAATAATAAAGCTATTGTGACCTCGCATATAAATAAAATCAATTTGAATAAATTTCTCAGTCAATAAATCTAATGACTATTCTAGATAATAGTTAAATATCTTTGTCTTCTCGTAATATATTTGCATTTATTTACAATACCTACTTCCCAGTAAATGAGGTAGGTACCTATACCCGAAATGAATTTCGACGCATCGAAAACAGTTTTAAAGAAATAGTAGAAAATATAAATTGCCTCATTCAAAGTTAATTTTAATTTTCTCCTGTATTTTTACTAGGTATAGTGATAGTTAAATACTGTTAGTAGGTACACATAACAATGAAATGGGATAGGATTTAAGGAAAATTATTAATAATACCTACCGATCACAGGATATTAGCAACCCAGGATTTGAACCCTGGACAAGAAAGGCTCTAATTTTTTTTCTATTCTGTGCCACAGTCGAAATTTTTAAGGCCGCTCTCTGCACGCGCTTCTCCATACAAACGTATTACGCCTATTATTCTAATATTTGTCGCAATAGGTCTAAAGTTAAGCCAGATATCAATTTATATCTCCATTATCTATGCCATAAAATAAAAATATTAGTAAAATTATATTTATTTTGAAAGTTATGACGCTTGAAAAATCACTATTTTTGGGCAAATTTTGGGGCAACTTCGTGCGTAAATAAACTATATAAGAAACTAGAAAATTGAAAAACGACCGAAGTCTTATCATAGGTTACTTCATAATAATTACAAATGTCTTTAGTTCATGTAAAAAATTGCCAAATGTTTGCTAAAATAGGCGAAATACCAAACCTAGATTTGCATCTTTTTTTTTATTTACCCGACTGGGTATATGTGTTTCACCTGTGTGTATGTATGTCCATTCCTATGTCCGCTTGTAACTAATCAACGGCTCAACGGATTTTGATAAATGATACGTCATTAGATTTGTCTCAATGACGCGAGTGTTATAGGGTACCTAAATTTAAAAAAAAATCAAAATGGCGGACTTTATGCGCTTTAATGTGCGAGCTGAAAAAAAATTTTTTCTTCAAGACCCTCGAGTGGGGTATCAAAATAAAGGGATTCAAAAGGCAAATACGAAAATGTATAAATTTATATATTTGGAAACAATTTGGAGTGATAAATCGTAGAAAATGACCGTTTCCTATGTCAGTTCGTAACTACTTAACGGCTTAACCTATTTTGATAAATTATACGTCATTAGATTTGTCTTGACGGCGCAAATGTTACTGGGTACATAAAATTCATAAAAAATCAAAATGGCGAATGTTATGCACTTTAATGTGCGGGCTGAAAAAAATTTTTTTCTTCAAGACCCTCGAGTGGGGTATCAAAATAAAGGGCTTTAAAAGGCGAGTACGAAAATGTATACAATCTATATGTTTTAAATCAATTTGGAGTGACAAATCATGAAAAACAAAATAAATAACAACTACACTGTAAGTGGTACGGTGGTAGTTTATTAATTTTTTAGTTCGTTTTTTAGCATGGCAGTCGGGTTTTTTAATTTTTAAATTATAGCTTGTTACTTTGCCGTTTTTCACTAAAAATCATGATATCTCAAGCAAAATTTATTTATTTAATTAATTTATTATTTACTAGCTGACCCCCGCGACTTCGTTCGCGTGTTTATAGGTTTTATATAGGATTAGATTGGATTCCATAATCCTATTTTGTACCTAAACTAAATGTAGCCTAAGTTACTCCTTATAACATCAACTATCTGCCATTGAAAGTTCCGTCAAAATCGATCCAGCCGTTTCGGAGATTAGCTGGAACAAATAGACAGGCCGACAAACATAAATTTAAACGCACGCCAGTTTAAAAAAAGCCGTACGTACAAAGAGCCGAGTCCCAAGTTATTTGAACCCAATAAATGTCGTGTCATTTCTGAACTATAAAACCTATGACCTTGAAATATTTACGGGACAATACTTAAAGTACTACCTTTCTAACAAACAAAGAATGAGTTAAATCGAACTACGCGTTAATGAATTACAGCTAAATACACGTTTTAACTTTCTTCCCCTCTCCCAAGGGAACCGTGCTGAATTTCGGGATAAAAAGTATCCTATGTCCTACCTCGGAGTATAAACTCAAATCGTACCAAGTTTCATTCGAATCCATTCAGTAGTTTCGGCGTAATGCGCGGCCAAGATACAGACAGACAGACAGACAGACAGACAGACAGACAGACAGACAAAAATGAAAAAAATTGCAGTTTTGGCTTCAGTATCGATTATATAGTGCCCTCCAATAAAAATTTTCAAAATATCTTCAATGTACAGAATTGGATCTGTTACAGTCTTATTATATTATAGATTTATGTATATATTTTTAGTACTCTTCTTTACTGTGTGCTTAGTCTAAATCGGAGCACTCGAAAACGAACTCGAAAACTATTGATCGATTTCAGAGTAAAATAGACCTAAAATGGCTTGTATTAAGGTTTGAGTTCGCCAATACATTCAGCATTCGAACAATGCTGAATGTATTGGCAAACTCAAACCTTAATACAAGGCATTTTAGGTCTATTTTACTCTGAAATCGATCAATAGTTTTCGAGTTCGTTTTCGAGTGCTCCGATTTAGACTAAGCACACTGAAGACGTCTCGCTCTCTAAATGCAGAAATCACCGTTTTAGACTCCACTCACCAACGATTTGTCGATGCCATGGAGAGGGCTCTTAAGCGAATCCCTCTTGGGAGATCCCTCATGAATTCTAAGTACGTAGGAGCTGGCCTGGGATACCCTGTTGCTATGTATGTACTTATTAGTAGATATAATTAACATTTGGCTCTACAAATGCGATAACCCATGCGGTAGCTAAGTTTATTAAAGCTGCCAAAAGCCTTTTCTTCCTTAAGTATCTGTTAAGTATATTAAGCAGTGCTTTGTTTTTTCTCTTGCTGTTGCACTTTGTACATTTCATCTAGGCTATCAACAGTTGATGCATATAAACTTGTTTGTAATGAGTGCACAATTGTCACTTGGAAGATTTATTAATTGTTTGAAATGTCTAAAGCGAAATTTTATGGCGTACTTCTCGCTGTACCAACCTATTTCAATGAGAAACGCTCGTTTATCAAAGTAATTAACAGCTTATTTACACATAAAGATAAAGATAAGTGATGAGTATGCGGTCAAAGTAATCCACGGATATCTTGTCTGAAATTTGAAATCTTACTTAGGTAGATATTTACCTACGTTAAAGGTTTACTTAACCCCAAAAAAAAACTAAAAATACGAAATAGGATATTCCGATTATATGTACACTATATTAATAATATAATGCTTATATCCCTCAGTTACGACGACATTTTGCTCATCAAAAATGTTTTGCATTCAAATAAACTATTAAATACAAAGGGCAAATATCTTCAACGTCGTGATATTGTACACTAGCTTTGGTCCGCAGCTTCACCCACGTGGTGTTAGGTTTTTAAAAATCCCGCGGGAACTCTCCTGGTAGGTATGTCGCCATTCCAGCACGTGGAGAACCCAACGTCTACTAGTTTTTCCATGTGCTCCGCCCATTTTCACTTCAGCTTGGCGATTCCTTGAGCTAGGTCGGTTACTGTGTTATTTCTACGGATCTCATCATTTCATATTATTTCATCACGTAGAGAAACACCGAGCTTAGTTAACGCACACCATGAAATTGAAGGACACGTTTCACCCTTTGAGTTTATGAGTTAAATGAGATAAGACCAAATTGACCATTTATCCCCTTTGCGTAATAATCCGTCCGTTCCAGATAGTTAGATAGTTTTTAGAGTTTTACTTAGGCGTCTCTTCATTGTCACGAGCATTACATTCTTGCAAAATTTTAGTAGGTAGGTATATCAGACATTCTCAGCCTCTCAGGCCATCGTCGACCGCTTGGACCACTAATGCTTAATTCATATTATTAAACCTACTTAGTACATGTTATAGCTAAGTAGCTTAATGAAAATTCAAATTTAGACGTTGTCAACATTTATTATACGCGCTATTTAAACGTCGTGCATGAAAGTTAATATTTATATTAACTTGTAGGTAACAAATACCTACTAATTATGAAACTGTTAATGAGCTGCAGTCGTGACTATATAGCTCATTATTTAAATAATAACTATAGTAAATATAATAATTATGTGTTTGCAGAAGACGTGCACTTTCCTATAGTGTTCCATAACAGAACAAAACAGCACAATATTACTCGTAAAATGGTTGGAGGCTTTGACATTTTCATGATGGAGTTATGTTAATTTTTACAATTTATGTTAATTTGGATCTCCCCTTCTTCTTGGGTACATAAACCTAAGCTGGTTTATAAACAAGAAGAAGGGGAGATCCAAAATAACATAAATTGTAAAAATTAACAAAATAACAACAACACAAAAAACCTAATTGAGTCACTGTTGAGTTCTACTTACCTAATCTGTTGTATAAAGTTTTACAGAAATCCGAAAATAGGTACTTAGGTTTAAATGCAACCTGCATGATTATTATCATAGACAAGCGGACACCCGCGACTTCGTTCGCGTGGATATACTTTGGTTTTTAAAAATTCCATAGGAACTTAGAATAAATAGGTAAAGAAAGGCAGTCGTCGACGCGGCGATAAGCCGTTTTTAGCAAGCCTAAAAGGCTATCGTCGCGTCAGTGTTCAAGATACTCATGCGCTTGTGTGCGTGTCGGCAAATGTAATTACAGGGCACACATGGGTTGGTTTATAGCTTACGTTTCGAGCGGAAATTTGTTAGAAACTTCCATTCTAAGCGTAATAGTTCGATGCCTAGGAATCATTTTGTTTTTCCTAAGCTCCTTTGAGTTCATATGCTAAAAACTGTTAAAAGTTCACTGGCGGATGTTTAGGTAGATCAAAATGTAAACATGCGCCAGTGAAAGTCCCATCAAAATCGATCCAGCCTTTTAGAGATTAGTCGGTAATCTTTAAAGTATGTACTTTCTAAAAAAAAAAGAATGAATGAAATCGGACCACGCGTTATTGAATTACAGCTAAATACACGTTTTGACTTTCATCCCTTCTCCCTAGGGAACTGTACTGAATTTCGGAATAAAAAGTATCCTATATGTTACTCCGTAGTATGAACTTAAATCGTACCAAGTTTCGTTTCAATCCATTCAGTAGTTTTTGCGTGATCCACGCACAAACATACAGACAAACAGAAAAACAGACAAACAGACAAAAATTTCAAAAATAGCTTTTTTACGTTCTATTACTTATCCCTAACTTCCCCCAGTTATTATTTTGGAAAAATCTTCAATGTACAGATACGGCAAGTCTACGATTTTATTATATGTATATAGAATAGATAAATGATTATCCTGCCCACTCCTTAATAAGCAAGTATGGCCACATACGTAACACCGCTATACCGCTACAGCTAAGCTGTACCTAAGTAAGTACATAAAAAAAATTAAGCAAGCTTAGATCTTTCCCCTCCAAACTAAGCGTACCTATACCTCCCTAGCTGGTAAAGCTTGGGAAAGGAGTGGGTACAACAATTAAGTATTATAGTGCAACGGGTGCGGATTTAAAACCGTCGACCTTTTGAATTTCAGTCCGCACATTGCCCGTTGAGCTATCGAGACTGACGAGACTTGAGTTGGAGGTCATAGAGGAAAAAATGTTTTTTAAAAACTACATGTATCTACTGTAAGTACCTATCAACCTAATAGGTACTTTCGGTATACTACAAGGATGAAAATTCGCAAAACATTGTGAATCAGAAATCCCAATGATTAAGTAACCCACGTTTTAACATCATCTGATTAGTTTATTACTTATGCTATGAATGATAAATTAATATTATGAATGGTTGTTGTTTGTCTACCTAGGTAACTATGTCACCTTATTATCTGCAGCTCAAACGCTGAACTGGGTGTCGATCGTTTAAAAATGACTAAGTAATACAGTGTGACGATCGCATTCATGTCGGATTGGTCGACACTACTGTATCGTTTGTCTAAAAAGCATTGTTGAGGCAACCGCAAGAAAATCATAAATCACAACGATTGAGATTGTAGCTATGATGCAGCTGTGACCCGTCGCGTCGCGTCGCGTCGTGTCGTACTTATTAACCCCCGACGCAAAAACGACAAGGTGTTATAAGTTTGACGTGTCTGTGTGTGTGTGTGTGTGTGTGTGTGTGTGTGTGTGTGTATGTGTGTGTGTGTGTGTGTGTGTCTGTCTGTACCCCTGTGGCGCTCAAACGGGTGGACCGATTTGAATGCGGTTTTTTTGTTTGAAAGGTGAATTAGTCGAGAGTGTTGTTAGCTATTTTTGATGAAAATCGGTCCAAGATGGCCGCCGCTACAAAATGGCGGATGATATAGTTTTTCACAACTCCCTTGATATGGGTATCAAATGAAAGGGCTTGACTAGTAGAATAGCACTATTGCAAATTCAAGATGGCCACCGCCACAAAATCGCGAATGTCGGGGGTTTTTTAAATTTTTAATTTATACTTGTACCTAATTGGTTAACGATAGTATCGATCAAAAAATGCGATTTCGCAATTAATTTTTATGCATATAGGTAGGTAGGCAGATAAATATTGTACTTAGGTGAAACGAAGTTCACCGGGCCCTAGTTCTAGTTCTAGTATAAAATCATTGGATTCAACAATTAATAGAAATGCCCGAAAAAATTCTTATATATTTTGATAGATACATTACTTTACTATTCACGTAATTTATGTATAGGTTTTTACGAACTTACCTACTTCTTCATTCACATTTAATTACTCAGATGATTACTTCTACCTTACTAACAATTTTAGTAAATAGCTTTTGGATATAATTTCCGGGAAAACTAAATTACTGCGATGTGCCCTATAGACAGATAGGTAGGTACCTAGTCTATAACGTAAAAAAATCAGCCAAGTGCGAGTCGGGCCTTGCTCTTTCAGGGTTCCGTACATAATTATGAACAATATAATATTTTGGGTCTAAGAAATAGTTAATTTCCGAGCTAGACATCGCAACAAACCGTGAAAGAAAAACCCAAAAAAATGCTCGTTTATTTTAATCACAGCTTATAAACTATTTAATAAATCGTTGTTTTCAGTATTTGTTGTTTAAATAGAGCATATAGTACATAATATACTGAAATATCATATTCCCAACTAGTTTAGTTTTTGAGATAGCCCCCGTCACAAAAATGGTCTAAAACTGACAACTTTGATGGCCTCCCATTCCCTTATTTTTTGAGATAAAAATTAAAAAAATATATATTTGTACTCTACTTAATGAGCTCTAAACAACGATACCCCACAAGCTAGGGTAAAGAAAAATTTTTTTTATCCGGCTCCTTTTTCATGTATGGGAGCCCCCCTGAAAAATAATTTAATTCAATTTCTAATTCAATATTTGATTTTGGGTTAACGTTTTACACTAAATACCAAAATTTCAGGTTTGTAACTCATTTCGTCTGCGAGCTAGAGACCTGTGACCGGCGGACAGACGGACAGACAGACAGACAGCCGAGTGACATTAATAGGGCTCCGTTTTTACCCTTCGGGTACGGAACCCTAAAAACTAGGTAGATATGTGAACTATCACGTTTTCACAATTTCAGCAGATAAATTAGAACGTTACCGCGAGCGCGAGGAAGCTATCATTTGACCTTTCGTCGTTTTCATCGGTTTTTTACGCGTCAAGGCAACTGGCACTGATAATACCAACGGATTAGGCCTCACTTAATGTATCTACATTTTGATATGAGTACAACCTTACACGAATTTATAAGTAACCTAGTACCTATATAACTTTAAAACTTTCCCTACGTATTTTCCGGACTTTTTAAGTCCAGGATGTGCGTTTGAAACCAATATAATAAAATAAAGTTTTTTTACTCGACTACGGAAGGGTTCAAGTGTAGCAGTTCATGTCAATGTACGGTACTATATGTATGTGAGTTTGTATGTTTGACGGTTTATCGGTTCCCTCATACCTAGTTGCTTTACTTACTTCTACCATTAGCAACGTCTGCGTCTCGCATTCTATATTTTGGCGAATGGATGTAAAAAGTGTGGAAAACAAAAATATAAAAGTAAATGAGGTAAATATTCATGAAAAATTCCAAAAATATGCTTTATACTTAATTTATTTTCATTAGCAGGTGGTTACCTACGTAATTTTCTATACACGTAGATATAAAATAGATTACCACTCAAAAATGTAAATGATGATGAGGAGTGTTGTAGGTACCAATTTCAAAAAATAATGAAATTTCAAATCTGAAAATGTTTATACTTACTTATATTGTTTTACAAGCGGACACCCGCGACTTCGTTCGCGTGGATATTGGTTTTTAAAAATCCCGTGAGAATCATTTTGTTTTTCCTAAGCTCCTTTGAGCTCATACCTTGCTAAAAACTGTTAAAAGTTCACTGGCGGATGTTTAGGTAGATCAAAATGCAAACATCCGCCAGTGAAAGTTCCATCAAAATCGGTCCAGCCATCGGTAGCTTAGAGCTTAGCCAGTAATCTTTAAAGTATTTCCTTTCTAACAAAAAAAGAATGAATAAAATCGGACCACCCGTTGACGAATTACAGCTAAGTACACATTTTAATTTTCATCCCCTCTCCCAAGGGAACCGTGCTGAATTTCGGGATAAAAAGTATCCTATATGTTACTCCATAGTATGAACTTAAATCATGCCGAGTTTCATTTCAATCCATTCAGTAGTTTTTACGTGATGCGCGCACAAACATACAGACAAACAGACAAACAGATAAACAGACAAACAGACAAACAGACAAACAGACAAAAATTTCAAAAATAGCTTTTTTACGTTCTATTTCTTATTCCTAACATCCCCCAGTTATTATTTTGCAAAAATCTTCATTGTACAGATACGGCAATTCTACGATTTTATTATATGTATAGAATAGAAGATGTATAGATTACGGGTTCGTGTGCTTGTATGTCGAGATATTGTTTATTATGCCAAGCATATAGAATTGAACTTGGAAGGTTGTAAAATCCTTGAATCCTTTAACCAGACGCTTAGGTTTTTGCGACGTAACACACCTGCTGTTTCCTTTAGCCGTCTTAAGGCACATGATACTTACGTATAACAGTGACTTTACTTACCTACTATTTTTTTTTTTAAATAAGTACTAAGTATACCTACAATCTACCTACATATAGTCCGTTTCAATAGAGTTGAGCTAAAATGTACCTAAACCAACACACCTTTTTGCTAAAAAACTACACAATGGATTGAAATGAAACTTGGCACGATTTAAGTTTGTAGTACCTATATAAACCAACACACCTTTTTGCTAAAAAACTACACAATGGATTGAAATGAAACTTGGCACGATTTAAGTTTGTAGTACCTATATAAACCAACACACCTTTTTGCTAAAACACTACGAATGGATTGAAATGAAACTTGGCACGATTTAAGTTTGTAGTACCTATATAAACCAACACACCTTTTTGCTAAAACACTACAGAATGGATTGAAATGAAACTTGGCACGATTTAAGTTTGTAGTATCTATATAAACCAACACACCTTTTTGCTAAAACACTATAGAATGGATTGAAATGAAACTTGGCACGATTTAAGTTTGTGGTACCTATATAAACTTAAATCATGCCAAGTTTCATTTCAATCCATTCTGTAGTTTTTTAGCAAAAAGGTGTGTTGGTTTACATTTTAGCTCAACTCTATTGAAACGGACCATAATATACCTACTTAATATTACACTTCTTCGTGAGGAACGGTGATATAAAGCATCAAAATCAGTCATCAATACAACAAGTATAGTTTTACTGATAAGTACAAAAATCTTTTTTGGCGTCCGTGTGGTCTTGTTTTTTTAAGAGGATTTTTTTTTCACTTGAAATTGAATAGGATAGTTTTAATATTAACATCGAAATGTGTACTATGGGTACTATAAAATGTACAAGTTAATTTTACTTACGTAGACAGGTATTAGGTACACTACCTATTCGTAAAAATGTTTTCCGTTTACATGCTTGCTGTTGTACGAATTAAGTCTGTTTTGATCCCGATTCGGTTACATTTATTTTATTTAGGTAAAGTAGATATTTATGTATTAAATACCTAATTTTAAGAGGATAATAACTTAACCAAAAGCAACATGTAATTAATACGAAGGTGATTTCTATTTTTGTTTTATCCTATTTATTTCTAGTTTTATTTTTCCTGTATACTTTTTTTGGTGCTAATTAAATAGGGGATACGTATTTAATTAGCACCAAAAAAAGTAAACGGGAAAAATATTAGCGATGTATGGCCTCCGTCGATTAGGTTGGGAGGGTACGCGGTGCTCGGGCGCAGGCGGGCACGTGACGCGGAGCGCCCGAGCCAGGGTCAAGGCAGACCGACCATCGCCACTCGCGAATAGCTCTGCTCCTTCTAATCACATTTTTTACAGACAATTTCAACTGCGATACAATCAAACGCGTCGATGTTAATCAAGCAATACAAGTTGTATATTTATTTCATTGAAGCCGATAAGTTTTTTGTAAGAAATAGGTAAGTACATTAGGTCCCTAGGCACCTTAATTAATTTGAATTCCAATCATTTACAGATTATGTAATGTTGATAAATTACGCTCATAAAATATATATAAATGAACGGCATGGATTACGAAGGTATTTACGTATGTAAATATGATATATTAATTGACGGTTTTTAGCTCGTTACAAACCAGAGTTAGGATATTAAAAATATGTAGATATTGTAACAATGGAGAATTCTGGTAGAAAAATGTAGAGCAATCGATAATCATAATTCCACGTCAGTCTAGTCTGTAATGAATGAAGCAGCTAATAGGTAGGTACGTAATGCAAAGGCTGCATGTTAAACAGCTCTCTTTACAATACTCGTAAAACACTGGCGAGCTATTTGATGCAGATTCGTTCCGTCGAGTGATCTCGACCTTCATAACATGAAGGATCACGATTCATCGCCTGCATGTATTGTAAAACCACTCGCTATTCCCAAATTCGATTTCCTGCATCGGTGACCTAGCGATTATAAGGTAAAAGACTTCGCCGCTTATGTTCGGCATACTAATTCCGCTAGCCCCTTGAATTTGATACAACGATGCGGGCTGACACTCATTTAGCAACATAATGGTGGAATTGCGTGGGTTTATAGAGATCGTTTGGTCGCTTACCCGCAGTCGGATAACCTTAAAATTCGGTCCAACGACCATTGTATAAATGAACGATATCGGGTACGCCTAGACAAGTTCTATGGAACTTGTCCGAAGATATACTTACGTATGTAATTGAACCATGGTTAAGTAAAATATAGCAGGTTGGCCCTGGAGTTCAGTGTGAAAAACATTTTGGGTGCGCGATTTCGGTTAAAGTCCAGAATTTGAAATAGTTTCGAATTCTGTGGTAAAATTAATCATTCAGGTATCTATCCGAATGTGGGCTAATGACCAAGTACCAAATGACTAAGGTAGGTATTTTTTTTATTAATATACTTAGTTATTTTTTTCAACGTAGTAACTCAACAGAAAATGGAAAATAAAATCTAATTTGTATAAATGAAATCAACAAATAAACTCATTCACATTGTAGTATTAAATGATTATTATGTTTTTGGTGCGGCACGCTTCCCCGCGGGACAATGCGCCGCGATCTTCGTGACTGTCGCTCAAATTCGTATTAACCAACGTTTGATTATTTAGATATCTAGTTACCTGGGTACTACTTCTTTTTCTTCCACGAGTAAAAAGAAAATCTGCAAATCATTAAAAATATTAGCCTTTCTACAAACAGGCCGAGGAGTCCTACCCCTAGGGTCCTAGAGTGTTTATAAGCGCGAAGCCAATATTTAGTCTTTTGGTGAAGCCCATTTAGAAAATATCCAGCTTCTACTCTGGGGTCTCTGGGTAGAAGCTAGCCCATAATTATGATGAAGGCTATAGTTATAGTCGACTGAAATTGACAACACAACACCCAGTTTTAGCCGGAATAGCATAAAATATAGTCCCTGTAACCTGTGATTAACCAACTGCTACTGGTCGCACCAAACTCTAACCGGCTAAAAACTCGACATAATCGCACTTTGACTAGCATAATATCTATCAATCTCAAGTGATAGGCATCATCACTTCTGAATAACAAAGCATTATCGTATTGGTTTCCGTTCGCAAACAATGAATCCCAAAAAATGTATAATATTAATATTTAAAACATTAAAGTCTCAATAGCGCAACGGTCGGGCGCAGATCAAAACCCCTAAGGTCGACGGTTCAAACTGCACCCGTTACACTATTGTCGTACCCACTCCTAGTACAAGTTTTCACTTAATTGGAGGGGAAAGGAGATTATTAGTCATGTTCATCATGGGTAATATTCTAAAAAAAATTGGTTGTCTGTAAAGTTGGTTTACGGACGATAATTTAACGTTATAACGTCATAAGGAAATATTGCCTCTCTATCGTTTGTTCCGCGCTCTCGCTTGCACGTGGTCCTACATGACAATGAGTCATGCTTTTCCGTGCGTGTAGCCAGCTTCATTGATTTATAAGACGTTATCACCTCAAAAAAAGATTAAGAAGATCATTTTAAAACTATTTTTTATATTATGCTCAATATCAATTAAAGAAACAAAACATACGAATACCTAATAATTGCCTACCTAAGTCTTGAGAGCAAAGATTGATAAAATGTCTTTTTGTTATTTTCCTATAATTATTTAGTTGGGTGTATAAATGATCTAACTGAGTCAAGGAAAGAATTATTACAGACAAGTTAGTGAAGTGCAAAAGTCACCTTTTGTTTATACCTATTATGTTTCAGGGTTGAATTTATAATAAATAAATAATTGTACCTACCTCAAAGTAAAAACATTGAACTCATATCAATAAAGTAATGACGCGTCAATCGAATAGAGAAAGATAGGTAAGGTACTTTTGAGAATTATATAAAAGACGGCTGGACTCAGGTTATGTAAGCCGAAGTATGCCTGAATAGTTTAGCATCCATCGTGGGCATCTTCATTAGGAGCTTGATCACCCGACATGACCATAATATTTTCCAAATTGCTTTCATGACGTGCTAAATATAACTATTTATTATTAATATAAATATTTATAATAAGTAGGTACACCGAATATTCGGCTGTCGATTTTGGGGATATTTTATTTCCGAACCTATTAACCTATATTATCTAAATCTAATCAACCCGACTTCACGCAGTCTTATCTGTAAAGTATTTAATTTGTAGTACTTTATATGCATTCAATGCGATCTAAACTAAACTTTTTTTCTAATTAATTGCGAGAAAACGAGCGGGCCATCTGATGTTAAGTGATTACCGCCGCCCATGAACATTTGCAGCTCCAGAGGAACCCCTAATGCGTTGCCGGCTTTTAAGGAGTTTGTTGATCCGCCCCTTGAATAAACCCATATCAAAGTTATGTGGAAACACCACTAAAGAGAGTTCTTTATTATTTACATACTAGATATTATTTCACAAAGCAAGGTACATAGGTACATGTTTATACTAAAGGTATCTAGGTATTTATATGCATTAGTTCTATTTAATTCCCTTAAAGTACTTAATTTGTAGAGTGCGTTTTCTAGCGGTTAGATTGCCTAAAGGCTAGTCGATCCATTAGGTATGAAAAAAAAACTGCTTACCCAATTACGAGACAAGGTAAATTTGCTTTCTAAGATAGATTAGGAATCATAAATATTAACGGTTATCTCGTAAAATAATCCGATGATCATCGTTATTGTAGGTAGGTTATGAAGTAGGTAACAATGTAAAGAAAAAACTTTTGTCACTTGTTTTGTTAAAGATGTTACCAGAATCACGTATCACAGAAATATACCATGTAGGTATACAATATACCTACTTGGTATATTGTATACCTACTTGGTATATTGTATACCTACTTGGTATATTAGAGCTAGCGTTGGAGACAAAAGGCCAAAGAGATGATAACGAATTACGGCGAAAAGCTAAACTAAATGCCGAACTGTAAATTAGTCTACTATTTTGCAGACTAAGGCGAAGTGAAGGGTCGCTAGTACATAGCATAATCATTAATGATGATAAATTATGTTATCTACTGCTTTGAAGTAAGTATATACCATGTTAGACTATACGACCGCAATAGGGTTCATTATTGTTTATTTTAGTACAAAAATAACCTTGTCTTCAATAACTATTATGTAATTTATAATTTCTGGATTCGAACCCGCGACCAAAGCTATAAGTGTTAAGGATCCTTAAAATATAAAGATATGCATTTTTATGTGACAGTAGCTAATTACGTAGTTATATACGAAGTTTAAATTAAAATGTGCACCTCGACTCCTTGCTGTGTGTTCTATACTGCCCTCCTCAAGCTATAACGTCGTTAACCAACATTTGGCCAAATTCGATATTTTAACGCTGTCTTACTTAGAATTTTTTTTTCTATCGATCAATCTAACCCTTATTTTCCTAGCTGCTATAGTTTTTGATATAGCAATAAGAAGAACGTCGTTACATAACTACCTACTTACATGATAACAATACTTAAACGTATTTAACTAACATTGCCAGTCTAAAATGTCTCAAAGCGGTGTTAATTTTCATTTCTATGAGGTTTTTTTCTTCAATTCCTTAACTAAAATGTCGTTTGTGGATTTTTCTTAGCTTTAATGTCTTTAAAGTCACTTTGTTAATTTTTAAATTTAGCTTTTCTCCAAAATTACGGTTCACTATTCCATAACTTAAATGTCTTTTAACGAAAATGCTATGCTAAAATGTCGTTAATGACACTTAAACGCGTTACAGTCTAGTAATATTTTGCAAAAAAATAATGTTTCCTAAACTGAAATGACTCTATCCCGCAATACATAACTTAAATGTCTCTAACTATTCCCACATCTCGCGAGGCTATGGGCGCTGTGGCTAATAAATGCTCAATGATTACTGCGAAAAATATCCCGAAAAGAAAGTGTCGTACAAACTAAGTACAAGGGCAACACTTAAAAACTATAAATTTCATAAGTTTTTTTATATTATTTTATATGTTTTACCCGTCTCGGTAATGGGGAATGCGAGATATGTGAGACATGAAACCTGCATAAAAAACTAAAATCACATGATGCCAAACAGCAGATTGTTGCTGTGTTGCGTACTGATTGTATAGAATGGGTCCAGCATCATGAAAAATTTAATCCCACGAGAAACATTTTCGTGTAAAATGTTGCCAAGACGAGACCATATGTCTCGCACTGTCCAAAAGTTATCAGATCTCATGTAGAGCCAAGCTTCTAACTCTAAACGCCCTAACTCCTAACTTCACAAACTCTACACCTTAGTCAAAATAATATGTGGCTTGGCATAGATACATTAATAGTGTTTTAGGTGTAGAGTTTGTGAAGTAGTTTAGTTTAGTTTTTGAGTTAGAGCGTGTAGAGATAGAAGCTTGTCTCTACATGAGGTCTAATAACTTTAAGAGGCATATGGTTTCGTCTTGGCTATATTTTACATGAAAATGTTTTGGTGGGATTTCACTTCTTTTTGTAAGTTGTTTAAAATATAACAATATTTTTTTATTTAGTTAATTTTTTCTTTCTTTTTTGGGGTGTACTTCTTGCGTATCGGAGGTTCCTTTTTTCATAGCCCATTCTTTATTTTTGGCCGTTTTTAGGGTTCCGTAGTAAACAAGGAACCCTTATAGTTTCGCCATGTCCGTCCGTCTGTCCGTCTGTCCGTCTGTCCGTCTGTCCGTCTGTCCGTCTGTCCGTCCGTCCTCGGTTAATCTCAGAGACTATTAGTGCTAGAAATCCGTAATTTGGCATGAGTATAAATATTAATCACGCCGACAAAGTGGTGAAATAAAATTTTGATAAATATTTTTTTTTAGGGTAGCTCCCCTACATGTAAAGTGGGGATGAATATTTTTTTTCTCGTCTACCCCATAGTGTGGGGTATCGTTGAATAGGTCTTTTAAAAATACTGTGGGTGTGGGAACATCATTTTTCGATTTCTAGATCCGTTTGTAAAATATGATGTTTTAAAGTGCAAATTTTTATTAGAGTCAAGTGTCCCCCCCCTCTATCAGCCAAATGGCAGTATATAGGAACTTGAAAAAATTCACAGCAGTAGGGTATATAATCAATTTTAAAGGAAAACTATCACGGCTAAGTAGGGTTCACAGGTTAAGGAGTTATATCTGTTTTTCGAGGATTGTGACTACGGAACCCTACACTGCGCGTGGCCCGCCACGCACTTGACCGGTTTTATTCTTTGTTGGTTTACTGTTTATAATAAGCGATAGATCAGGACGATACTTAGCTTTTAAACGATTATATTCGACTATAGCTGCAGACTTTTGTGCTTTAATACTACTAAAGTTAATATTTATAAGGTTGCAAATTAGTCAATCTAGAGAATGCTACATAAACCTGCCCACAAGAGAATGCGCTTAATTCCATCCCCTAATTTTAATATGGGATGGGGAGTGATTTACTAAAAATCCTCAAATATATATTTTATTATTTATAAAAGGAGTCCCTATATCAGTTTTTAGACCTCTAGCATTAAAAGTGGAAGTCTCATACAAACTTCCATCCCCTAGTTTAAGGGGTCGGAGTGTAAAAGTTCTAAGTTTTAGAATTTTTTTGTTGTTACTATATACTAGCTTACATACGAAATTTTAGCTTTCTAGGACTTCAGGAAGTACCTTAAGAATTTGATGGTCATCAGTGACAAAATCGGAGTTTTTTAGATATGAATAAAATCTTAAAAGCTATTTAATTGAAACTTTATAAATGTTTAATAAGTCCACTATTGATATCATATCCCGAGAATTTTGTTTATCTGGTATAATTAAAACCCAAGTTATGAGGATCCAAAAATCGATGACAGCTTTTTATCATTTCCTCCTGCGCCCTAGGGATGCTGTGCATATTCATCTATGGCTGGATAACTTCAGCTCTCACAATAAAAATTGGCTGCTCTATTCATTATTCATATGTAACATAATAAACAGCGATTTGATTTGTGCAGAAACATTGACGCTCTACTACTTTGAACCTGGTCATACATTCATGAGCTGTGATCAAGTTCTTGCTATGACGAAAAATGGAAAATTGCATGATTTTATAGATTTTGTAGATGCTGTAGAATCCATCAATCAAACCAAAGGCAATGTAAAAAAAAGACTACTTTCAGACTGCAGTTGCTCTTACAATTGTTTTAGTTAGCGACACTTTCATTGGAAAACCTCAAATGTATAATAAACTATGCTAACCTAAAACGTCGGTATGGTTGAATCATCTGCAATAAGCCACATTATAGTTTAGCAATACTCCCCCAAAAACGCTACTGTAAACAAATCTTTTCTATATTTCTAGACTAAAATGTGTTTAAATGACAAGAGCCGCATTTAAGTGTAACGTTATTGAGAATTTTAAATATCATAACCTAACCTATAATGTCGTTAAAGTCTTTAGAGTCGTTTTAGTTTAGAAATTATATAATTTTTTATAGTTTCGTAAAAAGTTAAAAAAATTAAACGCAATCCAAGCCATAAACGTCTCAAAGGGTAACCTAACGACATTTAAGTTATGTAAATACAAGCCGTTATTAGAAAATATGCTAGACTATAAAGCCAAAACTCTTCTGCTTTAATTATTATTTACTCTAGGAACTTAAAAATACAATTATTCGAAAGTGCTTTATTAGATCTACATTTTCATAGTTTCAAGTTTTGTATACGTTTATTAATTATCAAATGGCATCATTTCTTAATAAATTCCCGCTTTTTCGATCATATCTCGAAACTTGGTTTTGGTAGTTAACGACACTTTAGCTTTAGGACGGCAGTATAGGAGGTGCGCCTCTAACTTTTCTCACCTATTAACTCTTAATTTGCTGTTTTTTTGATTTTTTCTTTATAGGTATACACCACCTACCACCTACCACCATACCAAATTTCAAGTTTCTAAGTTACCTGGACGTAGGTTAGGTTTTTGATGTGTAAGTGAGTGGTAAAAATAGCACTTTTCAGACCTTAATAACTCAAGATCTATAAAAGATTTTTCCATAAAATTTAGGCTTCATAGTGTATATAAAGGTGTCTTAATAGATATGAAAAATTACAAGTTTAGGTTTAATAGTTTCTGAGTTAGAGGGGGGTTGAAAGTAGCTTGAAATGGTTCGTGTACTAAACATACACACGGTCGTCTGTCGCCGTTCTTATAAGAATTTTTCTTATTGGAACTTGGCTTAACGCACGGCCGTGTGTCTTGATGTTACAGTTTAATTTCAGTGATACTTCAAACCATACCTACACATAATATAGGCTATACTATTATGACTACACTACTATACTATTATGACTACACATAATATAGACTAATTATAGTGATCGTTAGTTAAACCAAACATGCGTCAAAATAAATAATTTGATACGTTTCAAAAACTTACACACGCGTATTTTGCGTACGAAACTTGCTAGAATAACAATAGTTTTTAATATGATTCATCATTTATTTTATTACACACTGCATTACGGATTTGTTTTGCACTATCAGTACGCAATTTAAATTTAGAGGCTTCTTTAGATTACTCATTGTGTGTATTTGCTTTAAATAAGATAAAATGATATCATTAACAATGAGGTGGATCCAGATTCTAGATCCTATTTGCCAGATGCGGTTACAGTAGTGCTGTCATAAAGATACCTATTTGCGCGTGTATGCAAAGTAATTTTAGGATCAATTCCTCAGAGAGGATCTTATTATGATGTACCTAACTAAATGAATCAAAATAGATACCTATATTCTGATAGTAAAATGAAATTAAATATACAACGTTAGTTTTACTTTACGCAAAACCTGAAAGTAGTTTGTTCAGAATCAGTAACAAAATCGAATCCAACCATTTTTATATAGTGTTATATTTTTGTCCAAAAATATTTTGAAATCCTAGAAGCTTAGACACAATGGTTTACCGCGCATCAGCTGACGGTCGGCACACAGCGGCGGTCATTCAACTCGCGTCGATCGCAATTGTCGCTGCGGCGACGGCTTGCGGTGACCATTTTTTTCGAGGACAACGACGCAACATAACAAGCTTATAACTTCGTTACCTTTCATTATATTTTTTGAAATTTTGTATAAATATTCTTAATGTAAAAATATTTGACACGTGTTTCGGTTTTTGCGCAAAGTAAAACTAACGTTGTATACTTAAGACTGAGAAATTATTGTCTCGTTCATTTTTTTAAAGACTTTAATTTGCTTTGAAATAGAAAAATGGTTGGTTTGTTTCATTTGCCAAATCAGTCTCTAAAAACGTCATATTTTTTTTTTGTTAAATATAATGATCAGTTGATCATACTAATAAAATCGATGGTTTTTATTAGTATGATAATGCTTTTTTTTCCCGTTTCGCGGTCAAATTGTGTAGTGCCATCTCATTCTCGGTACACGGGAGTCCATAAATCTATCCTTCTTGCATTTTTGGTAAAAGTCAAGATCATTGTAGCTCGAGTTTTTCGTAGGTCACAGTTGCTACGCTCGATCTACGAAAAAAACATACGTATAGGCCGACCGCCATTAACTTGGCCTCTCTGCGAGGGGGTGAAGGGTTCGGAACGGGAACAAATCCATTGATTATTAATTTATCAATGAGCATATGCTCATTGATAAAATAGACGTAGTTCAGCAAAAAGGATTCAACCCACAAAACTTGTCATACAAATATATACCTAAATATTGCTGAATTAAGATTAACTTTGCTATGATAAGTCGTGTGAGTTGAATCCTTTTTGCTGAACCACGTCCAATTTATAATCAATGGATGTGCTCGATTATACATGATATTACGACGTAATGACACGTATCTTGAGATTTAACTTGTCGATTAAATGCACCTATGATATTTTTAATGGAATAGGTATATTTATTCAGTTTATTTAACATGTATTAGAACTAAAATATGTATTCTTAGGTATGTAATAAAATAACCGTTTATTATATTTTGGCACAGTTATTTAATAAAATAAATCAGGTAATATTAATAAAACAATGATTTTTTAACCCACTTGGGAGTAGTTTTCCCAAAATTCCTTAACCACACTGGTGACGTATATGTCTGTGAGACCGGGTGTTTTTAATAATTCGAATAACTTTTTTTCCCGCCATCGTTTTCGTCGTGGTTTCGAGTAGCTGCCGCATTCCACCTCTTCTACCTTACGTTAAATCTACGATGTCAAAGCGAGTGTACGTTTAGGAGTTTTAGTGCCAACCCGGTGCATGAGATTAGCGTCACCGATTACGTAAGTAAAATAGTCATACTTGAATTATTGATTATTATTCGCATTTAGCCAGGCATATATGCATTTTTTACATAATTGTGCTATTATTTTTTTGTATCATGTTTACTGAGTTTATTGCATGAATTTATTGATATTTCAAAAAAATATCCTATGTGTGTTTCAAATTTTAAATTTTGTTACAGTCTGTCTTTCGAAAGTGAACAGCATCGTACCGAATCTTTTTTACAAGAACTAGAAGAGGATAGATCAACAATTACAGCATGAGACAGTGAAGTTGGAAGTGATATAAACGATGATGGACGTAATGTACCTACCTAGTAGATACCTTTTTATTGAAGCTTTTGGTCTGAAGATTAGTAATTTTTCTGATGTAAATTTTTGTTATTTTTGTAGGTAGCACGCCACTTTTTATTTATTTTGTGTAAGTTCCTAGTGTCAAAGGACTGATAAGATGGAAATAATTATAAAAATATGTGACTGTTACGTGTTCTTAAATTTTAAAGAAGATTTGTATAAAAAGGTAGTGTTCTTTTATGTTTTGAATAATGATAATTAAAAGTCAAGTAAACGAGCTGTGATTTATGAAATATCTTTGCTATACTATCAAAAAACATATATTAAAAAAAAAACAGTAAATAAAATAAATTGTAAAAATTTCCATAGAAAATCCTGGTCTGTGAGACTGGCGTCACCAAGGATGAAAGTCAAATTGACGTCACCAGTGGTGGGTTAAATACTTAACTCTTTATTTTGAACCGAAAACTTAAATACCAATTTTCATGGATATCCTAACTTGAAAAATACGGACATTCATACAAACTTTCATCCCATATTTAACCTCCTTATGGGTGGAATTAGTATGTGCCTACATCATGAAAGAAGGCTACTGTGAAAATTTCAAGTTTCTAGCTTCAGTGATTTAGGCTGTGCGTTGATGATCAGTCAGTCAGGACAAGCCTCTTTATACAACGTGTTCCGGACAACTTCCCATAACTTCGAGGTATAGAACAGCCCACTTATAGGAATTGAACTACATAAGAAATAATTTTTTAATTAAAATAATTTTTTTCAAAGAAAAATGAACCGACTTCAAACCATTCGAACTAAAAAGTTTAAAATAATTTTTTATTCATTTAGATTTACGATTAAACTACCTAACTCAAATGATATATAATTTTTTGAAGTCGGCGCCAAATGACTTATACTTTTCAAGTCGAAAATATGCTCCCCGCGTCTCGGACAGCCTCACCCTCCGTGACTATTATGGTTCACCGCGCTCGCATTAAAAAGTGGATAGTTTCTCTGATTTTACTAAGACGAATTGAATGTGGTTTGGCGCCGACTCCAAAAAATTATATATTATTTGAGTTAGGTAGTTTAATCGTAAATCTAAATGAATAAAAAATTATTTTAAACTTTTTAGTTCGAATGGTTTGAAGTCGGTTCATTTTTCTTTGAAAAAAATTATTTTATGCTTTTTAGTGATTTGTTTTCTTTATATTAATAATAATATAAATGAGAACTAAGTATGTAAAATAGATTATGACCTATATATATATTTATTATTATTAAATATCCTGTGACATAATGCATACATTTTATGTGTCATACTAAGTACTAGCTTTTGCTCGCGGCTTCGCCCGCGTGAATTTCGGTCTTTCACAAATCCTGAGGGATAAGTAGATTTCTGGTCCACCCGCCCCCCGCCGCGCGGCGGCGTACCGCGGTACCGCGTACGACGGGCGCAGGGTGCAGGGCGCAGTGCGCAGGGCGCAGGGGTGCGCGGCGCGGGGAGTTCCGTGCAGCGCGAGCGTCGCGGTCGGCCGTCACGCGCAGCGAAAATACCTATCAGGGCGTTTTTTACCGATTTCAACACAACTCCTTTTTGAAAGTCGGTTAAAAAAGTAGCCTATGTTACTCCTTGGTTAATCCTCTACTTGTCTGTGAAAGTCCCGTCAAAATCGGTTCAGCCGTTTCGAAGATTAGCCCGTTCAAACAGACAGACAGACAGACAAAAATTTTAAAAACGTGTGATTCGGTTATGGTATCGTTCAAATAACCATATGAGCTTAATATGTGGTAGTTATTTCGAAATTACAGACAGACACTTCAATTTTATTTATTAGTATAGATAGGTGAATGGTTTTATAATGTTCTAACCCAACCTAACCTAACTTCCGATCTGTACAAGATTAGTTTGTATGCGTACTACTCTTGTATAATTTGGAAGACCTTAATTAAAAAGTAATTTACAATATATACGCGACCAGTTTCACACCCTTGCGGTTTGGCTTTGTATAGAATGGAAATACACGTAACCGTGCACAAACTCCAAGGAAACACTCTATGTTATAGCTGTACTGACTTCGGCCCAAAACTTTTTGCAAAAGGTCAATGTTACGTAGGCGTAGCAGAGTGAAGTCTTTGGCCAGAATAGGTATATAAGACTTCAGCAATAGGTCTGGCAATATCAGAAAACATATTAGTGACATATGTATACATTTATGGTTTTAACTTCGTACGTAAGAATGATAACTCTATGTGCTATATATTAAAACCTTCCTGAAAGTATGTAGATTACGATAGTGAAACAATCATCAAAATCGGTTCATTAGTTGCGGAGATAATCGCGAACATACTTACATACATACATACATACATACATACATACATACATACATACATACATACATACATACATACATACATACATACATACATACATACATACATACATACATACGGGTCGAATACAGAACCTCCTTTTTTTGAAGTCGGTTAAAAAAAAGAAAATTCAGTTTTCATACATAGTAATTCAACTATTTTCGACTCTCCATGTTACACACCTTTGTGTAAAAACTGACATCGTTGCATTTTAAAGCATTACTTATGAATGGTCTTAATTTTAATTTATACGGTTTAGCCGGGTTAGCCGGTTCTATTCGAACCGGCTAACCACTAACAAACAAGGGGTTCAAAGAAAAGTAGTTAAGTAACTTGATAAATTAACTAATTTCATAAAGTTAGTTCCATAAAATTTTAAGGTTGCATAATTAGGAAGTTATAACAGGTATCTATTTAACATTATCTGCTATATCCTCATAAAATACTGTAGTAAATAAAGATAAAATGAAATAATTAATGTTGTGACTATGTGAATCATTCACATCTTTCACTTTTACCCCCTCCCTATTTTTTTTTCATCAAAAAGTAGTAACCCATGAAACGTCACTTTACTGCATCGAATTAAAAGACCAACTATAGATACCTAAATGTATAATTCAAAATAATAATAAATATAATTTCAAATGGTGAAACAATAAATACAATATAGTTAGGTTGTAATTTTACCTTGTGACGCAGCTAGGTCTAATTTCATTTTTTTTTTATATTTGGCAACGTTTAAAAGCATAATTTTTGCCTGTCTATTTAATTTTTGTTACGCAAATTAGGTAGGTTATCCTTTATCCGGATTCATATCCCAAGATTAATAAGATTATACAATAAACAATAAGTAGGTACTGAAGAAAACGAATAACAATGCCAAATTGAATGGAACACTCAATACAAAAAAACAATTTAAAAACATTATTGATGGCTAGGGTGATCGTACCTATTAAGATATAAAAATACAAAAAAGGTTTTAACAATTAATCTAGTAGCCAAGACCTACGCTGAAAAGGACCTACGTGTAGGCCATTTATTCGCATTCGACGTATCGCAAGATACGTCATCGAAATCTTCAATGAAGAACCTTTAAGCGATGAAAAAAGTTCAGATTAATATTATAATGTGTATGCATATATTATTTTTGTATTTTCTACTTTTAATTATTATTATTATGCGATTATAAGTACATGAATAATTAATAAAAATAATAAAGACCATTGTTTTATTAATATTTATTTTATTAGATAACTGCACCAAAAAATATATAATAAACGATTCGTTTTAATACATACCTAATAATACATTTTAGTTCTAATACATAAGTATTAAATAAACTGAATAAACATACCTATTCCATTCAAAATATCATAGGTGCATTTAATCTTAAGCTAAATCTCAAGATACGAGTCATTACGTCGTATCATGTATACATTTTGAGGAATTATATCTATCATATTGAAAAGTCACTTTGAAACTTCAAAGTTCATTGTTTACATCAAACTGTTACGAAAATTTTGTGAAATACATAGCAGTAATCTAAAAAATAAGTGATAAAAAGTAGTGCTAGAAAAATAGTTACAAAATTACGTTCGTTTTGTGCTGAAGAATGTGAAGAAAGAACAAATTATATCTAATTAAATAAAATATATTAAGCTGACGGCAATGACAACTTTGTGTTGTCAGCTTCATGTGAAAAATTTCCATACCCAGTGAAGCCATCAGGCATCGTCAGATATTGGTTAAAACGGCCTCTCAATTATTATAAAAAATACTAGAATGTGGACTAAGGTATGAGTACTTTGGCCATATTATGAGAAACACCAAATATGACCTCCTGCAGCTCATAATTCAGGACAAAATAGCCGGAAGAAATCCACCTGGCCGTAGAAGAACGTCCTGGCTAAAGAATTTACGCAAATGGTACGGGAAAAGTACCCGTTCCCTAGCCCTAATGGTTGCCAACCTCCGATAGGAGACGGCACTACAAGAAGAAGAAGGACTAATAATTTCAAGACAACATTTTTAATTATTTCAGGCGTTTCGAAACAAAAATATTAAAATCTGGTCCAAGATGCTTTTCAAGCTGTAACGGAGGCTACGTGGAAGTCATATTGTGAACACGTTGAGAGATTTCAGAATGACGACGATGAATTAGAGAATTATAATATAGTTATTGATAGCGACAGTGATACATCATCTGACAGCAATGCATTGAAATTTTAAGATATAGAAGAACACGTCTTGATAGATCACTCTTATTCGAGATGTGAATAATAAACCTATCAATCCTAATAGTTTTTTATCTTTGTTTTATTCCATCTCCTAACATCTCCATGCCGTACTAATCTAAACGACGTCTGGTTTTTTTTACCCGACTACGGCAAAGCCAAAAGGAAGGTTGTGGCCGATTTTTGTTTGAGATTCTGTGTACTAATGTAGCGCCTAAACTTCGTCTTGATCGATCTAACTAGTCTTGATCGATTCGTTGTTATGATCAGGGTGACATAGGCTACATTTTATTTACAAAAAAATCGAGAAGTCAGCTTTGCGCGGCTTTCTAGATTTTAAAATTAGTTTCGGATAGGCATAACAGATGGCACCACTAGCTGCTTGCCCCGCGCTTTTGCCCACTAAATTATTATTAAATTATTAAGCACAGTCGGGTTTTAGTTCACGAACTTTACTTGTACTTAGTAGATGTATTAAATAAATTATTTTATTTTAACCGCTCAGCTGCCGCAGCTATATCTATATCTATACTAATAAATAAAATTGAAGTGTCTGTCTGTAATATCGAAATAACTACCTCATATTAAGCTCATATGGTTATTTGAACGCTACCATAACCGAATCACACGTTTTTAAAATTTTTGTCTGTCTGTCTGTCTGTCTGTCTGTCTGTCTGTCTGTCTGTCTGTTTGAACGGGCTAATCTTCGGAACGGCTGAACCGATTTTGACGGGACCTTCACATACAAGTAGAGAATTAACCAGGGAGTAACATAGGCTACTTTTTTAACCGACTTTCAAAAAAGGTGGAGTTGTGTTTTTCTACCTATGTACACCGATATCTCCGAGATTTCTGAACCGATTTGCGTATTTTTTTTTTAATCGATAGAGAAACATTGCGACCCTGTTCTATAAAAAATTTGGATTCCAACTCCTCAATCCTGATGCTGTAGGGGACCTAATCCCCAAAACTAAAGGGTTTTAGAAACTTTCGGTTATTTAAATTGATATTGGGGGTACCAATTAAAGACTTTATCGTTGAATTAACTCGAGTAGGTACATATCCAACTCCTCAACCCTGATGCTGTAAGGAATTGTATTCCGAAATCGTGGGGATCCCACGGGATTTTTCCGTTTTGGGGACGGGTTTCTACAGATAAGCTACTTTTTGTTCTGGAAAATCAAAAGTTCCCACGGGATTTTTAAAAACCTAAATCCACACGGGCGAAGCCGTGGGCATCAGCTAGTTAATAAATAAAATTGAAGTGTCTGTCTGTAATATCGAAATAACTACCTCATATTAAGCTCATATGGTTATTTGAACGATACTATAACCGAATCACACGTTTTTAAAATTTTTGTCTGTCTGTCTGTCTGTCTGTCTGTCTGTCTGTCTGTCTGTTTGAACGGGCTAATCTTTGGAACGGCTGAACCGATTTTGACGGGACTTTCACATACAAGTAGAGAATTAACCAGGGAGTAACATAGGCTACTTTTTTAACCGACTTTCAAAAAAGGAGGAGTTGTGTTTTTCTACCTATGTACACCGATATCTCCGAGATTTCTGAACCGATTTGCGTATTTTTTTTTTTAATCGATAGAGAAACATTGCGACACTGTCCTACAAAAAATTTGGATTTTAACTCCTCAATCCTGATGCTGTAGGGGATCTGATCCCCAAAACTAATGGGATTTAGGCACTGTCGGTTATTTAAATTGATATTGGGGATACCAATTAAATACTTTATTGTTGAATGACCTCGAGTAGGTACATGTCCAACTCCTCAACCCTGATGCTGTAAGGAATTGCATTCCGAAATCGTAAGGATCCCACGGAATTTTTCCGTTTTGTGGACGGGTTACTACTTACTACAGATAGGATACTTTTTGTTCTGGAAAATCAAAGTTCCCACGAGATTTTTACAAACCTAAATACACACGGGCGAAGCCGTGGGCATCATCTAGTTGTGTAATATGAGTCAACTGCTAACCAACTCGTCATAATACACGCCACGTATACCTAAAATGAGCTCTGAGAAAGGACTGAAATTTGAACGGAAAAACGGCAAGATCTACTGTAGCTGTGTATGTTGTTCTCGTTTTTCATATAGTTTGTTTGTTTGTCCCTGCAAACAATTTTATACCTTAAAATGCCGAAAAATAAAACTTAAAAACTCGTTCAGACATAATAATTATGTCTTTTTAGCAGTTAACGGAGGTTTTGAAAAAAGACATAATATATATGTCTTTTGGCCAGTTGAGCGGATAAGTATATGTATAAAATTTAAAAAATAGGGTATAAATAATTATATTTATCTTCTTCTTTCTTGGTAATGGAAAATCTTTTTTCCATATCCTGAAACGCACCTACTTAACTTTAAATGTATAGTAGGTACTACTACTACTATAGAAAAGTATTGAGCAAACTTAAAGAGATCAAGATGAAAGACTGAATTGCGATTACGCAAATAATAGAATGATTATGATAATTAAAATTATTATAATTATAAAATTTCTTTTTTTTTCCCAAATTTAGTGTCATGTCCTTACAGTAGCAACACACACACACACACGCGCACAGCCACGCCAAAAATGATTGTCGTAAATTATAGTACGAGCACATCCATTGATTATTAATTTATCAATGAGAATTTCCTCCGTCCCGCGTCCCGCAGACCATGGGAGAGCCAAGTTAATGGCGGTATAGGTATAGAACCTGTGATAGAACGTAGCACAGGGATTCTTCTTCGATTTTACATGTTCTAAGAAGCTAATTGATTACAATAGATACGAGTAGGTAACTAAGTACATAAATATTTTTATAATGAAAATCTCACCGAACTTACTTTGTTAGTATTCTTTGTAACTGTGTACTGCATGGTTACAAGTAAATGCATGGTTAAATCCTGCAAGTTACAGTGCTGTAACTACGCAGATGTAAAAATTAGAATCTTTTGTAGAAAATATAGTTTCACCATCCGCTATGGAGGTAAAAGCGAAAAGTTTCATTATCATCATCATTATCAACCCATTACCGGCCAACTACAGTGCACGGGTCTTCTCTTAGAATGAGAAGGGTTTAGGTCGTAGTCCACCACGCTGACTAAATACAGATTGGTTGACTTAGGCCGATTTTCTCCTTACTGCGATTTGAAGTTATGAAGGTGCCTACGAATATAGTTAACATGTGTTTATTTTATTTTTATAAAGAAAATTCAGTAATCTCTCATGCTCTTTGATTTAGATAACATACCTAATAATGTATACATAATGCCTAATGTTTAATGTACACGTAGCAAGCAGCTTTAGGTCTAATCTGAGAGCAAATCTCTAAGATATCTCAGTGTATTGGTTCACAATGTTATCAGGGGCAAATATTGGCTCAGACGCCGTTAGCTTCCACCACGACCTTGCCTCGCCCTGAGTCTATATATATCTACTAGTATTTCAACCTGAAATAACACCTTTCTGTAAACATCTCGATTCTCGTTCTTATTGTTAAAAATCGAGCTTCCAAAGGTGTAGCCAAACACGGTAAGTAGATTCACACTCGTGCTGTAGGGAGAGTTAATACATCTCGAAAACGTTGATAAATTTCGAGTTTCAATGCCTTATATTCGCCATTCGCCCAGCGCACAAAACGGAAACTATTATACGCATAAGAAGAATCAATAGTACGGATTTAATGCTCGACATTGATATTATGTATGTTCTACCCAATGGTTCTACCAAATGCTCGCGCATTGCACTTTCCTTCTGGATGCAACGTACGCGTGTATACGCGCGAAACGATTCGCGGCGAATTCGCCTTTCTGGACAAGGTCTAAAGAACTATTTATGGTTGACGTTATAGAGTTTCGATACTTGAAATTATTGTATTAAAGGCTATATGTATTCATAATACATGTGTTAATACACGTATTAAAGGCTTATGCGGTACGTCGTGAGTGGTGTCGCGACAGAAGGAATTCAGAGATACACATTTCACACTACTTTGTCGTGGTCATAGTCCATAGAGATTATTATTATATTGATCGTGGTGCTGACGTGCGAGAAGCGTTCGGCGCTTCGATTGGTCTATTGTCTTGACGCGCAAGTTTGCGTTGCGGAGTTGCGACACAACATAGCAATATGTTACAAAGCATTCACGTCAATGGACATACTATACCTAGTTATAATAAGAAAAATGATAAATATAACATACGTATTGCAATATTAATCACGACTGCATATTGATTACGGTTATCACAGTCTACTTGTAGTAATTATTTAGATATTAAGAGATAATGTTATGAATGTTAATATTGTTAATTAAGATCCGTTGGTGATTTTGTCTCTTATGTGTTTGCGAATTTTTTTCCTTTGTTTTACCTTATACTAAGTAGGTATGTATAGTCTATATGTAAAGGTAGAAATACTTGACAACAAATAAAATGTACAAATAATCTAAATCTGTTTACTACGTTACATATTAAATGTTTCGGCACTGATGGTTATCGAACTCATATACATATATATGTATATCTCACTCATATATATATGAACTCATATTATATATATATATATATATATGTGTTTTACGCTAGGGCAACAGACATAAGAGTAAAGACACGAAATATATACTTACCTCACTGTTTTTTTATCGTCATAAAATCAATAATTTTTTTTTATTCATTTATTATTTTCTTTCAAATCGACGCCACTGTTTCTAACACCAAATTGATCTATCTCTGAGTATAAAGAGGAGTTTTAAATTTCGCTTCGCTGATCGCTCTTAAAATGACACCCTCTATAAGCTATAACTATCAATTCTAGCGATGATTTCTTAAAGTACCTAAGTACCGACCTATCTAAAGCGTCCAAGTATTAAAATTTAAAACAAAAAAAAAATCGTTTCAGACAAAATCCGTTAATGGAGTGTCCGTCCCTGGAGAAAGGCGACAGCTACACGCAGTCGGAGTTCCTGTCGCGGCTGGCGCACGAGTGCCGCTACGACCGGCTGTTGCTGCCCACGTACCAGACGGGCGAGGTGGTGTACGTGCACGCCAGCGCCTACGTCTACTTCATACAGCCAGCCGAAGCGCACGATTTGGTAACCACTACTTCCGTGTACTGAAAACTCTAATTCATATTTTGTTTCACTTTAGGGGTCTATTTAAGACGATAGGGCGTCCACTCTGTTGCATCCAGATAACTGTATCGATTCCTTTTTTTCACGTGGTCCTTCTTTGGGGGCTCATTAGACGATAGGCTGTCCACTATTCTATCATTACTTTTGCATCCACACGGTTGTATAGGCGATAGGGCGTCCACTCTGTTGCATCCAGTATGCTTAGTTTCAGTTTGCACACCTCCAAAACTTTACCAAATACTACGTATCGAAAAACTGTAATAGGGGAAAGTATGGTATATAGGACCACTCGTTAAATTAGACCACCCTCATATCTCTAAAAGTACTAATTTAATTTTTTCAGTAGCAACATCATACGATACGCACTTAACTTCATTGCATATCGGCCATATTGTTTTACTTGAGAATTTTAGCGTCCGTGTTTTGCAGTCGCAAATGTAAATATAACTGATTATTGATGTAATTTTGAGTGATTCATGCTAAGGGTATAGTGAGTATTAAGATAAGTATAATAGCGTTTGAAATTATTAGCTTGCAGCTTAATTTATTAACAAATAACTGACATAAACTGATTGGCAGCTCTAATAGGTTATGTTTTTGTTATATTTTTTTTCTTGCATTTCACACTGTTGGTTAAAATGGACCACAGTTGGTTTGTTAAAATGGTCCTTCAATTTACTTTATCTTTACATAGGTACAGACAGTGGAGAAAAGTATTATAAAGGGAAACCAGAAGATTAAAAAAAATGATAGACAATTACGATAGACGATTATTGAATTGACTTTAGCTCTTTTAAATGATTTAGAAGCACTGCAGTAAAATCAAAATATATCAAAATTAAAATTGAACCTGGAGAAGTAAAGGAAACAACATGAAGATCTGTGAAAACAACTATACGTACAAATACGTACGTTTGATAGTTTGGAATACATAGCTATATTTTTTATTTTATTTTGAGGTATATTTTAGTAAAGATTCCATTAAAGTCCAATTTAGCGACCCTGTGGTCCAATTTACAGCACCGGTTGGCTAAATTGAAACAAAGCTCCGATCTCACATTTTTTTGGTTTATGTAATAACTATGATAATTATGTTGATTTGTACTTAATAAAAACAAAATCTATAAACGGCTGTTTCATTTCGTATAAAAATTATTTGCCTAAACCTAAAATTAGTAGTCGAAAAACTCATTTGAAAAAAATGGTCCATGTTACCAGACTTTCCCCTATTACGTAATGCAAAATGAACCCAAAGACTTATTTTAAGAGCCCTCTCCATGGCATCGACAAATCGTTGGTGAGTGGAGTCTAAAACAGTGATTTCTGCATTTAGAGAGCGAGACGTCTTCAGTAAAGAAGAGTACTAAAAATATATACATAAATAAATAATTAATTAATTAAATAAATAAATTTTGCTTGAGATATCATGATTTTTAGTGAAAAACGGCAAAGTAAAAAGATGCAAATCTAGGTTTGGTATTTCGCCTATTTTAGCAAATATTTGGCAATTTTTTACATGAACTAAAGACATTTGTAATTATTATGAAGTAACCTATGATAAGACTTCGGTCGTTTTTCAATTTTCTAGTTTCTTATATAGTTTATTTACGCACGAAGTTGCCCCAAAATTTGCCCAAAAATAGTGATTTTTCAAGCGTCATAACTTTCAAAATAAATATAATTTTACTAATATTTTTATTTTATGGCATAGATAATGGAGATATAAATTGATATCTGGCTTAACTTTAGACCTATTGGGACAAATATTAGAATAATAGGCGTAATACGTTTGTATGGAAAAGCGCGTGAAGAGAGCGGCCTTAAAGTCTTAATTCAATACTTCGAATATTTGTTTTACAACATTTCTGCTTGGGGCGCTGTCTACCTATAGGTGAATACTGAATGTATTAGCGAACTCAAACCTTAAAATAAGCCACTTTAGATCCATTTTACTCTGAAGTAATTGTGTTTCGATATGTAGTATTTGGTAAAGTTTTGGAGGTGTGCAAACGGAGACTAAGCATACCTACTGAAAACGCTAATTCAAGGATCCATTAGTTGTTACAACACTAGCTGATGCCCGCGAGTTCGTCCACGTGGATTGAGTTTTTTAAAAATCCCTTAGTAACTATGATTTTTCGGGATAAAAAGTAGCCTATGCCCTTCTCCAAGGTCTAGAGATTTTTGAACAAATGTCAAATTCGTCGCAGTGGCTTAGCCGTGACAGACAGACAGACAGAGTTAGTTTCGCATTTAAGTACCTACTTATAATATTAAGTATGAATAGAATAGAATAGAGTTTTTATTCAAATAAACTTTTGCAAGTACTTTTGAATAGTCAATTGAATCTACCATTTGTTGTACCATGATAACATTTGTTGCAGAATTTCAAATTGCATTTCCTTCTTCAACTACGATGGACAGACCCGCGGCTAGGGTACGCGCTGTACTCGCCCGAGCGCACGAAAATCATCGGAGAGAGCGATCTGCGGCAGCGAGTGTGGGTGCCTCACCTGTACATGTCCAACGAACAGGTGTCCAGCCTCATGGGCACGGACAGCAAGGACGTGCTCATCTCCATCGCGCCGGACGGAGAGGTGCTGTTCAGCCGCCGGATGCAGGCTGTGCTGTACTGTTGGATGAATCTCCAGAAGTTTCCGTTTGACGAGCAAAAGTGCTCCATGAATCTCGAAAGCTGTAAGTATCGTTTATTTCATGTAGAGTTTCTTTCGAGCTATGCTCGGAGTGTTCCTGCGGAACACTTCAGAAATGAGTGAGATCCATAAGAGAACCAGAGTTACCGACATACTTAGCTTCTTATGGAGTGGCAGTGGAGCACATTTCGAAGGACTGTGGATAGATATAGCGGCCCTGCACCAGCAAGCAGCGTTGGAAGATCTCTGGATTGACGTATTCAAAAAGTCCCAGGCAGGGCCGGATTATCCATAAGGCGGATTAGGCAACTGCCTAGGGGCCCCGCACCGACTAGGGGCCCACGGGTGTCCCGTGAGCGCCTAGTCGATGGGGGCCCTAGTCGATGCGGGCCACGTAACAAGAAAAAAAAAGCTTCATCTAACAAATTTTTTTGAGAAAAATCTCAACGGAGGAAGTATATACCAATGTAAAAAGGAAAGGGGCCCCGAGAATTGCATTTTGCCTAGGGGCCCCGATAGGCTTAATCCGGCCCTGGTCCCAGGCATTCGCTGGATATAAGCGAGACAAAATCGTGTTCTGTGGCGTTCCTTGCAAGAGATGGACCAGCTATGGACTTCTATCGGTTGAGAATCATGAATATTATGACTCAGCAGCTAATTTCAAAAGGCAACAATGCTTTCAAATATGTTCGATATACCGTAGAATAAACGCTTTCATAATATGTACCTAGTTACAAAATAATTATTAAATTCTAATCATGGGCAGCTGAATGCCTTCAGTTCAATTAATTGAAGAGGATAATTTTTTTTTCGGTGTAAGTACTAATAATAATTGTACCTAGTGCTAATCGGTCGTGCATTTAATTTATCTTGTATATTTTATAAATAAACTTGATACGACAATTTTTATAAAAACTTACCTAACGGGTAATTAACATGTTTGCAGTTATCGCTATCGTAAGATAGATATCTATTAAAAGAAATCATAGATGTTTAAAAGATTGTCGTTTCGTCATTTTAATTACTTCTTTTTTAGGGTTCTGTACCCAAAGAGCAAAATGGATCCCTGTGTCACTCTGTTGTCTATCTGTCTGTCTATTCAGGGAAACTCCCGTCCTCGTTCATGAAATAAGAACCAACCGAAAAAAAAATTGTTTTTCTTAGCATGTGGAATGTCATTGTCTAGAACTCATTGCGAAAAGAAAGAAGAGAAATAGACGAATATTTTTAATTTGTAGAGCTATATAAATTGTTTTATATTTAAGAGGCTAAATTATTTAGCGTAATAAATAATTAATTATTTACACATCCAAGGTACAGAACCTTAGATGCGCGAGTCTGACTTGCACTTGTCCGCGGTTCGGTTTCTTACGCACTTATTAAAGTTATTCTTTGTTTCCTATTTATAGTTGTTTTTGATTAATTAAATTCTTTCAAGTTTCGCCAACAGCACGCGGACAATTGCATTCTTTTTTTATGTTTCAGGGAAATACAACGCCTCAATTCTACGTCTAATGTGGGAAAAAGACAGTCCAGTGCGGCTCTCCTCGGAACTACACCTAACAGAGTACTCTCTGCTGGACTTCTGGACCAACGAGTCCGTGGTCCGAGGCGATATAGTCAATATGCGTTACGGAGGAGGTAGATGTAATGTCGTTTTGTGTGTTTGTGACGTCCTTGATATTGGTTTGTTCAATGAACTATTAACTCAAACCAAAGTTCTTTTCAGCTGGAAATTACAGCGCTCTGAAATTCACATTCAAGTTGGGCAGAGAAGTCGGTTATTATCTCATGGACTACTTCATTCCATCTATGATGATTGTTGCCATGTCATGGGTTACATTCTGGCTGCAGGCGGACGCTTCAGCGCCTAGAATCACTTTAGGTATATGCTCCTTTATATTTTTTTATTTGTAATTTCTAGCTCCTTCACGACATTATAGCGGCAGCAGATCCGTCGTGAAACTATAGCAGAAGGAGTGCTAGGGTGGATGCTCCTAAGCTCGGCAATCCGTTCTATTTCTGTCGATATCAGCGTTTTGGTGCCGCTTAAGAACAATGGTTATTTTTTTTTGCTTTGGCTTGCTAATGGGAAAACAGTTTTAAAACAAGCTATAATTTAAAAATTAAAAAAACCCGACTGCCATGCTAAAAACGAACTAAAAAATTAATAAACTACCACCGTACCACTTACAGTGTAGTTGTTATTTATTTTGTTTTTCATGATTTGTCACTCCAAATTGATTTAAAACATATAGATTGTTATACATTTTCGTACTCGCCTTTTAAAGCCCTTTATTTTGATACCCCACTCGAGGGTCTTGAAGAAAAAAATTTTTTTCAGCCCGCACATTAAAGTGCATAAAATCCGCCATTTTGATTTTTTATGAATTTTATGTACTCAGTAACATTTGCGCCGTCAAGACAAATCTAATGACGTATAATTTATCAAAATAGGTTGAGCCGTTAAGTAGTTACGAACTGACATAGGAAACGGTCATTTTCTACGATTTATCACTCCAAATTGTTTCCAAATATATAAATTTATACATTTTCGTATTTGCCTTTTGAATCCCTTTATTTTGATACCCCACTCGAGGGTCTTGAAGAAAAAATTTTTTTTCAGCTCGCACATTAAAGCGCATAAAGTCCGCCATTTTGATTTTTTTTTTAATTTAGGTACCCTATAACACTCGCGTCATTGAGACAAATCTAATGACGTATCATTTATCAAAATCCGTTGAGCCGTTGATTAGTTACACGCGGACATAGGAATGGACATACATACACACAGGTGAAACACATAACCCAGTCGGGTAATAAGGAAGCAGTTTAGCGCCAAAACGCTAATATCGACAGAAATAGACGGAGTGCTGACTTTCGAAGCGGGAGCCGGGTTTAAGAGCATCTAGGTACCCTACGTGGAAAAGAGATAGGTAGATTTGTAGTCAAAGTTCTGTGTTAGAGTAGGTAGACAGTTTCACTATGGTTTCTCTTCTGTTTAACTTGCGAAATAGAAGCGTAACTTCCTGTTCTAACGTAGACATTTCACTATCCATCTATCTTTTTCATTTCACTGCAGAGATGTGCTTCCGCTTCAATACGAATTGTTAACTATGTAAAGTCTACCCTATAAATGTCTAAAATTCCAACATACTCGTAAATACAAAAAATATTTATATATCTAATATTAAATAGATGAAACAAATTCCGTGATTTTTCTATATTTATTTGTTCAGAAAATTAACACTTCTACAAATTGGCATGACGATGAACGTCACATGATAGCTAGGGAGTTGGTGGTAAGTTTCTGTAATTTTGGATGATTAGTTCCTCGGTGATATTGATAGATAATAGAGTATTGAACACGATTGATACTTGATATATTTAATTTTTTATTTTTATATTAAGTTTATAGTTCACGTTGACATTATAATATATACAAAAAACCATTTGCTAAAAATTCAATAAGAACAATATTCCACATTAACTTTTTTGAAAAAGTGGCAGACGCGAGCATAATATTTAGGTCAGCTGTTTTTTATTTAAAAATCCAGCGGCAGTGCTATGCCAGAAATTGATTTTAGGGATTTTATAATAATTATCTTCTAACTTCTGGCATGCCAGGAAAAGAATCGATATTTTCTATCATCAACTCCCTATCTATAATGAATTTACACCAAAAATAAACGTTATATGTAAATGTTTATTTCAGGAACAAGCACGATGTTGTCGTTTATCACACTGGCGTCGTCACAAGCCAAGACTCTGCCGAAAGTCTCCTACATCAAAGCGAGCGAGATCTGGTTCTTGGGCTGTATCGGCTTCATCTTCTCTGCTCTCGTAGAGTTCGCTTTCGTCAACACAATTTGGCGTAGAAAGTACGTTTTTTTTTCTCTCAATTAAGTACTGATTTTGTTTGTCCCTAATGTTCAATGTCCTACTCCTACCTCACAAAGTGTAGAATTAATTCTGTAGGATTATCATTTTGCTCTGCATATTCTGTTATCAATACATTACGCGTATGTAATCAGCACCTCTTAGCAAAATCTTTTATTTACAATTTTGTCCATTTGTTCACAATCGTTTGATGTTTTTCCAACTACATCTCAAAATATAATGGGTACCTATTCACCGAATATAAGATGTAGAGATAGTGAATAAAATTGAAAATAATTCACAGGTGCCTAGTTACCAAAAAACAAAGATTCGAGTTTATATACAGATATAAGGGATGTTTGTTATGAGATAATTCCACAGGGTTGACCCCATCCAGTTACTGACCTGGGTCGACGTTTTTTAACCAGCGCAATCGACAGTGATATGTATCTAATGTTGAAATTAGGTCACACGTCACAAAAATTGAAATGAATGATGATTTACCATCCATTAACGACATTTAAATTACGAATTGCAGGAAAGTGGTGAGCTTAAAGAAGGTGAACAGCAAGTACATACTTAAGAGCACGCTCACCCCTCGGCTGGCGCGCAAAGAGCTGCAGAAGGAGTTGCAGTCGTCGCCGCAGCTCACCAAGTCGCGTTCCTGCTCGTCCTTGCAGCAGGAAACCAGCAGCGACCCAGCCGGGCCTGGATACAACAACTACCTCACTGTACACGTGAGTAACTTTTTTTATTGAAAAACCGCGTCTGCTGCACGTGTTTTGCTCTACACACGACACAAAAACATCTACACAAAACAATGTTTCCTACACATTTTTCTGTTTTTTTTTTTTTAGTTTGTTTAGTTGATGTCAACAATGATTTAGCTTTCCATGCTCGACGGAAAACATTTTAGATCAAAATATTTCACCCCCAGGCGAATAGGGGGCGGAGTGCAATCTACTTTTTTAATCACTGACGTCGTATTATTTATTCGTTTTTGCCACGAATGTTGCTTTCAGGGCTTGGAGTACCTACATAATTGAATTAAATAAAGGACTACCTATACCTAGGTACATATATTAAATTTTTAACCAACTTCCAGAAAGGAGATGTTCTCAATTCGGCGCTTATTTTTTTCTTCTTCCGAAACTCATTTTGACAATAAATGTTTTTAAAAAACCTAAACATTACAAATTTTCGTGAAAAGTTTAAGAACCCTTCGCATTCCAAAATAGATTTGATTGGTTGTCAATTGAAAGTTTATCGTCCGCTTCATTTCAACCGCCTGATGGCCTAACACCGGTATATTTTTAACGTTACAGAGTTTCCCGTCCGCGCTAAACTTACCAACGATCACGACCCAGAGCTACGACGAGCTGATAGCGGGCGGGCGGCCGCGGACCGGAGGCAGCGACGGCTCCGACGAGCCCAAGCAACATGCCTGGACGCAGATGACCCCGCAAGAGATCGCCACCTGGATCGACAAGCGCTCCCGCGTACTGTTCCCGCTCCTCTTCATCTTCTTCAATATTGTGTACTGGACTTTTGTCTATTGTCTATGATTACTTTTTATTTTGCACTGTGTGCGCCCACGAAAGTATTACCTACGACTTAAGAATTTAAGGCTCGAACATTCGCAACGCGCGACGGAAACGTGTGCTACGCGGTTTCTAGAAGTTTACGATAAATTTAAAGACGTTCGCACTGTGAAGAGCTTAAAGGCGTTTATAATTAAGCTTTGCTAGAGCTACATAGTCACTCTAGTGGTTGTTTTTTTAATGTAAATAAAGGTGAAATGAAATGAAATGAAATGAAATGAAATGAAATGAAATGAACCACGATAAACTTGATAAGTATGCTTCCTGCACTTTTATTACAAATCGTACAGGCATACGCGCGCGATGTGTGTGGGGGCTTGCCGTAGCACGGCTACGCTGCAGGCCATCGCGCCTGCGGTCGCGCTGTGTCTGTCGATTTTTATTACAATATTATTATTAACCGACTTCCGCAAAAGGAGGAGGTTCTCAATTCGGCGCGTATTTTTTTTAATGTAAGATCGTCCGATCGATGATCTACCTACTATCTACATCACACAAGAAGTCATTAGAGAGCGCGCCCTTAGGAAGATCACTAAACTGTAGGCCTGTTCCGTATCTGATAATTTAGTTGTACGGAAAGTGTTCATAAAATAATAGTCTAACTCCTACTTAGGTAATTTGTTATTAGTTAACTTCAGTAAACAAGCGAGATGATTTATAAGCCAAGTATTTAAGGTATACTCTCCGATAGGTATACCTAAATAAGTTTTTTCGTAACCATAGAATCTTCTCTCGAATCTAAAAGACAAATCTTAAATTGGCGTATTTATTAACTAAGTTAGCAGTTTTTGTCGCCTTTGAAGGTCTAGTGACTAGTAGAATCAGAGGCAAAAAGTCACTGTAATTGCTAAGTCTTTTTATGTGCCTAAACTGAGTATAAAAGATGCCGCGATGGCAAAACGACCAAAAATATTATGAATAACATAAGTTTTAGATTTTATTGAAAATCTTTGGATGCCATTTTATTAGGATAAAAGGTCTGATAGTTATAAAATAATGTCCATTATTTTATATATACCTATAACCTAATATTTAATTTTTTATAGTTCTCGATAGTTTTAAGTAAAAAATGTTAGTTCAATATCTAAGAATTTCGGCCTTTTTATTTAAATACTTAGTTAATGTAATTTAAAAAATGAAATTACGAGTACAACATAGTCAAACTTAGAATAGATTTGTAGAGCCTGTGTAATTTTTTAAATAAGTTTTTTTTATAATGTAAGTAAATTAAATATTGTTATTTTAGAAAAATATCGTACCTTTTAAGTACTTTGTTGTATAATGTGTGAACTTCAATCATAATTAACTTATTAAAAAAAATTATAATTGTAAATAGATGACTCTTCGAAAAAACTTTATTGTATTTTTTTATTATTTATTATATATATATATATGTATATATATATTATATATATATAGGTATATATATATATTATATATATATTATAAGTATAAATAATTAAATATCATATGAACTCGTTGAACTATATTCTGATTTTTAATTCACTGGAATTCAAAACAGTTGTCATTTAAAAATAGAATGAGTTATTTGTATGAAAAACAGGGTGACCATCTGAAGTTCAATTTTACTTAGAACAAAAGTACCTGAAGTAACTGTCAGGCATTTGTCATACCTATCTACATGAGGCAATTGATTTATATTTATATGAAAGTTTTGAATTTAGTTATTATCTTTTTTGTGGGAACTGTTTAATCTGGTAATATTAAGAAACGTCAGGATTCAACGGAATTAAAAATCAGAGTATGCCAACACGTTGCCAGTTTGGGTTGCAGAATTGTTTAATCCAGACCCTATTATTATAGAGGTACGGACACTGACCTTTGCAACCCACTTTGCTTGTTTTTAGTGGGCAATCTTACTTTTATTGGTAATCCTATAACCGTCTAAGTGCTAACTAAGGCTTAATAGTAAAGGTTTTTATTTTTAAAATAGTATTTCTAAGCCGTTAGTTAGCCGAGCCCCGCTGAGCTTAGTCGCAGGCCTCGAATTTTTCGTACTGAGTGAGTTCCAAATTCCCATACTCACATTTACTAGGTACTGGAAATGATACCTAATGAAAAAAAGTCTACAGATTGAAGGTCAAAAGCTTAATCCAGATTCCAGATAATATTATGTAGTAAAGTGTAAGCTGTGAAGTACTTTCCAATTGGTGAAATAGTTATCAATATGTGAATTATTTATGACACGCTTTAGTACATAGGTACCTAACGTGGTGTCGCCAGTTATGGACCAGGCACCAGTAGCTGACCACCTTCACCGTTTTTAACAAAAATAAGAGCTAGATTAGAGTTTTACCGCTGGCAACACTTAAACCATGTAGAATAGGGATCTGTTTGTCATATTGACAAATATCATATGAAACGGCCATTTTGTTTTAAAATGGCAAGGCGAACAAAATGTTGTGTGCAAATATCTTTCGATTTCAATAGTTTTCTAAAGCAAATCGCTAAGAAGGTAAATAAACGTTTTGATCGATGGATTCTCGTTTCTGATTAAAATGTAAATTTACAATGATTAAATCACTTAGATATAAACTTTAAAACATGCTTGTGAAGGAATAAATGCAACATAGATTTATTTTCAAGTTTTAGAGGGGATGTCCATTACTGGATCGGAAACACATCAAAAATCCAGTCATGGACCTATCTATTCTTATCATTTAAACACAATTACAAGTCAAAATTAAACTTTAGTTTAACTAGCTTCTGCCCGCGTGAATTTCGGTTTTTTAACCCCCGACGCAAAAACGACGGGGTGTTATAAGTTTGACATGTGTCTCTCTCTCTTTGTGTGTGTGTGTCTTTCTGTTCCCCTGTAGCGCTCAAACGGATGAACCGATTTGAATGCGGTTTTTTTTGTTTGCAAGGTGAATTAGTCGAGAGTGTTGTTAGCTATGTTTGATGAAAATCAAGATGGCCGCCACCACAAAATGGCGAATGTCGGGGGTTTTTAAAATTTTTAATTTATACTTGTCACAAATCCCAAGGAAATCGTGGATTTCCAGTTCCCGTTCCCGCTCCCTTATGCAACTTTTATAGCTACTTTCAAGGAGGTTTGCTATAGTGATCTACCTATAACTGTAGCTATAGATTTTGGTTTTTTCAAAATCCCGTGGGAACTGTGGATTTTTTCAGGATAAAAAGTAGCCTATGTGTTAAGTCATGGCATAATCTATCTCCTTCAAAATTTCAGCCAAATCGGTTCAGTTCGGTATAGTAGAAGGATTGCATCTTAAAATTTTTTTTCCTTCATATCTTATCAAGTGAGGTGTCAAATTAAAGGGGTTGAAAAAGTGATACCGAAAATATATTTTTTTTGACTAAAAATATTGTGATCAAGAGTGAAAGAGAAAAAAAATTATCACGCAGTTGATATTTTTTATTTTTTATCAATATTATACTTGTTTTAAAAAAATAATTATGGTTTCCATGCAAAAAAAAATCTGATGGGTGGGAAAGGGTTAAAAAATTAATACCTATTATTGTAGTTCCATTTAGATGCGCCACTTTTAAATTTTTTTAGAAATGTAGGTATGAGCTCAAAGGAGCTTAGAAAAAACAAAGAGTTCCCGCGGGATTATAATAAACCTAAATCCACGTGGACGAAGTCACAGGCATCCGCTTGTATGCAATATGGGGCCTAGCTCTATATTAACACAAAATAAAGAAGTGTTAATAGTAAAACGTGTCATACGAGTAGCTATGAATGAGGAACCTTCTTTCACCTAGAAAGAAGATTCTCCATAGCTAAGGATCACCTTTTGCCCTCTTGGACAGTGTCCCAGTAATTATTACGCAAGAAGAAAGGAAACCTTTTACAGGTAACAGGCCTAGAAAAACACTTATTCATCTTTTCAAAAAACAGGCGAAAATTCCTCGCTGCTTATGTGAGCAGTATCGTGCTGCATCAGGATTAAGGAGCTGGGACTCAGAGGTCCGTGATTCAATCTAAGCTTGGTACCAAAAATATGAAGTCATAGTGGACAGTTCCCGAATCCCTTTAGTTTAGGTGGGTAGTACCCTGCAGCATCAGGATTAAGAAGTTGAAGCAAAAAAAATAATTATGGAACCATTTTGTAAACGTCCTCAAATAGACAAGTGTCAAATTGAAATGTGACGAACATTCGTTGTTTCTACGTAACTTTGATATTTGTACATCATCATCATCATCATGATCAACCCATTATCTGCTCACTACAGAGCACGGGTCTCCTTGTGTCAGAGTGAGAAGGGTTTTGGCCATAGTCTACCACGCTGGCCAAGCGGATTGGCAGACTTCACACACCTTTGAGAACGTTATGGGGAATTCTCAGGCATGCAGGTTTCCTCACGATGTTTTCCTTCACCGTTAAAGCAAGTGATATTTAAATACTTAAAACGCACATAACTCCGAAAAGTTAGAGGTGCGTGCCCCGGGATCGAACCCTCGACCTCCGATTAGAAGTCGGTCGTCCTAACCACTAGGCTATCACAGCTTTTTTACATATATTGTTCGATTTGTACATATATTATTCGAAATAATCAACGCGAGGATCAACAAATTCTTTAAAAGCCGGCAGTGTATTAGTGGTTCCTTTCGTGCTGCAAATGTTCACGGTAATCACTTAACATCAGGTGACCCGCTTGCTCGTTTACCCACAATCCATATAAAATAAAAGAAGAGATAAAGTTCGTAAACTAAAACCCGACTACTCATAGTAGTATACAAGTATAAATTAAATATTTAAAAAACCCCCATTTTGTGGCGGCAGCCATCTTGGATTTGCATAGTGCTATTTTACTAGTCAAGTCCTTTCATTTGATACCCATATTAAGGCAGTTGTGATAAAATATGTAATCCGCCATTTTGTAGCGGTGGCCATGTTGGTTCGATTTTCATCAAACATAGCTAACAACACTGTCGACTAATTCACCTTTCAAACGAAAAAAACTGCATTCAAATCGGTTCACCCGTTTGAGCGCTACAGGGGAACAGACAAACACACATACACACACACACACAGACACTCAAACTTATAACACCCCGTCGTTTTGCGTCGGGGGTTAAAAATAATAATTTAGAAAAACGTGTATTCAATTGTGTACTAATGGAAGAAAGGGCGGGGCAAGCGGCTAGTGGTGCCATCTGTTATGTCTATCTAAAACTAACTTAATATTCCAGTTTAGCTGCGCGAACGTCACTTCTCAATTTTTTCGCATATAAAATGTAGCCTATGTGACCCCCGAACTATATCAACGAAGCCCAGTAGTTTAGGAGCTTCGGTAGAACAAAAAATTGGATACAAACATACATACATAGACTACTAAATCATAACCCTTCCTTTTGGCTTTGCCGTAGTCGGGTAAAAACGAACTGTCCATCACTGGGTGTCCATAACTGGATTGAGACTGTCCATCATAAGCATTTTTACATATTTCAGTTGATCGTTTTTAGGTTTCCATATTTCAAAACTCATTAGACTATTTCTAGATTTTAGTAGTTAGTGAGAAGCTCTATAAATCTGAGTATATCATTGTAAAATTATAACACTCAAGAGTCAATAATAAAAAAGTTATAGCTCCTCATGTTTGACTCGGCGCTTAACCCTGTCCATAACTGGCGCCATCACGTTAATACATAGATTGATTTTTCGAACTTTCTAATTTCGACCGCTCTTTCTTTAAGCGATTAAGTCGCGTAAGTATTAACTAAAGGAAATTAAAATCTTAGTAATGATGAAACTATTTTTATTAAAGAAATAGTCAAACATTTAACTAAAACAATTTTTATTAGATACCTACTTACTTATTTTACATAATACCTAAGGGCATAACGTTATGCGTTTGTTATTTATAGTAAGATAGCAATGCGTAAATGGTTATCCAAAGAGTTATCTCTATTAGTTTCGTGGAGAGCCTCACTCCGAATCGTACTTACATTCGTATATGTACGTAAGTGGATATATGAGTATGAGTATATTATATGCAGGGCCGGATTATCCATAAGGCGGATTAGGCAACTGCCTAGGGGCCCCGCACCGAATAGGGGCCCACGGGTGACGGGGGCAACAAGAAAAAAAAGCTTCATCTAACAATTTTTTTTTGAGAAAATTCTCAATGGAGGAAGTATATACAAATGTAAAAAGGAAAGGGGCCCCGAGAATTGCATTGCCTAGGGGCCCCGATAGGGTTAATCCGGCCCTGATTATATGAGGTTAAGGGGCTATGGAAGTAGCCTCAGTTTGCCTCAAGTCGAGGCTGTGAGTCAAATGGACAGAAATCTTGACAGGAACTGTTTAAGTATATCGCTACTCGGTGTGTATACGATACTCTAGTCTCTAATTATTATTTAACAACTTCAAGAAATATTAATTTTGTTATAGCTATGTAACAAATACCTAACATCAATTTCACTACAAAACTGTAGTTATTCTCATTTTGGGCTATCTTATACCTACAATAAATTTCACGAAAGTTATTATTTTTAAGTATTGTATCAAGTATACCTACATACTTCGTATGTACCTACCTTATTACTTACTTATCTATTTTCATTGGTAGGTACTAGGTAATTTAACTACCAGATAACTAAGCAGCACAACCAAGACAATTATAAGGTAGGTACCATGATAATTTAGTCATCACTTCTCATACTTAACTATAGAAGACAATTATTATTATTAAAACACTGTTTCTACTTTCTACAGCAGTAAAATCCGAGCTACTTAGAATTTTCCCTATAAAATGCAGCAAAATCGATATATTATCGATACATTAATTCTCTTTTATCACAATTAGTGGTAGGTTTCCAAAGTATAGCAACACCTACGATGCACCTACCTACATTATTTAAAAATTTACAATATTTCTACTATGTATAAACATAATATGAATTTAATTTCACACCGCGTAAAAGGATTCACGTAAGTAGGTATATGTACCTATAACAACTTTACATTTACGCCTGCAAATATATTGCCATTGATTTGCATGTGAATGCAGTTCAGGAAAAGGACCGTTCAGACGTCGAAAAGTGTTCTCAAGGCGCTGCTCTGTCGTTGCCGCGGGGCGCTGTGACCACCAGGCTGTCGTCGCTGGAGTAACGCTTGAGAGTTGCAGCACTTGCGTGACTGAAACACATTATATTTCTTTAATAATCTCACTTCACAGTAATATTACAAAGGCGAAAGTTTGTATGTATGTATGTATGTATGTATGTATGTATGTGAAGATGAAGGTCAATTCTCGATTTTTTTTTTCGTAAATAAAATGTAGCCTATGTCACCCGGTCCATAACAACGAATCAATAGACACCTCATTCTTCAAAATCGGTCCAGTAGTTAAGGCACTACGGTGATACACACAGAATCTCATACAAAACTCGGACACAAACATACATGATACAATACATACATACATACATAGACCTAAACATACATACATACATAGACATAAATGCTAAAACCTTCCTTTTGGCTTTGCCGTAGTCGGGTAAAAAAGCATTTCTAGAATTACAATACTATAAATACCTATATCTAGTACGAGGTCGCGGGGTGGGCGCCAGTTGCGGCAGATGTTGGTCGAGCGCCAGCGTGCCGCCGGACCCCGAGCTGGAGCCGCGACCCGACCCGCTCGAGCTCTCCGACCAAGTTATTTCCGACACGCTGTGCCAAAAAAAACTTTTTTTTTTTCAATCAATAAATAATAAAACGATTTCAATTTAAGAACTAAATTTCGACCACCAAACGAAGAAAGATTCTAAGGCGTCTAGGACATGATCCTGGATAGTAACCGATTTACCGTCTCCTTCTGACCTTGGATGAATGAATGAGTCCGCTTACCTGGAAGAAATAGGTGGTAAGCGGTACGGCGAATATTCGTTGCTCTCCGTGTAGGTGGACGCATGTATTTCTTGCTGGTACAGCTCGTACAACTGGGATAAGTCGGGCTGGACGCCGATGCCAAATTCTGCAAATGCCATAAAATGGTTGAGTTACGACGCAACTGTTGTAACCTAATCGATAATTTAGCCATATATATACGTCAGGAATACTTTAAGACGTTCCTGAACATCGACACCATCGGGACATTTCATAAACTACTTTTTAAGAGCGTTGACGCACCAACCCGCTTCGCAAGTTTAGGCATTTACCTGAGATTCTTTGTTTACGTGAATGAACAGGCCGCAGCAGTTGCAGTGTAGTGTAACAAACCGTTTTGATCCTTTTACCGTTTTCAAATGGGCTATTATTTTTTTTTTTTTCAATATTTTTAGGCACCTGTTTTTAGTTCGAAGATTTTTAATTTTATAAAGCAGGCATAATTAATGTATAATGCTTGAAAAAGACCTTATAGAGTAGACCAGTACATAAAAATTATAATTGGAGAATATAGTACAGCTTCTGATATTGATTTTTTTACATACCTACCTACTCGTGTAAGGGTAAGAGAGTGAAGAAAAATGCAGATTAATTCAAAATCTCGTTTATTTACTTATTACATACTAGATTTTGCCCACGACTTTGTCCGCGTGAATTTCGGTTTTTCACAAATCCCGAGGGAATCGTGGATTTCCGGTTCCCGTTCCCGATCTCTTTTCCAACCTTTATACTTATTTTCAAGGAAGTTTGCTATAGTAATTTACCTATAGCTATAGATTTCGGTGTTTTAATAATCCCATAGGAACTCTGGATTTTTCCAGGATAAAAAGTAGCGTATGTGTTAAATAAAAAAAATATTATAATATTATGTTAAATTACTTAGACAGCAGTCATTTCCGCGAGAGATACAAGAGAGATCAAAAACTTTTGTCAACAAAAGTATGTTGTTAGTTACCAATTTGTAATGTAAGCCCGCCATGTTCATTTTGATGTCATTTCTCGATTTTAAATTTTAATAGTTACCGAACGATAGTTTTTGTATAGCTATTTTTTAGTTCATTTTCCACATAATATTATGTACTAGATGATGGCCGCGACTTCGTCAGCGTGGAATTAGGTTTTTAAAAATCCTGTGGGAACTATTTACTTTTTCGGGATAAAAGTTGCCTATGTCAATTTCCGGGACGCAAGCTACCTCAGCTGTACCTACCAAATTTCGTATAAATCGGTTAAACGGACGGACCTTTAAAAATTCCATGGGAACTTTTTAATTTTCCGAGATAAAAAGTATCCTATATCCCTCCCTAGGATGTAAGCTAACTAATGGAGATAGATGATGCCCTGACTTAAAACAGACTTTTTATCCTGGAAAAATCCACAGTTCCCGCGGGATTTTGAGAAAACCCAAATCTATAGCTACAGCTAGCTATAGGTAGATCACTATAGCAAACTACCTTGAAAGTAAGTATAAAGGTTGGAAAAGGGAGCGGGAACGGGAACCAGAAATCCACGATTCCCTCAGGATTTGTGAAAAATCTAAATTCACGCGGGCGAAGCCGCGGGCAAAAGCTAGTTATATATGACGGAGCGCGTGGCTCCAAAGAGTTTTAAAAGATGATGACGTCAGCATTGCTGACGTTATTCCCTTGATTATTACGATGACTTCATGGTGACAGTAATTAAACTAGTGACGGCAGGAGAAGCCAGAGACGTCACTGGAAGTCATTGTTATTTATGAGGGTAGATTGGAATAACTTGCTGTAGGTATAACAAGGGTACCGGACTATTTGAGAAGCCTCTTGTTTAACTGAGGCACTAAGTAACTACCCTAACCTACCTATCGGTCTCCACCACCCCTTGTAACCGAGCCATCGCCAACCAATCTAGTCTACACGACCTACGTCGTACAACAAACTAGGACATGGCACATTTTATGAAGGAAGTGTATTCGGCGAGAGCCCGAATCGGAATGTGTCGCTGCACGCTTGTGCCCTTCCTTTTATAATAAAAGGTTGGTGGGGGAATGACGTAATTACGTCATGCTTGATTGTTTACACTACAAGACGGCGCTGCCGTTAATTTACAGAGTTGTTGAGGGTATTTACAACTTGGTTGACAAAGTGACGTTTAATTCATGATTTGAGCAGTTTGACTGAGACGAATTATTTAATCTTGTCTTTTTTGACACTGCCAATTGAGGCTGAAAACGTCTTCGCTCCGACACGGCCATTCTGATAGGCGGTGCGCGCTCTGCACCAGCCTGAGGATTTGATGTTAATTCTGAAACAAAGAAATTTCTTTGAGCTTGGCATCTGTAAGCATCTAATGATGCTCAGTCATGTTTCTAATGGACCAGCACATCTTTCATGTTTTGGTCTTTAAGGATTTAGTAATGTCTCGTGGACAATTGTGAGGTCTACGAGATCTACGTGTTAACGTAGGTTAACACGTAGATCTCGTGGATTTCTCGTGGATTTCTCGTAGATTTCTCGTAGATTTCTCGTAGATTTCTCGTAGATTTCTCGTAGATTTCTCGTAGATTTCTCGTAGATTTCTCGTAGATTTCTCGTAGATTTCTCGTAGAGTCTCGAAGATTCTCGTATAGTCACAATCATAAAGTCAAAGTCAAAGTAATGTTTTCTCGAAGAATCTCGGAGATTGTCGAAAATTCTCGTTAAGTTACAGTCATAAAGTCAGTCAAAGTAATGTTTTCTCGAAGGTTCTCGGAGGTTCTCGTAGGTTCTCGAAGATTCTCGTAAAGTCAGTCATAAAGTCAAAGTAATGATTTTTCGATGGTTCTCGGAGATTCTCGTAGGTTCTCGGAGATTCTCGGAGATTCTCGTAGATTCTCGTAGATTCTCGTAGGTTCTCGGAGAGTCTCGAAGATTCTCGTAGTCACAATCATAAAGTCAAAGTCAAAGTAACGTTTTCTCGAAGGTTCTCGGAGATTGTCGAAAATTCTCGTAAAGTTACAGTCATAAAGTCAGTCAAAGTAATGTTTTCTCGGAAGTTCTCGGAGATTATCGTAGGTTCTCGTAAGTTCTCGGAGATTCTCGTAGGTTTTCGTAAATAAACTCGTGGATAAACTCGTGGGTTTGGAGGAAGGAGTCGTGCAAATAATCTCGGAGGGTCTCGTAGATAAATTTGTGGATTCTCGTGTATTTACTCGTGGGTTTGGAGGAAGGAGTAGTGCTATGGTTTCATATGGTCTCGGAGAGTCTCTTAGATAAACTCGTGAATAAACTCGTGGATAAACTCTTAGATAAACTCGTGTATTTATTCGTGGGTTTGGAAGAATGAGTAGTGCTATGGTTTCCATAGGGTCTCGGAGGGTTTCGTGGATAAACTCGTGGATAAACTCCTGAATAAACTCGTGGATTTGGACAATGGATTAGTGCTATGCACAAGGTTTTGAAGATGAAAATCTGGGGCGGAACCTCACCCATAGACTAATAGGCACCTCATTTTGAGGTTTGGTGCCAACGTTGTTTTACTGGGGCATATCTGGAGATCGAGCTGATGGAACGGTGCTCGATCCCACTTCTGATGACGGAGCGCGTGGCTCCAAAGAGTTTTAAAAGATGATGACGTCAGCATTGCTGACGTTATTCCCTTGATTATTACGATGACTTCATGGTGACAGTAATTAAACTAGTGACGGCAGGAGAAGCCAGAGACGTCACTGGAAGTCATTGTTATTTATGAGGGTAGATTGGAATAACTTGCTGTAGGTATAACAAGGGTACCGGACTATTTGAGAAGCCTCTTGTTTAACTGAGGCACTAAGTAACTACCCTAACCTACCTATCGGTCTCCACCACCCCTTGTAACCGAGCCATCGCCAACCAATCTAGTCTACACGACCTACGTCGTACAACAAACTAGGACATGGCACATTTTATGAAGGAAGTGTATTCGGCGAGAGCCCGAATCGGAATGTGTCGCTGCACGCTTGTGCCCTTCCTTTTATAATAAAAGGTTGGTGGGGGAATGACGTAATTACGTCATGCTTGATTGTTTACACTACAAGACGGCGCTGCCGTTAATTTACAGAGTTGTTGAGGGTATTTACAACTTGGTTGACAAAGTGACGTTTAATTCATGATTTGAGCAGTTTGACTGAGACGAATTATTTAATCTTGTCTTTTTTGACACTGCCAATTGAGGCTGAAAACGTCTTCGCTCCGACATATATAATTCCTATATCGTATTAGGAAATGTATAAAAATAATGCTTTCTTTTGGACCACATTCTACCTAGGACCCAATAGAACCTAAGTGCCCGTCCTGCGGCTGGGCACATGGATATTTGTGTTCTAACCTAACCTAACTTCTGAAGAAAAGAAATAATTTTGAAAAGAATATGATTTCCGCCTAAGATAAACTAATAAGTACCTCTTACTAGCGCGATCGCCTGATCAGACGATGCAATACCCTCCCCTCGCCCCGCTATCCCCGCGTACCCATTGATATCTCAAATGTTTTACATTTCCGATTTCTATTTAGGATATGTATAGATTTCCTAGGAAATGTGACTAATATAATTTATTTTACACTTTTCCGTGCAATTTTAGGAATTACATACATTTCCTAGAAATTGTATACAATGACGGATTACATACATTTCCGGTAACTTATTATATAATAGGTACAATTAAAAAATGCGTCAAAAGTTATCTAAGTAATCTATCTGTAACAAAAAATAGTGAGCATTAAAAATATCTAGTATTGAAAAGTGACAGTCGCACAACAATTTTACGTATATTTCATGTAATCCAATAAGAATTGCCGAGACAAAAAGTGTTACGTCCGTTCTCGGAGAGGCCTCGGCCCATACTAGTTTAGTTTCCTAGTTCAATTTCCTACTGCAACTTTCTGCGTTTTATACTAAGTTTCAAAGTTATTTTTTGGAAACAAATAGTGGCAAATTTCAAATTTTTTTTGTTTATATTATTGCAAATGTGTTTTACTTTTATAAATACTTAACTTTACTTATAAATGTCGAAAAATAATCTACTAAAATGACGGTTTTATATGTCTACAATTTACTGAAATTACAATTTCTTTATTTGAATTTTTATGATGTAAAAAATACAAAATGAAAAAATGTTTTCTTCCATGTCTTTAGTTCAGGACATTTCCTTTAATAAATATATCTTTGTGTGTGAATTGAACAAGTAACTTTTGACGTAGTGAACGTCAAAGATTACACGAAACGCAAAATTCAAAAAAGGCCTTTGGTATTTTGGCAATAATGTGTGTGTGTATGTGTGCGTGAGTGCGTGCGTGCGTGCGTGCGTGCGTGCGTGTGTGTGTCTGTATGTCTGTTCCCCTGCAGCGCTCAAACGGGTGAACTGATTTGAATGCGGTTTTTTCTGTTTGAAAGGTGAATTAGTCGAGAGTGTTGTTAGCTATGTTTGATGAAAATCGATCCAAAATGGCGGATTACATATTTTCTCACAAGTCCCTTAATATGGGTATCAAATGAAAGGGCGTGACTAATAGAATAGCACTAGGTATGCAAATCCAAGATGGCTACCGCAACAAAATGGCGAATATCGGGGTTTTTAAAAAAAAATTAATTTATACTTGTATTCATATCAGTATAGAGCCCTCGCGATGGGCACCGGCTGCTCCCTAGGTACAACGGAACTCAGGGCACCTTCGAGCGCGCGTCGCTGCCTGGTGATGATCTCGTCGGTGAGCCGGCGCTGCGCGTCGCGGCGCTGCAGCGCGAGGTCGCGGCGCCGCAGCTCGTGCGCGCGCGCGGCGCGCTCGCCCTGCAGCGCCAGCTTGTCGGCCTCCAGCTCGTGCACGCGGCACACCAGCGCCAGCACCTCGCGCTCCGGCCCGCTCGCGATGTGCGCCGGCAGCTCCCTAGGTACAACGGAACTCAGGGTACCTTCGAGCGCGCGTCGCTGCCTGGTGATGATCTCGTCGGTGAGCCGGCGCTGCGCGTCGCGGCGCTGCAGCGCGAGGTCGCGGCGCCGCAGCTCGTGCGCGCGCGCGGCGCGCTCGCCCTGCAGCGCCAGCTTGTCGGCCTCCAGCTCGTGCACGCGGCACACCAGCGCCAGCACCTCGCGCTCCGGCCCGCTCGCGATGTGCGCCGGCAGCTCCCTAGGTACAACGGAACTCAGGGTACCTTCGAGCGCGCGTCGCTGCCTGGTGATGATCTCGTCGGTGAGCCGGCGCTGCGCGTCGCGGCGCTGCAGCGCGAGGTCGCGGCGCCGCAGCTCGTGCGCGCGCGCGGCGCGCTCGCCCTGCAGCGCCAGCTTGTCGGCCTCCAGCTCGTGCACGCGGCACACCAGCGCCAGCACCTCGCGCTCCGGCCCGCTCGCGATGTGCGCCGGCAGCTCCCTAGGTACAACGGAACTCAGGGTACCTTCGAGCGCGCGTCGCTGCCTGGTGATGATCTCGTCGGTGAGCCGGCGCTGCGCGTCGCGGCGCTGCAGCGCGAGGTCGCGGCGCCGCAGCTCGTGCGCGCGCGCGGCGCGCTCGCCCTGCAGCGCCAGCTTGTCGGCCTCCAGCTCGTGCACGCGGCACACCAGCGCCAGCACCTCGCGCTCCGGCCCGCTCGCGATGTGCGCCGGCAGCTCCCTAGGTACAACGGAACTCAGGGTACCTTCGAGCGCGCGTCGCTGCCTGGTGATGATCTCGTCGGTGAGCCGGCGCTGCGCGTCGCGGCGCTGCAGCGCGAGGTCGCGGCGCCGCAGCTCGTGCGCGCGCGCGGCGCGCTCGCCCTGCAGCGCCAGCTTGTCGGCCTCCAGCTCGTGCACGCGGCACACCAGCGCCAGCACCTCGCGCTCCGGCCCGCTCGCGATGTGCGCCGGCAGCTCCCTAGGTACAACGGAACTCAGGGTACCTTCGAGCGCGCGTCGCTGCCTGGTGATGATCTCGTCGGTGAGCCGGCGCTGCGCGTCGCGGCGCTGCAGCGCGAGGTCGCGGCGCCGCAGCTCGTGCGCGCGCGCGGCGCGCTCGCCCTGCAGCGCCAGCTTGTCGGCCTCCAGCTCGTGCACGCGGCACACCAGCGCCAGCACCTCGCGCTCCGGCCCGCTCGCGATGTGCGCCGGCAGCTCCCTAGGTACAACGGAACTCAGGGTACCTTCGAGCGCGCGTCGCTGCCTGGTGATGATCTCGTCGGTGAGCCGGCGCTGCGCGTCGCGGCGCTGCAGCGCGAGGTCGCGGCGCCGCAGCTCGTGCGCGCGCGCGGCGCGCTCGCCCTGCAGCGCCAGCTTGTCGGCCTCCAGCTCGTGCACGCGGCACACCAGCGCCAGCACCTCGCGCTCCGGCCCGCTCGCGATGTGCGCCGGCAGCTCCCTAGGTACAACGGAACTCAGGGTACCTTCGAGCGCGCGTCGCTGCCTGGTGATGATCTCGTCGGTGAGCCGGCGCTGCGCGTCGCGGCGCTGCAGCGCGAGGTCGCGGCGCCGCAGCTCGTGCGCGCGCGCGGCGCGCTCGCCCTGCAGCGCCAGCTTGTCGGCCTCCAGCTCGTGCACGCGGCACACCAGCGCCAGCACGTCGCGCTCCGGCCCGCTCGCGATGTGCGCCGGCAGCTCCCTAGGTACAACGGAACTCAGGGTACCTTCGAGCGCGCGTCGCTGCCTGGTGATGATCTCGTCGGTGAGCCGGCGCTGCGCGTCGCGGCGCTGCAGCGCGAGGTCGCGGCGCCGCAGCTCGTGCGCGCGCGCGGCGCGCTCGCCCTGCAGCGCCAGCTTGTCGGCCTCCAGCTCGTGCACGCGGCACACCAGCGCCAGCACCTCGCGCTCCGGCCCGCTCGCGATGTGCGCCGGCAGCTCCCTAGGTACAACGGAACTCAGGGTACCTTCGAGCGCGCGTCGCTGCCTGGTGATGATCTCGTCGGTGAGCCGGCGCTGCGCGTCGCGGCGCTGCAGCGCGAGGTCGCGGCGCCGCAGCTCGTGCGCGCGCGCGGCGCGCTCGCCCTGCAGCGCCAGCTTGTCGGCCTCCAGCTCGTGCACGCGGCACACCAGCGCCAGCACCTCGCGCTCCGGCCCGCTCGCGATGTGCGCCGGCAGCTCCCTAGGTACAACGGAACTCAGGGTACCTTCGAGCGCGCGTCGCTGCCTGGTGATGATCTCGTCGGTGAGCCGGCGCTGCGCGTCGCGGCGCTGCAGCGCGAGGTCGCGGCGCCGCAGCTCGTGCGCGCGCGCGGCGCGCTCGCCCTGCAGCGCCAGCTTGTCGGCCTCCAGCTCGTGCACGCGGCACACCAGCGCCAGCACCTCGCGCTCCGGCCCGCTCGCGATGTGCGCCGGCAGCTCCCTAGGTACAACGGAACTCAGGGTACCTTCGAGCGCGCGTCGCTGCCTGGTGATGATCTCGTCGGTGAGCCGGCGCTGCGCGTCGCGGCGCTGCAGCGCGAGGTCGCGGCGCCGCAGCTCGTGCGCGCGCGCGGCGCGCTCGCCCTGCAGCGCCAGCTTGTCGGCCTCCAGCTCGTGCACGCGGCACACCAGCGCCAGCACCTCGCGCTCCGGCCCGCTCGCGATGTGCGCCGGCAGCTCCCTAGGTACAACGGAACTCAGGGTACCTTCGAGCGCGCGTCGCTGCCTGGTGATGATCTCGTCGGTGAGCCGGCGCTGCGCGTCGCGGCGCTGCAGCGCGAGGTCGCGGCGCCGCAGCTCGTGCGCGCGCGCGGCGCGCTCGCCCTGCAGCGCCAGCTTGTCGGCCTCCAGCTCGTGCACGCGGCACACCAGCGCCAGCACGTCGCGCTCCGGCCCGCTCGCGATGTGCGCCGGCAGCCGCTGCTCCAGCTGCGCGCCGCGCAGGCGCACCTGCTCCAGCTGCCGCTCCACACGCAGCCGCTCGCCGCGCGCCGCCTCCTGCTCGCGCTCCACCGCCGCCAGCTCCGCCCACGCCTGCTCCACGGCTATCTCCGCCTCCGCGCGCTCGCTGCCCATGCTGCCCATGCTGCCCACGCTGCCCACGCTGCCCACGCTGCCGGTCCCACCTCTTAACGCAGATGGGGATGCATAAAACTCATTCATTAACGAAATTGAATCTACCCAAAGTTTGAGGATCTGGACTAATGTTTGGATATTTGTCACAAATCATCACATTAGCATAGTTATTAAGTGATCATTAGATTTCTCAAATAGATAATATTAAGAACCTGTAACTTTGTTGGGTGCTCAGGCGGGAGCCGGTGAAGCTGATGGGCTTGTAGAGGCGGTTGAAGCGCGCCTCCCAGTGCGAGATGGTGGCGTGCTGGCGCTCGGCGTCCAGCGCCAGCCCCAGCAGGTTGCTGTCCAGCTCCATGAGGCGGCGCCGCAGACGCATCTGCTGCTTGAACGTGGACACGATCGCTTCGCGCAGGGATTTCAAGTGTGCCGTGTTTTCTTCTGACTCTTCTTTTGTTATAGTCTCGTCTATTTTCTGCTGCTCTTCTCTGTTCCTGTTATATAAACTTTTACTTTTGATCGGAAAGGGCGTAGCGACGGTGGGGCAGGGGGATACTTGCGTTACCCTAGATGCGTAACCGAACACTTTCAAAATTATCGCGCCTAATTTCACATAACTGCGCGTAGCGCGCGAAATTATATAACTCCGTGATTCCAAACAATTAATTAATCATTTCATTTCCCTCCACTTCCCCCTCTTTCCCCTATCTATATAGTGTATTAAAAAAAAGAAAAAAAAAGTTCCAACTGTTCAAAACAAGAAAGCTTACTGGCGCATGAATGATGAAACTCTTGTAGAATAGGTCACTATAAAAAAATGCACGAGTATTGTTAGTATAATTTTTCTATTAATTAATTACCTACGTACCTCGATCGATCATCTTTCATTTTAGTCTTGAGACGTGCAATCTCCTCCCTCAGTTCATTTATTACTGTGCGATACTGCGATAAGTGCATTGGAGTTTCAATTAACTCGCGTTCAACCTGAAAATGTAATACTTATAAAACTTTTTGTAGCAGTTGGGGTTGTTACAGAACAAGTTTTCTTACAAATAATTTCATTGGCATGACGTGGATGGACAATGCTTTACGGTAGCATCAATTTCCTATTGTAAAGCTGTTGGGTTTGATTTCGAGTTTGCTAAGAATTAATCCGAAGACACATTTACCACCATGCGGCCGTGCGGCAACGCAGTTTGACGCAGAGTTCAGGCTCTGCATCAAACTGCTTTGACTTGACTAGCGTGACTGTTGGCGTCGTCCTAATTGGCTAACGATCGTTCGATTTCGTCGCATGATCGAATCAAACATATGAAACAAACCAGCAAGTCATCACACGATCGCAATACTAATTTTCATCGTACGACGAAATCGATCGTATTGGTCGTACGGTTGTTAGCCAATTAGGACGACGCGACGGGTCAGAGTAAGAAATACGTACTTTATTGGTAATAGCTGAAGCTCGCTGCGCGTAGTGCAGCGTGGAGCGCGTGGTGTCGCGCTGCGCGGCGGCCGGCGACACGTGCGCCACCATGGCCGTGCGGCAGCGCCCGCCCAGCACCTCGCGCAGCAGGCGCGTCAGCTTCGAATCGCGGTAATTCACGTACCTGGAAACAAAACTTGAATAATTTATTGATATCCGGAAATTAATGGGTGGCGTACAAAACACGACTCTTTTCTGTCCGGTCGGTGTTATAAAATAAAGGTACCTAGCAATAATAAGATCTTCCTCGGGGCCATCAGCTATGTATGGGGATTGGGGACCCAGCTAGTTTGTATCTTGGAACTTGTAGACCTATTATGGTAATTGGTATGAATCTCCAAAGAGAAAACTCTTTTTGAGGTTAATTTGCGTGGCGACATCTACTTACTTAAGTAGTTTATTGTAAGTTACTTCGTCCCAGTGTTCTATTTCTGTGATATATCTGTAAGTATATTGTTCGCGTATCGCCATCTCATCTTGTACGTAAATGTAGAGATCGCCACAGTATCAATTTTTTTAAAAATCTAAAAGATAGCGAGTAAGTAGATAAAAGAATAGTAAACGAATCCTACTACCTAGCGCCTCCGGAGAGAGCCATGATGCAGTTGGCAAGTGCTAGCAGGGAGCGGTTGATGTGCGCGCCCTCCAGGCGGCGCGCGCGCAGCCCGGCGCGCTCCGACCCCGCCAGGTCGATGAGGAACAGCCTCCCGCGCTGCACGCCCTTCGGAACCGACTTGCTCACTGATACACTAATTATCACAAGAAAAAACATTCATTAAACTTTATTCATTGACCTAAGGCTACAACAACTCTGATATCCTTATCTAAAATCTGCATTCGAAAACACAAAGTTTATTCAAGTTTTCCAAAAAAGGAGGAGGTTCTTAAATTGGGCGCCTATATATTTTTTTCTATTTCAAGTGGGTATATACTTGTCCATCATTGAACCCCAAGTCCCATCCCATCTCCTCAATCGTGATGACTGCGGTATAAGATAACTTAGGTAGGTACCTACTTATTCAAAAATCTGTTTTTCATTATATCTCAATAGACCTGCAGCTTCGTTGTAAGATACTAGTTATAGGTGACCACTAGGGTTTACGGAACCGGTCCTGTTTTTGAGAACCGGGAATTTCGGTACTTTTACCTAAAGGAACCGGGAATTCCCGGTTCTTTCGGGATTTTCGGTTCTTTATAGTTTTTTTTTATAAACCAAGTTTTACACTTTAAAAGTAAATCACAATGAAATATTAATGTAATTTTTATAGTCATTTAAACTTTCATCCCCTATTTAACCCACTTGAGGATAGAATTTCCAAAAATCCTGATTTTTTTTTTATATTTTATCGAAATTTTAAATACCTACCAATTTTCATGGATATCACTTGAAAAATGACCGACTTTCATGCAAACTTTCATCCCCTATTTAACCCCCTTAGGGGTGGAATTTCCAATAATCCTTTCTTAGCCTTGCGCCTGCGTTCAAAAAGCTTACGAATTCAATGTACCATTCATTATGTGTTTCGTCAACTACAGTAAGGCCTTTGACTGTGTGAACTGGATGCTCCTATGGACAGTTCTCCAGGAAATTAGGAGTCCCAAAACATCTGGTCGGAGTGCTTCAAAGCCTATACTCAGATAGTCAGGGGGTAGTAAGAATTGACAAAACGACATCAACACCTTTCTCGTTTAGCAAAGGAGTTCGTCAAAGATGCATCCGTATCCCCTATCCTGTTTAACATCTACGGAGAGAGCATTATACGCCGGACCTGCGAAGACTGGGATGGTAGAATAGGGTATTTGACTAATTTTTGGAAATTGTTTTAAATTATTCTTTATCTATCTATAATATAATAAAACTGTAACAGATCCAATTCTGTACATTGAAGATATTTTGAAATTTTTTATTGGAGGGCAATCTATAATCGATACTGAAGCCAAAACTGCAATTTTTTTCATTTTTGTCTGTCTGTCTGTCTGTCTGTCTGTCTGTCTGTCTGTCTGTCTGTCTGTCTGTCTGTCTGTCTGTATCTTGGCCGCGCATCACGCCGAAACTACTGAATGGATTCGAATGAAACTTGGTACGATTTGAGTTTATACTCCGAGGTAGGACATAGGATACTTTTTATCCCGAAATTCAGCACGGTTCCCTTGGGAGAGGGGATGAAAGTTAAAACGTGTATTAAGCTGTAATTCATTAACGCGTTGTTCGATTTCACTCATTCTTTTTTTGTTAGAAAGGTAATACTTTATGTATTGTCCCGTAAATATTTCAAGGTCATAGGTTTTTTAGTTTAGAAATGACAGACATTACAATCCTCAGTATTGGGTTCAAATAACTTGGGACCCGGATCTTTGAACGTTCGGCTTATTTTAAACTGGTGTGCGTTTCAAATTTATGTTTGCCGGTCTGTCTATTTGTTCCAGCTAATCTCCGAAACGGCTGGATCGATTTTAATGGAACTTTCAATGTTATAAGGAGTAGGTAACTTAGGCTACATTTAGTTTAGGTACATAAAAGAATTATGGGATCCGATCCGATCCTATATAAAAACCTATATCTACGCGAACGAAGTTGCGGGGTTCAGCTAGTTACTTATTAAAACACACTACATTGATATTTTTCGCAATATCTACAGTATTAAGAATTAAATCAATGATAAAGTTTAAGTTTTGAAAACCACGCCAAAAACGACATTTCTGATCACATGATACGCGTGACGTCACAAATCGCTATGCAAGTCACTTCTCTCGCTCGCTCGTTTTCGGAACTCGGTGCGTGCGACAGAGACGCTACGCAAGGCGACTGCTGGATCGTAATGTCTAAATTGTTATACCTACTCATTTTAATATCAATCTTATTCTTTCAAGTATAAAGTTTAGTTTCGGTTGACTTGATAAACTTCAATTATATCAACCAAGTTACGTGCTATCGAGTGAAGTCACAAATCGCTATGCAAGTCACTTCTCTCGCTCGCTCCTTTTCGGAACTCGGTGCGTGCGACAGAGACGCTACGCAAGGCGACTGCTGTATCGTAATGTTCTAAATTGTTATACCTACTCATTTTAATATCAATCTTATTCTTTCATGTGTAAAGTTTAGTTTCGGTTGACTTGATAAACTTCAATTATATCAACCAAGTTACGTGCTATCAAGTGACATCACAAACAATCCCAGAGCGTTCACGTTCCTGATAAAATTTCAAAAATTATTATGTTTTATTTCGTGCAAATTATCGCGTAAAATTACATAGTTTAGTTTGATTGAGTGAAATATGTCTTTTTTAGGCTATTATCTGATAAGATGACCACAATCAATAGTATATTTTGAATGTTGTCAAATACCCTATTACCATGAACGACATTAAAATTCAAAACCTTCACTACGCCGATGACACCATCCTTTTCGCAGCTAATGAAGCTGAAATGTTCCAACTCCGGAACAAAATGGAGCAACACAGGCCATAAATTGGTCTAAAACTAAGATCATGGTGGTGGATCGTGCTTCTAAGCTAGAACTCAATGGAACATTCAATTTAAAACCCGTTGATCACTTCATTTACTTGGGTTCTAGCATCAGCAATAACGGTTCTTGTGAAGCTGAAGTTCGCAGGAGAATCGGAATGGCCAAGGCTGCAATGTCTCAGCTCGATAGAATATGGAATGATCGTAACATCAATAATAAGACAAAAATTACACTCGTCAACATTTTAGTCTTCTCCACTTTTCTATACGGGGCGGAGACATGGATTTAAAAGCTGGAGACCGCCAGCGCATAGATGTCTTTGAGATGTGGTGCTGGAGGAAAATGCTCAGAATCTCTTGGACTGCATTCAGGACCAACCAATCGATCCGCGAAGAACTCAAAATTGACAAAAAGCCGAGGCTCTCCAACATACATATGCCTGAGGAGGATCTTTGAGTTCTTCGGCCATATCGCCCGTAAACCCGGGGATAACCTACAAAAACTTATAGTTACCGGGAAAATGAACGGCAAGAGATCGAGAGGTAGGAGTCCAATTCACTGGACTGACCAGATCCGCACCACTCTCAACATGAATATTACCGAAGCGGTTCACAACGCTGAAAGTCGGAACATATGGCGCAACATCGTCAGAAACTTGAAATTTTCACATTGTTTTCTTTTATGATGTAGGCGCACACTAAAAAAGGATAATTGGAAATTCCACCCGTAGGAGATGAAAGTTTGTATGAAAGTCTGTCATTTTTCAAGTTATATCCATGAGTATTTGAGCTTTAGAAAAAAAAAATATAAACAGGATTTTTGAAAATTCTATCCCATGGTGGATTAAATATTGCATTCCGAAAACTGAGTAAGCGAGCGATCGCACACAACAGCGAGAGAGGTAGACTTGTAAGTTACCGTGCGCCAATTATTTAAACGCTGAATTCACGTTAGTTTTGAACTTTTGAATAGTAGGAAGTATAAAAAAGTAAAGTTTGTATTGTAAAGATTATGTATGTAAGTAGTAGCGTGAATCATGTAATTAAAATAGAATTCCCGAAAGTACCGAAAGAACCGGGAATCAAATTTTATTTCCCGGTTCTTTTTACTGACAAAAGAACCGGGAATTCCCGGTACTTTCGAGACCGGGATTTCCCGGTTCTGAACCCTAGTGACCACTGTGACCTACGAGTAGTCGCGTGGAATTAAAAACTCCTTATCCCGCGAAAGAATTCCAAAAATTCCCACGATATAGGGAATTGCAAAAGGAACCTCTGTGAAGAATTCAGCTTTCTAGGTCCAAGGACTTTTGTTTTAAGTATATTTACTTACGGCCAAAATTAATAACCTTCTATTTAATCTTCGACCTTCAGTGTGTAGATTTTGGATTAGTTTCGGCAGTTAAGCCAGTGAGGCGTGCTCACCTCAGTAAAGCGTGCCCCCGTGAGGACTGCTGATTCGCGTGTGTGGGCTCCGCCGTGCGGGCGCGGTCGCCTCGCGCCAGCAGCTCTGCGACATGGGCGGCGTCTGTAGCACGCACCTGAGAAAACCTTTGTCTATACATCTTAACCAAAAGACGACTGCTTGATATAGGTAGGTCTCTTGCAAGGATCGTCACAGAACATGATCTTGTGCCGCTTGTTTCCAGCGGCTGCCAGCGACTCGCTTGAGATCGTCCGTCCATCTAGAGGGGGTCTTCTCACCCCAACGTACATCGATTCTTCGAAAATGTGCCGAGCCCATTGCCACTTCAGTTTCGCGACTCGATGAGCTATGTCGGTAACTCTGGTTCTCCTGCGGATCTCCTCATTTCTGACTTGACCCCGTAGGGATACTCCAAGCATCACATAATTTGTCTTTACAAGGACAGGAATATCTAAGTAATGAATACCTAAGCTTTGAGCTTTCCTATGAGGCCCATAATAGCGACCGTAGTATTGTCTCGGAGCCGTATGTAGTCACTCAGAGAGCGACAGAGAGAGCTATGCTCGAAGTTTCTCTACGCGATCAAATCAGAAATGAGGAGATGCTTAGAAGAATCAGAGACACCGACATGGCTCAACGGGTTGCGACACTGAAGTGATAAGTACCTATATCACTAACAGTGAAGGAAAACATCGTGAGAAAACCTGCATGCCTGAGAATTCTCCATAATGTTCCCAAAGGCGTGTGAAGTCTACCAATCCGCACTTGGCCACCGTGATGGACTATGGCCTAAACCCTTCTCATTCTGCGAGGACACTTGATGATGACGATGAGAGATTGTCAGTCAATCAGAGGTAAAATACAATCAATATTTGGACGAAGAAGATGTTTTACGAATTAAATCTATATATATATAAATCAATGCCAGTTTTCGTTGTAATTTTATAACTCAAGAATGGGCTCACCTATCCAAACCAAATGTTTAGGCTTTGTTCGGACTATTTAGTAGATAGTTTATGTGAAGTTTGCACAAAATCAGTCGAGCGGTTCTTCATTTATCACATAATTTAAACCCACGCGGACGAAGTCGCGGGCATCAGCTAGGTACTTAGTTCTTTATAAAAAAACTGTTTTCTAGTTTCGAGATGCAATACAAATGCGATAGCCATGTTTTACGAAATGTTAGATACCTACCTAGAACCTAATTATATTCTGTAAAATCACATCGTTTTAAATATCGTAACGTGATAGCTAGGTAGGTACACAAACATTCCCACGCTATTCGTAGCTGCACGCTATCATAGACACACTTTTCCATTTTCCAGTCTTTGCGATGTAGGTACCTACTTATGTAACATGATTAAAAAATTATTGCAATCGATTAGGTTATTGTGGTAAGTACCTACAAACTATTTACAGGTGTCTTGATTAACAAGTATAAATTAAAAATTAAAAAAACCCCCGACATTCGCCATTTTGTGGCGGTAGCCATCTTGGATTTGCATAGTGATATTCTACTAGTCAAGCCCTTTCATTTGATACCCATATCAAAGAGTTGTGAAATAATATGTAATCCGCCATTTTGTAGCGACGGCCATCTTGGATTGATTTTCATCAAACATAGCTAACAACACTCTCGACTAATTCACCTTTCAAACAATTCAAATCGGTTCACCCGTTTGAGCGGACAGACACACGTCACACACACACACACACACACACATACACACACACACACACACACAGACACGTCAAACTTATAACACCCCGTCGTTTTTGCGTCGGGGGTTAATAAAAAATACTATACTTACTGCACAGGCCGAAAGAAAGAAAACCGCTTTAGAATTTACTTAGCGATTATACTACCTAAACATAATCCAATACCAATAACCATTAATAATTGTCTTAATACTTGTAGTAATGTATGTATGTAGGTTTAGGAGGTAGGTATGTAGTATTTTTTAAACCAGGAATAAAAAGCGTACAAAACTCGGTGCATTGACCTCGCGAGCGGCGGCCCGGCCCGCGATTATTTTAGGTATTTAGGCGTCAGCTGATTGTGAGGTTTATTGGTCTGTGGCTGATTGCAATACATTGCAAACTTGCGAAAAATACAAGAAATACCTACCTACTTTGATTTTTTTCGTGTTTTTTTTTTGTGGTATCTTATCAGGAGGTAGCTTACCTCGCTCAAGCCCGCAACAACCGGTGCTCCAGTGCCCCCCTCGTCACGTAACTCCAGCGGACCCACGCTGGGGTTTAATAGGTCACGGATGTTCTCGTTGTAGATCTCGATGTAGGACATCTTCACCTATGACAAATAACAAAGTCAAAACATTTCATTGACTATAATATATACCTACGTCAGAATCCACGGAAATCAAACCTAAGACACTTCTTCGTACCTATACTGTGCCTATACTGTTACTCCTCTGCCACACACTCGTCGAGAGGGAAAGGAAGTAGCGAGGTAAGGAGGCATAGACTTAGTGGGGCAGCAATACTCGTAAACCGAAAGTCATACTCGCGGTATGCTTCTTCCTTCTTCCGCCCTTTCCTCGCTACTTCCCATGCCTCGTGGTAACTCACTAACTATGTACTTATTCAGGAGTTGCAAACCGAATTTTAAGGATAATTAGTGGACCAACGCCAACGCTGCGCCAGATTCATTCCTTTAAAGTGAACTTTAAAGAGGAAATGTATATTCGCAGAAATTTCATTTTCCATTCTAATGAAAAATAACAAAATACCTAGGTATAAAACACCAGGCATGTTCACGTTTATACATAAAAAATACATTAGGCTACACACATGGTAAACATTATATGGTTTTCAAGGAACTTCAGTCGTACCTCAAATTGACGTTTGCTTTAGGAACATTGAAAATTCTGAATCAATAGGGGGGTGGGTATGTAAGCATGTAAAAATGTGTCGACTAACGCTCGATGACTAATGATCACACTATACACTAAGTACCCTTGTCCCTTGCAATATTAAAAGGCAACTATTATTTTACAATTTAGCCCATTACAAACATAAGTGAAAAATACTGGAGCAGGAAATAATTAATTTAATAACAACAAAACGTTTACTACTAAAGGTCAGCGACAGCGTAGTTTCAAGCTTGTGACCCGAGAGGCCGTGGGAAATGTAAAAGCTGATAAAACCCTAATTATTATTTATTTTTAATTATATCAATTAATTATTTTTTTATACCTATCGTAATGTTTTATTAATTAAGGTAATTCTTCGTTAACATGTATCTATCTATTGCAATCTAGACAGGAGTACAAGTCGGCCACTTTAATAAGTGAGTACAACGATGTACTTATCTGCTTAACAAGTAGGTATATATTAAAAACTAGATGATGCCCACGGCTTCGCCCGTGTGTATTTAGGTTTGTAAAAATCTCGTGGGAACTTTGATTTTCCAGAACAAAAAGTAGCCTATCTGTAGTAAGTAGTAACCCGTCCACAAAACTGAAAAATTCCGTGGGATCCTTACGATTTCGGAATGCAATTCCTTACAGCATCAGGGTTGAGGAGTTGGACATGTACCTACTCGAGGTCATTCAACAATAAAGTCTTTAATTGGTATCCCCAATATCAATTTAAATAACCGACAGTGCCTAAATCCATTAGTTTTGGGGATCAGATCCCCTACAGCATCAGGATTGAGGAGTTGGAATCCAAATTTTTTGTAGGACAGTGTCGCAATGTTTCTCTATCGATTAAAAAAAAAATTACGCAAATCGGTTCAGAAATCTCGGAGATATCGGTGTACATAGGTAGAAAAACACAACTCCTCCTTTTTTGAAAGTCGGTTAAAAAGTAGCCTATGTTACTCCCTGGTTAATTCTCTACTTGTATGTGAAAGTCCCGTCAAAATCGGTTCAGCCGTTCCAAAGATTAGCCCGTTCAAACAGACAGACAGACAGACAGACAGACAGACAGACAGACAAAAATTTTAAAAACGTGTGATTCGGTTATAGTATCGTTCAAATAACCATATGAGCTTAATATGAGGTAGTTATTTCGATATTACAGACAGACACTTCAATTTTATTTATTAGTATAGATTTGAAAAACCCCCCGACATTCGCCATTTTGTGGCGGCGGCCATCTTGGATTTGCAATAATGCTATTCTACTAGTTAAGCCCTTTCATTTGATACCCATATTAAGGGAGTTGTGAAAAAATATGTAATCCGCCATTTTGTTGGCCATCTTGGACCGATTTTCATCAAATATAGCTAACAACATTCTCGACTAATTCACCTTTCAAACAAAAAAACCGCATTCAAATCGGTCCACCCGTTTGAGCGCCACAGGGGAACAGACAGACACACACACACACACACCACATACACACACACACCACATACACACACACACACAGACACGTCAAACTTATAACACCCCGTCGGTCGTTTTTGCGTCGGGGGTTAAAAATAACTTTTTGGGTAACTAATCTCTGTCCTCCGTACTTGATTCGCGACTCGAATAGTCGCCTGTCTTTATTACAATCGTAAGAATATTATACCTACGTGCAGAAACACGTGCTGTAAAATTTCAAACACCTCAGTGCAACTGAATACACCTACACATTTACGAGTATAGTTACTGCGGTTTAAAACCGTTGAAGCTTAAATAGCGCACACCGCCACATTAATATCTATATAGCGTAGAATATTATCAGATTGAGATACACGTAGGAATAAAACTACCTTTTAGGTCCATAAACTAGCTAGTCTAAACAAGCGCGAAGAATGGGAAATGCTATGGAAATGTTGCCAACTTTCTAGTGTTGTACATAGGTACCGTGTTTTTTAATCGCATATTTATCGAGGTACAGCTGTTACCTAGGTATGCAATATACCTGTGTTCCTGATGTTATTATTTAGATATCTGTGGATATAATATGTAGATATACTTATACGGTATACCTAACTTTATCAAACCTTTAGCTAACCTTATCAAAATCTCTATCATACAGATAAAAATCTATTAATATTTAAACGAGTGTTAGGTATCTTATCTAGTTATTGCAGTAACATTATGTAGAATGTAGATACATAAAGCAGGAAAATCGCGAATTTTAGATAGGTAGGTATTTAGTGTTCAGTTAGGTACCTACCTAACTTATTACCTAACCCATAGGTGCCCATAGCTTCTCAAATACTCTACTCTTTAACGTCACAGTAGATAGTGTAGTATATATTATAGGTCCAGTTGTTTCAAGTAATTAAAAGTCCAAGTTAGGTACCGAAAAAAAGGAAACCTATTTTATAAATCACTAGCATTTGCCCGCGGCTTCGCCCGCGTGAATTTCGATTTAAACAAATCCCGAGGGAATCGTGCAATTTCCGGTTCCCGTTCCGGTTCGACTACAAACATTTTATAAGTGGGTAGGTAGATACGTAAACTTAATTGTACTAACGACCAGCCCCGGATCTTCAGTTTTTTCGAGGCGGGGCAAAAACTGAAAAATGCCGCCCCCACGTCGTTTTGTCCTTAAAATAAAGTTAATTAGATTTGGTACACCATTTGTGCGTATAATTCTACCCGTAAAGTGAGTAATATGTAAACTTAAACTAAATAAATAAATAAACTTACTTACTAAACTTATTAATATCCCCAATATCGCGGTCGAAAATTGACCAATTCTTAAAATTTCACTTTTTTAGAAAAAAAAATCTATTTTAGTCTACTTTCAAAATGTAAACAACATTTTTTCATTTAACTTTACCTGTAAAATCAGTATTTTCCCCAATATCGGAGTTTAAAATTGACCAAATCTTAAAATTTAACTTTTTTGGAAATAATTGTCAAGTTTTGAAGAACTGTACCTATCTCAGTAAATATTGAATTTTTAGAGCTAGTTCTAGACTCAAATTGTAGCAAGTTTAGATTACTTTAAAAAAGTATTGAACATTTTTTTAAAAACGCATAGTTAAGTAGTTTAGGTTTATATTGAAAAATCCAAAAAAAGTGCAAAAATTTTGCGGTTTTTTAAGTGCTGCAAAGTTAGCACAGGTCTTTCGAAGTTGCAAAATCAGATTTTAGACTACTGGTAGTAGTCCTAACATCATATTAAAAAATCAGAACTTGCCGTTTGATTGCGATTTTAATGTAAGATTTGACTGGCGTAGGTAGTAGATTCGACGTGATTCGTGGCCAAGATTGTAGACAGACAGACAAAAATGAAAAAAACTACAGTTTTAGGTTCCGTATCGATTATAAGTACTAAATATACAGTGCCATCCAAAAGAATTTTCAAAATATTTTCAATGTAAGGTAAAGTCCCCTTATTCCGTGGTATTTTCATAAAAACTCGAAAGAACGTCAAAAATTAAGCATTTACTACACCTTTCTGAAGAACTGGCTATTTTTATCAGAAGCGTTATTTATTTAACTCTTGAAATATCCTAAAAGGACAACAATTACAACTTAATTTAAATGTAAAATTAAATTAAATATGAAGAAAGTCTGAATGCTCCAATTCCGAGGTAAAAATCCTAATTCCGAGGCAAATGGCTCCTAATTCCGAGGGTACAGAATACAAAGGGAAACGAGTAGAATGAATTCTACATGGTGTTCAAAAATGAACTGTATTTATTAATAGATTTCAAAATCAATTCGATACATATGTAATTGTTTGATTATGTTTGTGTGTAAAATATTAATATATGTATATTATTATACAGGATGCTCACAATATTTCAGTATGGTTTCAGTTACACCAAGTATCATTCGCGTTCAGTCACGCAAACATTCATATTCTAAAACGTTTATCTTATTATTGCTCGTGCTGATTCATTCACTGACTCACTCAATGATCAACTCTCCTGTAAAATTTTGTATGAAAATTATTTTTTTCGCAAATGGTTTCGTATAGAGGATAAAAATTCATTCAGAACAAAAATATGGAGAGAGCTGATGATTGAGGATTTCAGAGACGAGCAATGGGCACGCTTAAGGTATTGAAGATAGGTGGCGGGTGCTCGAGCAAATGTCAGTCGAAACGTCATCCAATTGGCAGTGAGCTGAAAAAAAATTCAAAATGGCGAAAATAAGATGGCCGCCATACAAATTTCGTCGGTCTCCATCTCGGAAGGTATAAAAGATAGAAGAGTGGTTTCTTGACAAAAGATGATCAGGATCCGATGGTTTATTGGATAAATAGAAAAAAAAATCAAAATGGCGGAATTTATTTTTCCATAGAAAATGTATGGCGAATATTGAGAGAGAGAAGTTGTGAACAATGCAGGCCTTTGATGCGGTTCTTTGGAGAACTCTCAAAGAAAAATATGGGAAGACATGATGATTGAGGGTTTGGAAGACGGTTGAGCAGCCCGGGCAGGGTATTGTAGATAGGTGGGAGGTGCTCAAACAAAAATTACTCAAAACCTCATCCCATTGGCACTGAGCTGAAGAAAAACCCAAAATGGTGGATACAAGATGGCGGCCATACAAATTTCGTCGGTGATTATCTCACTAAGTATAAAAGATGGAAGAGTGGTTTTTTTAGCAAAAGATGATCAAAACTTAATAGGAGTCAAATAGTGGCCTTGAAGTCGCGTGGCCTTTACTTCCTTTGACAGTACCGCGAGCCTCAATAAATTCAAGGCGGTGCGTACGAATGTAAGTTAACGACCTGTATGGTTAGTTCGAGCTTGCACACTTCGAAAACGGTACTAGATTTGAATATCGAAAAACTATAATATCAGAGCAAAATTAACCCTAATGCTCTTACAGTCAAATAAGATTTTAAAGTCATAATGTAGTAGGGTACTTCGAATATTTATTTTAAAAATTTCTGCTTGGGGCGTAGACGAATGGCTGAATGAAATAAAACCAGCCAGTTTAGTTGCATTTCACTCTCAAGTCATTTTAGTCTCGATACTCGAATTTCTATCATCGTTTCCCCAATGTACAAAGTCGGCATAAGGCCTCTGTACTCACTAGGTTAGCAATCAGCTGTTCGACAAAAATCTTAGATTTGATAACATGACAGGTTTAGGTATGACGGTGTGACTCTTGTTCCATGAAAGCAAAGGAGGTAGCTTGGATGGGATGCCACGTGTGTGGATACACTGGCACTGTCTCACATACAGGTGACCTCCGTGGCGGCCGGAGCGGCAGCCACTAAGGCGGAAAGGGCCAAGAGGCGCAAATATGAAAATATAGAAAATAATTTCATATTTGTGCCTTTTGGGGAGGAGACCATGGGTTCGTAGGGCGAGGATGCTAAGTCCTTTTTTAAGGGCCTGTCATCCTGTCTCGTGGAGTCCACGGGTGACCGGAGGGCTGGCGCCTGGCAGTATAATATTGTACTCTGTATTACTACTGTATAATATTGTACTACTGTATATATATAATATATACTCCTACCTATCTAGAATGTGCCCCTGGCTGTGCCCCTCACCCATCTTTCAAACCTTCGATCATCATCTCTCTCCGTATTTTTGCTCCGAATAATTTGTAAGGATGAGATTTCTTAAAAAAAAACTAATTTTACATTTGTACAATCGTTTTTTTTAGCTCGCTACCAATCGGATGATGTTTCGAGTGATATTTGTTTCAGCACCACCCACCAATCTTCAATAGGTGCACTGGCCGTGCTCCTCATCCGTCTCCTAAATCCTCAATCATCAGCTGTCTCAATATTTTTCCTTCGCATGATTTTTTGTCTTCTATACGAAACCATCAATGAAAAAAACAATTTGTACGGAAAAATAAATCCTGACATCTTGATTTATTCTTTCATTTCATCTAAAGATCTACTAAATGGATAATCAAAACCTAAAAGGTCTTGATCATATTTTGCCCAGAAAATACTCTTCCATCTTTTATACTTAGTACGAGACATCGACGAAATTAGTATAGCCACCATTTTGAATCTGCCATTTTGGGGTTTTTTTCAGTTCAGTGCCAACTTGATGAGGTTTCGAGTAATTTTTGCTTGAGCACCTCCCACCTGTTGCGTATTAGTTAAGTACATACTAACATGCATGTCGTTGTGTGCGATGGTGCCTCATCGCACGTTACCTACTAACGTCTCTCAATAAAGCAGTGTGACTAAAGCAGCCGTGTAAGTTACTTGTGTTCCCCCGACTTAACAGTGGCGACGAGTAACTACCCGCGTTTAAAAATAATTGATTAGCTCGCGAAATAACGGGAAAATATGTCCGTAGAAAAATTTGGAATTTTGTCGAATTTTGACCACAATGTTCATTCGTGGAAGTCATATAAGGGCCGACTTTTGCAATGGTTTATCGCGAACAACATAAACGCGTCAACGGATGCGACGGGGATCCGACGCCGAGCTGTTTTACTCAGTGCACTCACAGAAGGGTCGTACCAACTCGCAGTGGATTTGGCGTTACCAAAAACGTTAGAGGATGTTCCGTTCGACGACATCCTTACTATCTTGGATACACATTTCACACCGAAGCGCCTGGGTATTGGTGAGCGACACAAATTTTACGAGGCGACCCAACTACCGTCCGAGTCGCACACGGAGTGGGCGGCTAGACTCCGGGGGCTGACTGCCCACTGCAGCTTCAGCAATGTGGAAAAAGCGTTGCGAGATCGCTTCGTGATAGGGATGCGGCCAGGACTCGAGAAGGAAAAGCTGTACGCTAAGGATATCACCGAGCTGACTCTCACGAAGGCGGTGGAGCTGGCAGAGAACATACGGTGCGCGGAGGAAAAAATCGAAAAGCGTTGGCTACGGGTGAAACAGTTTTGTACAAAAAGTTTAATAGTAATAATAATAAGTTCGTTTGGCGTCATGGAGTAATTGTAAAAAAAATCGGTCGAGTAATATATTTAGTTCAAGACTGTGAAACGTCACTAATCGTTAAGAAACATAAAAATCAAATTGTTATAAACAAAAGGGCTAGTAACAACCTCGATTTATGGGACGATAATACGGAACAACGGTCGACAACAGTCGGGGGAGGAAATGAAGATCCGGCAACAGTAACCGTGTCGTCCGGCACGAATGCAGACTCGCCCGCTACGCCAGGTACGCCCGCTACGCCAGGTACGCCCGGAACGCCCGGCACGTACGGCACGCCCGGCACGCCTTGCACGCCCACCACGTACGGCACGCCCGGCACGCCTTGCACGCCCGCCACGGCCAAAATACAGGCAGAACGGACATCAGTATCTCAGCCGTCCGACATGTCGGAAACGATCGTTTCATCCGCCACGTCGTCACCTCTAACAGCGGAGAGTGGTTCACCCGACACGCCTTGCAGAGTGACGGTAACCAGAGGAGTCCGTCGACCTCGAAGCTCCGACGACGAGGATTTTGAGTGGATACAGAACGCTATCCGGAAACCCTCCGCCCGCACTAAAAGGAGGTTGTTACGCCAGCGTCCCGAGAACTAGTGTCGATCTAGGGGAAGGGGTGTTGCGTATTAGTTAAGTACATACTAACATGCATGTCGTTGTGTGCGATGGTGCCTCATCGCACGTTACCTACTAACGTCTCTCAATAAAGCAGTGTGACTAAAGCAGCCGTGTAAGTTACTTGTGTTCCCCCGACTTAACACCACCTATCTACAATACCCTGCCCAGGCTCCTCAACCATCTTCCGAACCCTCAATCATCATATCTTCCCATATTTTTTTTGAGATTTCTCCAAAAAACCACATCAAAGCCTTGCATAGTTTACAACTTGTAGTCTCTTCAATATTCGCCATACATTTTCTATGGAAAAATAATTTCCACCATTTTGGTTTTTTTTCTATTCATCGAATAGACCTTTGGATCCTGATCATCTGTTGCTAGGAAACCACTCTTCCATTTTTTTTACCCTCCGAGGTAGACACCGACGAAATTTGTATGGCGGCCATCTTTTTTTCGCCATTTTGAATTTTTTTCAGCTCACTGCCAATTGGATGACGTTTTGAATGACATTTGCTCAAGCACCCCCCTCCTATCTTCAATACCTTAAGCGTGCTCTTCACCCGTCTCCGAAATCCTCAATCATCAGCTCTCTCCATATTTTTGTTCCGAATGAATTTTTGTCTTCTATACGGAATCATTAGTGAAAAAAATTTTTTTATACAAAATTTTACAGGAGGGGTGATCAATGAGTGAGTCAGTGAATGAATCAGCACGAGCAATAATAAGATAAACGTTTTAGAATATGAATGATTGCGTGACTGAACGCGAATGATACTTGGTGTAACTGAAACCATACTTAAATATTGTGAGCATCCTGTATTTTATTTCTATACATACCACGTAATTAGAGGCTCATAGAACCTTATTCCGAGGTAGTATTTCTATCCATACCACATAATTAGGGGCTCATAGAACCTTATTCCGAGGTAATACCACGGAATTGAGTTTTGTAACAAAAAACACGTTTCCTAATTCCGAGTGTTAAAAAAGAAAAGATTTTTCCATAATAAACAAATAATTTAAAGCTTAATTAGATTATCTTCGTAAATATGTACAAAACTCTCACAAAATTGCATTGAAATATGTATAAATTTAATTTTCTTTTAAATTAATTTTCTTTAGCTTTCCCATACAATCTATCAATAAATTACCTAAATAGGTAAACTTTGACACGGTATAGTTAGTGATTGAGACGCCAAAGTGTACCTCGTAATTAGGACTCTGTAACCTTATTGCCTATTTAAATATTCAAAACCGAAACAAGAAGTATTTAAGATAAAACGACTCTAAAAATTGAAAAAGTTATGAAGTCTATGAAATTGCAATTCCGCGGTATACCACGGCGTTAGGAACCGGCTAAAATATTTGGCACCTAACGCCGAGGTATTTTCAAAACCTATTTTCACCTTAATTTCTTTAAAAATATTCACAAAAGTTGATTGTTTTCAATTGAAAATATAGTCCTTCAAATATTCAAATCTAAATAAAAACAAATAAAGCTCAAAATTAACGGATAAACACTATTTAAAAAAATGTAGGTATTTCGTGCACGAGGTCCAAAATGTATGAAACATGCGTTCGGGCCGGCTGCTAGTGTAAAACTTGCCGGTTATTTTAAAACATATACATATAAAACCAACAATTTCGTCATTTATCTATGGAATGATAAACTATCAATTGATTAAGATATGTTGCAGTAAAAAATAGCTTGGTGATCGGTAGAAAACGCTGTTTTTCTATATACCGCGGAATTGGGTGCCAATTTTAGAATACCACGGAATAAGGAGACTTTACCTTAATACAAAATATGACCTGTAATTGTTTGAAATATGTACCAATACAGTGGCGGATTAGATGTCGACAGCGCTCTAGGCAGCACCTCATCGGCGCCCCTGATTGGCTGAACTAACGGCTAGTTCTGATTTTTTAATATGTTGTTAGGACCAATAAAAGTCGTGTAGATATAGGTAGTGTACTAATTCAAGTTTGCAGCTTCGAAAGACCTGTGCTAACTTTGCTGCTGCACCTGCTCAATTAATTTTGGCGCCCCTTGTTATCTCGCGCCCCTAGGCACGTGCCTAGTTTTCATTAAGGATAATCCGCCATTGACCTATAGAGTATTTTACTACTATACTGCGTGTTCAATCATCGCAATGTTGCGATAGTGCTGTACTCAGCATTTTGAATTTGCCGCCCTCTGAATCTGCCGCCCGGGGCACGGGCCCCGGCCTGCCCCCCCCCTAGATCCGGGCCTGCTAACGACTGCTACAACATACTACGTAGTACCGTGTACTATATTCAACCAAAAGGTGCCAAGTAGAGTTCGTGCCAGACATTAATGGAGTACCTACTAACGTACCCACCTACCTCATGTGAGGAAAATGACCATGAATTCTTAACTAAATCTACGAACTCAATTTAACCTTTTATTATGACGACATAACCTATAAGACCTGACTTTATACCAAATTAGTAGACGCCCGCGACTTCGTCCGCGTGAATTTAGGTAATATCCCGTGAGAACTCTTTTTTCGGGATAAAAAGTAGCAGGTTACTTATCTGTCGACTCTACAGGATGCAAGCTTTCTCTGTGGCAAGCATTACAGAAATACTTTCGCATTTATTTATTTAGGTATTGGTATTTATTTTAGGTATTGACTAAATGAATAGCTCGCCAGATGCCAACCCGCATTGGAGCAGAGCAGCGTGATAGGTCTAAATTCCTTTTTCCTATAGGAGAGGATCTCTGTGCCCAGATGTGGGACGTTAAATCGTCAAATGAAATGAGTAATTAAGTATGTATATTTCGCCTTTTATTTTCTTAGTTCATAAATAGGGCGGATTACGGTCGCAATTAGGAATATATCGGTCACAATCAGGGCGGGACGCACTTTTTCAATATTTTTGCTACTTTAGTTAATTTAGTTCTAGTTTACGTTAATTTAGAGAAAAATTAAAATTACTAATTAATCAATTAACTATCCACCTAATGATGTAAAGTAAAACATCAAGAATTGAGTTCGAATGAGGGTTGGAAAAAATTATAAGAAGTTGAATTCCGCTTACCTATTCGTTCAGCTATTGTTCCGAGTTCCGACTGGGTAGTCGGACCAATATAGATGAACGAATAAAATAGATACAACTCCGAATACTGAAAAGCATACCTGTCTTTTAAAAGTTAGGATTGACATTTGACATGTTTCTTTTAACATGTTTTTCCACACATCAAACGTCAAAAACTAAATAGCTATGATAATACCTAGTAGATAGGTACCCAGCTACCTACCATGAGTCCATGAGTAATAACTAAGTTTGTGGCACCTACAGAAAAGCCTTCAGTAGGTATTCGATAACCTAGGTACCTATTTCAAACTGGTGTTGAAATACACTGAAATAAACTACCTACCCATTATATAGTAGGTACCTGAAATCCACCTACACGTAATTTTCTTTTTGAAATTCCTATTCGAAGAATTTGGCTGACTTAAATGTCACCGTCGCGTTGTTTTCATTCCCCTGTCACTGTGTCAATCACATCGCGCGAGCGTAGGTACTCGCAGGTATGTTTAGGTGACCTTGGCTCGGTCAAGGGCCCCGGGGGCTCCTCGATCATCATTCATCGCCTGTCGTCACCGTGGAAAGCGCCTAGCCGCCTACAGCTACAACCTCCGAATTTTTTTTACCATTGTTACTTAAAGTTATAACTAAAGATGTTCTGAGTACTCGTTTATTACTCGGTAGGTAAGTACTTTTTTTTAAAATCGAGGTATCAAACTCTTGCTTACATAGCTACCTTTAGGTACTAGTTATTATTCTGTGACATAGCGCACTAACTCTAGAGCGATGGGACTTTTAGGATCTTCACGCTCTGTTGGTTTGCCAGATTGTCAGTTCCTCGTAGCAACTCTAGGGCAGCCTCACACAGCCGGAATGTCTGCCGGAATTCAGAATCTTAATTCCGAATCTGAATTCAGAAAGCCCTTTCTGGGCTACAATTTCACTCTTCTCTCTCTCTGCATACAATTTCACTGTTCCCCACACACATTCTGATTTTTTCAGATTCTTAATATTTCAGATCGATCTGACAAAATGTGTCTGAAGCCGGCCTCACATAGCCGGAATTCAGAATCTGAAAATTTCAGATTCTGAATCATTCCGGCTGTGTGAGGCCGGCCTAAGCCACATGAGCGTTTTGGGTCTTGAAAGGTTAAAATTAATTTCATTTCCTTCCTCGCTACTGGAACTCTCTGCAACGTCACTTCTTTTAATGAATTCTAAACATAGCATCTTTCTTATCACTTCCTTAATAAACTAGCAATCTGCGTAAAAACTGAACCGAGCTTGACCGAGCTATTCGGCCGAGTACTCGGTATGACAAAAATCAAACCAAATAATACTCGTTACTCGGTTACTCGGTAAGTCTCTACTTTAACTTATAACTAAATTTTCAAAATTTTAATAACTTCCTGTGGGAAAACCTGACGTCCCATCATCCTACTGCTCCAAACGTCAAAAGCTTGATCACTATGACGTGTCTACCACTTACTCGTCGAGACAAATCTAACTATATAAAACACCGCATTCAAATCTGTTCACTCTTAGAGTTATAGTGCGACAGACAGACAGACACAAACACATACCTATAGCGGTTAAACTCATAACATCCCTCTTTTTACGTCGGGGGTTAAAAAAACCGCATTCAAATCAATGTAAATACTTAGTACCTACCTACCCATTATGCATCTAAGATCCCTACCGCAGCTAACAAAAGAGCTGATAACTTTGAAACAGCTTGACCGATTTTGATAAAACAAGTCTGAAAAAAACCATACCTAGAAAACCTGCTTTCATATAAAAACCACATTCAAACCTTTAAGAGCTACGGTGCCACAGATAGACTCACAGACACACAATATAGCGGTCAAACTTATAACACCTCTTCGTTTTGCGTCGATGGTTAAAATACTGACAATGATGTAGCTATTTTAGATGTCTTGCTGGTCGCCTAGGTAGGTACTCATAGTTCCCTAGGTACCTACTTACATTCTTTGCTTGCGTAGATACTTAAGTATGAAAAATAAAAATCAGACGTATATACCAACATACATTACAATATATTTATGTAGGCAATTACCTAATTCATTATGTATCGACAATCTACCAAACATATACAGTCATTGCTCAACTAAAACGGATAATGAACTTTTTTTTTATAGGAATAGCGGGCAACCGAGCAAGCGGGTCACTTGATGTTAAGTGATTACCGCCGCCCATGAACATTAGCAGCACCTGAGGAACCACTAATGCGTTGCCGGCTTTTGAGGAAGGGGACTGGCTCTTCAGCTCACTGCCGGAACACACGGATGCTTTGCGGCAGATTACGGCTGAAGTGTGGTCGCTAGCCAGGCGGATTCGGGGTAGGATCCTACCACAAAGCGGTAATACCATCCAGATTAAGTTCTGTGGTATTTGCAGGCACAACGACCCGTAAAGGGGACTGAGAGCGTCAGGGCCTCGTTAGCATACTGGCAGGGTGCACCGCGTGCAGGTGAGGTCGACTTTGGCCACATAGGTGGAATTTGGGCCACTTACACCCCAAAACTTTTCAGATTATTTTACCTAGCCTAGATAGAACCTACTCGGTACTCCTAATCCTAGCACCCCTGTGAACATATGGGTAGGTATGAAAACCTGCTGAAGACAAAGTATCTTCTTACGTAAACAAGTAGGTAGTAGGTACCTAAGTATAAATTAAAAATTTAAAAAACCCCCGACATTCGCCATTTTGTGGTCGGCGGCCATCTTGCATTTGCATAGTGCTATTCTACTAGTCAAGCCCTTTCATTTGATACCCATATTAAGGAGTTGTGAAAAAATATGTAAACCGCCATTTTGTAGCGGCGGCCATCTTGGATCAATTTTCATCAAACATAGCTAACAACACTGTCGACTAATATTCACCTTTCAAACAAAAAAAACCGCATTCAAATCGGTCCACCCGTTTGAGCGCCACAGGGCAACAGACAGACACACACACACGCACACGCACACGCACACGCACACGCACACGCACACGCACACGCACACGCACACGCACACACACACATACACCGTCGTTTTTGCGTCGGGGGTAAATAAGTAATTTTACAAGAATACAAGAAAACAATCCGAAAAACTTTGTAAGGACAAGTTGCTTATAAGCGGCACGTAATCGTTAGTAGGTAGGTATTTCCGGCCGGTCAAGGTTTGATATGTCATTAACACGAAAACTGAAAAGCGAATAATTTCTGTAAGTGGTGACTTGCATACATTAAGGTAAGAAGGAAAATCTTAACTAAGCAGCTCGGTGTAGGTAGGTATATTTTTTACTTGTTCTCCGAATCATACTGTAAAAAAATCTATACTTTTAATCTATACTAATAAATAAAATTGAAGTGTATGTCTGTAATTTCGAAATAACTACCTCATATTAAGCTCATATGGTTATTTGAACTGTACCATAACCGTATCAAACGTTTTTAAAATTTTTGTCTGTCTGTCTGTTTGAACGGGCTAATCTTCGGAACGGCAGAACCCATTTTGACGGGACTTTCACATACAAGTAGAGAATTAACCAGGGAGTAAGATAGGCTACTTTTTTAACCGACTTTAAAAAAGGAGGAGTTGTGTTTTTCTATCTATGTACACCGATATCTCCGAGATTTCTGAACCGATTTGCGTATTTTTTTTTAATCGATAGAGAAACATTGCTTCACTGTCCTATAAAAAAATTTTGATTATAAATCCTCAATCCTGATGCTGTAGGGGACCTGATCCCCAAAACTAATGGGATTTAGAAACTCTCGGTTATTTGAATCGATATTGGGGGTAACCATAGATAAAATGAATAATCTTCCGTGGGAGTAACAATTAATTAAAGACTTTATCGTTGAATGAACTCAAGTAGGTACATATCCAACTCCTCAACCCTGATGATGTAAGGAATTGCATTCCAAAATCGTGGGGATCCCACGGGATATTTCCGTTTTGAGGCGATCGATCCGTTCCGTTTTGAGATCGCGAACAGACAAACAGACGTGGCAGGGGACTTTGTTATAAAATAGGTATGTGATGTACCTAGTCGTACCATACAAAATGTATGAAAAATCTCTCCCGCGACTTGTGGCCGGCCACTAATCGTCGCCACTAGCGAGTTAGTGACCCAGTGTGCAGGGGCTGTTAGCCTGTTAGGTCTATAAGTTTACTCTTTACATTGTATACAGCATCAAGGTAGGCCTGTCATAGTGGCTCTATATAGCCATTAATAAGAATGGCACGGAATAGAACGACCTCACATAGCAGCTAATGAAGAAAACGTGGGAAAACTAGTTACCTACACAAAGTATTGAAATCAACATCCTTAGATTGCATACTTAATGCTTTTATACCACCTAGATATTTTGTACCATTATTATTGATTAATGGAATTAGTCAGGCAGCCGAGGAACAAATTTTTAGTGATTAATAACAAGCTGAATTTTCGTGAGTACCTACTTACCAAGGTTCATTTCGACGAGACAACCAAGTTTTTTATCTATGAAAATTCTCGAGATGTTAAACATTTCTATCCAAGAATTCCAATTTCAATTCGCTCGGGTGGGAAATCGTTTCACTAATTTGTAGGACTATGTAGCCATTTCATTACACAAGTATTTACATTCGCTAAGCTGCATACAAAAAATAACCTAAAAAACCTATATTTAAGAGTTATTTTCTGTTACTTTAGAGTTTCAATTCAGATTTCAGATTGAGGTATGGGACCTTAAGTAAATTCCCGTACTAAATCGTAAAACATAGATTATTACGTCGCATGTATGTGTAGTGATTTGTACTGCAGTTCAAAGTGACCTCAATGCTAACTCTGATAATAAATAATATGCATAGCGCCGCTGTTTAGTCGGATGCACTTATGTAAGGGAGTTATTGTTGCTCGTACATTGTATGATATATTAATATTTACCAGTAAGACGAATGTATTTACAGCGTAATGTACATAATATGTGAGTATACCAGATACATAGTACCTACTTAATGGAAACAAATGAAAAGGCGTTACGGTACGAAACCGATCAGGGGTACGAGTTTAATAAAAACTGCCATACCCCTTGCAAGATAGTCTGCGTTCACCTTAAACTGCATCGTCACTTACCATCAGGTGAGATCACAGTCAAGGGCTAACTTGTAGATGAATAAAAAAAATCAAACCAATTAAAATTTAGGTAACGTATTTGTAGATTCAATACTAGATAAATAATAATCATTTGCGCTTCCATCCTGCATGCCTAGGACATAAATTAACTTAGATAGGTAGGTACAAGTATCTATGTATAAATTATAAATATTATGTACTAGATGATGCCCACGGCTTCGCCCGTGTGGATTTAGGTTTTTTAATCCCGTGGGAACTTTTGATTTTCCAGAACAAAAAGTAGCCTATCTGAAGTAACCCGTCACCAAAACGGAAAAATTCCGTGGGATCCCCACGATTTCGGAATGCAACTCCTTACAGCATCAGGGTTGAGGAGTTGAATATGTACCTACTCGAGTTCATTCAACGATAAAGTCTCTAATTGGTACCCCCAATATCAATTTAAATAACTGACAGTTCCTAAATCACATTAGTTTTGGGGATCAGTTCCCCTACAGCATCAGGATTGAGGAGTTGGAATCCAAGTTTTTTGTAGAACAGTGTCGCAATGTTTCTCTATCGATTAAAACAAAAATTACGCAAATCGGTTCAGAAATCTCGGAGATATCGGTGTACATAGGTAGAAAAACACAACTCCTCCTTTTTTGAAAGTCGGTTAAAAAAGTAGCCTATGTTACTCCCTGGTTAATTCTCTACTTGTATGTGAAAGTCCCGTCAAAATCGGTTCAGCCGTTCCGAAGATTAGCCCGTTCAAACAGACAGACAGACAGACAGACAGACAGACAGACAGACAGACAGACAGACAGACAAAAATTTTAAAAACGTGTGATTCGGTTATGGTACCGTTCAAATAACCATATGAGCTTAATATGAGGTAGTTATTTCGATATTACAGACAGACACTTCAATTTTATTTATTAGTATAGATTAATTGACCCTTAAGTATAAATTAAAAATTAAAAAAAACCCGACATTCTCTATTTCGAGGTGGCGGCCATCTTGGATTTACATAGTGCTATTCTACTAATCAAGCCCTTTCATTTGATACCTACCCATATTGAGGGAGTTGTGACAAAATATGTAATCCGCCATTTTGTGGTGGCGGCCATCTTGGACCGATTTTCAGCAAACATAGCTAAGAACACTCCAGACTAATTCACCTTTCAAACAAAAAAAAACCGCATTCAAATCGGTTCACTCATTTGAGCGCTACGGGGAACAGACAGACACACACACAGACACGTCAAACTTATAACACCCCGTCGTTTTTGCGTCGGGGGTTAATAACATTAATCTATAATTAATTAATGAGGTATAGTTTAACAATCTCTTTCCACCTAAACCATTCTCCCAGTTTTCGATGGTCTTTCATGGTACTCTCCGAATATGTTAAAGAGTGCAGGGGATAAAATGCAACCCTGTCGCACTCTTTTTTTAGTGTGTAACATATTGGAGTATTCAGCGCCTACCCTGACGAATGAACGGTTTTTAGTATACAGACTCTGAACCAAAGCAACGAGGTATTCAGGAGCTCCCACTTCGAGTAGCACTTTAGGTAGTAGGTACCCACCTCGTAAGCGTCGGGTAGTTCGCTCTCCGCGATGGTGGTGAACAGGTGGTTGAGGGCGCGCGCCATGAGGCCGCTCATGGTGTGCGTCTTGCCGGCCCCCGTGGCGCCGTACGCGAAGATGGCGGCCGCGATGCCGCTCAGCGTGTCGCCCACCATTGGCGCGCACACCGCCTCGTAAACTTCCTCCTGGTACATACACATTTTTTAACCCCCGACGCAAAAAATACGGGGTGTTATAAGTTTGACGTGTCTGTGTGTGTGTGTGTGTATGTGTGTGTGTGTCTGTCTGTTCCCCTGTAGTGCTCAATCGGGTGAACCGATTTGAATGCGGTTTTTTTCGTTTGAAAGGTAAATTAGTCGAGAGTGTTGTTAGCTATGTTTGATGAAATCGATCCAAGATGGCCGCCGCTACAAAATGGCGGATTTTTCTTTCACGGTTTGTTGCGATGTCTTTACTCGGAAATTAAATATTTCTTACAGCCAAAATATTATTTTGTTCATAATTATGTACGGAACCCTAAAAGAGCGGCCCGACTGGCACTTGTCCGGTTTTTATTTTAATTCTGTTTCTAGGCACCAACTAGTCACCTATACCTACTACCTATACCTAGATATATGTATAATAGGTATAGTACGTATTTCAAGCTATAAATAGAGTTCGTACTTGCGTGCTGTCCTCGCCGAAGACGCGGTCGTAGACGTAATGCTTGTCGTTCAGCCGGCGCTGACGAAGAACATCTTTCCGGACATCTGCCTCTTCTTCCAGCACCAACATCTACGAGTCATAAATAATGATAGAATAGCATTGATGTAAATAACAAGATATGGTCGTGCTTTTTAGTTCGCATTGGTGCTCCATACACATTTTAGCACCGTTGAGTCGGCGACATTTTTTTTGTTCAATGACCCGGTCCATACGAAGTAATATATAAGTCAATGTAGAATAGTAAGTATTTTAATGTATACTACTATACCTACCTTACCTACCTATAACCTACTACTAGACGGTAGACCGGCTGTGCCGTATTAAGAAATTGTGCACTGAGTTACTTATGATCTATTCATCATAATCCCTGCGTCATCGTGATCAACTGATTACCGTTGGCATTCGAAACTCAAACGTCCAAAACGGAGAAACAGTTTATTTTTAACTCCCGTCACAAAAAGAGGAGTGTTATAAGTTTGACCGCTACGTGTGTGTGTCTGTCCCACTATGGTCCCACTGTAGCTCTTATACAGGTGAACTGTTTTGAATGCGGTTTTTTTAATACTTAGTTAGATTTGTCTACTTGGTAGACAGTAGACACGTCATAGTGATCAAGGTTCTGACGTTGTGCTTAGTTTAAGATCGGAGCACTCGAAAACGAACTCGAAAACTATTGATCGATTTCAGAGTAAAATAGACCTAAAATGGCTTGAATTAAGGTTTGAGTTCGCCAATACATTCAGCATTCTAACACAACGAGCGCCCCAAGCAGAAATGTTGTAAAATACATATTCGAACTATGAGAGGGGATAAAAGTAAAAATGTGTACTTAGCTGTAATTCGTTAACTCGTGGTCCGATTTCATTCATTCTTTTTTTGTTAGAAAGGAAATACTTTAAAGATTACTGGCTAATCTCTGAATGGCTGGATCGATTTTGATGGGACTTTCACTGGCGGATGTTTACATTTTGATCTACCTAAACATCCGCCAGTGAACTTTTAACAGTTTTTAGCAAGGTATGAGCTCAAAGGAGCTTAGGAAAAACAAAATGATTCTTACGGGATTTTTAAAAACCAATATCCACACGAACGGAGTCGCGGGTTTCCGCTTGTATATTATATACCTAGTTCTGAAGTGCCTGTCTAATAGAGTACATAATAATAGAGTACCTACATAGTAATAGATAAGTCAATGGCTGTTACAGTGATGAGGTAATGAGCAATGACAAGCTAAGTAGGTATCTACAAAGTAAGTGGAACAGTCAATAATTATGGAAGCGGCGGTCACCTTATCGCTGACCACGTGGACGATGCGGGGACCTTCATCAGCGCGCAGCGGCCGGACGCGCACCGCCACCTGCCGGCACAGAACCAAAGATGACAGAACATTCGTCACTCCCTCCGATCGCCTTGACCTCGTCGCGCCGGCCGCGCGGCACGCGCAACGCACGTCATTTGCAATCGGTCAGTAGGTAAGGGCAACTGCATAAAACCTCGTAGCTACAAGAATGTCATACAGAATAGATGCACTTGTACGTGTGTCTATCTACATCAACGAAAAAGAATGATTAATATCTGTACAGATTGAATTAATGTTTTTTGGCCCTCGCAAGTCAAGTTGATTAGTAGTAACGGGGTACCATAGTTTTTGGTATACTTAGTACTTAGTACTTACCTAGCTTCTAAAAGTAGTCGCGCACGGAAGGTTGCGTCATGATCGGCGATCAAACAGTCGTCGCCTGGATTTTTCATACAAAAATTGCCGCATGTGCACGTGCTCTTACTGGATTTCACTCTTAGCGCTTGTTCAGACACGGCGGGAACCGCGCGATTATAGAATCGCATGGAAATCGCGCAGGTCTTATTTATATGAGTTATAAAGTAATCGTTCAGACATAACCGCGCGGGAAACGCGCGGTTCCCGCCGTGTCTGAACAAGCGCTTACTGATGATGATTAATTAGGCCACCTGTGAGTATCGATCCTCAGTGTGAGTGTCGATCCTTAGACTAGGATCGTATCCCCGTTGTCGTCAACCTATAGACGTCCACCGTTCTTGTGGATATTTCCATACGACGCGGACCTTCGCCGTTTGTATCCAGCGACTCGTTTGATGTCGTCGGCCCACTTAGCCCCGCCTTCCACTTTACTATTGCAACTCGTTGAGCTACATGTCGGTGACTCTGGTTCTTGTACTAATCTCCTTATTTCTGATCTGATCACGTAGAGAAATTCCGAGCATAGCTATCTCCATCACCCCTGAATGCGCTTTCTTCTGAGGCCCATGGTCAGCTACCAGTCATGTCAGTCAGTCAGACGAGTCATGGTCAGGTCTCAGAGCCGTATGTCGTCACGGGCAACATAAACTGCTCGCTTGCACGCTCGAACATTTTCGTCTTCGGGTAGGTACCTACTAGTTTTGGACGCGAAGACATCTCGAAGCTTCCCGAACGCTGCCCAACCGGAAAGCATCGCACCGAATGACCGACGGTCAAAAAGAAAACAGGGTAAAATGTCGAAGACTATTCAAATAAGTACTTATATTTTAATAAAATATCAAATTACCATCAATTTTTCTTCACTGACAACAGAACGTCCATTGCCTTGAAATTTATCAGATGTCGAATTGCTCTGGGTCATCATACAAATGTCCAAACTTGTACCTATAACTACCTGCTTACCAAAAACACGCTAAATTTTTTGAACAAATAATTGCCGCACTCAAGTAAGTTCCAACAGTTTACAGGCAAGTTGTTGTTAGTTTTATAATTTACGATTCGAGCAAATCTTAATTGGTTTATGGTTAGATATAGGGTTTTTATATTATGTGACTGATGGAAAATGAAATTTTTAATTCGAACTCGCTTAATTTGAGCGCGCGGTTTTCACCCTGGTTATTGCACATGGACTGATCAAAATATAGCCTTCGCCTTCGAGCGGTCGCCGGGGTAACGGCTAATCACCACAAATAAAACTTTCTGCATGCGCCGTTGCCCATGATGTACATATTACGTACTTACACTAGCGGCACGCTATGATGGCCGGTTTGACACATTACAATAGTGATGTGGAATGTCAATTTATTCTCGAACAAAAAACAATTAAGTTTTGTTTTTGTACCTGATTAAATAGGTTTAATAAAACAAAAATGTATATGTTTATTTAATTTATTTGAACGAACTGAATATTTGAACGAAAATGAATATACATACTTTATATGCACACAAGAAACATATGAATACAAAAGATACCAAAAAAGGTGCCACAAAAGGCCATAATTAATCAGATTCGTCCATACTACTATTTTCACTGTCGTCACTGCTATCATCACATACATTAATAATTATATGTTCGTTTTCTATAATATTATCTATTTTCACATCTCTTTCATAATCTTCCCTTATTAATTTAACAGTTCTATTCACAACCTTTTCCCAGTCTCCTTTAGTCACATGTTCACAAGCTTCTTCTAATAATTTTAGCATTTTTTTTGTGGTAAATGGGGGTTCTGTATTGTGTCTTGCAGCATATCCCTTAATTTGAGCCCACACCAACTCAATCGCATTATACTCACAATGGTAAGGCGGTAACCGTATAACTCTGTGCCCATGTTCTAATGCTATTTCGTCAATGACGTATCGGATCTTGGTTGGTTTGTTTTCTTTTAAAAGACGTACTAATTCCGCTTTTAACATATTCATGTTTGCATCTACGCCATTTTTACGAAGCCATGTGACGATATCAGCTTTCTTTTGGGATTGGGCAGGTGGCTTGTCAATTTGCATCGAGTGGTATGGGGCGTTGTCCATAATTATAATAGATGGTTCAGGGAGGCTACACAACATTGAGGTAAACCATTCAGTAAACTTTTCTCCATTCATGTCTTCATGATAGTCTCCAGTGGTTTTTGACGCAAAAGCCATGAGAGAACCTTCGACAAACCCGTTGATGGTTCCGGCGTGACAAATTATAAGTCGCGATCCTTTTCCTACAGGAACTTTGGAAGTAGATGCTGCTGTGTCATCGTTCCAAGAACGGCCTACAGTATGGTTAGCATTAAGCCATGTTTCATCCAAGAACACAACATTTTGCCAATTTTTGATTTCTTTCACTTGCCGTAAAAAAGTATACCTTGCCATCGCTATATCAAATCTTTCCATCAATATTTTGCGTTTGTTACATTTTTTGTATCGAAATCCAATGGTCTTCAAAATCTTCGTTAAAGAACTTTCCCCACCGAAGAATAATCCAGCTTCCTTCAGTGAATGCACCAACTTTTTTCTTGTTGGATACTCCTTCTGTAAATAGTAGCCGTAAACATGTCTTCGGATAGCATCGGCATCAAAGCTATCGATGCCTACGACTGGTTTTGCTCGTTTTCTCTTTTTTGGTGTGTGAAGTTTATTTTCTTCTGTGCCAGTCTCGCCATATTTTTTTTTAGTTATCCGTCTAACAGTTCGTTGTCCAATATTAAGCGCATCAGCTACGCGTTCAACCACTGACGTTATAGGTAAAATTGGCCCTCCATTTTGAGCTTCACGATCGAAATAGTTACGAAGGCGTATTACGAACTCACGTGTCTGACTATTTAGAACAGTTCTCTGCGTACGTTCGGTCATATCGACGAAATCCACAACAAAGGGCTTGAACAGAGTCCAAATTAACGAGCAAGGGTCAACAGTAATGTAGTATCAATATTTGAAATCCAAAGCCAGGTCAAAACTATATCACAATCGCATTGCACTGACAGTTTATACTTTTCGAAGCAACGTCAATTCGAAACTGCTTTGTTTTGCATTGAGCATTGACGCGAGTTTGCCGGAGGTAGTAGTTGTGCTAGCCAGCGATCCTATGTGACGATCGTATTAGATTCCATTTTTAAAAATTTATTGATATTTTTTTGCGATTTCAGAGGTTTGTCCACATAGTGAAAATTGTTCATATTCACAAGTACATTCACCCCTTAAATGGTGCAAACTGATTTTTCTACACTTGTATACATTTAAGAAATCAATTTAATAAATAAATTTTGAGTCCTAAACCTAAAACTACATTCGATAAAATTTATGAATCTCTGCACATCACTATCGTCAATAAAGTAATACAATTATTTCCTTCAAAGTCGTTATCAATTAATACGGAACTTCATGAGCGGACAAACGTCAAACCGGCCATCATAGCGTGCCGCTAGAGTAGGTATTTGAATGGACTTAGAACATCAAGGTGGTGCAACAAAAAAAAAATATTTGCTAAAGTTTGTCTATTAGACCCCATAATTGTGATAGGCAAAAGCCAGCAAGGAATTTTCATTTCCCATAGTAGGTAGTACCTACCTATGTCATATGTATCTACCTAAAAGTATCTCCGAACACAAGACATATAGAGGGAAACCATAAATTAGGTAGGTATATCTTGATGGGGTGCTAGCCAGGTAACCTCCAAGTGTGCCTGGGTGCTTCTGGTCCTCTTGGATACGTCCGAGGGGAAGAGCAGTATTCGGGCCGGTGCGCCCCGGTAACATGGTTAATAATTTTCCTACGGAGATATTGTTAGCCATGGCCAATGACCTGGCGGAGGGAGGTTTCTCCGCGTGTCCCTCTGATTAGCAGAGGGCACTGCGGATGAAACTGGGGGTGAGACACCCCGGGGCGGGGGGCAGCGATGCCCATCGCGGGAGGAAGAAAACCTCGTTAAAAAATTACGGGAGGGCGCGAGCCTCTGGAGAGACAGCCCAGAGGCGAGCGGGAGCCCCAGCTGGGGCGGCTGCCGGACACCTGGGATGCATACTTTGGGTTCCCCAGGCGTCCAGCACAGACAGCATGAGGGTCATGACTCATGCCGTGGTGGTTTTAGTGGGTATACCTACCTGGTTGGAGTCCCACATAACCTTCGTTCTGCCGCATTCGGCTGCAGAACGGGGGTACCTATAAAAGGTGTCCACCACGTCAAAAAAAAAAAAAGGTATATCTTGGTACATACTATATTTATCAAACTTTAGCAGAACACCAGTGTTAGTTAGCAGTGATAAGAACCTATAGTAAGTGGTAAAGTACCATAACCTACCTAGTTACGTAACGATCTTACAAATTCCATAGACCAGTTGAAATCTTCATCCATCTTCTTTTCTTGTTTATCTAATGTAGAAAATGGAAAGTACCTAGGTAAGTACATACACTGGTGATGGAGTTCGAAGCTGATAAATATAAGTCGTCTGCATATGCTCGTGAACGGGTGCCACCGTTGGAAATGGGGCTACTTTTGTCTGCCTTTCTTAACATATTGTGTAGAATAATTGTAAGCACCATTCCGAACCAGTGGTAGATTCATTTGTCGATTCGAAAGCACTTGTAAAAGTTTATCTGAATAAAAAAATATGTCTATTCTATACGGCTTTGCTTCAGCTGTCCACAAGATAGTAAAGAGCAACTGCTGAGTTTCTTGCCGGCTCTTCTCAGCAGAACCAGCATTCCGAACCGGTGGTAGATTCTTGACATGTCTATAAGAGCCACACGTTGGCCTACGTGAAATAAACGATTTTGAATTTTTTAAGAATATATATTATTATAAAAAACCTGAGAAACTACATAGGTAGGTGTAGGTACCTACTTTAATAATGATGATGGTGGTAAAATAAAGAACTATGATGAAGACAATTTTTCTCAAATATCTAGGCATTGCCTTAGATATAGGTAGGTACCTAGGTACCTATAATTCTTTGACATACATACTGTATGTAGGTATGGTTAACCATCGATTGTCGATCAACTATAAGTTAGCTTTGGACGAAATAAATAATGCATTCCATTTTCAAATGACTGTTTGGTACTGGTAGTTAAGTAAGTACTTACTGTACGTAACGTGGTGTCGCCAGGTATGGACCAGGCACCAGTAGCTGACCACCTTCACCGTTTTTAACAAAAATAAGAGCTAGATTAGAGTTTTACCGCTGGCAACATTTAAACCATGTAGAATAGGGATCTGTTTGTCATATTGACAAATATCATATGAAACGGCCATTTTGTTTTAAAATGGCAAGGCGAACAAAATGTTGCGTGCAAATATCTTTCGATTTCAATAGTTTTCTTAAGCAAATCGCTAAGAAGGTAAATAAACGTTTTGATCGATGGATTCTCGTTTCTGATTAAAATGTAAATTTACAATGATTAAATCACTTAGATATAAACTTTAAAACATGCTTGTGAAGGAATAAATGCGACATAGAGTTATTTTCAAGTTTTAGAGGGGATGTCCATTACTGGATCGGAAACACATCAAAAATCCAGTCATGGACCTATCTACTCTTATCATTTAAATACAATTACAAATCAAAATTAAACTTGTATAGTTTAACTAGCTTCTGCCCGCGTGAATTTCGGTTTTTTAACCCCCGACGCAAAAACGACGGGGTGTTATAAGTTTGACGTGTCTCTCTCTCTCTCTCTCTCTCTCAGTGTGTGTGTGTGTCTGTCTGTTCCCCTGTAGCGCTCAAACGGATGAACCGATTTGAATGCGGTTTTTTTTGTTTGCAAGGTGAATTAGTCGAGAGTGTTGTTAGCTATGTTTGATGAAAATCAAGATGGCCGCCACCACACAATGGCGAATGTCGGGGGTTTTTAAAATTTTTAATTTATACTTGTCACAAATCCTAAGGGAATCGTGGATTTCCGGTTCCCGTTCCCGCTCCCTTATGCAACTTTTATAGCTTCTTTCAAGGAGGTTTGCTATAGTAATCTACCTATAACCGTAGCTATAGATTTTGATTTTTTCAAAATCCCGTGGGAACTGTGGATTTTTTCAGGATAAAAAGTAGCCTATGTGTTAAGTCATGGCATAATCTATCTCCATCAAAATTTCAGCCAAATCGGTTCAGTTCGGTATAGTAGAAGGATTGCATCTTAAAATTTTTTTTCCTTCAAATCTTATCAAGTGGGGTGTCAAATTAAAGGGGTTGAAAAGGTGATTCCGAAAATATAATTTTTTTGACTAAAAAATATTGTGATCAAAAGTGAAAGAGAAAAAAAATTATCACGCAGTTGATATTTTTTATTTCTTAACAATATTATACTTGTTTTAAAAAAATAATTATGGTTTCCATGCAAAAAAAAATTTGATGGGTGGGATAGGGTTAAAAAATTAATACCTATTATTGTAGTTCCATTTAGATGCGCCACTTTTAACATTTTTTAGAAATGTAGGTATGAGCTCAAAGGAGCTTAGAAAAAACAAAGAGTTCCCGCGGGATTATAATAAACCTAAATCCACGTGGACGAAGTCACAGGCATCCGCTTGTATGCAATATGGGGCCTAGCTCTATATTAACACAAAATAAAGAAGTGTTAATAGTAAAACGTGTCATACGAGTAGCTATGAATGAGGAACCTTCTTTCACCTAGAAAGAAGATTCTCCATAGCTAAGGATCACCTTTTGCCCTCTTGGACAGTGTCCAAGTAATTATTACGCAAGAAGAAAGGAAACCTTTTACAGGTAACAGGCCTAGAAAAACTCTTATTCATCTTTTCAAAAAAACAGGCGAAAATTCCTCGCTGCTTATGTGAGCAGTATCGTGCTGCAAGCTGGGACTCAGAGGTCCGTGATTCAATCTAAGCTTGGTACCAAAAATATGAAGTCATAGTGGACAGTTCCCGACCAGGTCCCACCTAAACTAAAGGGATTCGGGATTCGGGAGTACCCTACAGCATCAGGATTAAGAAGTTGAAGCAAATAAAAAATTATGAAACCATTTTGTAAACGTCCTCAAATAGACAAGTGTTAAATTGAAATGTGACGAACCTTGGTTGTTTCTACGTAACTTTGATATTTATATATTATTCGAAATAATCAAGGATCGGATCAACAAATTCTTTAAAAGCCGGCAACGTATTAGTGGTTCATTTGGTGATGCAAATGTTCATGGGCAGCGGTAATCACTCAACATCAGGTGAACCGCTTGCTCGTTTGCCCACGATCCATATAAAATAAAACAAGAGATAAAGTTCGTAAACTAAAACCCATCATCATCATGATCAACCCATTACCGGCTCACTACAGAGCACGGGTCTCCTCTCAGAGTGAGAAGGGTTTTGGCCATAGTCTACCACGCAGGCCAAGCGGATTGGCAGACTTCACACACCTTTGAGAACGTTATGGAAAACTCTCAGGCATGCAGGTTTCCTCAAAATGTTTTCCTTCACCGTTAAAGCAAGTGATATTTAAATACTTAAACTAAAACCCGACTACTCATAATAGTATACAAGTATAAATTAAAAATTTAAAAAACCCCTGACATTCGCCATTTTGTGGCGGCGGCCATCTTAGATTTGCATAGTGCTATTCTACTAGTCAAGCCCTTTCATTTGATACCCATATTAAGGCAGTTGTGATAAAATATGTAATCCGCCATTTTGTAGCGACGGCCATGTTGGTTCGATTTTCATCAAACATAGCTAACAACACTGTCGACTAATTCACCTTTCAAACGAAATAAAACTGCATTCAAATCGGTTCACCCGTTTGAGCACTACAGGGGAACAGACAGACACACACACATACACACACAGACACGTCAAACTTATAACACCCCTTCGTTTTGCGTCGGGGGTTAAAAATAATAATTTAGAAAAACGTGTATTCAATTGTGTACTAATGGAAGAAAAGGCGGGGCAAGCGGCTAGTGGCGCCATCTGTTATGTCTATCTAAAACTAAGTTAATATTCCAATTTAGCTGTGCGAACGTCACTTCTCGATTTTTTCGCACATAATATGTAGCCTATGTCACCCCCAAACTATAACAACGAATCAATTAACACCTCATTCATCAACATTGGCCCAGTAGTTTAGGTGCTTCGCTAGAACAAAAAATTGGATTCAAACATACATACATAGACTACAAAAATCATAACCCTTCTTTTTGGCTTTGCAGTAATCGGATAAAAACGAACTGTCCATCACTGGGTGTCCATAACTGGATTTAGACTGTCCATCATAAAGATTTTTACATATTTCAGTTGATCGTTTTTAGGTTTCCATATTTCAAAACTCGTTCGACTATTTCTAAATTTTAGCAGTTAGTGAGAAGCTCTGTATATCTGAGTATATCGTTGTAAAATTATAACACTCTAGATTAAATAAAAAAAAAGTTATAGCTTCTCATGTTTGACTCGGCGCTTAACCCTGTCCATAACTGGTGCCACCACGTTACCTAATTTACGAATTTCCTGGGTAGCGCGTTACTCAGCGTTGGCCAGTACTTGGTACTTGTGCCCGGTGAAGTAACAGGTTCGATTCTCAACTGGGTCAATGTAGAAATTTATCTATACTTAATATTATAAAGCTGAAGAGTTTGTTTGTTTGAACGCGCTAATCTCAGGAACTACTGGACCGATTTCAAAAATTCTTTCACCGTTGGATATGTAGGTACGTGATCCTTGAGTGCTATAGGCTATGTAAAATATGTACCACGGGCGAAGCCGGGGCGGACCGCTAGTAATTTATATATTGGCTCAGGTCTGGTATGGTAATTAGATAACTTCGACTACGAGTACCTATTTTGACGTTTTCACCTAAGTATACCTCAATCAACATCGTCGACTTTCGTGGTTTTTATCCAAAACAAGGACAAACTTTGTTTCATCAAAATCTGTTCATTCGGTAATAATAAAAACTAGCTGATGCCCGCGACTTCATACCTACTACCGGGGGTTCCCCAGTAAGGTTCTTCGGACACCTACGATTACCGTGTGTGGCAAAGTTAAATGTTATGTGGCCGCTACATTTATTCGTTATTCGATCGCATTTATTCGAAGAAGATTCTTTCATGAGAATCTTTTTTAAACTTGGGCAATGCTGGATTCTCCGAAATATTTTGATGAAATTTGGTACAGAGTTATTTTAAATCCCGGAGAAGGACATAGGCAGCATAGGCTTCCTTTTATCCCGGAAAAGCCGTAAAGCAAATAGTTCCCACAGGATTTTAAAAAACCTAAAAATCCACGCGGATATCATCTAGTCTAAATAAATTATCTAGTTAGCTACAGTTTCAAGCGCAAGATATACTTATACGCCGAAACAGAATCCAAAAATATTCTAAACTGATTTACGCACTGCATAAATCTAAGATGTGGCCTAAACCTCAGTAGGTACAGCGCGGAATGATAACGCGGCGGAAAACCGTCCAGCGCCATCTAGTTGATAAATAAAACAAGTATAAATTAAAAATTTAAAAAACCCCCGACATTCGCCATTTTGTGGCGGCGGCCATCTTGGATCGATTTTCATCAAACATAACTAGTATTATAACACTCTCGACTACTTGAATTAAAGATTCGGAAAAGAAAAGTTTATTTTTCTTGGCATCCGCTTAACCATCGTGTTAACCCGCAGTTAACCGCCAGGAAAGCTTACAGACGCCTTTACATGTCCGGTCAGATCGACGGTCGACCGGCCGTCGATTGAGTTGATCTTTAGTGTCATGCTTATCCCTCGTGTTAACCCGTTCATCTTTCAAACAAAAAAAAAAACCGCATTCAAATCGGTCCACCCGTTTGAGCAGCGTGCAGTGGCGTGCAAAATGTTCGAAGCCAGCGTATGCAAAAGCAGTGGCCTGCACTGCGTTCGACGCCAGATGATGCTTGCCGAACCACATTGGAACAACCTGGCTGATTTAAGCTCTTAATCCTTCTCTCCTATAAGAGATGAGTCCTGTGCCCAGCCGTGGGAAGTTAAAGGGCTGTAGTGGTAGTGGTAGAAATGTCTAGAATAGCTAGTAGGGTATGCAGTGGTTATTTGCATATATGGACTGCACGCCACTGGTACTGTGGTATGTATATTTAATTCGTTATTCTCCCATGAAGCCTCAACATGAGTATATGTTAGACCTACATATATCTTCTCGCAGCTTAATTCCATGATAGCTAATTAATTCTTGATAAAAATTAATTAAATAAAATACAAGTATAAATTAAAAATTTAAAAAACCCCCAACATTCGCCATTTTGTGACGGCGGCCATCTTTGATTTGCAATAGTGCCATTCTACTAGTCAAGCCCTTTCATTTGATACCCATATTAAGGGAGTTGTGAAAAAATATGTAATCCGCCATTTTGTAGCGGCGGCCATCTTGGACCGATTTTCATCAAACATAGCTAACAACACTGTCGACTAATTCACCTTTCAAACAAAAAAAAAACCGTATTCAATTCGGTCCACGCGTTTGAGCGCCACAGGGGAACAGACACACACACACACACACACACACACACACACACACACACACACACACACACACACACACACACACACACACACACACACACAGACACAGACACAGACACAGACACAGACACAGACACAGACACAGACACAGACACAGACACAGACACAGACACAGACACAGACACAGACACAGACACAGACACAGACACAGACACAGACACAGACACAGACACAGACACAGACACAGACACAGACACAGACACAGACACAGACACAGACACAGACACAGACACAGACACAGACACAGACACAGACACAGACACAGACACAGACACAGACACAGACACAGACACAGACACAGACACAGACACACACACACACACACACACACACACACACACACACACACACACACACACACACACACACACACACACACACACACACACACACACACACACACACACACACACACACACACACACACACACACACACACACACACACACACACACACACACAGACACACACACAGACACACACACAGACACACACACAGACACACACACAGACACACACACAGACACACACACAGACACACACACAGACACACACACAGACACACACACAGACACACACACAGACACACACACAGACACAGACACAGACACAGACACAGACACAGACACAGACACAGACACAGACACAGACACAGACACAGACACAGACACAGACACAGACACAGACACAGACACAGACACAGACACAGACACAGACACAGACACAGACACAGACACAGACACAGACACAGACACAGACACAGACACAGACACAGACACAGACACAGACACAGACACAGACACAGACACACACACACACACACACACACACACACACACACACACACACACACACACACACACACACACACACACACACACACACACACACACACACACACACACACACACACACACACACACACACACACACACACACACACACACACACACACACACACACACACACACACACACACACACACACACACACACACACACACACACACACACACACACACACACACACACACACACACACACACACACACACACACACACACACACACACACACACACACACACACACACACACACACACACACACACACACACACACACACACACACAGACACAGACACACACACACACACACACACACACACACACACACACAGACACGTCAAACTTATAACACCCCGTCGTTTTTGCGTCGGGGGTTAAAAATTAAAACAAGAGCAGCTAAACATAAAAAAAAACACTGTTTTCATTATATTTTTACATTATTTTTATTAAAAATATTATTTTCATAGTAAAGTAGCTATTAATTATAAGAGTAGTGATGATGATGTTAATTAGACCAAGAACTTTACTAAATTATATAGTAAATATAATGTAGGTAATATAACAGAAGATAAGTTATATTCTAAACAGTTCCTGGAGCAAGTAACTTTACCCCTCTATCAAACAATTTAAAAAGATATTGCGATGTCTTCGGTTCCAATGTATGCAAATGTTCCCTTTGATATTTCTGATACAGGTATTTAAAAGTTAGGTGACCCGAAACATCAGCACTTAAACCTGAGGAGAGACTCTCTACCTCAGCTAAGATCTGCGCTTTGTGAGTCAGGAGATTTGCAAACACATTTGTAACATCATCCATTGCAACATAACAGTGAAACAGTGCAAAGGAATTTTTGTATGATCTTATAAGATCAATTATTTCTTTGCACAATCTATTCACTTGTGTCATACTAAACTGTAGATCGAATAGATGGGATACCCCATCAAATATAACATTTACTGAACCATATTTTTCACACATTTTTGTAAGCTTTTCTTTAATTTTAGACAAAAAATCCTGTATCAATGATTGTGACTTATTACAATTTTCTAAAATATTATCAACTAATTCTTTTCCTGCATCATAAAAATCAACGAGACCACCCTCTATTGATTTCTGTAAGTTATAGTTCATCTTTAGACCAACATTATGGTAGTGTAAAAGAGAATTGTGTGTTGATATAACAAGTACAGCATTTTTATTTTTGATACAATGTCCAAGTACACAACTTGTTATAAAAGAGCTATCACATTCATTTATTTCTTTAATCACAATAATTTTGCTGGAGTCAACTTTTTTATCCAATTCAAAACTTGTTATTATATCTGTAGCCATTCTGAAACAAAGTTAAGTAGATGAATAAGTACATTATTGCTGAAATCATTATTTTTAATGTGCTTGGCTTATTTGTATACTTGTTGTATACTTAATCATTTCTATTGATTTTATAATCTCATACGTTCTACGTACGTTTATAATCTCATGAGTTTGTTTTATTTATTACCGCAAAAGACGATAAGGCTAAGCTAACAGACTACAGCGATGTAACAGAAAATGATCTTAGTTCGTGAAAGTGCGGGCGACACTATGCTCGTGGCTTGCGCCGCACCGGTGGAATTAGCTAAAGTATTTTCGTGTCGGTTACGTAACGATACAGTAGTAAATTACACAAAACAGGAGATAATTTTTAATTAATGTGGCTACTACGTTAGCGGTCAAATTATATTGCGAGGATTTGAATAACAGGACGGCACTTAAAAATGTAAGTACCTGATGTAAATTCTGTTATTAGGACATAATTCATAAAAAAGTAGCTTTTAACAATACAAACTGAACTGATAAAATTAAAGTAAATTATCTATAAACTTATTTTTTTATAAAATTAAATTAGCTGTTGAAGAATTGTGACTGGTTGTGACAATATGACAAGTGACATTGACATTGACATTGACCGATTCCAATTGTCTATGATGATTTTTTTTAAATTAGTTGTACAACTCTAGCTTCTAGCTTTTTTACGGTGATTTATTACGGCCTCATTCATGCGTTTCATTGAGCAAAACACGTTAAATACACACATTATTGTGATTTTCTTTCTCTTGCATTTTCGTATATGCTTGAACTATCCTTGTTACTCTTTTTAAAACACTTCTTGCTCTCGCCATCACGACTTCTCTGGTATGTTACAGTGTATTATCTATATGATCACGAATTCACATAGAGATAATAATAATAAGTAGAGTAGGCATACCTACCTTAAAAACGTGCCAAAAATACACTCACACACGCACAATCCTGTAACATAAAATGGTGCGTGTTCATTGTGATGTCTCAAGTTGTGCGTGTGTGAGTGTTCATGTATACATTTTAGGGAGGCCATCTTAAGGGAAGTTGCAATAAAATTTCTGCCACGATCTGTTTTATTGTTATGTTTAAAAATGTAGTGTTGTCTCTTACACACTTATGAAAATTTTGATAAGCTTAAGCTATTTTCCGATCCACTATTTTCTATAGAACATTATGCCAAGTCCTCTTCTATAGGTTCATGCGAATTCACGACGGACGGCACGTCTGTGAGTTTTGTTATACACAAATATATATACATATATATATATATATATATATATATATATATATCTATTTTTCTATCTGTGCAGAAGTCATCAAATGTCATGCCAGTCATGTCACACATAAACATAATAATCTATGGTAATGTCTTAATCTGTGGTCATGTCAAGATTGCTAAGCGAACGAAATTTAAATTATTAATTAAAACATAGCTGTATGATTGAAACTAAAAATAGTATTTCATAATAATATGTAGTCATGTCTTACATATTTCGGCGTAACAGTGTGCTAATTAGTATCATGCATATATAACTTCCGCTAATGCGGAAATGTTGCATAACAAGCCACCACATTTTAACCTCAATAACTTATTCCTGTTTAGACCTCGGAAGTTGATGCAAATATTACAGAAGTAATTCAGTGAAATTCGATATGGAAAAGGGAAAGGAAGTAAGGGTGTCATCATGGTATTTTGGGGGTTTGGCATCTGCTGGAGCCGCCTGTGTCACACATCCTTTAGACCTACTGAAGGTTCAAATGCAGACACAAAAAGGGAAGAATATATCAATGCTCCAGCTGACAGGAATAGTTTTCAAAAATCAAGGTAACAACATTCATAATCTAATTCAGTAGATAATAGTTATATGAGCTCACTAATATTGTACATTATATTTTAGCTAAAATAATAATATTCAGGTTTGGCTAATAATGGAAAGAAATTTTTTCAAAAAATTCCTTGATTCAGTGATCAACATTCATTTATTGTATAGAAAGAATTGAATCTACCTAAATTTTAAAAGCATGTGAATAAAATAAGTTATGCAATCCTGTGAGCCTTAAATAAATTATTATATAATTATTCAGAAGCTGCTTCCATACTTTCATATAGAAAAATTTATTTAAGGTGTATTATTATAATTAATAACATGCATCCGATTATCTGATCCTTTGTGTCAACTCAAAAAGTTGTGTCAGTGTTGAAAACTTATATGAGAATAGGATAATACTGTAATAACTTTTATTATTGACTCGTATCTCAGTAACTGAAATATTACAAGTACAATACAGCATTTTTAACTCTATTTCAGGAATTATGGGGCTCTACAATGGAATTTCAGCTTCTCTTTTGCGCCAGCTCACATATTCAACAGCTAGATTTGGAATTTATGAAGTTTCAAAACAACAATTTTCACCAAAAGATGTAAGTACCAGTATATGTAATAAATATTCATAGCTATATGAATATTATGTCTTTAATATGATATAAAACTTGAAATTAAACTATCAACTAATAAAAACAAATAACAATTAATCAGTGTGGCTAATTCTGTTGTACAGAATCTCTAAACCTAAACTAAATTGACAGGTTTAAATATATTCCTGTCTCTTTCACAATCCTCCCTGCTGAAGGGGATAGCACAATTTTTAAACCTGTCAATTTAGTTTAGGTTTAGAGATTGTGTACAACAGAATTAGCCACAATATCAACCTGTAAATAATAATTACTAAGTGTACTATATTTGTAAAATATACCAGGAAATCGGAAAGTAAATAATATAAGTAGGATAATTCTATAAGTGGAAATTTCTGTTGAGGGTAAAATACAAGGAAAACATGAAAATTATCATCAGTAAGACTAAAATGTATAATATAAATATAAAGTCAAAGTATCCATACTTTACTTAATATTTCAGATGTGATTGTGTCTGTCTGCCTGTTACCTTCTCACAGTTTAACTGCTGAACTGATATCTTGACAAAATTTGGCACAGAGCTTGCAGCTTCGAGATGGACATAGGAAACTTTTATCTCAGTTACCAATGGGTTTTTAAAAAGCTACATGCACTGGCATGAAGTTGCAGGCATCAGCTAGAAAAATAATATTGGCATTTTTCAGGGTAGTGGTTTGCCATTCTATATGTCTGCATTCCTCGCTGGCTTAGGAGGGTTTGCAGGTGGATTTGTTGGCAACCCAGCTGACTTAGTCAATGTACGCATGCAAAATGACGTTAAGCTTCCACCAGAGCAAAGAAGAAAGTAAGTAAAAAACATAAAATATATTTTTATTTAACTATTGCAATAAGATTGCAATTCTTAACTTTTGAACATATTATGTATCTGTATGAATTGACATACTATGAGTTTTTATCAGAAATTATTTACTGTAATATAAAATTATAACTGTCACAATTTAAACAGGATACAGTTTATAAGCATATAGTCAGATTTGGTCTACGCTCACATGGGAAAATCAGTTTTCAACACCTATGCAACATATTGCATCGGCTCAATATTTCTAGTTGGCTCCTGCCTTTAAAATGTATGTATTAACACAATTGATTGGAGTTGAAAACTGATTTTATTTAGGTCATCTCATGTGACAAAACACTTGCATATATGTAGCTGATCAACATTTAGTGAAACCAAATAAAGTTGTATTTGGTTTGATTTTAAGTTGTATCGCGAAAATCGCCTAACGCTATACACTTTTTTTTAGTTATAAGAATGCCATCCACGGTCTGTATCGAGTGGCAACACAAGAAGGTGTTCTGCGTCTGTGGGCGGGCGCCTCGATGACCTGCAGCCGCGCGACTCTGATGACTATTGGACAGCTGTCCTTTTATGATCTAATCAAAAGTATACTGCTATCGTCGCCATACTTTGGAGATAATGTTGTGACACATATAACTTCAAGTTGTTTAGCTGTAAGTACATACACTGAAATAATTATTATTTATTGCACCATCTGATGTCTGCAGCTTTGTGTGCATGGATTTAGCATTTTTTAAATTCCGTCTTATTTCTTACTTACGTCTTACTTCTTATTTCCGTCTCCAAGGTGAAAACTATCTCTGTGCACATTTTTTCCAGCATTTGCTTATTGATTTAGCATTTAGGCATGTTGTCCCTCAGTATCTTAGTTTATATTTTAGGTATATCTTAGTTTATATTTTAGTACATAGAAATCCTTAAATATTCAGGGATGAAAAGTGGCCTAGATCACGCCTGTGAAAGTCCTGTCAAAATCGGTTCAGCCATTCCGAAGATTAGCGCGACAAATAGACAGCAAAAGATCTTATAATAATCTATCTTTTCTAATAATCCTATTTGAAATACGTATGTACAGATACTTTCGTTTTATTTATTTGTATAGATTAAACATATAATATGTTATCTATATGTTTAATTTATTTCAATAATAAACATGAAATAACGTTTAAATTTTCAGGGCGCTATCGCAACAACACTGACACAACCTGTCGACGTATTGAAGACCCGCGCAATGAACGCTAAACCGGGTGAGGTGGCCAGCATTTTCCAACTAATCAAACACACCGCAAGGGAAGGACCTCTGGCCTTCTTCAAGGGATACATTCCAGCTTTTGTTAGACTCGCTCCGCACACCGTTCTCACCTTTGTGTTCCTAGAACAACTGAGAATAAACTTTGGAACTGTACATATACCAGTAGTATAAATTATAATAGTCTAAAATACAATATTATTTTTCATGCACCATATGTAGTAACAGAATACTGAAGTGTCAATAATTGTTAAGAGTTTCGTGAATATGAAACGGTCACGCGCGAATTAGATTCGCGCATCGAGGGTTCCGTACCTTGGCAGGTAGTCATTTGGTTTAACTATTCGACCACCTCTTGAAAATAAGTCGATAGGCATTAGTAGTTACTGAAAAAACCAGGTGTGAGTTGTGACAGAGAAAGGGACCATTCTTTTTCACCATTTTGGTATGAAACCCTAAAAATGGCCGTTTTATATTTTCTATTTATATGAAAAAAATGCCAAAATCATTAACCAAACTATAAAATCCTCTTAACTTTTGATGCTTTCAGTATTCTGAGCTTGAATGTGTTAGTTTGCACTATGCGTTTGGTGTTGACATTTTTATTAGAGTTTTGAACTAATTGTCTATATTGTTAAATGGTATACTATACATTTGAAATTAAATTTCAAATGATTGTATAACCCGCGCCACGTACATCGAACGCTGAACGAAACGTGGAGGGTATAGCTACGTATGGGAACAATACAATAGCTTACCCCCTCCACTTTCCTTCAGCGTTTGATGTACGTGGCGCGGGTTATAGCAAAGGTTGGTTTTAAGATTTTGGCTGTTGCTTTTATATAGATTCCATATTAGGCTAATAATTTTATTAGAAAGCATACATACTTGATCTGTGTTATATGATTTCACATAATTATTTTTTGTATTTAATTCTTTCTTATGCTTTAATAATAATTATAAATTATGCTGTCATGTATTTAATATTATAATATAAGTATATATGTATGTATATAACATTATACAGCGATAACTTACCAATATAAACTTATCTCGAGTTACCAAGTAATAGCAATTAATGAAAATACTAGTAGTGTTAATTATTTTTTAAATGTTTTTAAAATATTTTAATAACGAAGTATTTTTTATTGTAATGGTCTAAGGCCATAAGCCACGTTGAAACATATATTTAGAAAGTTCTTTTGGTTATTTATAAGTAGAACCAAATTTAGTACAAAAGTACAATTCTGTAACTGTACAGTAGGTATACAATTTGCTATTGGCACATGATGGGCCAAATGGAGTAAAAAAAATAATTAAACTTACCTACTTAAGTTTATAAACTAAAGTATGCTATATTTTTATATGTATGTAGAGATTATTTTTGATGCATTTTAAATTTTTACTGCACAAAACGTCACATCGTTGACGCTGGAAACATTACCACACGAGTAGTAAATCTACAGAGAGGAAGCTTCTACAAGCGGCCCGCTGTAGGTATACTCACACAAACACACTCACCAACGGTTCACGGACGCGCGCTCGTTCCACTAACCGGTACAGTTGGTGACAAACATGCGCATATGTGTGAGTGTACCTACAGCGGGCCGCTTGTAGAAGCTTCTCCTCTGTAGGTACTCTGTGACATTACTAAGGCCTTTATTAATAAAAGTTGTGAAATGTTTATAAAATGAAAATTATTAATATTATATGAGTGGATAGAAACAGTGCCGGATTAAACAAGCACGGGGCCCGTAGCAAATTCTTTCAAGGAAATAGTCGTTTACCGATTCTGACGTGGATTGTCTTAGTAGCAATAGTTGTAACGTTTCACGTTTTTGTGTCATGAAGTAAATTCAATATACATCTTATTAAGTTTCACTCAACAAGAGATAAAGTTCGTAAACTAAAACCCGACTACGCTTAGTAATGATTTATTTTAATATAAAATAATAATTTAGGTTGCAGAACGCGGGACAAGCAGCTAGTGGCGCCATTGTGTCTATCCGAAACTAAATAATAATAGTAGTTTAGGTGGTACGGTGGTACACACAGAATCTCATATTAAAATCGGCCACATACATACATACGTAGACTGCTAAAATCATAACCCTTCCTTTTGACTTTGCCGTAGTCGGGTAAAAATTACGCTGAGGCAAAGATGACTGATGAGTGGGTTTAAACATGGATCCCCTTTCTAACGGGGCCCGTAGCAATTGCTACTCTTGCTACGTGGTTAATCCGGCACTGGATATAAACCGGCCATATAACCTCTTTACGTATATAATATTATCCTATTAAGAATCAGTAACTACTATAGTGTATTGAAAACTAACTATAAAAAGGCAAATAAAGATTAATGTATAAAGGTCACGCGCGATGTAAATAACCAGAAGTGATACGGTACTCAAACATTTTTGCATTTAATGATGTAGGCACATTCTCGTCAATATAGAGTTTTGACTCACGACCTGCTGGGTTATTCTGTAACTTAGTTAGCAACTGAAAATAGTTGCCAACGAATTAGTTTGATATACATTGCTGCTTTACTGTGGGAAATAGAAAGTGTTTTCATAATTTTACACAGTAAAATAGCAATGTATATCGAACAAATTCGTTGGCAACTATTTTCAGTTGCTAAGTTACAGAATAACCCCCCTGTATGTATAGTGTACAATGTACATTTACAATATTTGCCTTGTGCCAAAGTAACAGATCTTCAATATATTTTGACGATATGCTATGCGCATTTATCTACCTATCATAAATAAAAACACCCCAATTTTTGTTAAAATGTGTTTTGTGTTTGCTAAAAACACTAAAACATCAACTCATGTTTTCGATCGTTTTAGGAACAGGTACTTTTTTTTTGGTCACAAATTAAAACTACGTTATTTATAACTTTGATTAGCGAAGCTCTTAAGTTTCTAAGCTATCTTCTAAGATAGAGCAATCAATGTCAATAAAAACTAATTTATGCCAATGATTTTAGATTTCTTTTGTGGTTAAAAAACACTGGTACAATGTTTCAAGCCTGCTCAGCTAATCGCGTTTAAAATTTGCTAATCGTGTAAATATTTGAAGATCTGTGTCTCAAAAATTAAGCCAAAAAATTCTAAAATGAGAGTTACTTTAAAATAGTTTAATATATTTTTTGATTTTTTTAAATAACTAACATTCCTCAATAGGTAATGAATATAATTCTGCCAAGAATATAAGTACAATTTTTTAAATAATGTTTAAACCTTAGGTTTAAACATAACTATTTTGTCTATAAATCAATATAACATAATGTAAGTTGTATTTACTATTTAGTAGGTACCTAATTGCTACTAAGCATTTTGGTTGTATTTATTAGGTTGTTGGTTGTAGTTATTTTAGGTAGGTGAAATTATTATTTTATGAAAGATCTAAAACATATAATATGTATAAAAGATTTTTAAAAAATCTTACTTAAAAAGTCAAATAAAATAAAAATATAAAATGTGACTGGCCGTCCTTTTATTTTATAATATATAAATAAAAAATATACAATGGGAAGTATACCTATAAATACCAATCGACTCTTCCTAAATGCACCAGTTAAGTATATCAAAATATGATCAAAATGCAGATTTTTTAATATTTTTTCTGTTATCCTATATTACTTATTAATATTTATAATATTAAACTAGTTTTACTAGTCACACACATTATCTACATGTTGTTGATAATTTCAGACGGAAATACCTAGATGTCCATGTTATTAGTGGTTGTGTAATAATAAAGTGTTGAATATTACAAGATTTGTTTTATTGAAATTTTCATAAACTTGCCGAGCTTTATTAATTACTAGCGGTCCGCCCCGGCTTCGCCCGTGGTACATATATAGCCTATAGCACTCAAGGATCACGTACAAATCCAACGGTGAAAGAATTTTTGAAATCGGTCCAGTAGTTCCTGAGATTAGCCCGTTCAAACAAACAAACTCTTCCGCTTTATTATATTAGTATAGATCTGTCATAAATGTATACTCGTATTACTAATTCCCCGGAATTCTGACAGCTGTCATTGTCATTTACAGATGAGTTATTTGTATGGAGAACAGGGTTAACATCTACGAAGTACGATTTTACCCCAAACTACTTCAATTCCCTGTCATCATAAAAAGCCATATGCCGAGTAATAATATTACTCGTTTCGCCTTAAAATAGAAAACACCAAGAGTGGAAACTAGAAACTGGAGCACACTAACAGCAATAGAAAACAAAAGAAGCACATTGAAAAAATGTATTCAAAAATGGATGTCGAATGACATTATCACCATGAAGTGTCTGTCAGGCATTTGTCATATGTCATGTTCACTGTCATGCGGCAGTTGATTTGTATTTGCATAAGTTTTGAATTTTTTATCTTTTTTGTGGGAATTGTTTTATTTCTGGAAACATTACGAAACGTTAGAATTCCGGGGAATTAGTAATACGGGTATAGGCACCTATATAGTGAAACTTTAGGGAAGTCTGTCGTTTATTATCTTGAAAAGTTACAATATGCCAATGTTTCAGGCACAATTTTTTGTGAACCAACAATATAGACCGTTGTTGGTTAACTAAGGAAATGCAATAAAAACATTTTTTTTCAACTTTAATTTTATTAATTATTCGTTTACATATTCCCATCACAAAGCAATATAAATTATCTATAACCTACCTTAAGTAAATCTTTGGACGATAACATCTTGCACCTTAATTTCATAGAAATAAGAAAATAGCCAGCGCAGCGCACAATCTCTCAAACAAAAGCGCACAAACAAAACACGGACTGTATGAGAGAGCGCTCACGGAGCGGTTCGCACCCGCGCCCGCCGCGGTTGCGGGCCCGCAATACTCGAAATTCATACAAATGTCGAGTGCAAAACTCACGACGCGATTTACTCCCGCAGAGTTGGCGGTTGCTCGCGGCTCCCGCAGAAGGCGGGCAGCGGGCGCCCGCGAGCTTTGCGGGCGTCGCCCGCAAGCTCTGCGGTTTTTTGGCGGGCGCGATCGCATTTTTCTTATAGGAGCTGGCGAACAAAACGGTATAGTTGCATCAAACTAAAGAGTAAGAGTCTTTATTTGCAAAAATGTGGTACAAATATTATGGATCTTAAAGCTTATTGTCTTCCAACACATTTAACTAATAAATTAGTGTGCAAATTGAATTATTGATTTTAAGACTAAACAAAATGACGTAAGTAGCATACATGTCAACGATCTAAAGATATAAATATAAAATTAATTGCAATAAATAGAATTTATGTCATACCTATATTCTTTTAAATTGTAAAAACATTTCTCCATGAGCCAGTTCTTTAGTTTTACTTTAAAAGTTTGAAGAGGCATGGCCTGTATTGATTCAGGTAACCTATTAATTATTAAATATTAATATTAAACTGAATGACATACTTACAGTGAGCTTTGGCGTGGATTTTTATTTACCCATATGTAGTTTGTGACTTTATTGAACATAATAATATGTTAAATTCAGTTTGCTATCTCATATAAGTTAACGGAAGCAATAATTAATTAATATTGCAAGCAATAACTTGTTTGTGTAAACACATAACTCCAGAAGTAGACTATCAATTAATATTAAAACTAAATCAAACTATTATTAAAATATCTGCGTTTATCACCCGCACATAACTCAATTTATATCAACTCAGAGATTAGTTTAACTGAGATCTATTTTCAAATATATTTTATACTAATTAATTAATTACACTCAGCCAAGTCCAAAATGGCAGCATTTATTCGATGAGGGTGTGATTGCTATCGCAGCCCTCAATCAAATATCACGACCTAGACGCTGAAGCATCTAATAGTCGGTTGAGTCTTTGGAGGAGACTCAATTCATGGCTTCGAATTACCCGTATTTATACCAATAATTCAAGATGGCGGTTCGGCGCCACTGAATGAATCAAATGTCAGTTAATTCTAACCTATTTCAATTATGAAATTAATAATTCGTAAACCATTTCTAAAAATTCTAATTAATTTTCAACAATAATCTATCATTTGTAAGTCAGTCTGACATTTGTAAGTTAGTTTAGGCCAATTTCAACATAAATTGTTTAAAAACTTTATTAGTGAATAAAGTTTTTAAATGATAAACTTTTTAATTAAAAAAAAATTCTTAGTAAAAAAAAAAACAAAGTTTTCTTCTGAAAAAGAAATAATCATTTTGATTGACATCTTACAAAGTATGGAAATTAATCCATTTTGAACGAAAACGTGCTCGATTATTCAAATCTTTCGAAACTTTATTGTAATTATGCCGTTATGATCGAAACCACGACCTATGGATGCAATTTTGATACAGTTGCGGGCCGTTTTAAGTAAAATTAAGTTGATATTCTTATTCAGCAAGCCAAAGACCATCGGATTAAAAAATATAAAATTTTGTTCGCCAGCTCTTCATATATAAATATAACCGCCGGTCTTGCGGGCGTCGCCCGCCAACTCGGCGGGCGACGCCCGCAGCCGCGGCGGCTGCGGTCCCGCAAAAACAAGCGGGCTCGTGAGCGCGCTCTCTCTAACCTCTCTCCCGCAGCCGCGGCGGGCGCGATTCCAAACCGCTCCGTGAGCGCTCTCCGTATAATAGAGCGATTAATAAAATAATGAATATATGACCCGCGCCAATTAAGAAACAAATCTATAATGGCGGCACCTCTCAGAGGCGGCTTTACCTATGGTGCAGGGTGTGCGTTGCACACGGGCGCAGCGGTGTTAAGGGGGCGCCGGCCTCGGCACTTCCACATTTGTACCTATTCCATTTTGACCGCGCGGTTACTAGAGGGCGCTAGGGTAATGATTGCACACGGGCGCTACATGGGCTAGAGACGTCTCTGGCACCTTCGCACACTTGCGTACTGCTTGCAAAAAATATATAATTGCTTAGATGATGCTGATGTCTCGGTGCGCTTACGATTTAGCTTATTTATTGCTATCGTTGAGTTTTATTCATCAATTTTGTTGTTATTCTTTGTCGCAGTCAGGTACTCAGGTACAATTTTAATATAAATAATTTATAAAACACTAGCGGACCCGGCAGACGTCGTCCTGCCCGCTATTAGCGCCACCTACCGGGTCAAATTTTTCTACTTATAAACCTTCATCTTGAATCACTCTATCTATTAAAAAAAATCACATCAAAATCCGTTGCGTAGTTTTAAAGATTTAAGCATACATAGGGACATAGGGATATAGGGACAGAGAAAGCGACTTTGTTTTATACTATGTAGTGATACCTATTCTGTACGCACATTATAAAAATGTACCTAACATATTTTGAACAACGAATTTATAAGATTATCATCATTAAGATTTAGAATTTATTTATTCGGCATTTGGCTAAAATATTAATGAACCCTTTTTTGCTGACCGTCCGATATTTCGCTGTCATTACAAGTACAAGCCGCCATTTAAGATTTGTTTTTTTATTCACACGGGTTATAACGATCTACTAATTGAATACGAAACCTTTTAACGGTTTGGTGGTTTGAACTACAGGTCGTTATCGACTTATGCTGCACATCTCCAGCACAGCACTATTTCTGTGTAAATATAATCTATATGTAAATATAATACTATTTCTGTGTGTAAATCAGGCTTACGTCAATGATGACCTTTATTTTAAAAAAAAATTCAGTTTTTGTATGACTAGAGCTTTGACGAAAGTAATTACCAAATGTAAGTAGTTACTTTTGTCTCAATTCCAGTAGCAATTAGTTGTACGATTGCCTGTGCGCTAGCTATAACTTAACCAACTGTTCAACTTGCACACAAATCTATTTATCTTTAGTTGCTTAGTCTAAAATGGAATTACACTGAGATTTGATATTATAAGGCCTTACAAAATGAGGCCACATTTTATAAGACATAGGTACAATCGGTGATATAATATCTTAGATGTTATAACTTATCAGTATTTTATGTAGGTATTTGAGACGTGTAAATTTGTATAAATCTATAACAGCTATTCTTTGGCGTATTTACATTATATTATATTTAAGTCGTCAAAAACTTATGTTGTTGCTATGTGCTATGTTCTCGTACTGTTCGAGCATAGCTTCAACATAGATTCATCATCTTGAATAAAAAGAACCCAATATCATTTCGTTTCATAAATAAAAAATATAATACCAGAGTAAAATGGACATTTTAAATTCATGTCTCCTGCACTCCTGCGTTGTCACGAGCTAAGATTTACATCGTCATAATATACAGGTAAAAGGGGAACGCTATCGAAAATTTAGCGCTATTATTATACTACCTAAACACAATCCAATACCAATAACCATTTGTATTATATTTGTAGTATTAGTATTTAACATTTTTCTAACCGGCTAATGTAGCGTGCACGACTCGGGGTCAATGCCCCGCTTACAATGTAGGTACTGTAACGCGAGCGGCGGCCGGCTGGCGACAACTTTAGATATTTGGGCGTCAGCTGATTGCATTTACAATGCCAACTTTTAAACAATACAGGAAATATTTTAATTTTTGTTTCGCATTTTTTATATCTTGTCAGTAATCATCACTATTACCTGTCTTCGTGTCCGATACCGGTCCCCTTACACCCGGTACGTGTGCGAGTGGTTCTAGTTGGTGTTTGTGTGTCAGTGCGCGCGCCGCCGCAGCACGGTGCTCCGGCCCGCGGGCTCGATATGTATGGCGGCGGGGCTTTGCATCCACGGCTCGCCATCCACTTGCATCGCGCAGCAGCCGTCCAGATCAATCTGACAAATAATATTTTTAACCCCCGACGCAAAAACGACGGGGTGTTATAAGTTTGACGTGTCTGTGTGTGTCGGTCTGTTCCCCTGTAGCGCTCAAACGGGTGGACCGATTTGAATGCAGGTTTTTTTGTTGGAAAGGTGAGTTAGTCGAGAGTGTTGTTAGTTATGTTTGATGAAAATCGATCCAAGATGGCCGCCGCTACAAAATGGTGGATTACATATTTTTTCACAACTCCCTTAATATGGGTATCAAATGAAAGGGCTTGACTAGTAGAATAGCACTATGCAAATCCAAAATGGCTGCCGCCACAAAATGGCGAATGTCGGGGGTTTTTTAAATTTTCAATTTATACTTGTTATGTAAAGGCTCTCCTTCACGTGTACATCAAAATATGTGCCCAACGTCTAGAAAGGGGGGGTCGGTGGAAGTCGCGAGCATCTGCTAGTATTTAGTAGTCATTGGGTCACTTGTATAACACCGACTCGCATATGGCCGGTTTTATTTAATTTTATAAATTACCCACCGACACATGAGAGGCTTGAGCGAACCGATAGGGCTCTGCGAGTCCGCACTGCAGCCGCGCTATGTGGAATGACGACGATATGCCGACTACCTGTGACCAAATGAAAGAATCAATATATTTTTATTAGTCAATTAATTTTATATACTTTTATTGTATTTGAACATAGAATATACCATATTTACAAGATTAGTATGCCTGATCATTTACTATCTTCAATAGTAGGAACTATTTTACTAAATAGTTTTTACAAACATAATGATAGAACTTCATATTATTCGGAAACGAAAAATAATTACCTCGAGTTTCCCATCATCCATGTACTGGGGTCCCACATCGTCTTCGCTGCCCAGACCTTCAATAGTTAAAATATTTCAATTAACAAATATTAACAGACCGCAACAGACGTTTTATTTTAGCAAAGGCATTTTAGCATTTTAGAAAATCCTGTAGTAATTGCTATGAATCGATGAGTAATTCGTATGAATAAATTCGAAAATCGAAAGTAATTACTTTCAATTTTCGATTCATTCGTCCCAGATCGTGGGCTCCGTGTTCGTAGATTTAACAATCGAAAAATTTCGATTTACGATTGACTGCGATTGGTACCGAATAATTCGATTGTTATCGAATAATTTGATTGTTTTTTGAACGAATCGCCGATCTACAAGTAGTGCAGCAGGCGCTCACTCCAGAGGTCGACGCCGGCGCCCCACGAGGGTATGTTGAGCGCGACGAGCGCCTGCAGCGGCGGCAGCTGCAGCGCGCGCGCGCCCGCCCGCACGCGCAGCCGCCGCTCCAGCCCGCCGCACCCGCCGTCGTCCAGCGCGCGCCCCACGCCCAACAACGCGTATGCTACCTACGAGTATATACAAGACTAGCTTTTGCCCGCGGCTTCGCCCGCGTGAATTTCGATTTTTCACAAATCCTGAGGGATAAGTAGATTTCTGGTCCACCCGCCCCCCGCCGCGCGGCGGCGTACCGCGGTACCGCGTACGGCGGGCGCAGGGCGCAGGGGCGCGTGGCGGGGCGCGGGGAGCGCGAGCGTCCGCGTCGGCCGTCGCGATCGCGCGCAGCGAAAATACCTATCAGGGCGTTTTTAACATCTGTATTTACCGATTTCAACACAACTCCTTTTTTGAAAGTCGGTTAAAAAAGTAGCCTATGTTACTCCTTGGTTAATCCTCTACTTGTCTGTGAAAGTCCCGTCAAAATCGGTTCAGCCGTTCCGAAGATTAGCCCGTTCAAACAGACAGACAGACAGACAAAAATTTTAAAAACGTGTGATTCGGTTATGGTATCGTTCAAATAACCATATGAGCTTAATATGTGGTAGTTATTTCGAAATTACAGACAGACACTTCAATTTTATTTATTATATAATATATAGATATAAACTTTAAAAACTAAAATGATGAACATTATTGAGGTGGAAACGTCAGTACGTGCTTGGGCTTTATGAAAAACTTACATAGTTGACATACCGGTCAGAGGCGTCTCTAGCCCATGTAGCGCCCGTGTGCAATCATTACCATAGCGCCCTCTAATAAAGCGTGCGATCAAAATAGAATAGATACAATAATATGAAAGTGCCGAAGCCGGCGCCCCCTCAACGTTGTTTACGTTGCACACGGGCGCAGCGGTGTTAACCTGTACTATAGGTAAAATACCAAGGTAAAGGCCAGTGCGTGGGCTATATGGAAGACTCACATAGTTGAGGTACCGGCTCGCGTACCGGTAGAGGAACTGCGAGCGCGCGCGGTGGAAGTCGAGCGCGACCTGCGCGTCCACGCCGATGCTCGCGTAGTTGTACGCGTGCAGCACGCGCGCGCCGCGCAGCCGGCCCAGGCGCCCGTGCTTGGGCTTTATAGTGATCTTCCATCTGCAATTGGTTCAAAAAAACGAGGAGGTTCTCAATTCGTCGGAATCTTATTATGTATGTTCCCCAATTACTTACTCAAAGACGCCTGAACAGATTTGGAAAATTCTTTTTTTTTAAGGGTATAACGTCCCATGGTTATCAAGGCAGCATCTGATAATGGGATCCTAAAAAAATCGAGAGATATTTTAAAATTTTATGGTATATTGAAGTTAGTTTGATTTTTCCTAACAATATAGCTTGTACCAGTTCCATATACAAAGGAGTCAGATCCTCAAGAATTCACCTCAATTTTATCCAGACTTTTGGGATCAATTTGCGTATCTTCCGGTAATAACAGAATGCCACTAAACACAGTAAAGCTATTACGAAATGGAAATCACAGCAAAAATATTATAAGACTCAGGTAGAGATGGATGGATAGTGTTGGAGAGGATTTACGAAAAATTGGAAAAGCATGGTGAAAGAAGGAAGTAAAAGACAAAACCAAATGGAGGAAAATTGTATAGGAGGCAAGACACACAAAGGATTGTAGCCTCAAATAGTTTGAACACGTATTAAAATCTTCAGGAGCACTTCTTGTTGGTCTGCTTGTTTTGATGGCTTTATTTAAAAAATAAGGTGCATCCGGCGAGTGTCAGAACTCAGAATGGGATGTACGATCCCGCACAATGTACTTACAGAATGGCGCGCGTCATATTTCCTAACCTACAATTTTTGATGATACCACATAATACGCTCTAAGTCTTAATCTTAATGGTTTACTGTCCATGAACAAGTAGACAAATTCTGAAAAGAAAACTGTTTGCATTTACAAGTGTAGGTGTTAGTTTTATTATAAGTATTATAAATACTTATAGGTACTTCTAGGTACTTTTTATTTTTGACCTGTCTAGAATTTGTTCATCCGCTTGCTTCAACGATGCGATGATGGAGTGTGCATCGAGGTCTGAGCAGGACGCGCCCCAGCCCAGCGCTCGCGCCAGGTCGTTGCCGGTACCCATCGGCAAAATGCCCACTGACGCCTGGAAACATTCACTATTTTGTTGGATAGAAGAAGGCTTTACTTTGCGGAAGTCCATGATGCACAAGGAACAACTAACTTATTTTGCTATACCATACGAATTCATTTGCTATACCAATACCTATTTTATTCAGACCAGGGCGCGTTTGAAAACCTCGTAGTTTTAGTTTAGTTTTTCAAGTTTTCGTAAGTAATTATCACTATCACTTCTATGTACTTGTAAAATTGACGCTCAAAAAGTATAGGTACACTGTACCAAATTACCAATTTTGGATAAAGTTTATTTTTTGACTGATTTTCATTTTATGATCATCCACTAAACCAGCAAAATCTTTATGTTACAACATGCTGTATAGTACATGCACCATGTACCATTTAGAATACGATGGAAAAAGGTATTGTACCTTAATATGCGGTGCAGAATGCAATGCGTTGAGCACCCAGGCGACGGTGCCATCGCCGCCTGCTACCAACACTCGGCAGCGCTCCGGGAACCAGCGCACGGCGCGCTCCGGTGACGTCGCGCTTATGTCGATTACCTGTGTCGATAGTGCATATTCAATTCATTATAGCAATAAATACAGTGGCGTCTCTAGCCCATGCAGCGCCCGTGTGCAATCATTACCCTAGCGTCCTCTAGTAAGCGCGCGGTCAAAATGGAAAAGGTACAAATGTGAAAATGCCGAGGCCGGCGCCCCCTTAACACCACTGCGCCCGTGTGCAACATACATCCTGCACTATAGGTAAGGGACCTTTCAGATAGACCGGCGCGGAGAGCAGAGCAAATTTTAATCGCATTTAAAATAGAATCTTAACACATTGAAATAAGCTTTATTTTTACATTTTATCTCTTTTATGATAAGAGGATGCTCGAGGATGCTCCCAATACGCTCTATGTGAAATATTAAGAGCGTTGATGCGTTCTGCGCCGTTTTAGCTCATTTTTCAGCTATTTTGACCCTTCATATGTTGTTCATCTATGCATTTACTTAAAAACTTATTTATACTACATTGTAGAAAATTTTGTATTCTAGGGAATTGGAAGACAACATTTTGCAATTTATTGATAGTTTTTGTCTTATTGCCAAAATACCAAAAGCCTATTTTTGAATTTTGGGAATCGTGGAATCTTTGACGTTCACTACGTCAAAAGTTACTTGTTCAATTCACACACAAATATATATTTATGAAAGGAAATGCCCTGAACTAAAGACATGGAAGAAAACATTTTTTAATTTGGCGTTTTTTACATCATAAAAATCCAAGCAAAGGAATTTTAATTTCAGTAAATTATAGACATATAAAACCGTCATTTTAGTAGATTAATTTTCGCCATTTATAAGTAAAATTAATTACATATAAAAGTAAAACATATTAGCAATAATATAAGTAAAAAAAAATCTAAAATTATGTACTATTTGTATCCAAAAAATAACTTTGAAACATATACCAAAACGCAGAAAGAGGCAGTAGGAAATTGAACTAGCAAACTAGTATGAGCCGAGGCCTCTCCGCGAACGGACGTAACGCTTTTTGTCTCGGCAATTCTTATTGGATTACATGGAATATACGTAAAATTGTAGTGCGACTGTCACTATTCAATACTAGATATTTTTAATGCTCGCTATTTTTTCTTACAGATAGATTAAATTTTTTACGTATTTTTAATAATTGTAATATATTATATTATAGTTATAGTTGAGGATTATAGTTGTAAATCAGTAATCCATACTATATAATATTATAAATGCGACAGTGTGTCTGTCTGTCTGCCGATTTTTATGTAATTAGGTACAGAGTTAGCTATAGGACGGATATAGGATACTTTTTATCTCGGAAAATTAAAGAGTTCTCACGAAATTCTTAAAGGTCCGTCCGTTTAACCGATTTATACAAAATTTGGTAGGTACAGAGGTAGCTTGCGTCTCGAGAATTGACATAGTTCCCACAGGATTTTTAAAAACCTAAATCCACGCTGACGAATTCGCGGCCAACATATACTTAGTACATAATATTATGTGGAAAATGAACTAGAAAATAGCTATCGTCTTCGATCAAAAAATTTATCGAAGGCTATCGTATACAAAAACTATCATCCGGTAACTATTAAAATTTAAAATCGGGAAATTACATCAAAATCAACATGGCGGGCTGATATAGGCAAACTTTCTTGCAAGTAGGTATAAATGTTGGAAAAGGGAGCGAGAACGGGAACAGGAAATCTATGATTCCCTCGGGATTTGTGAAAAACCCAAATTCACGCGGGCGAAGCCGCGGGCAAAAGCTAGTAGAGTATAATTTTTTTATTTAAATAATCCATACTAATATTATAAATGTGAAAGTGTGTCTCTCCGTCTGATAGCTTTTCACGGCCCATTCTTTTTACCGATTTGGACGAAATTTAGTATCACAGGCATGGACATTGGTTATTTTAGACTTTTTGATGTAAAAAAAAACTTTAGAAACAGCATGTTTTCTAGGTATGCACACCATAGGTGTGTATATACCTATGTTGGGCACAATACCTAGGTTGTTGGGCACAATTTATCGCAATAGCACAAAGTTATTTTTTTGCATTGTTTTATAAAATGGCTGATAACTCTATTATTACCCGTGCAATAATTTTCTATTGTTATTGTGGTAAATGGATTACACTAGCACAACACCTGCAAGAGATTAGATACTAACTATCATTTGCACGTCGTCATCGTTTGAGCAACTTTATTTGATAATTTTATTTATATTTTCGAACAAGATTTTTCTTTTTATTGCATCAAGGGTCGACCTTGATGGCTATTGTCAGTGTGATAAAAACTGCTTTAGCGTTGCAGGTGCTTATCTATTTTATTGCTCTCTGTTTTTGTTTTTACGTTAGGTTGGGTGTGAAAACAAAAAAAAATACTTTTATTAATTTTTTTTTACTTTTGATTTTGAATGAATCTGCATTTTTCTTCACTATCTTACCCTTACACGAGTAGGTATATACTAAAATCAATATCAGAAGCTGTACCTACTATATTCTCCAATTATAATTTTTATGTACTGGTCTACTCTATAAGGTCTTTTTCAAGCATTATACATTAATTATGCCTACTTTATAAAATTAAAAATCTACGAACTAAAAACTTAGGTATAGGTGCATAACAATATTGAAAAAAATAATAGCCCGTTTGAAAATGGTAAAAAGATCAAAACGGTTTGTTACACTACACTGCACTCGGAGCAGCCCGTTCATTCACGTAAACAAAGAATCCCAGGTAAATGCCTAAACTTGCGAAGCGGGTCCGTGCGTCAACGCTCTTAAGAGCAGCCGCTCGGCTGCTCGTCGAGCCGGTCGGCTGCTCCATGCTCGTGCTCTTTTGCGCTCGAGCATCCGACTGGCTCCGTTCGCGTGCTCGTTCATGCTCGCACAGCCGACCGTAGGCCGAATTGCTCTGCCGTTCGGCCCAAGAGCGTACGCTCGGCTCCGAACGCATCCGCGTGTCCGTTCACACAGACCGGCGCGGAGAGCAGCGCGAACGGTCGGTCTGTGTGAAAAAAGAAATGCTCTCCGATGCTCTCCGCGCCGGTCTATCTGAACGGTCCCTAAAGCCGCCTCTGAATAAATAGTATATTACTGTCCAAGTGTCCAGGCCTGATATAAATGAGAAGGCCGAGCAATTTTTTCTTCCGATGAAATACTCATTTTTAATAAACAACTAATAATAGTGTTAAATGTACATAATATGAAAACATACACATTTTAATTTTCAAGGATCGCACGCATTCCTTAAACTTTTGAAAAAAATGTTCTATTACAATATAATTTTTGATGTGATAACGTCTTATACATGGATGAACGCCAGCTACACGCACGGAAAAACATGACTCATCTGTTCCGAATCGTGCGCGTAGCGTGCTCTCGCTTGCCAATTTTTAAGGATATATTTGAATTCTGTTTTTACCTATTGTTAAATTTTCTCAAACGTTTTTTGAATTAAAATAGTCCAAATAGCTTAATTTCATTTGTGAACAAAATAAAATAAAGTAAATAAACTAACCTGCAGTGGATTAAGAAGGCCTCTGAAAATTGAAAGAACCTCATCACTTCTATTACTCCCAGATTTTCTGTTTGCTGCAAAGATATTATAGTCTTACTTATTTTTTGTGTACAGAAGATAATTTATATGCTGATTGCTGTCCTATATAAACTTACCAAAAATTATCAATGGCTCCCAGTTATCATCGGGTAGTGATTTAATATTTACAATTTTCCCTTTTTCAACTTGAACATTTGTGGGTGGAATGATAATATTTTTGTACTTTTGGAAATCACATTGCTAAAACACAATAATTTTAAATAGGTATAGCTAAAGTAATATAGCTAAAACAAGTTTAAATTAAAATTTTTAAAAACTCCCGATATTTGCCATTTTGTGGTGGCAGCCATCTTGGATTTGAAATTTATCATAGTTCTACTAGTCAAGGCTTTTTATTTGATACCCATATTGAGGAACTTCTGAAAATTTTGTAATTCGCCATGTTTTGGCGGCGCCCATCTTGGACCCATTTTCATCAAACATAGCTAAGAACACTCCCGACTAATTCATCTTTAAAAAAAAACAAAATCAAAATCGGTTCATTAGTTAGGGAGCTACGATGCCACAGATACACACAGAGACACGTTAAACTTATAACACCCTGTCGTTTTTGCATCGGGGGTTAATAATAGTAGCCAAATTAAATCAAGCTGGTGGTATGGATGCAAGATGTCTGTTTCAAGTCTGTTCAAAATTAGTTCAGATGCTAAGCCAAGCAAAGGCACACTTTTACATTTATAATTGGATTGTATTAATTGGATTGATTGTACTTACCTCAGTATTATCATGTAAATTTTCTTCACTAACTCTAGTTCTTTGGCACCAGGAGCAAAAGTATTTATTTAAATGCTCACCATCCTCACTTTGATCAAGATTGTCTCTACTGGCTGTTCCTACTATGGAAAAAAACTGTTGTTAGTTGCAGACACTCTTTGAATACAAAACTAGCTAGTGGCCAGAACTTTGTCCACATGGAATTTACTTTTGAAAATTACCTGTTTTTCCATTAGACTAAGATATTTGCCCAAATAATGTTTCTATGCCCATGCTTCAAGTAGCAAGCTATTTCTGTGCAAAAAAAGTAATAGACCAACACACTTTCACATTTATAGTATTAACGTGGTGTCGCCAGGTATGGACCAGGCACCAGTAGCTGACCACCTTCACCGTTTTTAACAAAAATAAGAGCTAGATTAGAGTTTTACCGCTGGCAACATTTAAACCATGTAGAATAGGGATCTGTTTGTCATATTGACAAATATCATATGAAACGGCCATTTTGTTTTAAAATGGCAAGGGGAACAAAATGTTGTGTGCAAATATCTTTCGATTTCAATAGTTTTCTTAAGCAAATCGCTAAGAAGGTAAATAAACGTTTTGATCGATGGATTCTCGTTTCTGATTAAAATGTAAATTTACAATGATTAAATCACTTAGATATAAACTTTAAAACATGCTTGTGAAGGAATATATGCGACATAGAGTTATTTTCAAGTTTTAGAGGGGATGTCCATTACTGGATCGGAAACACATCAAAAATCCAGTCATGGACCTATCTATTCTTATCATTTAAACACAATTACAAGTCAAAATTAAACTTAAGTATAGTTTAACTAGCTTCTGCCCGCGTGAATTTCGGTTTTTTAACCCCCGACGCAAAAACGACGGGGTGTTATAAGTTTGACGTGTCTCTCTCTCTCTCTCTGTGTGTGTGTGTGTGTGTCTGTCTGTTCCCCTGTAGCGCTCAAACGGATGAACCGATTTGAATGCGGTTTTTTTTGTTTGCAAGGTGAATTAGTCGAGAGTGTTGTTAGCTATGTTTGATGAAAATCAAGATGGCCGCCACCACAAAAAGGGTTTTTAAAATTTTTAATTTATACTTGTCACAAATCCCAAGGGAATCGTGGATTTCTGGTTCCCGTTCCCGCTCCCTTATGCAACTTTTATAGCTACTTTCAAGGAGGTTTGCTATAGTAATCTACCTATAACCGTAGCTATAGATTTTGGTTTTTTCAAAATCCCGTGGGAACTGTGGATTTTTTCAGGATAAAAAGTAAGTGTAAGTGTGTTAAGTCATGGCATAATCTATCTCCATCAAAATTTCAGCCAAATCGGTTCAGTTCGGTATATAGTGCAGTCGCGGTACAGAAAAAATTTCGTACAATGACCTCTTGGCCTGCTGACAGTGGTCACAAACATTTTTCTATTAAGTGCGGTTTTTGAAGGAGAAAAAAAAATTACTAGCTTATTAAATAGATTCTTTATTTTGATTTAAGTGTGAAAACAGTTATAATAATCGAGTTATATTTACTTAAAGTCAAAGTCAAATGATTTATTCAAAATCTATACATATAATAAAATCGTAGAATTGCCGTATCTGTTAAAATTATTATTAAATAGTTCAAGTTCGTGGTATTTTTGTCCTGACTCAAGGCCACCCAAAAACCACACGCAAATAAAAACAAACCTTACGTTTGCAGGTAAAAGGTTTACAATCCCCGAAAACGGCGGTCATTGCATCTGTGCGAGCGTGACGCATTGTTTTAACGCGGGAGTGACAGAGACAGGTAGTCACAGGTTAATGTACGAAATTCTTCCTTTAGCGCGACCGTAGTTTAGTAGAAGGATTGCATTTTAAATTTTTTTTTCCTTCAAATCTTATCAAGTGGGGTGTCAAATTAAAGGGGTTGAAAAGGTGATTCCGAAAATATAATTTTTTTGACTAAAAAATATTGTGATCAAAAGTGAAAGAGAAAAAAAAATTATCACGCAGTTGATATTTTTTATTTTTTAACAATATTATACTTGTTTAAAAAAAATAATTATGGTTTCCATGCAAAAAAAAAATCTGATGGGTGGGAAAGGGTTAAAAAATTAATACCTATTATTGTAGTTCCATTTAGATGCGCCACTTTTAACATTTTTTAGAAATGTAGGTATGAGCTCAAAGGAGCTTAAAAAAAACAAAGAGTTCCCGCGGGATTATAATAAACCTAAATCCACGTGGACGAAGTCACAGGCATCCGCTTGTATGCAATATGGGGCCTAGCTCTATATTAACACAAAATAAAGAAGTGTTAATAGTAAAACGTGTCATACGAGTAGCTATGAATGAGGAACCTTCTTTCACCTAGAAAGAAGATTCTCCATAGCTAAGGATCACCTTTTGCCCTCTTGGACAGTGTCCAAGTAATTATTACGCAAGAAGAAAGGAAACCTTTTACAGGTAACAGGCCTAGAAAAACACTTATTCATCTTTTCAAAAAACACTTATTCATCTTTTCAAAAAACAGGCGAAAATTCCTCGCTGCTTATGTGAGCAGTATCGTGCTGCATCAGGATTAAGGAGCTGGGACTCAGAGTTCCGTGATTCAATCTAAGCTTGGTACCAAAAATATGAAGTCATAGTGGACAGTTCCCGAATCCCTTTAGTTTAGGTGGGTAATACCCTACAGCATCAGGATTAAGAAGTTGAAGCAAATAAAAAATTATGGAACCATTTTGTAAACGTCCTCAAATAGACAAGTGTCAAATTGAAATGTGACGAACCTTGGTTGTTTCTACGTAACTTTGATATTTATATATTATTCGAAATAATCAAGGAGCGGATCAACAAATTCTTTAAAAGCCGGCAACGTATTAGTGGTTCCTTTGGTGATGCAAATGTTCATGGGCAGCGGTAATCACTCAACATCAGGTGACCCGCTTGCTCGTTTGCCCACAATCCATATAAAATAAAACAAGAGATAAAGTTCGTAAACTAAAACCCATCATCATCATCATCATCATCATGATCAACCCATTACCGGCTCACTACAGAGCACGGGTCTCCTCTCAGAGTGAGAAGGGTTTTGGCCATAGTCTACCACGCTGGCCAAGCGGATTGGCAGACTTCACACACCTTTGAGAATGTTATGGAGAACTCTCAGGCATGCAGGTTTCCTCAAGATGTTTTTCTTCACCGTTAAAGCAAGTGATATTTAAATACTTAAACTAAAACCCGACTACTCATAATAGTATACAAGTATAAATTAAAAATTTAAAAAACCCCTGACATTCGCCATTGTGTGGCGGCGGCCATCTTGAATTTGCATAGTGCTATTCTACTAGCCAAGTCCTTTCATTTGATACCCATATTAAGGCAGTTGTGATAAAATATGTAATCCGCCATTTTGTAGCGACGGTCATGTTGGTTCGATTTTCATCAAACATAGCTAACAACACTGTTGACTAATTCACCTTTCAAACGAAATATAACTGCATTCAAATCGGTTCACCCGTTTGAGCACTACAGGGGAACAGACAGACACACACACACACACATATACACACAGACACGTCAAACTTATAACACCCCTTCGTTTTGCGTCGGGGGTTAAAAATAATAATTTAGAAAAACGTGTATTCAATTGTGTACTAATGGAAGAAAAGGCGGGGCAAGCGGCTAGTGGCGCCATCTGTTATGTCTATTTAAAACTAACTTAATATTCCAATTTAGCTGTGCGAACGTCACTTCTCGATTTTTTCACATATAAAATGTAGCCTATGTCACCCCCAAACTATAACAACGAATCAATTAACACCTCATTCATCAACATTGGCCCAGTAGTTTAGGTGCTTCGCTAGAACAAAAAATTGGATACAAACATACATACATAGACTACAAAAATCATAACCCTTCCTTTTGGCTTTGCAGTAATCGGATAAAACGAACTGTCCATCACTGGGTGTCCATAACTGGATTTAGACTGTCCATCATAAAGATTTTTACATATTTCAGTTGATCGTTTTTAGGTTTCCATATTTCAAAACTCGTTCGACTATTTCTAAATTTTAGCAGTTAGTGAGAAGCTCTGTATATCTGAGTATATCATTGTAAAATTATAACACTCTAGATTAAATAATAAAAAAGTTATAGCTCCTCATGTTTGACTCGGCGCTTAACCCTGTCCATAACTGGTGCCACCACGTTAGTATGATTGTAAAGAGTTCATTAATCAATTTAGTGATGTGTTGCTACATTGTTTTCCTCTACTTTAGTTAAAAAAATTGTTTTCAAATACAGTAAGGAAAAAAAATTTCAATTGTTTGAACTAAGTTCCAAATATATAGTGTTATTATTATTTTAACAGTATGAGTATTAAGGCTAAAAACAAAAACAGTTTGGGCGACTTTACGGGCATACTTTTATTATTGGGCATAACGGCTGATGATGAGAGGTATTAAAGGAAATAAGTTTCCTGTGAAAATTATTTTCCTTAATACCAAAAAAAAACAGCCATGTTAAATGAATATTGATGAAGTGGGCCACATCAGATTGTGGTTTCAGATTACAGTCTGCATCTTGGCCATCGATTCTTGATTCTTAGGTTTATTTATTACAGGTTATTGTGTTTTTATTATCTAGCTACTAAATAAGTGTATTATTAATTTACCATGAACCCAAAGGTGATGGAAGGTCTTCTCTATGGGCCAAGTTATTTGTTTGCATCGAAACTTTTTGTCAATCACGCGATGACACTTTTTACATGCACTTACTGCACAGCATTCACAAAACAAGCCCACTAGAGGTAGCATCAGTTTGCTGCACACTGTACACTGAAAATGCATAATACATAAAATTTAAGATTTTTTTTGTTTTACTAGCTTAAAGTTGCAACTTTGTCTGTGTGTATGCAGGTTTTTGAAACCAAACAGTAGCCTAGATATTTCTGTAAAAGTTCTGAAACAAAAAATAGTTCTGTGGCTCCTAATATTAGTCTGGACAAACAGACAGACAAATAAAAAGTTAAAAAACCTGTGTTTGGGTCATGCCATAGTTCAAATAATTATATGAGGTAAATGACAGGCATTTAAATCGGAATCGGAAACAAACAAGCCAATTTCGATAAGTAAATAAAGACTATAATATAGGGACTAACTAAAATACTTACATAAATGTTGTATGGTACTGATTTGTTACAATCAATACTCCTCCAAGTATGACCCCGCACCCGATATTTGGTCTGTATAAATGTATTAACACCCAAAAGCGAATGAATTAAACGATAAACAAGGTAACCGAGGAATGATCCGCCGATCAGAAAGTAATAATTGAAATGAATGTGGTTTATATTAGTAATAGTGTCCATTTTTTAAACTGTACACTTATGGTTGTTTTAAATTTATTTTAATCTTATTTAATTAAAGTTGAAGGTATGTAAATCAACTATTGTAAATTCTGGCACTGTCATTTTATAAATAATTTATGTTTTATCAAACAGTTTTAATGTACAGGTATGCTTTAAATACAAGTTAAGGAATGAAAAGTATACAATAAAGTAATAAGAATAATTTTACCTACTCAAATAATAATTGTGTTATTTTTGGTACTTTAATTATTGAAAAACAAGAGGTAGACTGTACAAAAGCAAAAGTCCGTGCCAGGCATAGAGATAATATGGTTCATGGTGCCAGGCGCCAGCTGCCAGGTCCGTGCAAAAGGCACAATTTATTGACATTGACATATTGTCAATGACCATTGACAGCAATACAAGGTGGCCAACTTTAAAGCCGAATTTCCATTGGCGAAAGAAGAAAGAGAATACCTAGTACCTACAACATCTTTGTCATTCGCACACTCACATATGCTGTAAGCATAAACTACAAAATATGAAGTGCAAACCAAACAAAACGTTAAATCTTGAGCAAGGTTCTGTTATTTTTTGTTTCGTTCTCACCTCTACATAAAGTGTGTGATGTATACAAAAATATCATTCATATTCTTTGTGATATTTTTTGTTGTCTTACCTTACCTTATGTTATTTACCTTGATATCTTTGTTTTAAGCGCAGTCTCCAGTGTCTATTGAATATAGTTTTAGCCTTCTTGGTAGCAAGGTGAGACGTTCACCATGGTCCATGAGAATCGAATATAGGCGTTGACCTTCATGCGCAGAAGTCGAAAATGAGGTATCTCGGGGTGTGAGGGGGTGGCGGGGAGGGTGTGGGGATCGTTCGTAAGCACTGATTAGCTCTCGCGGATCCCTCGTAAGCGCTGATTGGCTCTACAATCGTATTGTGTCCCGCTCACTCGTACGTCGCTGCGCGCACTTGAAGATCACCGCTCGACTTACGTGCCGGGGGTTATACTTATATCACGTTCACCAATTATAAAATGATTTGTGTCGCGACTCGCATCGCGTTTAAGGAAGAACAAGAGTTATACTTGTTTCAGTTCAGGCCCGCGTGGTGACGCTGACGAGAATCTGGCGCGAGATGGATTCGTTAATAAGTAACATTAATTAAATAAATAAAATATTAACGTTAATTGTTACTACAATAAGTATTAATAAAATAACATTAAAACCTCCTTTTCAGAACTTTTCCAATTTTTTTAAGCTTTCCACAGAAGAAAATGGAAAATGCGAAGAGTTCAAAAATAAGATATGCAAAGGAATGATAATTAAATAAATTTATTTTCTCAACTCATTCAAATACAATTTAAAATACATAAAAATAAACGGCCGACGAGATGAGAGGTTAAGTTTAAATGGTTTAAACGAGCAAGTTTAAAACTATTTTATCATTAGGTATAAAGTAATATATCTATTCGACAGTCGCTAGCAAATGTTTATGGACACATTCTTCCTTGTTGATGAGGTGTGTTGTTTTGTTGACGAGTTGCATCAATGTGTTCAAGTTGCGCGACCATTCGTTCAATCGGTCAGAGGAGTCCATGTTCAATCTGCAATGAAACGTGCGTTTTAAAACTACGAATACATAACCAACGAAAACCTCCCAGTTATGGCGCTCTTCTATCATGTTATACGACACATTAGAACTGAATATCAATCGCGTAATTGGGCAAACTTGCTAGATTTGGCTCTGGTTGGGGCGTAGTACACAAACCTGAAGTGCACGACGCCGGCGGGGCGGTCGATCTTGGCGCGCACCACCGCGCTGACGACGAGCTGGCTCAGCGCCTCCTCGGTCTCCGTCACGCTGAGCCCGAGCAGCTCGCTCATGCGCTGCAGTGTGATGCGCGTGTAGTACATCGACATTATACGGATGTTCTGTTGACAACACATACTTGATTCACTATAATGCTCTCTTATTTATTTACTGACTAGCTGATCAAGATTTTTTAAAATCCTATGAACTTATTCCCGAGATAAAAAGTAGCCTGTATCCGGGATGCAACTGTAGCAAACGCGGAAATCGGTTCAGCACTTAAGCTGTGAAATGTTGTCTTTAATATCTTCAAAGTCACAGACACACTTTGCACACACAAACCTACATTTTATGTAGACATGTCAGTAACTTACATGTTCAACAACCCTGTTCTTGAGGTCGTTCCAGCGCTCCTGCCCTTTCTCATCAGTGGGGTTGAAGAATGGAGTCAGTCTCAACATCTTCTCATATGTGGAGCATAGGGTGTTCCATCTTATGATTTCAGGATTGATGAATAGACCTAATAATTGCCTGTAAATATCGTATTTTTATTGTAATAATCATGTGAAATGAAAAAGTTGGTATATTATATCCATAGAATTTAATGTTGTTGTTTGAAATAAAAATTTCATTTGGTTGTTAGTCTGTATTCGCATAAATAACTTGACCTGAATTTAGGCTACCAACATTTATGACGAGTCATGCGGCTTACCTGCATATTCACATTCTATACATAGCCAAAATACAGCCAATGCAATAGGACTGCTCATGTATACATTGTAAAGCAATTTTTAAATTTTTTATTACAATAAATTGATTGCGTGATTCGGTCATATGAAATATTTATTTAATACAATAATTTATGTCTAACTAAAAAGAGCAATTGCCAGCTCTTTCCGAACCGATGGTAGCGACTTGACTATCACAAGAGCCACAGTTGGCTTACATGAATTAAAAAATTTCTAATTTTGAAAACTTACTTGTACTCAGGCAATTTATCCAAATCCTTATCCTCGTTCAGTCTATGTGTCATATCAGCCTGCTCATTGTCATACGGAGCCAGGATGAGAAACACTACACTGCCAATGAGTGCATCTGAGCCACCGAGCGGCCCTAATGCTCTGAAGTGACGACACACTGATAAGTACTGACCATTTTGCTGGTCCACAGCTATCATGAGTCTGTAGAATTTTTCTTTCAGTTCCTATGAGAAATAAGATAATTTACCAGATTAGATCATTTATATATTTTGCTTTATTATGAAGCTCAGAGTTGCTCAGCAGGTGATGGAAAGACATGCTCCGAGTATTTCTACTTTATCAAATCAGAAATGAAGATCCGATGAAGATAATAACCAAGTAATCAAGATTAAGGAATTGGTATCTGGAGTACCATGACAATATCTATATTTTATACTTAGTGCTATATAACAACATCAATATTTCTGCTCAGTAGAAGTAATAAAAAAATTCATTGCAAGATTTGACACAAAAATATGAAAAAGCTAAATGAAACGGTTAAAAATCTTCTAGTCAGGAAAATAGAATATAATTTTTTGAAATTTCATAATCTATATGTCAGATAAGCCAATTTCCGGGCTCCTTGACATTTAAAGGAGAAATGTATGCATGCCCAAGAAGAGATAATTCTTTAACACCTTTCCAAAGCTTGTAAAATATATATTAAACACACTTACTCTAGTATCATCTTCTTCAAAGAATTTTGTATTTATCTTCTTGGATATAATCTGAGTACGAATATAGTCTTTAATGGCCAAACAAAGTCTCATTTGTTCAAGGATAAGCTCCACTTTCTCCCTTTTATCCATTGAACCATATGTTTCCACTTGTAACTCTTGTATGATCTTTGCTGCTTCCGCAACATTATCTAAAAATATAATTTTTTAGAACCTTTTACAAGGGCCTTTGAACAGTTGAATGAATGTATCTAATTCATAGGGAATAAAGACATCAAAAGTTATTTAAATTAGAAAGTCGTGGTTTTTATTGTTTTCAAGTAGAGAAAGTAAGAATTACATAAATTCTCAATTATTATGTCTCATTAAAGCAATCAAATTACCTTCCTCTTCCCGAATCTTAGCCAGGATATGTGTAAGCCTCGCCCTTTCCACTTCCACATAAATTTTACCCTCTGTAATTGATCTTAGGGTCTCAATTAGCTTAATTTTAGTTTCTTTGTCAGGCGTCTTGTCCACATAGGTGCAGCACTCTTGCACCATTTTTACAACAGCCTGTTTTAATTGTGATCTACAAATAAATTGATAACATTGAAGTCACTATACTCAGTACAAACTAGAAACAAACATTATTATCACTATGAAACAATATTGTGTCTGCTGCAGCTGTGTCCAGTGACATCTCACAGTGCAGGGTTCTACTATAAATTAAAAATTTAAAAAACCCCCGACATTCGCCATTTTGTAGCGGCGGCCATCTTGGATTTGCAATAGTGCTATTCTACTAGTCAAGCCCTTTCATTTGATACCCATATTAAGTGAGTTGTGAAAAAATATGTAATCCGCCATTTTGTAGCGGCGGCCATCTTGGACCGATTTTCATCAAACATAGCTAACAACACTCTCGACTAATTCACCTTTCAAACAAACAAAACCACATTCAAATCGGTCCACCCGTTTGAGTGCAACAGGGGAACAGACAGACACACACACATACACACACACACACACACACACATACACACATACACACAGACACGTCAAACTCATAACACCCTGTCGTTTTTGCGTCGGAGGTTAAAAATCAGAGTAAGTGTGACCAAAGCTCACAGATTCAATCCATGAGGATTCTGCCATTGATACAGGATGTGTGTGCATTAAGTCAGAATAAAATCAGATACTGCTTCTTACCATCTACATAGATGACTATTGTATTATCAGATAAAACACGATTTTTTGTGGACCATACTGAGGAATTTTCTTTATTGCATTATCAACACAATGTGGCCAATTCTGTTGTACACAATCTCTAAACCTAAACTAAATTGACAGGTTTAAAAATAGTGCTATCCCCTTCAGCAGGGAGGATTGTGAAAGAGACAGGAATATATTTAGACCTGTCATTTTAGTTTAGATTTAGAGATTGTGTACAACAGAATCGGCCACAATGTAATAAAGATTGTCAGTACAATAAAGAAAATTGTTATTTATAATTTCATGTTTTTCTCTTTTCTTCAAAGTTGCTCTTGAATTCAGAGAAACATAATACTGTATTTGGAACAATAATAAATAATTACCTTCTTTTAGAGAGAAGTACAATATGATCATTGAGAGATGTCCAATTTTTAGCTTCATAGCAGATCTGTACTATGGCTACCAGAATTCTGGCAGTGGATGTCATGTCTGCACCCTAAAGAAAAAATAGGTATTTAATATAAACTTTAAACAAGTAAATCTGAGTATAAAGCTATTTTTGTCTTTTAATTTCAATATCTGTTTCATGGATCTAGCGAGTGTCAGAAAGTATGGAAAGTGGAATGCATGATCCGACAATATTATGAAAATTTGCAGGGTCTAGTACAAAATAATACAAAATATAGAATAAGAATGCCTTTTGGGATGTGCCAGATTTTTTCTGCCACTAAATAATTTATGATAATAATATGCATCTGGCAATAAAGGAACATACAATTCCTTTTACTTTCATAACTTCCTTTTACTGTCATAATATTATAATATAATAATAGGGAATCAAAATGCCACAAGAATGTAGTTATATACCAAAAAATCTTCATAAGAGAGTATATTCTAGCATTTAATCAAATCAAAATTTATTAGATATATTTTCTGAAAGGCTGTTTTCAAGTTCTCATCAATATTTTTGAATACTCTTAACCATGCAGCAACATCCTCAAATCTCAAAATTGTAAAATGTGTAATGTAAGTACACAGGGATCTATATCCCAGATACCTGAAATTTGCATTCTATACAATAAAACCAACACAAACACAAGAAGTTGTGAATATGTGGAGTATTTCAATAAATTTAAAGCAGGGTTCGAGGATATATATCAAGATTCAAGATATATATCCGATATATATCAAACTGGGTTCGACGATATATATATCAATAATGGATATATATCCGATATATATCAATAATGGATATATATCCGATATATATCAAATGTTTTTAAAAAATAATATATTGCAATACGTGTTTCTTGAATATTCTATTATTTTTTACAAAGAAAGTAATCGCTAGATAATTTAAGTATGTTTAAGTAACACAGCAGTTTAAGTTAATAATAATAATAATAATAATTAAGCTTTTTTATTTCCATCATTTCCTTAATAGTATACAGTGTATAAAACAAACTTCATGTGGTTATTTTTTGTTAGTCGTTTTAGTAAATAGATTTAAAAAAGTTAGTGTTAGTTTGTTAGTGTGTTAGTCTTTGATGGATCCCAAAGTCTGGGTGAAAGCCTCCTCCATTTCTTTCCACTTTTTCCTATTTTGGGCAGCATACATCCAATCTCTTCCAGCCACTTCTACAATGTCTTGAGACCACCGTTTCTTGGGCCTGCCCACTTTCAGCTTGCCGTGTGGTCCTGTCCATTTCGTCACTGTTTCCGTCCACCTTCCATCTCTGCACCTAGATATATGTCCAGCCCATTGCCACTTTAGTTTTAAGGCATGTTCCAGGGCGTCGTCGTCTTTTTTCTGATGTCTGTACTTCTAATCTTCTGAATTTTTCTTAGTTTTAGGATACTCCTTTCCATGGCGCATTGGCATGTTGTTATCTTGTTTTTTGTTTTTTTGGTAAATATCCATGTTTGGCATCCATATGTGAGACTTGGCAAGATACAAGTGTCCATAATCGTTTTTTTCAGGTGCAGTTCATACTTTCCTTTTAGAATTTCTTTCTGAGACCAAAATTTGTTCCATGAGATTTGAATTCTTCTATCTACTTCTTCTTCGTTATTATTTATGTTAAATGATATTTTCTTCCCGAGATATATGTAATCCTTCACATATTCTATTTTGTTTCCTTCTAACTTCTATTTTGTTTCCGCAGTTTAAGTTAAGTATTCATAAATAATCCAATAAAAAATAATATGGCTTTCATACAAAGTTGATATATATGAAACTTGAAATATATCTGATATATATCATAAATATCCGATATTTTGATATTTATTATAAATATTGGATATTTTCGAACCCTGTTTTAAAGTGATTCCAATATAACTGTGTAAATAAGAATGTTGGATGTGTAGTCATTAAAAGTGCCTACTATATAATATTATACTTTAAATAGTTAACAATGAACTTACTGTTCTTGTTTGTTTTTCTAGTGCCAGTAGCTGGTCTATGGCTTCTTGAATCTTACCACTGGCGGCCCATGACTTCCATACCGGGATTTTCTCATCACAAGTGGCGCTGTAGTCCACCTAATATGTAAAAGTAATTCATGAATAACCTAAAGATTTGTGCTAAGATTCAGTTACTTTGTATAGAAATTTGAATAATTCACTGACCTCCATTTTGACTATTTTGCCAGTGGTGTCCAAGGACCCTATATCACTGTTTGTAGTCATTTTGATTATGTGGTCTGAAAAAACAACCAATACAGGTTAGGTACTTTGAAAGCCGATCAATAGTGATAATGAAATGCATTTTATTCATCAGGTTAAACGTTATTGGTTAAGGTCTATTATACTCACTAATCTGTCTCCTAAGTTAAGTAGAGGTTATTATTATTTCGAATTTAGATATGAATAAAAAGTTTAGGAAATAAATACAATTCCTTCACAAAAAAGCTAAATTGAACAAATACAAGATTGCAAGCTCACTTCGATTGACATTTGACAGTACAGTTGACACTTGACAGCAATTTTATAATGAGAATGGGGGGTGTTACCATTGAACCTATAGAAGTGGACTTGGCATAATGTCCTATAGAAAATAGTGGATCGGAAAATAGCTTAAGCTTATCAAAATTTTCATAAGTGTGTAAGAGACAACACTACATTTTTAAACATAACAATAAAACAGATCGTGGCAGAAATTTTATTGCACTTCCCTTAAGATGGCCTCCCTAAAATGTATACATGAACACTCACACACGCACAACTTGAGACATCACAATGAACACGCGCCATTTTAGTTGTAGGATTGTGCGTGTGTGAGTGTATTTTTGGCACGTTTTTAAGGTAGGTATGCCTACTCTACTTATTATTATTATCTCTATGGGTGTTACACTATCAGTATTATCCACAGAGTACTTTGTCTATATATGAAATAGAGACCAAACTCTATGCCTAAAATTGGAAATGCATCGCTTGCGCCTCTGGAGTCGAGATTTGAAACTAACGTTGAATCTATACATACCTACCTACTTATATAAATACGTAGGTACAGTACCTACATATATATATATTATATATACGTACTACATATCCTAATAAAGGTCAATTTGGATTAATTTATGAAATAAAACAACGTTATTTCAAAAAATTATTTATTTTTTCTATGCATTAACTAAGCAGTAGTAAATTTAAAATACACTAATCAGTAACTATAAAGAATACAAAGAGTCCTGTCTCAAATAAAAATACACTAAAATATAAAGAGTCTTATCTCTTAACACATGAGTCTTTTCTCCGTTGCACGAATATCACTGTAATAAACTTAACCTCAAGGAACTAAAGCTCAACTCAACGACGAGTTCACACAACAATTTAGAATTTAATCCAAAAAATATCTACGTTAACCAAAATGGCACGTCGGCAGACATTTTGAATTTTCTTGACATTTTTCATTTTCAGTGATCACGTGGTCATCACTCGTCAGTGTCAGTGTTGCCTGATTTAAAGAAATAATTCCTACTAATTAAGACAAGTATAGATCGACCAGAATCTCATGAAAAATAGGGAAATGAAATTCCAAGGTTAGCAACACTACAGCTGCCCTAGCGATAAACAAAGTAACTGACATTTTTTGTGAAATTGACTTTTTGCATTAACAAAAGTTTTATGTCGAGTAGTTTTTTACCACAGTTTAATATTTCAAGTAACTTAAACCGTTTACTGATATTTAAATTGCCCAAACAAAGTAACTGCACTCACTAACCCGGAATATAAATGCAAAAACCAAGTAAACAACAAGCACAACACAAAAATAAAGTAATTGGATGTTGATTACTTTGTTTTTGTATTTAAAATGCAGTTGCTTGATTTTTCGTTTCGTGAAACGATCCCAGGTAAAGTGTTTTGAATGTAATTACTTTGTTTATCACTAGGGCAGCCGAGTTAACCTAGTGTTGCTTACTACAAAATTTAATTTCCCTATTTTTCATGAGATTCTGGTCGATCTATATAAGAATAAGATTTTAAAAACATCTTAAATAAAATTCTAAGAAAAAATTATTGATAACATTAATATTTACTTCATTTTACTAGTTTTTCTTAATTATAATTATTTAAAAACTAATTATACTCTGATTTTAATTCCGTGGAATTCTGACGTTTCTTAATATTAGCAGAGATAAAACTGTTCCCACAAAAAAGATAATAAATTCAAAACTGACATATAAATAAAAATCAATTGCCTCATGTAGAGTGTAGACATAATATGGCAAATGCCTGGTTAGATACTTCAGGTACTTTAGCTTGGGGTAAAATCGAACTTCGTGTGTTAACCCTGTTTTTCATACAATTAACTCTAGAATAATTCATTCTATTTTTAAATGGCAACTGTCAGAATTCCACCGAATTAAAAATCAGACTTTGTTTACTTTTTTAAAGTTACCAATTTAGTAGTTTTATTTTTGAACTGGTAATTTTCTCAAAATGAGTCGACGCCATCTAGCGAAGACTTTTCAAAACGTACGCAATACTAGTCCCCTCTGCATTAAGAATTATGAACTACATGATTATAATTCTGCTAAATTAAAAATACTTGTTGAATTACTAACAGACTTGCAGTTGAGTGCACTATGTAAATTTACAGTATAGTACACAAAGCATTTCCCTGTTTTTTATACTAAGTTTACGCACCCTGGTATTATCACGCGATCCGCGATACGCGATCCAATTATTGATGGTTTGGCCGCTTTTTTGCGTCAATACTGATGGATTTCCGGATGGTCTTGAAATCCGCGATCCGTGGATCGTGATATGATCGTGATACGGTATTGATAGTGTGACAGGCTTTTGACAATAATAATATAAATAATTGCTGCGTAATAATGCAAAATACAAAAATATAGTAAAATAATTTTCATTGCCAAGATTTTTTATTTGGATAGGTATTATGGTATCTCACGAATATTAAACGTGTAGGATTAAATACATTTATACAAATAGATATAATAGGGTATTTGACTAATTTTTGGAAATTGTTTTAAATTATTCTTTATTACTTATTAAAACACACTACATTGATATTTTTCGCAATATCTACAGTATTAAGAATTAAATCAATGATAAAGTTTAAGTTTTGAAAACCACGCCAAAAACGACATTTCTGATCACATGATACGCGTGACGTCACAAATCGCTATGCAAGTCACTTCTCTCGCTCGCTCGTTTTCGGAACTCGGTGCGTGCGACAGAGACGCTACGCAAGGTGAATGCTATATCGTAATGTTGTAAATTGTTATACCTACTCATTTTAATATCAATCATTTTCTTTCAATTTTAAAGTTTAGTTTCCGTTGACTTGATAAACTTCAATTATAACAACCAAGTCAAGTGCAAATCAAGTGACGTCACAATTAATCCCAGAGCGTTCTGGTTACCGATAAAATTTCAAAAATTATTATGTTTTATTTCGTGCAAAATATCGCGTAAAATTACATAATTTAGTTTGATTGAGTGAAATATGTCTTTTTTAGGCTATTATCTGATAAGATGACCACAATCAATAGTATATTTTCAATGTTGTCAAATACCCTTTAGTTTGATAATGAAAAATAGATAAAACGTAACAAAAATACCGTTAAACAGATAACTGTTATTTTTCACAGGTTATTTTTATACTTTAACGTAAATCCCGTTGAGCGGAATTAACGTTATCAAGTTTTTACCGGTATCTACAGTGTTGTCGTCACGTCCTGCTCAATAGCATGCTCCTCTATAATGGTGGCACTTCATATTCGGTATTCGTGTTCGCGTATTCGTATCATAGAGATAATAATAATAAGTAGAGTAGGCATACCTACCTTAAAAACGTGCCAAAAATACACTCACACACGCACAATACTGTAACATAAAATGGCGCGTGTTCATTGTGATGTCTCAAGTTGTGCGTGTGTGAGTGTTCATGTATACATTTTAGGGAGGCCATCTTAAGGGAAGTTGCAATAAAATTTCTGCCACGATCTGTTTTATTGTTATGTTTAAAAATGTAGTGTTGTCTCTTACACACTTATGAAAATTTTGATAAGCTTAAGCTATTTTCCGATCCACTATTTTCTATAGGACATTATGCCAAGTCCTCTTCTATAGGTTCATGATTCGTATAGCTTTATTCGACAAAATATTTGACGAACACGCAAATAATCAATACACGACAATATGACCATCCACACTTGGAGCAAATAGCCAAATACCCGAATATTCGCCACAGTGTGTTTCCAACTCTCAAAATCATTTTTCCCTAAAGATTAATATCAAAAACACTAATAAAAAAAGGGACAAGATTTTTGCTTTATATTTGAAATAAATGGTCTGAAATTATGATGATAATATTGGTCTTATAAAAAATTTGTACACAAAAATTGTTTTATGGTAATTCCCAAATTATTATTTCCAATGAATAATTCAAATTGCAAATTTTATGAAAATTTAATTTTAAAATTACGGCTTTCATAATGGTCTTAATAAAAAATATGAGACATTTTTTTAGAAAATTAAATTATGAACAACTTTTATTTAAAATCAAGAAGTCACAAAATACCTAAAAATACCCCGAATAAATATAACGCCCCTACAAAAATCTCGCCGATTTTTTTTTACTCCCTAAATCTGGGGAGGAATCCCTAAGTTGGCAACCATGATTGGTCGAATACGATCGCACATAGGTAGTATATATTATTACTCTATGGTAGATAGATACCCGATAGTAGTCTGTGTTCTGTGCTCCGGTAGGAGTACGAGTACCTACTTAGGTATCTACCTATAAATGTTCTGTGGTTCTGTGGATATGTCAGACAAGATGGCACTTGCAGCGGGATTTTTAATTCTTGTTACTACTTTATGTGATTATATTTTTAGGGTCCCAGATACAAGAATTAATTTGATGGTCGTCGTCGCCGTTACCAACCGATAGATATCCACTGTTGGACATATGTCTCTTGAAGGGACTTCCACACGCCAAGGTCTTGTGCCGCTTGTATCCAGCGGCTCCCTGCGACTCTTTTGATGCCGTCGGTCCACCTAGTGGGGGGTCTACCAACACTGCGTTTTCCGGTGCGAGATCGCCATTTATATTAACAGCTATGCGTTTAAATCCTGAAAAGTAACTATATGTTCCTTGATGTGAATAGGACAAATATGTAGTCATAGTATTTGTGTATTTGTCTATTCGGCTCCTTTGATGCGCGTTGAGAAACCGACAGCTGTGCGGATAAGCGTGTTTGTTATTCTCATTATCTAGATTCTAATTATTAATCTGTGGTTTGTATATGATCTATGTTGCCAAATAGACAAATAACGCGAATGTTCGTCAAATATTATCCACACATCGCCGTTTTCGGCAATTAATATTATTCGTCCTATTTATAATATATATTATAAATAGGACGAATAACATTAATTATAATAAATAATAAAAATAATAATTTATATATATTATATATTATATACCTATGTATTATATTTATATTATAATAAAATAAATAATTTATAATATATACCTATTTATAGAATAGGCAAATAAATTTACCCAAATAGGCAAATAGCGCGAATGTTTCGTCAAGTATACTATCTACACATCGCCGTTTTCGGCAAATATGACAAATACGCCAACACGAATAGTGAAGTGAAGTGCCACCATAAGGTATAGATGCTCCTCGTCTGTTTGTCTGTTTCTATCTACTATTTTTTTATAGCCTGTGGAGCAGTCGAGGAAATGGCGTAGTGAAGTGTAATTTGTTTTTACGTTTTGTATATTGTTTTATGACGCAAATCCATACGATTTAAGCAATTTATCTCTTATCTAAGTATTTCTCACATGTTTTTGTGCTAAGGACATTTTTTATTATTAATGTGGGCACAAGTAGCCTAATTTCGGTTGTGCCTTTTGTTCTACGCGTAGTTAAATTTTGGATGAATACCTATTTAGTATGGCTATGAGTGTAATGAGCCCAATGAAGAGCTTGGAGGAATTGGTTCCGTTCAAGGAATCGAGAAGTCGTTCCGTTCAAGGCCTTGCCAGCAATGTTCTTAGTCCTGCCATGAAAATACCGTTGCCTCCTCGTTTGTGGATCACAGGTCAGTACCATTATGCAACGAACATATTGTGTACGAAATTTACTTCCTAGTCCTTTATCTTTAACGCTTATTATAAATCTTGAATGTACAAGTATACTTACTTTTATTCATCCCTAACTAATATTATCACAATGACAATATGATTTTTCACTCTGATAACTATTATATAGATACCTCTAGACTACCTATTTGATGCAATCATTAACAGCACCCAGATAGCCCTTGATGAAGTATTAAGCAAAAAAATTTATGATTAAGCATATGTTGCAATGGTATTGTGATTTTGATGAAACTTACTCTCAATAGTTCAACAGTTTAGGGATGTGAATGACTAAACAATCATCAGTTGCACAGAGGAACCATCACTTGGTTTAATAATCTGATTGAAGCAATTGACAATCACTTGGTTAGGTATATAAAATGACTATAAATCATGGCTGACAATTATAATGGATCATCCCTGGGTGACTGTAAGCTTACTTGGCGGTTACATGCCTCATATATAAAATGGTGTTATCAGATTTTGAAGATGAATCCTCAGACGAGATGTGTGGCAGTGTGAGAGATGATGGTGCAGTGCCTGTGGAGAGGGCGAGGGTGAGATCTCGGTTCCGTCACCACAAGCAGCGTGTGAATGCATCTGTACCAATTGGAATTTTCTGGGACATAGAAAATTGTCAGGTGAGGAAATAAAATGTTGAACGTCTAATGAATAATATGAATAATGAATGAGTAGGAACAAAATAACATCATGAATAAATCGATCAAAAACTATGTTGTATAAAATTGCAAAGCTTTGTACTTTTTTTTAAGTTAATAAATAGAATAGAATAGAATAGTTGTTTATTCAAATAAACGTTTACAAGTACTTTTGAATCGTCAAATGAATCTACCACTGGTTCGGAATGCCGTTCCAACCGAGAAGAACCAGTAAGAAACTCAACGGTTGCTCTTTTTTAAAAATAACAATTTATATACATGATTGAAATGTTTGTCCAAGGTACCCCGTGGCTGTTCAGCAATAGATGTGGTGGCAGCAATCCGATCTAAATTTCTCACAGGCAGGAGAGAAGCAGACTTTGTTGTTGTGTGTGATGTGAGAAAGGAAACTCCTCTTAGGCTACAGGAACTCAATGACGCTCAAGTAAGTAATATTTCTCTACTACTGTGGATTGACTTAGACTTTAGAGTCTAGAACTAACTCGCTGGTAGGAATAGCCCTTCAACATGAGAAATTAGTGGAATGATCACCCTTAAGACTAGCAGTTAACTATAATAATATTGTTCTTCTTCCCAACATTGCCATAATATTCCTAATGTAAATGATAAAAAAACCTGGCATTGATTGTTTTCACAAGGCTCTACAGTGCTCTACACATAGACCACATCCTGAATTATCACATAGACTTTATGAGGATAAAATGGACCTAAGTCCAAAGAAATAAAAAGTCATAAAACACAGTATATCATGTGCAGAATTTTTCTAAATCTGAGCATCATGGGCAAAAGGTAGTGAACTGTCAATTTTCGACAGGTTAATTTAATACATGTGTGCGGAACACAAAAGAATGCAGCTGACGAAAAGTTGAGGCAATGTATGAGAAGGTTTGGCGAGCTTCACACGACGCCCGCCGCTTTGCTTCTGATCTCAGGAGACATTAATTTTGCTGCAGATCTCAGTGACTTTAGGCATAGGTATGTATTAGAATTTTGTATCATTAATTTATATTTAATTAATTGTATCTGGGCAAAATTGATAATACCCTTTATTAACTACCCTGCCCACATGGTTCAGATTAACCAAAAGTTGTGAGTGATTGTAACAGCATTTTTTTTTTGTTGTTCTTCATAACAATATGAATAATATTGTTCTTTATGGACTTGCAATATAGCATTGCACAAGCCACATTTTTGCTATATGTAACTTATGGTTATTGTCCTTTTATGTAGATATGTGTCCATGCAATATCTGCATTAACCAGCTTTTTAGATGAGGGCAGTATGAATATTGCCCAGGCATTAGGTACTTATCATGTTAAATGTTTATGGTGCATGGTTATTTTTAATGTAATTTATTTACTGTACAAATTAAATGATTTATGCGTATTTTGACAAGACCACAATCTGTCCATTGTGATAAACAATGGACATATTGTGGTCTTGTCGAAAAAATTATCTTGCCTTGTAAATAATATAAATATATTTATAGTCATGTATCTCAACCATGAACATTTATATTTAAAATAATTTAATTTGTGTTTTTGTATAATGTACTTAAAAGGTAAATAAATCGCATAAATTTGTTAATGATGATGTAGCATATTGTGTTTCGTCCTGTGATTTGTTTAACTTATAAGTAAGATAAGGAAAAATAAATATCTATCTTGATGATAAAATTTATTATTCATTAGGAAAAACATGGAAGTGATATTGGTGCATAAACAGAACACATCACCTGCCTTAAAAGCGTGTGCCTCAAATCATTATTCTTATAATGAACTGATAGCGCATGTACCGAGGAATCCCAAGGTATTAAACAATCAGACACACCAACTACACTTACACACACACACTGTTACTTATTGCTTACACACACGCTTACACACACACCCACACACTGTTCTTAGGTGGTACCTTATGATACTTGACTGTTTACACTATTTACACTTTCACGATGAAAATTGTATCTATTCTCAGTTTAGATAGCTCGTAAAAGAAGACAAATATCTAAAACTACCTGAGCTTCAGGTGTGACTTTGTCTGCATGGAATTAGATTTTTTAATAATTCTGTGGAAATTCCTTGATTTTTCAAGATAAAAGTATCCTTGGTCCTTCTCCAGGATGTATGCTATATTCTCTGTGCCAAACAAACAGATAGACGGACATACTGTCACATTCTTAGTAATAGTAATAGTATGGCTATAATGTGATAAAATCGAATTAATCCTAGATAACTAAACATTCGTCCAGGCGACGACGCCCCTTCCCTCGAAAGTTGAGTTCTCTTGCTTCCCCTGGTTCCCCGCCTGCCACTCTTTGTTTACCTTCCTGATTGGTGTAATTAGTACATTACGTGATGCAATTTCGATTAAACGATTATTAGGAGTTGAGTTACAGCTATATCGTCGTCCGGACGACGAAAGTTTAGTTACTACGCAAGTTTTTTGCCAAGGTATGTGCTATTACTGTTTGATTATTTTTTAAATATAGATGCCAAAACGAAATGTTTATTTTTAGATTAAATGTAAATTATGTTTATTAGAATATTCCTAAACAAAATGTATTATAAAAGATGAAATTTTACACAGTTTTACGAAATATCCAGTATTGTTATATTGTAACTGAATCATTTTAATTTTTAACATGATTTATACCTATTATTTTTATGGATGGCTATGAAAAAACAAGAAGAGCTATTTGCTCTTCTTGTTTTTTCAGTCAGTAGCTTGAAACACAAAGGAAAGATGAATCTAACGAAGGGATCTGATAATTTAGTTTTGCAGACAGAGGATAGTTGGAGGAAGAAATACATCAAGACAATGGCAGTAATTCAATTTTTTTTTGTGAATTTTGGAGTCTGAAAATGACATCATACAACAAAGTAAGAGACAAAGAACCTAAATTATAGATTGTGATGATTTTTTATGGGGTGATATTGATGAAACGAGCTTTCAAACCCAATCCAGGGTAATCAACGTATTGTCAGCCAACTTGCCGATTCCTTTACTTTTTATAATATGCTAAACCTGTCTACAATCAATGTTTATGCTGTTCACATCTTGAAAAACCTGAGAAACAAAAAAAAAAAAGTCTCGGCGCGATTTTGTCATGAAGACAGGAGACCAACTGATGGAAGCACTATCTATGGCAGCGAATAAAGACGATGATTTTGCGGCGTCACATCAAGGTCATGGTAATAGATATTCTTGGTGATTCTTCTAACCTAGAATCTCCTGCTCATAATGTGACGATTGTGATAAAAAATTGTTACTTATGTCCATCAAGGGCTCGTAGGATGATAAAATATCGATGCATGAAATGCAAAAATGCTATTCGTGACTCACACAATGTTGACATATATAGGAGATATATGAGATAGTAATTGATTACTTTAATTCTCATAATTAGTTCCTATTAAACCAAACTTTAGTGCCATGTAACATTATCCTATTTTCGTTAAATACTTTTTATCTACTCTCATATCATAAAATTCCGAATATGAAATCAAAATGTGTCATATATTGGACTACTTTATTCACATACATCTATAATATTTAAAAAAAAAATTAAAAAAGTTCATTATAACACTACTTTGTTAGGAAATTATTGCAAAACAATGTTAAAAAATAATTTTTTCTACATTATAGTACAGGCACTGGGTTCTGGTATTTTTGAGCCATGCCGGGTGTTTATTATTATTATTATTATTATTTAATACTTTATTGTACACCAAAAAAACATAAATTAAACAAAAGAAACATTTTAAAAGAAATAGGTACAATAGTTACTTTACAATAGTTAGTTAGTTTAATTTTGTTACTTACAATGATTATCCCGCTATCAAAGTTACCCTATTACTACTACTGCGAAAGTGTGGCGGTAGCAAGATGCGGCCAGAGGACAGAGTGTAGTGCTACCATAATTGACCATAGACGCACTGCACGCACCGCACATTCGAAATTGACAATTGAATTTTGGCGCCTATTATTTAAATTTTTAATTAATTATTTATTTACTATTCAGTTTTTGTAACTCAAAATTTTGCAAGTGATTTTTGTTGCGCGGAAAAATGTCTAGCAGTGATACTGAAGAGAATTTAACTCCACCAGACATTCTGGAAATAGCATCGGGAATGACAAATAATCTTTTGCCAGCAAAATCAAAGAAAATTTACGATAAATGTTACCAAGATTTTATGAGTTGGAAAATTTTGAAAAAAACCACTTCATTTTCAGAAAATGTAATGCTAGCATATTTCCAAGAATTATCAAATAAATTTAAGTCTTTGTCCTTATGGGCTAAATACTCAATGCTCAAAAGTATATTGAGTATCTACAACCAAATCGATATTATTAAATACACAAGACTGATTGCTGTTTTAAAAAGAAAATCGCAGGGCTTTAAGGGAAAAAACGTTCTCCCCTGAAGAATTGAGTACATTTATAAATTGCAATATCCAAAACATGAATACTTATTATAATAAATAATTTTGTTAATTTCTTAGTCTTTTCTTTTATACGTAAGATACCTATTGATGAGCTTAGATAAAGTAGTGTATGAAACTCTACATAATTAGTTATTAAAACACTCGTGTAATACTATTAAAAAACTCGCCTGCGGCTCGTTTTTTAAACTAACACTCGTGTTTTAATAACCTCTATTATGCAACCGTTTCATAAACTACTATTATAATATTCACGTTTTTTATTGCGTAGTCCGCCTGACGAATGTTTAGTTACTATGTAACTCTGATTTGGGTTGAAAGTCTGGACATCTTACAGTTTTCCCCTAATATTTCGAAAACCTAGGAGTTTTACTTTTAACAAAAAGTCTGAAAGAACAAAGATACAAAGTAAACTAAAGTCAGTCAGTAATTCACATCTCCTTAAAGCTGTTTGAACGTGGCACACAAAAGTCACTATAGATATGCACATATCAAGTGGAATCAGATTGTAGTGTCCCAGTCTTTTCTTGAATTTTAATAGAGAACAAATAAAGGACGGTTTCTCAATTTTATACATGCAGTACCTGTTTTTTTTTTTCAATCTATGTGCACAGAATATGTAATTGCGATTTGCGATCATTTTTACGATTACGTGAGAATTATGATCTTTACAGTATGTAGCGTACATACCTACATCTATTCCGTTGTTTTAGCAAATGAGGTTTCATTTGGTCTGATAGCCTGTCCCGTTCTATATGTGATGTCTTGACCAATCAAGCATGACTGACATACATGATACAACTTACAAAATATGCAAGAAAAAGAATGTCATAAAAATTTAGTTTGGTACCAAAAAGAAATGCAGTTAGGTTCATCTACAAAAGTAGTTGCAATGGAATGATTTGTATCTTTTTTATTGAGTCTCTAAGATCAAGAAGAATAAAAAGCCTTGTAAGAATTGTTGCTGATGATTTATTCTTTCCAAAGGTCTTTCCTTATAAATGACATATGGTGAGTAAAGATTACATTTATAAGCTTCAGACTTGATTTATTTTTGACCAACTTCATTTATAAACAATTTATCAAAGGGCAAAAATAAATTAAACTTAATTTTTTAAGTATCTTATAGACATAAGTCATCATCATCATAAATAAGTATTCATATAATTCTCATTTTCAAAATTATTCTCATTCTCATTTATTTTTATTAGTAATAAATATGAAAAATTTAAATAATTAATTTACTTAACATTTTGTGTGGTTTATATTCTGTTGTTAATGTGTTCTGCGATTGATAGTGATTCCTATCGTCCAATGTTATCAGCAAGATCTTAGAAACTCAATAAGAAAATAGTCAAATATATTTTGTAATGTAGGTATAAAGTTTTTTCCAATCCATTCAGGGTTTTTTTTCTTTAATGTTCCTTTTTCGACCTCATTAACTTGTTTTTCACTTTTCATCACAAACTAAAGGACCTACTTAGTTGTTTTTTTAGTCCTTTAAGTCTTAGTATTACAGTAGAAAGTTATAATATGAAAATGATGCCATCCTCATTAAAAACAGGAAAGTCAAGCCGAAGAAGAAGAACCGACATGCGAGATGGAAGTATTAAACCTGCCAATAAACCAGCCCCCGGAGCGAGTGTCTCGTCGCCTGCGCAGGCTGTCCGACAACTGCGGGGGCAAGGTGCTGCGAGTGACGGCTTCCACGGCCATGCTGCGCTTCCCTACACCCGACCACGCTTCTAGGTAAGTTTACTTAGATATTACCACACAATGTAATCTAGAAGGTATCATCGCTTTGTGGTGGGATTCTACCCCGAATCCGCCTGGCTAGCGACCACACTTCAGCCGTAATCTGTTACAAAGCATCCAATGTGTTCCGGCAGCGAGCTGAAGATATCCTCCTTCCTTTCAAACGCCGGCAACGCAGTAGTGGTTCCTCAGGTGCTGCTAATGTTCACGGGCGGCGGTAATCACTTAACATCAGGTGACCCGCTTGCTCGGTTGCCCGCTATACCTATAAAAAAAAAAGTGAACTTGCCAATAGGCCAGGCCCCGGAGCGAGTGTCTCGTCCTCGCAGGCTTCAGACAAAAAGGCGTCAACCAGGGCGCGTTTGGAACCCTCGTAGTTTTAGTTTTATTTTAGTAAATAATTATCACCATTACCTCATTTCTATGTACTTCTAAAAGTGACATCCAGGAAATGTACAGTGTACCAATTTTGAATAAAGTTTATTTGACTTTGACTTGCCAATAGGCCAGGCGCCCTACCGAGTCTCTCGTGATTTTCGCTTCTAGATAAGTTTGACATAGCTACGTGAGATCATGTTCTCGAAGTGGTCACACTAGGAACATATAGGATTTCTTTGCCTGCAGACTGTCAGTGAACTGTTTGGCCAAAGTGGCTAGGTGTGACGCTTCCAAGGCCTTAGTACCAGTCCCCGCCCATTGCTAAAAATAATGTGTTTACTTCAATAAAAGGATTCCTATAAACCTTTTCTCAGTGCAAAAATAATCCTACCGTCTAAATACATACGACTATTATAAAAAGTAACATACAAATCAAAATTTTATTATAATCCACCTATGAGGAATGACTAATGAGGTTGTTAATATTTAAATAGTGAAAGTAACATAGTAAAACGACCAACAGTTCATCACAATCTGTTGACGTGACATACTTTTTCTCGCTAGCTGTGTTGCTATCGCGGGTCGGTTTTGTGCAATCGCTCATAAAATATGTAATAGGTAAAATGCATAAAATAGCTGATACAATTTAATCATAGGAAGTAGCAATGAGGAAACATATGTACATTTACAATACAAAAATTACAATATAATCATGCATATATTTACTTAATACGATCTTATAAAATAGCATTTCTATAGTTTGAAATGACTCACGCAAAATACTTTAGTAGTTACTTTCATAAGATCACGTTAAAAATATATGTAGGTATCTACCTAATATTATTATAATTTGCGTGATATTTTACAAAAACAAAAGCGATATTTTATACTCTTAGTCATATTATTATGTTGATAGTCTATTCTGTTATGTAAAAAAGTTCTTCAAAGAATTTTTATTAAGAGTTTTTATTGGTAAAATATCGAGTTTAATATTATATCGATATAACTAATTGTTAATTTATATTATAGAAATACATAATATTTAAATTGATTGGATGGATGAACAAGATTTTAATGGATTTTTAATCTTCATGCGTTACAAATAATTGCGTTGCATTCGTTCTTTATAAGGATTGTATGATGGGTAACGAACGAGTCGTCATTGGATTTGAGGTCATTGCCCTAAGTTTGAAACAGCGGTGAATTATGTCGTTCATTAAATATTTGTCACGGTAAAGAGGGTATTTGAATGTTCTATCATTATGCTGTGTCCACACAAGGTGTATAGTTCGTAACATTCAGCTTAAAATCGTTATAAATTTAAATGATAAACGTCATGTATATAATGTCCACTAGCTAAATCTTGATAAAAACTGCAATTTAAAGAAAACAATTGCAATTGGTAGAAATTTTAATAAATTTTTAGTGCTATTTGAGATAAGAAGCTTATTCAAATAGACTGGCGCGACGGGCCTACTTTACTTTAAAGTATGTAATGATGTAGGAATGAATTGTGATAATGATCGTAATTATCAAAACTTATAGAAACGTCTGTATTACTATAGACGGAATTTGCAAAAGTTTATAATATAACTAATTGATGCTCGCGACTTCGTCCGCGTATATTGTTTTTAAAAACCCGTGGGAACTTTTTGATTATCCGGTATATCAAATATCTATGTGGTCGATGCAAATATTATGCAACAAGCTTTTGCCCGCGGCTTCGCCCGCGTGAATTTCGGTTTTTCACAAATCCTGAGGGATAAGTAGATTTCTGGTCCACCCGCCCCCCGCCGCGCGGCGGCGTACCGCGGTACCGCTTATGGCGGGCGCAGGGCGCAGGGGCGCGCGGCGCGGCGGCGCGGGGAGTTCCGTGCAGCGCGAGCGTCAGCGAGCGAGCGCGGAAATACCTATCAGGGCGTTTCTTAACATAGGTACTTACCGATTTCAACACAACTCCTTTTTTGAAAGTCGGTTAAAAAAGTAGCCTATGTTACTCCTTGGTTAATCCTCTACTTGTCTTTGAAAGTCCCGTCAAAATCGGTTCAGCCGTTCCGAAGATTAGCCCGTTCAAACAGACAGACAGACAAAAATTTTAAAAACGTGTGATTCGGTTATGGTATCGTTCAAATAACCATATGAGCTTAATATGTGGTAGTTATTTCGAAATTACAGACAGACACTTCAATTTTATTTATTAGTATAGAAGTATAGATTATCTTATCGTCTTTCGTACAGGACATAAATGTTGCGTTTCTCCGCATTACATTGCTCACCCACGCTATTACTTCATTTTCGTTTAGCGTTAATACACAGATAAACGCGGATTGCAAGTTTTTTTTTTTTAATATTTAGGGAAGGTATATTATGTTACAATAATTGCAAAAGATCCTACTTCCTACTAATATTATAAACTAGCTTTTGCCCGCGGCTTCGCCCGCGTGAATTTCGGTTTTTCACAAATCCTGAGGGATAAGTAGATTTCTGGTCCACCTGCCCTACGCCGCGCGGCAGCGTACCGCGGTACCGCGTACGACGGGCGCAGGGCGCAGGGCGCAGGGGCGCGCGGCGCGGGGAGTTCCGGGCAGCGCGAGCGTCGCGGTCGGCCGTCGCGCGCAGCGAAAATACCTATCAGGGCGTTTTTTACCGATTTCAACACAACTCCTTTTTTGAAAGTCGGTTAAAAAAAGTAGCCTATGTTACTCCTTGGTTAATCCTCTACTTGTCTGTGAAAGTCCCGTCAAAATCGGTTCAGCCGTTTCGAAGATTATCCCGTTCAAACAGACAGACAGACAGACAAAAATTTTAAAAACGTGTGATTCGGTTATGGTATCGTTCAAATAACCATATGAGCTTAATATGTGGTAGTTATTTCGAAATTACAGACAGACACTTCAATTTTATTTATTAGTATAGAGTATAAATGAGAAAGTATGGATGTGTGGATGTTAAGATGTTTGGATGAATGGATGTTTGGATGTTTGTTACTAAATCACGCCGCAACTACTGAACCGATTTGGCTGAAATTTTGAATGGAGATAGATTATGCTCTGACTTAAAACATAGGCTTACCTTTTCTCCTGGAAAAATCCACAGTTCCCATGGGATTTTAAAAAAAACCGAAATCTATAGCTACAGCTCTAGGTAGATTACTATAGCAAACCTTCTTGAAAGTAGGTATAAAGGTTGGAAATGGGAGTGGGAACGGGAACCGGAAATACACGATTCCTTCGGGATTTGTGAAAAACCGAAACTCACGCGGGCGAAGCCGCGGGCATTCTCTAGTAACTTTATAAAAGCAATAAATTTTCTTCAAAGTATATTTTTAGTAGAAATCCAGCGTCCTTGAAAGATGACTGTTTTCAAAAACCTTGTATTTCAACTTGGAAGCCTTCTCGTATAGTCTAGGTACAGCTTTACGTTTCGTTAAAACTATGCTTATACCTACCCTCAAGTTTTGTAACAATTTGCGTAGAATCAGAGGTGAATCAGACATATTCGTATTTCAAACGGTCATTGCATTGCCAGGCACTTGCAAGAACTGTTAATTTAGGTTAATTATAATTTAAACTTAGCATTAATACCTATGTATTTATTGTGTAGCTTTGAAAGCAATTAATGTAGAAACAGTGAATAATCAGCATAAAATGCTACTATATGGGTAAGTTCGTTTTTTCTACCGTAAGGTATAATTATTACGTGTACGTGACTTCGAACATAAATTGAGATATAATTTAACATCCAATGTTTTTTTGTGTATATGTGCTTGTTATTTATAGAATATAGTATTTAATTGCTAATTAGGTGGTCAATTTAGCTAAAATGCAACTAAAATAGCGAAAAAAAGTTATGACGTAACGTGTAATTTCTCTATTGTATTGTACGTTATTAAATTAGCATTTTTTGGTTCTTTTATTGGATTTCTTTTTATTTTATTGTTACTTAGGTGTGCCAACGTAGCAAAACTCACTAGACATTAGATGGCTGTGAAATCTTGGAATAGATTGTCAATGTTGAAAAAGCTAGCTTAGAAAGTTAGGGTATTGCTTAGTTCGTTTGTGGCGCAATGGTGTGAATTATTGTCACGCAAACCAAAAATCGTCTGTTCAACACGAATTGTATCTATTTTAGAACACAATTTTTAGAATTAATTTTGATATTACGTCTTGGAGTGTCAGGTTATATGACGTGTCAATTACTTTCTGTAACATACCACAAGGACTTCAAGATTCAAATTATTAACCAATTCGATAAATAAATTGTTAGGGAAACTGGATCGTAATTAAATATAATTTGTCAAATCTATCCGTTATATTACGAGGCATGGGGTTCAAAATTCTGTTTAAAATTGCACGTACATAACCGTTTAAAAACAGTGACGTCACTTTGCCACACATTTCCTTTTGTTAATATTGGTTGTTAATAGCAAACTAACAAGCTACTATTATTTATTCTCTACATAAATTACCCACCGTTACAATCTGCTGGTAGGTTTTTGTTCAATTAATGATACACTTGAACGAATTGATTTACACAGCTCGCTGAGTTTCAAGTGAAGGCGAAGTTGTTTAGTGGCCACTGAACCGAGAATACGACTCATTCTATGCCTATTTGTTACATTTTAATAGTACGGTAGGTTCATTTGCTGGGAATTTAGGCTGTGGTCTATGGAGCGTATTTTGAACATGCTTTCGAATTGAAACGAGACAGAACAATACAGTCGGGCATAGATAAAATGTTTCGTTTATATTCGAAAATAAACTTTTATGGCTGTGATTTTAAACATACCATATTTTCATTTACTTTATCATCATCAAAATCAGCATTCCCTTTTAGATATTTAAAGCTAGCGCAGACACATACCTACTGAACACATACCTACTCGTATTTATAGTTTCAACATAAATATGTTTTTGGGAATGGGCACTCTAAATTCCATAAAGTTAATATAAAGGTAAACGGGCACAATCCGACCCGCTTTGCGGACATGAACCAAAATAGTTTTAAATGAAAGATAATATTATAATCTTTCAATATTGTATATCATACATATAAATGTTTGATTAGAAATCGATGTCAAAAAAAGTTATTAAATATTAAAACAAATAGTTTCCATACAGCAGATAGCATACGGTTGAGCTACGGGATCATAGGCCGCATACGCTGTCTATTTTACTAAGCATTTTCAAATACCGAAACTTTTTAAATTTTTTCGAGAATGACAAGGCTCACAACAATGCGACCTATGTCATTGTAGATCATTGTCATATTTGAATACATACTGTTAATTTCGTTTGTGTTCGTTGTGGGTATGGTTTCCATACAAAAGTGCCCGTTTACCTTTATTTGCATTGCTGCCTTGTTGGTCCTGTGGCTAGCTTAATCTAGGTTAATCTAGGTCTCCGTTTCGAGTTCCGGGTCAGTATAAAAAAACTGTAATAGGATTTTCGGCGGTTTTTGGTGGTGCTACACTTCCATGTCTCGGAAAGCAGATCCTGTGTCCAATCCCTCTCTCGGGTGGTGTCGGGTTGCCGTCCCATCGGACTGTGAATGGGGAACAGAGTGTGTACCTGCAGTATTTGCATACATACACACTCTTGCACTATAATATCTGCTGCGTAGTTGGCTATTGGCTGTCGTGACTAAAATTCGATCTGCAGGGCTAGCAGTATACACTTTTTCTTTGTGTCGCATACACACGAAAAAAAGTGTATAGTCTGATTTTTAATTTGGTGGAATTCTGACAGTTGTCATTTAAAAATATAATGAGTTATTTGTATGAAAAACAGGGTTACCACCTGAAATTCGATTTTACCCCAAACTAAAGTACCTGAATTACTGTCATATTTACATGAGGCAATTGATTTTTATTTATGTAAGTTTTGAATTTATTATCTTTTTTGTGGGAACCAGACTAAACGTCTGGTAACATTTAAGAAACATCAGAATTCCACGGATTTAAAAATAGATATAGGAAATAATCATTATAGTATTGTGTAAACTGATTTAATTTTTTGTTCGCAGAGCTTTAAAACGTATGGAGGGCGAGGATGTATTCGGCCGGAAGATAGGCACGCGGTTCGCGCGGGGCGCCGCGCCGCCGACCTACTCCAGCGACGAGGGCTACAGCACGGCGCCGCAGCAGCGGACCCCGCCGCACTTCGTGCCTCTGCAAGTGCAGGTGTGAACTCCTTATGAACCTAATAATGTAGTAATCTTTCAATTTGGAAGCACACACACATACACATACATACACACACGCATACGCGTACGTCAAACTTCTAACACCCCGCATAGTATAATAATATAATAGTCGTGTTATACTATCAGCAGTCGATGGCGAACGCGCCACCCGCGGCGGACGCGGCGCGCTACGCGGCGAGCGAGTGGGCGCTGGCGCTGAAGCAGCTGCCGACGCCGAGCGCGCCGCCGCTCGACTTCTGCCCGCCGCCCGCCGCCAAACCGCGCAAGATCCGAGGCGTGCACGGTAACGTACCGCACCTACCACCTGCCCGCATCATCACCACCACCACAATCATCATCATCCTCATCATCATCACCACCAGCATCATCAACATCATCATCATCATCACCATCATTATTATCATCATCATCATCATCTTCATCGTAGAAATATATCTTCAAAAACCTGTTTTAGGCTCAAGCTTGGATCGCTCTGTGTGCTCATCGAGCAACAGTGGCGAAGACAGTCGCAGGGAGCTGAACCAGAGCCGCGCCGTCTCGCCGTGGAACTCGTCGGCCAGCTACAGCGAGCAGAGCGAGGGCGAGGGCGAGACGCCCACCGAGCTCACCGTCACCAACCTGCCGCCCTATGACCCGCCCGTCCTGCAGGTTAGTGCTGGAGCTGAACCAGAGCCGCGCCGTCTCGCCGTGGAACTCGTCGGCCAGCTACAGCGAGCAGAGCGAGGGCGAGGGCGAGACGCCCACCGAGCTCACCGTCACCAACCTGCCGCCCTATGACCCGCCCGTCCTGCAGGTTAGTGCTGGAGCTGAACCAGAGCCGCGCCGTCTCGCCGTGGAACTCGTCGGCCAGCTACAGCGAGCAGAGCGAGGGCGAGGGCGAGACGCCCACCGAGCTCACCGTCACCAACCTGCCGCCCTATGACCCGCCCGTCCTGCAGGTTAGTGCTGGAGCTGAACCAGAGCCGCGCCGTCTCGCCGTGGAACTCGTCGGCCAGCTACAGCGAGCAGAGCGAGGGCGAGGGCGAGACGCCCACCGAGCTCACCGTCACCAACCTGCCGCCCTATGACCCGCCCGTCCTGCAGGTTAGTGCTGGAGCTGAACCAGAGCCGCGCCGTCTCGCCGTGGAACTCGTCGGCCAGCTACAGCGAGCAGAGCGAGGGCGAGGGCGAGACGCCCACCGAGCTCACCGTCACCAACCTGCCGCCCTATGACCCGCCCGTCCTGCAGGTTAGTGCTGGAGCTGAACCAGAGCCGCGCCGTCTCGCCGTGGAACTCGTCGGCCAGCTACAGCGAGCAGAGCGAGGGCGAGGGCGAGACGCCCACCGAGCTCACCGTCACCAACCTGCCGCCCTATGACCCGCCCGTCCTGCAGGTTAGTGCTGGAGCTGAACCAGAGCCGCGCCGTCTCGCCGTGGAACTCGTCGGCCAGCTACAGCGAGCAGAGCGAGGGCGAGGGCGAGACGCCCACCGAGCTCACCGTCACCAACCTGCCGCCCTATGACCCGCCCGTCCTGCAGGTTAGTGCTGGAGCTGAACCAGAGCCGCGCCGTCTCGCCGTGGAACTCGTCGGCCAGCTACAGCGAGCAGAGCGAGGGCGAGGGCGAGACGCCCACCGAGCTCACCGTCACCAACCTGCCGCCCTATGACCCGCCCGTCCTGCAGGTTAGTGCTGGAGCTGAACCAGAGCCGCGCCGTCTCGCCGTGGAACTCGTCGGCCAGCTACAGCGAGCAGAGCGAGGGCGAGGGCGAGACGCCCACCGAGCTCACCGTCACCAACCTGCCGCCCTATGACCCGCCCGTCCTGCAGGTTAGTGCTGGAGCTGAACCAGAGCCGCGCCGTCTCGCCGTGGAACTCGTCGGCCAGCTACAGCGAGCAGAGCGAGGGCGAGGGCGAGACGCCCACCGAGCTCACCGTCACCAACCTGCCGCCCTATGACCCGCCCGTCCTGCAGGTTAGTGCTGGAGCTGAACCAGAGCCGCGCCGTCTCGCCGTGGAACTCGTCGGCCAGCTACAGCGAGCAGAGCGAGGGCGAGGGCGAGACGCCCACCGAGCTCACCGTCACCAACCTGCCGCCCTATGACCCGCCCGTCCTGCAGGTTAGTGCTGGAGCTGAACCAGAGCCGCGCCGTCTCGCCGTGGAACTCGTCGGCCAGCTACAGCGAGCAGAGCGAGGGCGAGGGCGAGACGCCCACCGAGCTCACCGTCACCAACCTGCCGCCCTATGACCCGCCCGTCCTGCAGGTTAGTGCTGGAGCTGAACCAGAGCCGCGCCGTCTCGCCGTGGAACTCGTCGGCCAGCTACAGCGAGCAGAGCGAGGGCGAGGGCGAGACGCCCACCGAGCTCACCGTCACCAACCTGCCGCCCTATGACCCGCCCGTCCTGCAGGTTAGTGCTGGAGCTGAACCAGAGCCGCGCCGTCTCGCCGTGGAACTCGTCGGCCAGCTACAGCGAGCAGAGCGAGGGCGAGGGCGAGACGCCCACCGAGCTCACCGTCACCAACCTGCCGCCCTATGACCCGCCCGTCCTGCAGGTTAGTGCTGGAGCTGAACCAGAGCCGCGCCGTCTCGCCGTGGAACTCGTCGGCCAGCTACAGCGAGCAGAGCGAGGGCGAGGGCGAGACGCCCACCGAGCTCACCGTCACCAACCTGCCGCCCTATGACCCGCCCGTCCTGCAGGTTAGTGCTGGAGCTGAACCAGAGCCGCGCCGTCTCGCCGTGGAACTCGTCGGCCAGCTACAGCGAGCAGAGCGAGGGCGAGGGCGAGACGCCCACCGAGCTCACCGTCACCAACCTGCCGCCCTATGACCCGCCCGTCCTGCAGGTTAGTGCTGGAGCTGAACCAGAGCCGCGCCGTCTCGCCGTGGAACTCGTCGGCCAGCTACAGCGAGCAGAGCGAGGGCGAGGGCGAGACGCCCACCGAGCTCACCGTCACCAACCTGCCGCCCTATGACCCGCCCGTCCTGCAGGTTAGTGCTGGAGCTGAACCAGAGCCGCGCCGTCTCGCCGTGGAACTCGTCGGCCAGCTACAGCGAGCAGAGCGAGGGCGAGGGCGAGACGCCCACCGAGCTCACCGTCACCAACCTGCCGCCCTATGACCCGCCCGTCCTGCAGGTTAGTGCTGGAGCTGAACCAGAGCCGCGCCGTCTCGCCGTGGAACTCGTCGGCCAGCTACAGCGAGCAGAGCGAGGGCGAGGGCGAGACGCCCACCGAGCTCACCGTCACCAACCTGCCGCCCTATGACCCGCCCGTCCTGCAGGTTAGTGCTGGAGCTGAACCAGAGCCGCGCCGTCTCGCCGTGGAACTCGTCGGCCAGCTACAGCGAGCAGAGCGAGGGCGAGGGCGAGACGCCCACCGAGCTCACCGTCACCAACCTGCCGCCCTATGACCCGCCCGTCCTGCAGGTTAGTGCTGGAGCTGAACCAGAGCCGCGCCGTCTCGCCGTGGAACTCGTCGGCCAGCTACAGCGAGCAGAGCGAGGGCGAGGGCGAGACGCCCACCGAGCTCACCGTCACCAACCTGCCGCCCTATGACCCGCCCGTCCTGCAGGTTAGTGCTGGAGCTGAACCAGAGCCGCGCCGTCTCGCCGTGGAACTCGTCGGCCAGCTACAGCGAGCAGAGCGAGGGCGAGGGCGAGACGCCCACCGAGCTCACCGTCACCAACCTGCCGCCCTATGACCCGCCCGTCCTGCAGGTTAGTGCTGGAGCTGAACCAGAGCCGCGCCGTCTCGCCGTGGAACTCGTCGGCCAGCTACAGCGAGCAGAGCGAGGGCGAGGGCGAGACGCCCACCGAGCTCACCGTCACCAACCTGCCGCCCTATGACCCGCCCGTCCTGCAGGTTAGTGCTGGAGCTGAACCAGAGCCGCGCCGTCTCGCCGTGGAACTCGTCGGCCAGCTACAGCGAGCAGAGCGAGGGCGAGGGCGAGACGCCCACCGAGCTCACCGTCACCAACCTGCCGCCCTATGACCCGCCCGTCCTGCAGGTTAGTGCTGGAGCTGAACCAGAGCCGCGCCGTCTCGCCGTGGAACTCGTCGGCCAGCTACAGCGAGCAGAGCGAGGGCGAGGGCGAGACGCCCACCGAGCTCACCGTCACCAACCTGCCGCCCTATGACCCGCCCGTCCTGCAGGTTAGTGCTGGAGCTGAACCAGAGCCGCGCCGTCTCGCCGTGGAACTCGTCGGCCAGCTACAGCGAGCAGAGCGAGGGCGAGGGCGAGACGCCCACCGAGCTCACCGTCACCAACCTGCCGCCCTATGACCCGCCCGTCCTGCAGGTTAGTGCTGGAGCTGAACCAGAGCCGCGCCGTCTCGCCGTGGAACTCGTCGGCCAGCTACAGCGAGCAGAGCGAGGGCGAGGGCGAGACGCCCACCGAGCTCACCGTCACCAACCTGCCGCCCTATGACCCGCCCGTCCTGCAGGTTAGTGCTGGAGCTGAACCAGAGCCGCGCCGTCTCGCCGTGGAACTCGTCGGCCAGCTACAGCGAGCAGAGCGAGGGCGAGGGCGAGACGCCCACCGAGCTCACCGTCACCAACCTGCCGCCCTATGACCCGCCCGTCCTGCAGGTTAGTGCTGGAGCTGAACCAGAGCCGCGCCGTCTCGCCGTGGAACTCGTCGGCCAGCTACAGCGAGCAGAGCGAGGGCGAGGGCGAGACGCCCACCGAGCTCACCGTCACCAACCTGCCGCCCTATGACCCGCCCGTCCTGCAGGTTAGTGCTGGAGCTGAACCAGAGCCGCGCCGTCTCGCCGTGGAACTCGTCGGCCAGCTACAGCGAGCAGAGCGAGGGCGAGGGCGAGACGCCCACCGAGCTCACCGTCACCAACCTGCCGCCCTATGACCCGCCCGTCCTGCAGGTTAGTGCTGGAGCTGAACCAGAGCCGCGCCGTCTCGCCGTGGAACTCGTCGGCCAGCTACAGCGAGCAGAGCGAGGGCGAGGGCGAGACGCCCACCGAGCTCACCGTCACCAACCTGCCGCCCTATGACCCGCCCGTCCTGCAGGTTAGTGCTGGAGCTGAACCAGAGCCGCGCCGTCTCGCCGTGGAACTCGTCGGCCAGCTACAGCGAGCAGAGCGAGGGCGAGGGCGAGACGCCCACCGAGCTCACCGTCACCAACCTGCCGCCCTATGACCCGCCCGTCCTGCAGGTTAGTGCTGGAGCTGAACCAGAGCCGCGCCGTCTCGCCGTGGAACTCGTCGGCCAGCTACAGCGAGCAGAGCGAGGGCGAGGGCGAGACGCCCACCGAGCTCACCGTCACCAACCTGCCGCCCTATGACCCGCCCGTCCTGCAGGTTAGTGCTGGAGCTGAACCAGAGCCGCGCCGTCTCGCCGTGGAACTCGTCGGCCAGCTACAGCGAGCAGAGCGAGGGCGAGGGCGAGACGCCCACCGAGCTCACCGTCACCAACCTGCCGCCCTATGACCCGCCCGTCCTGCAGGTTAGTGCTGGAGCTGAACCAGAGCCGCGCCGTCTCGCCGTGGAACTCGTCGGCCAGCTACAGCGAGCAGAGCGAGGGCGAGGGCGAGACGCCCACCGAGCTCACCGTCACCAACCTGCCGCCCTATGACCCGCCCGTCCTGCAGGTTAGTGCTGGAGCTGAACCAGAGCCGCGCCGTCTCGCCGTGGAACTCGTCGGCCAGCTACAGCGAGCAGAGCGAGGGCGAGGGCGAGACGCCCACCGAGCTCACCGTCACCAACCTGCCGCCCTATGACCCGCCCGTCCTGCAGGTTAGTGCTGGAGCTGAACCAGAGCCGCGCCGTCTCGCCGTGGAACTCGTCGGCCAGCTACAGCGAGCAGAGCGAGGGCGAGGGCGAGACGCCCACCGAGCTCACCGTCACCAACCTGCCGCCCTATGACCCGCCCGTCCTGCAGGTTAGTGCTGGAGCTGAACCAGAGCCGCGCCGTCTCGCCGTGGAACTCGTCGGCCAGCTACAGCGAGCAGAGCGAGGGCGAGGGCGAGACGCCCACCGAGCTCACCGTCACCAACCTGCCGCCCTATGACCCGCCCGTCCTGCAGGTTAGTGCTGGAGCTGAACCAGAGCCGCGCCGTCTCGCCGTGGAACTCGTCGGCCAGCTACAGCGAGCAGAGCGAGGGCGAGGGCGAGACGCCCACCGAGCTCACCGTCACCAACCTGCCGCCCTATGACCCGCCCGTCCTGCAGGTTAGTGCTGGAGCTGAACCAGAGCCGCGCCGTCTCGCCGTGGAACTCGTCGGCCAGCTACAGCGAGCAGAGCGAGGGCGAGGGCGAGACGCCCACCGAGCTCACCGTCACCAACCTGCCGCCCTATGACCCGCCCGTCCTGCAGGTTAGTGCTGGAGCTGAACCAGAGCCGCGCCGTCTCGCCGTGGAACTCGTCGGCCAGCTACAGCGAGCAGAGCGAGGGCGAGGGCGAGACGCCCACCGAGCTCACCGTCACCAACCTGCCGCCCTATGACCCGCCCGTCCTGCAGGTTAGTGCTGGAGCTGAACCAGAGCCGCGCCGTCTCGCCGTGGAACTCGTCGGCCAGCTACAGCGAGCAGAGCGAGGGCGAGGGCGAGACGCCCACCGAGCTCACCGTCACCAACCTGCCGCCCTATGACCCGCCCGTCCTGCAGGTTAGTGCTGGAGCTGAACCAGAGCCGCGCCGTCTCGCCGTGGAACTCGTCGGCCAGCTACAGCGAGCAGAGCGAGGGCGAGGGCGAGACGCCCACCGAGCTCACCGTCACCAACCTGCCGCCCTATGACCCGCCCGTCCTGCAGGTTAGTGCTGGAGCTGAACCAGAGCCGCGCCGTCTCGCCGTGGAACTCGTCGGCCAGCTACAGCGAGCAGAGCGAGGGCGAGGGCGAGACGCCCACCGAGCTCACCGTCACCAACCTGCCGCCCTATGACCCGCCCGTCCTGCAGGTTAGTGCTGGAGCTGAACCAGAGCCGCGCCGTCTCGCCGTGGAACTCGTCGGCCAGCTACAGCGAGCAGAGCGAGGGCGAGGGCGAGACGCCCACCGAGCTCACCGTCACCAACCTGCCGCCCTATGACCCGCCCGTCCTGCAGGTTAGTGCTGGAGCTGAACCAGAGCCGCGCCGTCTCGCCGTGGAACTCGTCGGCCAGCTACAGCGAGCAGAGCGAGGGCGAGGGCGAGACGCCCACCGAGCTCACCGTCACCAACCTGCCGCCCTATGACCCGCCCGTCCTGCAGGTTAGTGCTGGAGCTGAACCAGAGCCGCGCCGTCTCGCCGTGGAACTCGTCGGCCAGCTACAGCGAGCAGAGCGAGGGCGAGGGCGAGACGCCCACCGAGCTCACCGTCACCAACCTGCCGCCCTATGACCCGCCCGTCCTGCAGGTTAGTGCTGGAGCTGAACCAGAGCCGCGCCGTCTCGCCGTGGAACTCGTCGGCCAGCTACAGCGAGCAGAGCGAGGGCGAGGGCGAGACGCCCACCGAGCTCACCGTCACCAACCTGCCGCCCTATGACCCGCCCGTCCTGCAGGTTAGTGCTGGAGCTGAACCAGAGCCGCGCCGTCTCGCCGTGGAACTCGTCGGCCAGCTACAGCGAGCAGAGCGAGGGCGAGGGCGAGACGCCCACCGAGCTCACCGTCACCAACCTGCCGCCCTATGACCCGCCCGTCCTGCAGGTTAGTGCTGGAGCTGAACCAGAGCCGCGCCGTCTCGCCGTGGAACTCGTCGGCCAGCTACAGCGAGCAGAGCGAGGGCGAGGGCGAGACGCCCACCGAGCTCACCGTCACCAACCTGCCGCCCTATGACCCGCCCGTCCTGCAGGTTAGTGCTGGAGCTGAACCAGAGCCGCGCCGTCTCGCCGTGGAACTCGTCGGCCAGCTACAGCGAGCAGAGCGAGGGCGAGGGCGAGACGCCCACCGAGCTCACCGTCACCAACCTGCCGCCCTATGACCCGCCCGTCCTGCAGGTTAGTGCTGGAGCTGAACCAGAGCCGCGCCGTCTCGCCGTGGAACTCGTCGGCCAGCTACAGCGAGCAGAGCGAGGGCGAGGGCGAGACGCCCACCGAGCTCACCGTCACCAACCTGCCGCCCTATGACCCGCCCGTCCTGCAGGTTAGTGCTGGAGCTGAACCAGAGCCGCGCCGTCTCGCCGTGGAACTCGTCGGCCAGCTACAGCGAGCAGAGCGAGGGCGAGGGCGAGACGCCCACCGAGCTCACCGTCACCAACCTGCCGCCCTATGACCCGCCCGTCCTGCAGGTTAGTGCTGGAGCTGAACCAGAGCCGCGCCGTCTCGCCGTGGAACTCGTCGGCCAGCTACAGCGAGCAGAGCGAGGGCGAGGGCGAGACGCCCACCGAGCTCACCGTCACCAACCTGCCGCCCTATGACCCGCCCGTCCTGCAGGTTAGTGCTGGAGCTGAACCAGAGCCGCGCCGTCTCGCCGTGGAACTCGTCGGCCAGCTACAGCGAGCAGAGCGAGGGCGAGGGCGAGACGCCCACCGAGCTCACCGTCACCAACCTGCCGCCCTATGACCCGCCCGTCCTGCAGGTTCGTGTTATTGAAGACTAGCTTATGCCCACGACTTCGTTCCCAGGGGAATTATCCGGGATGTTGTTTATTTTTATTATATTTATGCATTTATAATACATTATATTAGTAGGGATAATAACCCGACTGCCTAGAAGGCTTTTGTTTTTGTAATAATATTCTTTATAGCCTCTTATCATCTAAATGACTGGACGGATTACCACAATTAGTATTTAGCCTGCCAACTCGAGTGTTCTAGGATACATGTCAAAATTTGGAGAAACGGGTATAATTTGGATTTTTCATTAAATTATGTAAATATTTTAAAAATTGACGTTTAATTTTTTGTCACATATACATATACCGTATTTGTTTCACGTGGTTTCACAGGAGATGCTGTTGAAGCTGTTCAATCAGTACGTACGAGTGGCCCAAGTGTCCGTATGGTCGGCGGGGGAGGGGCCGCTGGCGACGGTGGTGCTGCGGTCCGAGTGGGACGCGCGTCTGCTCATAGCGCGCATGCACAAACGCAGACTCGACAACTGCTGGGGCCGGCTGCGGCTCGAGCTGTCCCTGGGCAGACCGTCCCCCGCCCCCAACCTAGACGTGCTGCGAGCGCGGCTGCGCGCCATCCTGCTCGACCAGCACAACCACTCGCTGCCCCTGCTCAGACTGCGCGACGCCTACGCCAGCAGATACTGCTGCGCGCTCACCACCTCCGACCTGGCCAAGCTCAAGGACACGGTCGCGGTCCACGAGGGGCTCGGCCGTGTCGTCCAGCTGATAGACCTCACGCCGGTCGCGTCCGAGTGCGAGGAGATGCCGTGGAAGTGTCCCGTCCACGCGGGGCTGAGCGTGGGCCACGAGGACGGCAGCAAGATCCTGCAGCCCGTGTTCATGAAGCTGTCCGTGCTGGCGAGCAGGGTGCAAGTGTTGTTGGAGGCCCACGGGGGGATTTTGCCGCTTTTGAGGTGAGTTTAGGTTGTTTAAAGTTTAAAAAGTTGTATAAATAAAGTAGAATAGAATAAAAATAAAGTTTTTTAAAGAAAATATTCACATATTATGATAATCTATAAGGGCTTTCTAAACATACTAGCTTCTGCCCGCAGCTTCGCCCGCGTGAATTTCGGTTTTTCACAAATCCCGAGGGAATCGTGAATCCGGTTCCCCTTCCCGCTCCCGTTTCCAACCTTTATAACTACTTTCAAGGAAGTTTGATATAGTAATCTACCTATAGCTGTAGCTATAAATTTCAGTTTTTTCAAAATCCCATGGGAACTGTGGATTTTTCCAGGATAAAAAATGCATCTGCCAAGAGTTGCATGTAACTATTGTAATAATGTGCTATGTGAGCGTGATTTACCTAAGAACAGTCAGCGCCATTTATAGCGTTTTTGGAAGTTTATATCTATTTTAGGGACCTTTCAGACAGACCGGCGCGGAGAGCGTCGGAGAGCATTTTTTTTTTCACACAGACCGGCCGTTCAAATTTGCTCTGCTCTCCGCGCCGGTCTGTGTGAACGGACACGCGGATGCGCTTGGAGCCGAGCGTACGCTCTTGGGCCGGACGGCAGAGCATATTCGGCCTACGGTCGGCTGTGCGAGCATGAAAGAGCACGCGAACGGAGCCGGTCGGATGCTCGAGCGCGAAAGGGCACGGGCATGGAGCAGCCGACCGGCTCGACGAGTAGCCGACCGGCTGCTCTCATATATTTCACACAGAGCGTATTGGGAGCATGCTCGAGCATCCTCTTATCATAAAAGAGTTAACATGTAAAAATAAAGCCTATTTCAATGTCTTAAGATTCTATTTTAAATGCGATTAAAATTTGCTCTGCTCTCCGCGCCGGTCTGTCTGAAAGGTCCCTTAGTCCCACAGGAATCCGGGATAAAAAGTAGCCTATGTATGTCAGGGAATAATCTATCTCTATTCAGAATTTCAGCCAACATACCAGCCAAATCAAATCAAAAAAATCAATTTATTCAAAATTACACTGTACACTTTTTGAACGTCAATTTAGGAACAGGCAATGGTGATAATTACTTACGGAAACTTAAACTAAAGAACTACCTGGAATTATTACAGCAAAGCAACTTAAAACTGGCACTAAACACTGACACTAAATATTACACTTGCACTAAATACTTGCACTAAACACTGGCACTAAACACTGGCACTAAACACTTGCACTATCACTTGCACTAAACACTGGCACTAATCACTTGCACTAAATACTTGCACTAAACACTTGAACTAAACACTTGCACTATCACTTGCACTAGTCACTGGCACTAAACACTTGCACTAAACACTGGCACTAAACACTTGCACTTAGCACTTGAACTAAACACTTACACAAAAAGGAGATGGCCCCTCCCCAATACATTGTTTGCCCCAGAAAAAAAATTTATGCGTCACGATGAAACTTTTACCTTTGGATTGGTTTTCCTGTGTAAATTAATAATAAATAGTATTCTTGACCGTTGATAGTGTGATTATTGTTTATTGAGTACCCTAACATCTCACTAAAAATATCCTACCTTAAAAGTTTTTACACAAAACACAAAGTATTATTGGGTATTCAACGTCATACTTAGTGATATTTGGAACTGTCTAACTGCTGATATTAATCCAAGCACTCTTCGAGATAGGATTATCGAAAGTAATATTAGCACAACGATAATGAAACGCGATTGCCGCCGAGATGTCACAACACAACAGAGTCAAAATCTCTAATCCACGTTTCGCTCACGAATGTTCTGATACAAACTTGCGTTAAAGCACTGCGGAGCACCAACTAGTGGTCAATTACTTGACGCAGACTGGAAGAATAACACAAAACAGAGTAAAATTGGTAAAATACAAGAAAATCACGTAAGCGCAAACATGCAGCTCAACGAAGTTCCTTGTATAGGGATGTTCGTCACGATCCGAATCCGATACTTATGTAAATCGATACAATGGTATACGATTCAGTTGCTAATTTTATCGATCAATATCATTCGGTACGGTTTGGTGGAATGATACACATTGTACAAAAAAGTCGGGCCAAAAATATAGTTCGATCACTGTCAGTTCACTGACAAACGTTAAAGATTTAAAATAATGTCAAAACCTAAAAGTAGTTTCGTCATTTTATTTGAAACGCAGACCACAACGCATGTAGCCAGTTTTTTAACCAACTTCAAAAAAAAAGGAGGTTCTGTATTCGACCCGTATGTGCGAGTATGTATGTGACTACTACTTTTTGAATCGTCAATTTGAATCTACCACAGGTTCGGAATGCAGTTCCAGCCGAGAAGAACCTGTAAGAAACTCTGTGGTTGCTCTTTTTTAAAAATAACAATATAACAATTATTTATGTACATGATTGAAATGCCGTCTCGCGCATTGCTGGAACGAGCTAAGTCCATGCTTTTTTATCGTTCATATAATCTTCAATTGTATAATAAGCTTTTTTTATGAGCATACTTTTAATAGAGTTCTTAAACTTGTGTAAAGGCAAGTCTAAAGACATACTTTTTATTCAGATAAACTTTTACAAGTGCTTTTGAATTGACAAATGAATCTACCACTGGTTCGGAATGGTGCTTACAATTCTACACGTTAAGAAGGGCAGACAAAAGTAGCCCCATTTCCGACGGCGGCACCCGTTCACGAGCATGACGCATGATCCAGCCATTGCTTCGCTCAACCATATTTGAGGGAACGTAACAACCCGCACCACACGACACCACCACAGAAATGTTTAAAGAGAGCGTGACATACTTAGGCTACCCATGATTAAAGCATCGAATTGAACACCAATAATCGAATACTGCTCAAGTTATAATAGCGTATAAAGCGAATAAATTAAATCCATGCTTTTTTATCATTTATATAATCTTCAATTGTATAATATGCACATGAGCACACTTTTAATAGAATTTTAAGTTTATTTGAATAAAAAACTTTTCTATTCTATTCTATTCTATTCTACTCTACTCTACTCTACTCTACTCTACTCTACTCTACTCTACTCTACTCTACTCTACTCTACTCTACTCTACTCTACTCTACTCTACTCTACTCTACTCTACTCTACTCTACTCTACTCTACTCTACTCTACTCTACTCTACTCTACTCTACTCTACTCTACTCTACTCTACTCTACTCTACTCTACTCTACTCTACTCTACTCTACTCTACTCTACTCTACTCTACTCTACTCTACTCTACTCTACTCTACTCTACTCTACTCTACTCTACTCTACTCTACTCTACTCTACTCTACTCTACTCTACTCTACTCTACTCTACTCTACTCTACTCTACTCTACTCTACTCTACTCTACTCTACTCTACTCTACTCTACTCTACTCTACTCTACTCTACTCTACTCTACTCTATTCTATTCTATTCTATTTTACTACAATTTAACGATACTATCATACTACGATTAAACCACCTAATTGAAATAATATATAATTTTTTGGAGTCGGCGCCAAACCACATGCAATTCATGTAAAATAAAAAGTAAATGTATAAGTAAATGCAAGTAAAGTCAGATTAGGTATCCACTTTTGAATGCGAGTGCGGTGAACCATGATAGCCGCGGTGCGCGAAGCTGTCCGGGATGCGGGGGGCACATTTTCAACTAGAAATATATGAAAGTCATTGATCCCCGACTTCAAAAAATTATATATTATTCGAGTTAGGTAGTTTAATCGTCAATCTAAATAAATCAAATATTATTTTAAACTTTTTTGTTCGAATCGATTGAAAATCTTTTTTTTTTAAATATTAGAAACTCGTATCACTGCGCATCGATTCGAATTGATACTTTTCTTTCGATACCAAGTAAGACTTGAAAGTAGTGATTCGATACCAAAAGTACTCGGTATCGAAACAAAAGTATCGAGTACTTGCTTGTATTGTATCGAACATCACTATAGTCTGATTTTTAATTACAGTTGTCATTTAAAAATAACAGACAGTTGTTGTCATGTCAAAAATAGAATGACTTGTATCAAAAACAGGGTTACTAACTGAATTTCGATTTTACCCCTAACTAAAGTACCTGAAGTATCTGTCAGGCATTTGTCATATCTACATGAGGCAATTGATTTTTATTTACGTAAGTTTTGAATTTATTATCTTTTTTGTGGGAACTGTTTTATCTCTAGCAACATTAAAAGTCATCAAACGTCACGTCAAATAAAAATCAGACTATAGCTGTAAATAGAATGGCAGTAAACAATAACAGGAAATAAAAATACTTCTTTTTAGAATGATTTTAAAAAACCCTGCTAGTTCGTAGGTTTCTATTTTTGTCTTTCAAAATAATAATTATAAAGTAATTTTATTAGATTTATATAGTTAGGTCTCTTGGTATTTTTCATTATACAAACGTAAAACGACTGGGGCAATTCTGGGACATCTCCTTTGCACTAAACACTTGCACTAAAGACTGGCACTAAACATTTGCACTATCACTTGCACTAAACACTGGCACTAATCACTTGCACTAAATACTTACACTAAACACTTGAACTAAACACTTGCACTATCACTTGCACTAGTCACTGGCACTAAACACTTGCACTAAACACTGGCACTAAACACTTGCACTTAGCACTTGAACTAAACACTTACACAAAAATTTGCACTAAACACTTGCACTAAAGACTGGCACTAAACATTTGCACTATCACTTGCACTAAACACTGGCACTAATCACTTGCACTAAATACTTGCACTAAACATTTGAACTAAACACTTGCACTATCACTTGCACTAAACCCTGGCACTAATCACTTGCACTAATCACTTGCGCTAATCACTTGCGCTAATCACTTGCACTAAACACTTGAACTAAACACTGGCACTAAACACTTGCACTATCACTTGCATTAAACACTGCCACTAATCACTTGCACTAAACACTTGCACTAAACACTGGCACTAAACACTTGCACTATCACTTGCACCAAACACTGCCACTAAACACTGCCACTAAACACTGGCACTATCACTTGCACTAAACACTTGCACTATCACTTGCACCAAACACTGCCACTAAACACTGCCACTAAACACTGGCACTATCACTTGCACTAAACACTGCCACTAAACACTGCCACTAAATACTGCCACTAAACACTGGCACTAAACACTGGCACTAAACACTTGCACTATCACTTGCACTAAACACTGCCACTAATAACTTGCACTAAACACTTGCACTAAACACTTGCACTATCACTTGCACTAATCACTGGCACTAAACACTTGCACTAAACACTTGCACTTAGCACTTGAACTAAACACTTACACTAAACATTTGCACTAAACACTTGCTCTAAAGACTGGCACTAAACACGTGCACTATCACTTGCACTAAACACTGGCACTAATCACTTGCACTAAATACTTGCACTAAACACTTGAACTAAACACTTGCACTATCACTTGCACTAAACCCTGGCACTAATCACTTGCACTAATCACTTGCGCTAATCACTTGCACTAATCACTTGCACTAAACACTTGAACTAAACACTGGCACTAAACACTTGCACTATCACTTGCACTAAACACTGCCACTAATCACTTGCACTAAACACTTGCACTAAACACTGGCACTAAACAATTGCACTATCACTTGCACCAAACACTGCCACTAAACACTGCCACTAAACACTGGCACTATCACTTGCACTAAACACTGCCACTAAACACTGCCACTAAACACTGCCACTAAATACTGCCACTAAACACTGGCACTAAACACTGGCACTAAACACTTGCACTATCACTTGCACTAAACACTGCCACTAAACACTGCCACTAAACACTGGCACTATCACTTGCACTAAACACTTGCACTGTCACTTGCACCAAACACTGCCACTAAACACTGCCACTATACACTGGCACTATCACTTGCACTAAACACTGCCACTAAACACTGCCACTAAATACTGCCACTAAACACTGGCACTAAATACTGGCACTAAACACTTGCACTATCACTTGCACTAAACACTGCCACTAATAACTTGCACTAAACACTTGCACTAAACACTTGCACTATCACTTGCACTAATCACTGGCACTAAACACTTGCACTAAACACTGGCACTAAACACTTGCACTTAGCACTTGAACTAAACACTTACACTAAACATTTGCACTAAACACTTGCACTAAAGACTGGCACTAAAAACGTGCACTATCACTTGCACTAAACACTGGCACTAATCACTTGCACTAAATACTTGCACTAAACACTTGAACTAAACACTTGCACTATCACTTGCACTAAACCCTGGCACTAATCACTTGCACTAATCACTTGCGCTAATCACTTGCACTAATCACTTGCACTAAACACTTGAACTAAACACTGGCACTAAACACATGCACTATCACTTGCACTAAACACTGCCACTAAACACTGCCACTAAACACTGGCACTATCACTTGCACTAAACACTGCCACTAAACACTGCCACTAAACACTGCCACTAAATACTGCCACTAAACACTGGCACTAAACACTGGCACTAAACACTTGCACTATCACTTGCACTAAACACTGCCACTAAACACTGCCACTAAACACTGGCACTATCACTTGCACTAAACACTGCCACTAAACACTGCCACTAAATACTGCCACTAAACACTGGCACTAAACACTGGCACTAAACACTTGCACTATCACTTGCACCAAACACTGCCACTAAACACTGCCACTAAACACTGGCACTATCACTTGCACTAAACACTGCCACTAAACACTGCCACTAAATACTGCCACTAAACACTGGCACTAAACACTGGCACTAAACACTGGCACTAAACACTTGCACTATCACTTGCACTAAACACTGCCACTAATAACTTGCACTAAACACTTGAACTAAATACTGAACTTAAACACTTTTACTAAACACTTGCACTAAGCACTTGAACTAAACTCTTACAACATAATTTCAAAAACATAACCTTCCTACCCCCATTTTACCCCCTTAGGGGAGGATTTTCGTGAAATCTTTTCTAGGCTGATACCCTAGAATGAACCTACTTTCCAAATTTCAAGTTGATGATAACAATAATATAATAAAAACTTCCCATTAAAACTTTCATCCCCTATTTTACCACCCTTAAGGGAAGATTTTTTAAAATAAAATATACAGCTTTTTATTATTTAAAACTAATAATCTAAATGCCGATTTTCAGGCCTGTAACTTTAAAAACACAGGACTTTCATACAAACTTTCTACCCCCATTTTACCCCCTTAGGGGAGGATTATAGGGACCGTTCAGATAGACCGGCGCGGAGAGCGTCGGAGAGCATTTTTTTTTTCACACAGACCGGCCGTTCAAATTTGCTCTGCTCTCCGCGCCGGTCTGTGTGAACGGACACGCGGATCCGTTCGGAGCCGAGCGTACGCTCTTGAGTCTTGGGCCGGATTGTACTCAGAGCAATTCGGCCTACGGTCGGCTGCGCGAGCATGAAAGAGCACGCGAACGGAGCCGGTCGGATGCTCGAGCGCGAAAGAGCACGAGCATGGAGCAGCCAACCGGCTCGACGATTACATATTTCACACCGAGCGTATTGAAAGCATCCTCGAGCATCCTCTTATTATAAAAGAGATAAAATGTAAAAATAAAGCTTAATTCAATGTCTTAAGATTCTATTTTAAATGCGATTAAAATTTGCTCTGCTCTCCGCGCCGGTCTATCTGAAAGGTCCCTTAGGGATATTAAATAGCCTGCCCTAAAAATTGGACTACCAGATGCAAAAAGAATTTAACAAATCCGACAGGTACTTCCAGAGATTAGCGCGTTCAAACAAACAAACAAACAAACTCTTCCGCTTTATTATTATTAGTATAGATATACAAAATTTCTTAGGTGTATGGATGTTTGTCTGCGGATTCTTCCAGGATTATTAATCGGATCGTGACCATTCTTATTAGGCTTATTGGCTTATATTTATTTCAAATTAGGGATCAGTGCAAGTTTCATCAAAATTGATTCGATAGTTCCCGAGATATGGACCGTTAAGTGTGCGTTGAAATCGGTTTATATTTTGATTTAAGGCTTATTTATTTATTTATTATTTCGTAATTTAACGACATAATCAACTACGGGTACATACCACGATAAAAATGTTTGTTTGTCTTTTTTTTAAATCGATATTTCGATCCAGTTACGAGGACCGTGGTCACGACGAGAGAGAGTCACTGCGAGGAGTGAAGTTTCAGCTGTCGCGGGCAGTATCGAACTACCCGCTTTCTCACTCTTTTCGTCGAAACTTCACAGTTTAACTTTGAATGTCTGTGTGCAGTTTCGTGAAGTGCTACGAGGCGATGTTCCCGCCGCTGGCGAGCGACGGGCGCGATGGCGTCGCGCTCGAGCTGTTGCTGCGCAGCATCCCCTCGCTGCAGGTGCGGGACAGCCCCTCGCGACACCTCACGTGGGCCGCGCCCCGCCTCGACTCGCCCACCTTCAGCTTGAGTGAGTACATTTCATCTGCACGCGCTCGAGCTGTTGCTGCGCAGCATCCCCTCGCTGCAGGTGCGGGACAGCCCCTCGCGACACCTCACGTGGGCCGCGCCCCGCCTCGACTCGCCCACCTTCAGCTTGAGTGAGTACATTTCATCTGCACGCGCTCGAGCTGTTGCTGCGCAGCATCCCCTCGCTGCAGGTGCGGGACAGCCCCTCGCGACACCTCACGTGGGCCGCGCCCCGCCTCGACTCGCCCACCTTCAGCTTGAGTGAGTACATTTCATCTGCACGCGCTCGAGCTGTTGCTGCGCAGCATCCCCTCGCTGCAGGTGCGGGACAGCCCCTCGCGACACCTCACGTGGGCCGCGCCCCGCCTCGACTCGCCCACCTTCAGCTTGAGTGAGTACATTTCATCTGCACGCGCTCGAGCTGTTGCTGCGCAGCATCCCCTCGCTGCAGGTGCGGGACAGCCCCTCGCGACACCTCACGTGGGCCGCGCCCCGCCTCGACTCGCCCACCTTCAGCTTGAGTGAGTACATTTCATCTGCACGCGCTCGAGCTGTTGCTGCGCAGCATCCCCTCGCTGCAGGTGCGGGACAGCCCCTCGCGATACCTCACGTGGGCCGCGCCCCGCCTCGACTCGCCCACCGTCAGCTTGAGTGAGTACATTTCATCTGCACGCGCTCGAGCTGTTGCTGCGCAGCATCCCCTCGCTGCAGGTGCGGGACAGCCCCTCGCGACACCTCACGTGGGCCGCGCCCCGCCTCGACTCGCCCACCTTCAGCTTGAGTGAGTACATTTCATCTGCACGCGCTCGAGCTGTTGCTGCGCAGCATCCCCTCGCTGCAGGTGCGGGACAGCCCCTCGCGACACCTCACGTGGGCCGCGCCCCGCCTCGACTCGCCCACCTTCAGCTTGAGTGAGTACATTTCATCTGCACGCGCTCGAGCTGTTGCTGCGCAGCATCCCCTCGCTGCAGGTGCGGGACAGCCCCTCGCGACACCTCACGTGGGCCGCGCCCCGCCTCGACTCGCCCACCTTCAGCTTGAGTGAGTACATCTCATTTGCACGCGCTCGAGCTGTTGCTGCGCAGCATCCCCTCGCTGCAGGTGCGGGACAGCCCCTCGCGACACCTCACGTGGGCCGCGCCCCGCCTCGACTCGCCCACCTTCAGCTTGAGTGAGTACATCTCATTTGCACGCGCTCGAGCTGTTGCTGCGCAGCATCCCCTCGCTGCAGGTGCGGGACAGCCCCTCGCGACACCTCACGTGGGCCGCGCCCCGCCTCGACTCGCCCACCTTCAGCTTGAGTGAGTACATCTCATTTGCACGCGCTCGAGCTGTTGCTGCGCAGCATCCTCTCGCTGCAGGTGCGGGACAGCCCCTCGCGACACCTCACGTGGGCCGCGCCCCGCCTCGACTCGCCCACCTTCAGCTTGAGTGAGTACATCTCATTTGCACGCGCTCGAGCTGTTGCTGCGCAGCATCCCCTCGCTGCAGGTGCGGGACAGCCCCTCGCGACACCTCACGTGGGCCGCGCCCCGCCTCGACTCGCCCACCTTCAGCTTGAGTGAGTACATCTCATTTGCACGCGCTCGAGCTGTTGCTGCGCAGCATCCCCTCGCTGCAGGTGCGGGACAGCCCCTCGCGACACCTCACGTGGGCCGCGCCCCGCCTCGACTCGCCCACCTTCAGCTTGAGTGAGTACATCTCATTTGCACGCGCTCGAGCTGTTGCTGCGCAGCATCCCCTCGCTGCAGGTGCGGGACAGCCCCTCGCGACACCTCACGTGGGCCGCGCCCCGCCTCGACTCGCCCACCTTCAGCTTGAGTGAGTACATCTCATTTGCACGCGCTCGAGCTGTTGCTGCGCAGCATCCTCTCGCTGCAGGTGCGGGACAGCCCCTCGCGACACCTCACGTGGGCCGCGCCCCGCCTCGACTCGCCCACCTTCAGCTTGAGTGAGTACATCTCATTTGCACGCGCTCGAGCTGTTGCTGCGCAGCATCCCCTCGCTGCAGGTGCGGGACAGCCCCTCGCGACACCTCACGTGGGCCGCGCCCCGCCTCGACTCGCCCACCTTCAGCTTGAGTGAGTACATCTCATTTCAACTGAAAACACCATCAGCAATAACACTCCATACCTGACATAATATTTGTTTATTAACCGACTTCAAAGGAGCTTATATCGATTCGACACGTGTGTGTGTATGTAACATTGGAACCGCAATATATTCATGAATTGAATAGATAATTCAATGTAAGCTTACGAAACATACAGGAAATACTTAATTTTTCGCGTTTTTTTGTGGTATCTTGTCAGTAATCATAACTACTATTGCCTGCCTTCGTTTAAGAAAGCGGTCCCCTTTCACCCGTTATAGAAAATTGTATGGGTGTGTATGTATGTAGTGCAAGCTGTAATAGCCTAGTGGTTAGGACGACCGACTTCTAATCGGAGGTCGGGGGTTCGATCCCGGGCACGCACCTCTAACTTTTCGGAGTTATGTGCGTTTTAAGTATTTAAATATCACTTGCCTTAAGGGCCATTACACGCAGCTCTTCCGGACAAATTCCCGCTAGATGGCGCTATTAGGGTGTTTCACAGGTTTTTATAATTTTTGCCTAGTTGCTACGTACAGTTTTTAAAAATATTATACGACAGAACATATAACAATGCCTATTATTTCTGTGCCTCCTGTGACAGGTGATACAAGTCAAAAATCACCATTTTACAGGAGAGCAAAAACAAGATTAAAAAAATTCTAGTTCGCGATCTAATTGGGCTAGATTAAACTTGAGTGCTTTCTTTTGTAGATAAAAACATTCACTTTCACTGTGTATTTAAATTTTTGCGGTAAATATTATAGTTTTAAAGTAATTCTTGAAAAACCTGTGAGTTGTACCTTTTTTAATTTCTAATCGATGCTAAAATTAGGTGATAAATGACACAAGTACAGTTAAATTACGTTACACCTATATATTGTCTTCGTGTAAATTGATATACATAAAGTAAAAATATCTAATAACTCATTAGAATATATTCCCAACCCAATGGTGCTCTAACAAAGGATAAATGTAATATCTCAAAGATGAGATTTTTTTACTTATCAGTCCCCTATTTTAACAATTTAGCTGAATTGTATCAGTTTGCTAAAATTTTGGTCTTCTGAAAAATGTGTTAAATAATACAACTCATGTTATACCCCTCACTAAAATGCATTTTTATGGTGCAAATAAATACAAGTTTTACAAAAATAAATCAACGTTTGTGAAACTTCTTCTAAACCAATAATTCACTAATAAAATACTAGCTGATGCCCACAACTTCATTTCGGGTGTATTCTTAGAAGTATCTTATATCGATTTCCAGGATGCAAACTGCAAAAATATAAAGGTTTTTATCTTCAATATGATGGACTCCCACACAAAGATTTAACCCCTATTTCAACCCCTTCAAGCCTTTATTTCGCAACAAATGATAAGTTATGTTGGTCTCCAAAGTCTAATTTATCTCTTTTCCAAATTTCATCAAAATCGGTTTTGCGGTTGAGGCGTGAAAGCCTAATATACAGAGTTACATTCGCATTTATAATATTAGTATGGATTAAGTCCTTACATATTATGAAACTGGCGTTTTATTGAACTGGCTACTATGATCTCATATATCTTGGCGTATTCCAAATTTAAATTTATTTCAAAATTTGTTTTTTGAATCTAGCGATTCATTTGTTTTCGCTCAATTTGATTTTTCTTTGACATCGATCTGTTCAAAAAATGGAAAACTTATCGCATTATTTACGAATACGAGTTCCACAGTGGCACCAATACTGCAAAAACAATTCGAAGGATTAATGATGAGTATGAGGAAACCCTTACTGTAAAAGAAAGCATGGTACGATTTTTGTTCCAACGTTTTTGTTCTGGAAATTTTGACCTAAAAACAAACCCCGTGGACGGCTGGAAACCCTAGTTGACAATGAAGAAATAAAGATGATTGTGGTAGCGGATCTATCGCAAACTATGTTAGAGTTAGTGGCAGGCTTCGGTGTGAGTGATATAATAATATTAATTCACTTAAAACAAATTTGAAAAGTGAAAAACTCGAGAAATAGGTACCTACCGCATGAATTGAGTGGAGCACACTAACAAACACGCATTAAATGCTGCGTTACATTACTCAATTGTCACAATAACGACGGAATTTTGAATCGTATTGTTATCAGTGAGGATAATGGTGTACGACAGTCGGAAATGCTCATCACAGTGGTTGAATCTAAGAGAACTGGCGAAACCCAACTGGTGAAACTGTCCCAAATGAAAGTTGACTCAGAAAAAACTGCTGGTGTGTGTTTGGTGGACCAGTGCTGGTATCATACACTATGGCTTCCTAAGATCTGGCCAGACAATAAAGATAGATCAACAATTTCAAACCATGATGGAAACATCACCAGTTAAACAACCGAAACTGGTCATTTCTCTTGCCCAATGCTGTTAACTTAGACCAACGCTAGACCTCATACTTCACAACAGACAGTCGCTAAATTAAAGGTGCAGCGATTGAAATATCTCCAACACCCATCACTCTCCCCGGGAGTTTGCTTCAACAGATTACTACTTTTTTCGGAATTTAGTCAATTTCTTGCAAGGAAAACAATTCAATAACAAAGTCCCAATATTTTAAAACTCTGTAAAACTCATGATCGCGCTCCTGAATAAAGCATAGCAAAACAGATATTACTTCTTATCGGTTGAAACAGTAATCTTGAAGTGGTACTGTCTTTATTGTAATCGTAATAGCGAAAGCTTTACCTCGTTTCAAACAATCCATAGTCTTGTATTCATCATCCTTGAATTCATTTTGTGTAAGAAAAACAGGGAATATTTTCTTTGGTATGCAAAACAGATCGAACAACCCACCACATCAACTTTCCAATGCAAGAGTAAGAAATTGCTTGAAAACATGTTGAATCACAAGTCATTTAGATAACAGTACCTACCTAAACTTTGCTGTTTTGTTTGAAGCTGTACGCACTAGTTGGTACCAATTTCTTTGCAAGTGAATAACCATACTAATGTGCTTCTTCTTACGCTCAATTAACGCATGGTTGGTGTCAATCTCCATAAGAGTATGACTTGACGATTTCACTTGTATCATTTAGCACGTCTCCTTCTTCATACATTTTTACTAGATTTGGTTTGAGTTTTAGATACAATTCAATTTATATTCGTTTACACAGATAATGTTGATTTGTACACAATGATGCAAGTCGAGATGTATCACTGATCACAAATTAGGCATAAATTTAGATTGTGATTATTAGGTATATGTATAATTGTACCCTAATCAGTTTTGAAAAAAATCTGTTCAAAGTGATATAACTCTAATTATATCAATATTCACGATGAATATACTAAAAATAAAATGTGAAAATTAATATAATCGCACTTATACCACGAAGCACGAAAAATAATGCATGCAGAAAATTACTTATTGAGGTTACAACTTGAAATATATCTATATGCACGATATTTTTGCAAAAATGCTGTCACTTATATCACTTTGCACAAAATTATCTCCGAAACTATAATAGTTAGAAGAACGTGGGTTAGACCAAAAAAAAGCTAATTTTTTTCTGATTATTTCTATGTAAAAATCTCAAAAAGGGTACAACTCGACTTAGATCACTCATCACAGGAGGCACAGATTTTATCACATCATTAGTTTACTTTAAAACGGAGCCATTTCATCAAACATTCAAAAATATATAGCTTTCATATCAATTACTGTAAAGACGCAACACTCACGCACACACTGACATCAATGCTGTTATCCAAGCTTAGTGGTTCCAATATAAACTACAAATTGTTTACTATAAAATTGAACTAGATGGCACTGAAACGTTTCTCGACTAGCTTCGTATTTTTTTATTTAATTCGGATACAAGTTAGCCTACAGATTGCAATCTCACATCACACGAGTAGAAAATGGTGGTAAGTGATGATGCAGTCTAAGATATGAACAGGCTAACCTGGAAGGTGTATGCCAGTTTTTTTTAAACCCATGAAGACATGGCACCCTTTTGTTTCTACATGGCATCGTACAGGAACGCTAATCGCTGGCGACACGGCATCGCTGGTAGGGTGGCAACTCTCCGCGGCCGAAGCCTCCTACCAAACCAGACTAGAGAAAATTATAAAATATAAAATTCCTCCCTGCCGTGAATCGAACCCGGGACCTCCCTCTAATAAGACCACAGCACTTACCAGTGCGCCAGGGAGGTCGTCAAACCTCTATACTACCTACCAATCTATAGTGCGCGACAGGTCGAGGGGTGACGTGCGGCTATCGATAGATTATCGATAGTTTATCGATATACCTACATTTATTTTTAGACGCCGGGTATGGCGCGGATAGCGTGGCCTATAGATAAGACTATCGATATTTGACTATCGATAGACAATCGATTTTTATCGATATACCTACATTTATTTTTAGGCGCCAGGTATGGCGCAGGTAGCGTTGCCTATACATAAACTATCGATAGATTATCGATATTGGACTATCGATAGACAATCAATTGTCTATCGATATACCTATATTTGTTTTTTAGGCGCCAGGTATGGCGCGGGTAGCGTTGCCTATACATAAACTTTCGATAGATTATCGATATTGGACTATCGATATACAAGCGATTGTTTATCGATATACCTATATTTATTTTATAGGCGCCGCGCCGCCGGGTATGGCGCGCGTCTCGTAGTCTATAGATAGATTATCGATATTGGACTATCGATAAACGTTGCTACTCGCACCCGTGCCTAGTCGCAGGATAACTATTGCCTCGATCTATCGATATAATATAATGTATTGATTTTTCCCCTAGTCAAGCCTGTTGGACCTTAGTTGAACTAAGATGTTAGGTACCTACATAAGCCTGCAGAGCTAATAATGCGCCGAGAAAAATTTTTGAATAAAATATACTCTTGCGGCTAGGGTTGCCAATTTTTATTGGAAAATTTTCCAATTTTTTCTTATATATAAGCTACTGCAATATGCCTACTGAAAACGGACAATTGTCCATATCTTGAAAACTTCATTAAAAAAATTATTTATTTTTCAAAAGTTGTGAAAATACAGTAGTTCTGGAAAATTATATAATATTACAATTGTTTTACGAATCCCGGGGGTACCATGGATTTTTCCGGGATAAAAAGTTTTACGACTTTCAGCCAAATCGGTTCAACAGTTATTGCGTGATTGAATAACAAAGAAAGATTCCCCGTCAGGTCCCTGGTTGAAATGATACACAGTTCCGTTTTAATTCGTTTATTTCGTCTAGTTGCTTGTTTGCGTTATTTTTCCCCGTTAATTCATTTGTTAAATTTTAGTCAAATCAAGTTACATATTTGTCAAATAAACTTCGAATATAATAATAGTTTGTTGTGGGCTCTTGTCAGACTAGGGCGCGTTTGGAACCCTCGTAGATTTCGTTTTAAGTTGCTCGCTTGAGATCGTCTGTCCATCGAGTGGAGGGTCTACCTACGCTTCATTTACTAGTCGCCATTCAAGTACCAAGGAACTCCAACGTCCATCAGTTTTTCGAAAAATTTGCCCCGCCCATTGCCACTTCAGTTTCGCGATAATATAATAAAAAACTTTTTTTTCTGTGATCGAAGATAGAAAACTTCGATCGCAGAAAAAAAGATAAAAAAGGGTAGTACGGGTGGCAACCCTACATGCGGCGTGATTTATTTTACAAGCCACGCGCAAAACCGAAATTATCATCGCAATATAGATATTAGGGTTTACGGAACCGGTCCTGTTTTTGAGAACCGGGAATTTCGGTTCTTTTACCCAAAGGAACCGGGAATTCCCGGTTCTTTCGGGATTTTCGGTTCTTTGTAGTTTTTTTCTTTATACAACAAGTTTTACACTTTAAAAGTAAAGCACAATGAAATATTTAAGTAATTTTTATTGGAACTAATATTGTGTGAGTTTAAAAATCAGTCTTTTCATATTTTGCTTCTATTTTCTATAGTCCAGTAACTTTAACTTCTGAATGTATGGGGTACCTCGCCTCAAATCCGGTAGTTCTGATGTTGGCCCAATGAATAATCCAAGTTTGTGAACTCGAGCGCCGAACGCAACTTTGTCCAAAATCGAAAAAACCGCGTAAATTTTGGATTTTTTCAAGGCGTTTTAAAAGTAAAATAGGTAAAATTGCTACAATTTAAGACCAGCACCAGCTCTGTAGTCTGTACATTACTTACTGAGATGCTCGCGACTTCGCTCGCGTGGATTCTGAATCTTAAACTTCCATTTCCTATTTAACCAACTTGGGGGTAGTTTTACCAAAATTCCTTAAACACGTATCGGTTGCTAAAGCATAAAATCTAATACTACAACTCTTTATTTTTAACCAAAAATCTAAATACCAACTTTCATAGATTTAATTTGATAGATGACGTGAAAAATGACGCACTGTCATTTAAACTTTCATCCCCTATTTAACCCACTTGGAGATAGAATTTCCACAAATCCTGAAATTCATATATTTTTATTTTTTATCGAAAGCTTAAATACTAATTTTCATGATTATCACTTGAAAAATGACCGACTTTCATGCAAACTTTCATCCCCTATTTAGCCCCCTTAGGGTTAGAAGTTCTAATAATCCTTTCTTAGTATGCGCTCACGTTGAAAAAGCTTGCAAATTCAATGTAACATTCATTATGTGTTTCGTCGACTACAGTAAGGCCTTTGACTGTGTGAACTGGACAGTTCTCCAGGAAATGGGAGTCCCAAAACATCTGGTCGGAGTGATTCAAACCCTATACTCAGATAGTCAGGGGGTAGTAAGCATCGACCAGACGACATCAACACCTTTCTCGTTTGGCGAAGAAATTCGTCAAGGATGCATCGTATCCCCTATTCTGTTTAACATCTATGGAGAGAGCATCATACACCGGACTGGGATGGTGGAATTACCATCAATGGCACTAAAATTCAAAACATTCGCTACGCCACGACACCATCCTTTTCGCAGCTAATGAAGTTGAAATGTTCCAACTCCTGAACAAAATGGAGCAACACAGGCCATAAATTGGTCTAAAACTAAGATCATGGTGGTGGATCGTGCTTCTAAGCTAGAACACAATGGAACACTCAATTTTAAACCCGTTGATCACTTCATTTACTTGGGTTCTAGCATCAACAATAACAGGTCTTGTGAAGCTGAAGTTTACAGAAGAAACGGAATGGCCAAGGCTGCAATGTCTCAGCTCGATAGGTTATGGAAGGATCGTAACATCAGTAATAAGACAAAAATTACACTCGTCAACACTTTAGTCTTCTTCATTTTCCTATACGGGGCGGAGACATGAACATTAAAAGCTGGAGATCGTCATATGTGATGCTGGAAGAAAATGCTCAGAATCCCTTGGATTGCATTCAGGACCAACCAATCGATCCGCGAAGAACTCAAAATTGACAAAAAGCCGAGGCTCTCCAACTTATGCCTGAGGAGGATCTTTGAGTTCTTCGGCCATATCGCCCGTAAACCCGACGATAACCTACAGAAACTTATAGTTACCGGGAAAATGAACGACAGGAGATCGAGAGGTAGGAGTCCAATTCGCACGACTGACCAGATGCGCACCACTCTTGAATGTTGCCAAAGCGTTTCACGTCGTTGAAAGCCGGAACAGATGGCGAAACATCGTCACAAACTTTTTCAGTTGCTTCCTTTTATGATGTATGGGGTAAATAGAAGAAGTTTGTATGAAAGTCTGTCATTTTTCAAGTTATATCCATGAACATTGGTATTTGAGCTTTTAATAAAAAATATTAATTTCAGCATTTTTAAAAATTCTATTCCCAAGTGGGTTAAATAGGGGATGAAAGTTTAAATGACAGTGCGTCATTTTTCACGTCATCTATCAAATTAAATATATGATAGGTAGTTGGTATTTAGATTTTTGGTTAAAAATAAAGAGTTGTAGTATTAGATTTTATGCTTTAGCAACCGATACGTGTTTAAGGAATTTTGGAAAAACTATTCCCAAGTGGGTTAAATTTGCGCGCACTGCAATCCGAAAACTGAGTAAAGCGAGCGATAGCACACAACAGCGAGCGAGGTAGACTAGTAAGTTACCACTCGCCATTTATTTTAGCGCTGAATTCACGTTAGTTTTGAACTTTTGAATAGTAGAAAGTATAAAAGTAAGTAGTAACGTGAATCGTGTCATTAAAATAAAATTCCCGAAAGTACCGAAAGAACCGGGAATCAAATTTGATTTCCCGGTTCTTTTTTACTGACAAAAGAACCGGGAATTCCCGGTACTTTCGAGACCGGGATTTCCCGGTTCTGAACCCTAATAGATATAGACCAAGAGGAAACGAAATATTTTGATGTGAATGTAATACCTACTTTATTTGAAGGACGATTTATCGATACAGGGTATAAGGAGACCGCTTCCGAAAACTTAGCACTATTATTATACTACCTACTAGACGTGTGCGCCGCGCCGACCCGCCGCCGCCGCCGTCATTTTTTCGACGCTGCCACCACCGATCTGCGTTTCGGCGTAAAATCGGCGCGAATTCCAAGTGTTTTAGAACTTTACATTTATGCATGTAACTCCGTACATACTACGACTTTTATATATATATATACTTCTATACATATAATAAAATCGTAGAATTGCCGTATCTGTACATTGAAGATTTTTGCAAAATAATAACTGGGAGATGTTAGGGATAAGTAATAGAATGTAAAAAGCTATTTTTGAAATTTTTGTCTGTTTGTTTGTATGTTTGTGCGCGCGTCACGTAAAAACTACTAATTGGATTGAAATGAAACTCATGATAAAATGAGTAACATATAGGATACTTTTTATCCCAAAATTCAGCACGGTTCCCTTGGGAGAGGGGATGAAAGTCAAAATGTGTACCTACTTAGCTGAAATTCTTTAACCGATTTCATTCATTCTTTTTTTGTTAGAAAGGAAATACTTTAAAGATTACTGGCTAATATCTGAAAGGCTGAACCGATTTTGATGGGACTTTCACTGGCGGATGTTTACATATTGATCTACCTAAACATCCGCCAGTGAACTTTTAACAATTTTTAGCAAGGTATGAGCTGAAAGGAGCTTAGGAAAAACAAAATGATTCTCACGGGATTTTTAAAAACCAATATCCACGCGAACGAAGTCGCAGGTGTCTGCTTGTCACTACATAGTATAAAACAAAGTCGCTTTCTCTTTTCCTATATCCCTATTCCCTATGTATGCTTAAATCTTTAAAACTACGCAACGGATTTTGATGCGGTTTTTTTAATAGATAGAGTTATTCAAGAGGAAGGTTTATAAGTAGAAAAATTGGACCCGGTAGGTGGCGCTAATAGCGGGCAGGACGACATCTGCCGGGTCCGCTAGTATATAATAAAACTGTAATCAATTCTGTACATTGAAAAAATAAACATTTTTTGGAGGGCAGTTTTGGTTTCAGTATCCATAGTTGATACTGAAGCCAAAGCTTTATTTTTTTTAGATTTTTGTGTGTCTTTTGTTTTTTGCACGGTACGTATGAAGAATGAGATAGCTTTTAAAATGAGATAGATTTAAAAATATGATGAATGAAATAGCTTTCTTTTTATCCCAGTAAATCAATGAATTCCCACGTTTAAAAATTTAAATCCAATCGTATCCATTCCAATTCCAATCGTATCATCCATTATGACCAAGGCTTCGTTGACTACGTTTCACATGACTTATTGAAAAAATGCGAACATTATGGATTACGAGGGCTATGCTATGATTGGTTAAAATGTTATTTGAAAGATAGGGAGCAATTAGTAGAAATATCAAAATTAAATGAAAAAATGCGCTAACAAAATTTAGTTCAGAGGTAGAGATAAATTCATTTGGTGTGCCGCAGGGCAGTGTCCTTGAACCACTTCTATTTTTGATTTACATCAATGACCTTCCCGATTCTACTAAACATAAATGCATTATGTTTGCAGATGATGTCTCTATTATTTTACCATGTGTAAAAAATAATGACAACTCTTCTGAAATAAATAAAACTCTAGACGACGTCCACGAATGGCTTAAAAGTAATAACTTATGTTTAAACCTTAAAAAACTAAATACATGATTTAAATGTACTGGTGAAAACATAGAACGAATATCTACGATTTGTTTTTTGGGTATGATTTTGGATGAATTTTGTGCTTGAGGTCTTAATATTGACAACTTGTGCAACAAAATCAATAAATTTGTCTTTGCTTTACGTAGAATATCTAAAATTGCTGACCGAAGCACGGATCTTTCGGCATACCTATCATGGCTATGTTGTTTCCAATATTCGGTACGGAGTTTTAATTTGGGATAATGCTTCCGAAATGAATAGAATTTTTTTAATTCAGTAAAAGTGTATCCGGGCAATTTGTAATAAAGATCCAATGCAATCATGTAAGTCAAAATTTTCAGAACGGAACCGGGAACACCAATAACGGGTTGTGCGTTCGTTTGTATAACAGTTCTCTCCGTAAACGGTTTTGATGTCACGTGCCGTTTGTGTCGCGTTGGTGCCACGACGGAACTCATATTTCATAATTACACGAAGTTTTAAAGTATCCATTATGACGAAAAATGTTCAAATGTACTGAAAAAAATATTGATGGATGGACCACCTAGGTACATAGTTGGTCCTCAACTATGTAGGTATTTCAGCTGGAAGACTATATTGTTTAAATTAACGAGTTGAGCAAGTTTCATGCCAGAAGCTAGGGGATTTTTTTATGAATTTTCTGAATGGAATCTGTTGGAATCGCAACCCTCCTCCACGGTACAACGGAAGACGTCTGTATTAGAGATAGGTACATGATACAGATAATCTATACTATATTATAAAGCTGAAGAGTTTGTTTGTTTGAACGCGCTAATCTCAGGAACTACTGGACCGATTTCAAAAATTCTTTCACCGTTGGATATGTACGTGATCCCTGAGTGCTATAGGCTATATATTATGTACCACGGGCGAAGCCGGGGCGGACCGCTAGTCAAAAATAAAACAGGAAGAAATGATCGGAAAGTGCCGCTACCTCCCGGACTATAGAGGCCGCTTCGGCCACTTCGGATAATATAAGCGATGCGCGACTATGAATTCCATTCAAACTATTCGACTTTATAGATCATTTGAAATCATTTTTCCAAAATAAGTAACTAACTTGAATAATGTTTCACTACTAATTCGAGTCTATTAGTATACCTACTAGCTGTGCTACTAGGTACCTAGGTTTTATTATAGGCGGCCGGGCATTTCCGCCAAATTGCAAAATTTGAAAGATTAAAAAAAAATCTTTAGATATCAGATTATGGATGGCTTTAATATATTTCCACAACCATTATAAAGGTCTCACTTCTGTGTACAAGAATTATTTTGAGAAGTTTAATAAATATTCCATGTTGAAAAAATGGTATGGACACAAAAAACACGGTAAGGACACGCTAAAAAAAACTGTAACATTATCCAATTAAAGTAACTGCAGTCAATAGAAAATCGAAGAAGGAAATGTTTTCATCGTGGGTTTTTTTTTATTGCCATCATAAATAATTAAAACTCGTAAGGAACGGTAAGGACATTAAAGTACGGCAATGACTGCTTTACAGTCGGAACTCGGATGTCTGAAATCTGACTTAATCTCTCTATGTCATGGTTACAAATCAAAATAATATATATAATCAACATTTTTACTGCAGGTATCTAATCAAAATATTATAAAAATAGAGGATGCCCGCGATTTCGTCCGCGTGGATTTAGGTTTTTAAAAATCCCGCGGGAACTCTTGGTTTTTCTTTTGAGCTCATACCTTGCTAAAAACTGTTAAAAGTTCACTGGCGTATGTTTAGGTACATCAATATGTAAACGTTCACTGGCGAACGTCCCATCAAAATCAACCCAGCCTTTCAGAGATTAGCCGGTAATCTATAAAGTATCTCAAAAGAAAGGTCTAACAAAAAAAGAATGAATGAAATCGGACCACGCATTAAGAATTACAGCTAAGTAAGTACATGTTTTGACTTCCATCCCCTCTCCCAAGAGAACCGTGCTGAATTTCGGAATAAAAAGTATCCTATATGTTACTCTGTATTATGAACTTAAATCATGCCAAGTTCATTTCAAACCATTCAGTAGTTATTGCGTGATGCGCGCACAAACATACAGACAAACAGATAAACAAAAATTTCAAAAATTGCTTTTTTAAGTTCTATTACTTATCCCTAACATCCCCCAGTTATTATTTTGCAAAAATCTTTAATGTACAGATACGGCAAGTCTACGATTTTATTATATTATTAAGTATGTATATTGAATAGAATAGAAGAAGATAATTGACATCTTAATCTATCTCAAGTTTTAAAGCAATTTGTGTTAATAATAATTAAAATTGTGCTAATAATATAAATTAAATTAAAATTTTCCTTCAGATCTCCAGGTGTTATTTTTAGCCCGGTCAATTTCACCTTCCAAGGTTACAAAAATTCACATTTGGCTGAAAATTGGTAAGATTGTTTTTTGAACAATTATAAATTGTTATAAATTGTTAAAACAATTAGAAAACACTATTATAATTATAAATGAAATGTGAAAAGTCCTCATCGATCCGACACCTGGAAAAAAATTACTCGGGGTCAAAGGTTGCAAAAACGGGATTTTCGCGATTTTCAGCAAAACGGAAATGAAATGTTACATGAGCTTTGCGTTTTTTTAGAGGACGCAATTTTATTTTTGGGACATGTGTGGGGGTTAATAAAAGCTTAACCTCAAGTTTGTGGGGTCGCCACCCTTGTCCCTGGCCACCAGCTTGGAAAAAGGGGTGAAAACACTTTTTTCGCGATATCTCGGAAACTATGCGTCTTACAAAAAATTTGTAAAGACATAATTTGTAGCAAATTGTTTTGCCTACAAATATGTTTATATAACTTTTTGCCCTAAATTAAAAATTAAAGAAGTTATGTGGAAAAAAGTAAGAAAATTATTATAAAATCTTTTTTGCTCCGGATTCTCATGAGCATTGACGAACCCGGTCAACTTTGGAGTGCAGTAACAGCGTTTTAAATGAATAAAATTAAAAAAAAAATGATTTTTCTGAGGTAATTTTTTTTTGTAAAATGTATAAAAAAAAAGTAATAGAGCAAAAAAGATTAAAAAAAAAATCTCACGTTTTGCTTATAACTTCTTTAATTTTTAATTTAGGGCAAAAAGTTATATAAACATATTTGTAGGCAAAACAATTTGCTACAAATTATGTCTTTACGATTTTTTTGTGTTTCCGAGATATCGCGAAAAAAGTGTTATCACCCCTTTTTCCAAGATGGCGGCCGGGGGACAAGGGTGGCGACCCTACAAACTTGAGGTTAAGCTTCTATTGACACATGTCCCAAAAATAAAATTGCGTCCTCTATAAAATGCAATATTCGGTCCTTAAATTGTAACATTTCAATGGACTATAATTTTATCATAAAATTAGTCCAAACAAAAATTGTAGATCAGATAATTATCTATAAAAAATGACTTAATATTTTTTTCGTAAGAGCTACCGTTTTTGAGATATAACGATTCAAAAAGTTGCAAAAGTTGTAATCGTCATAATATGCATAAGTAATAATACAAGTAATATATAGTTTTTATTAATTTTCCATTTCTTTCTTATCAACCTCCTTTCTCTTTCTGGCATGTCTGCAATGCTTTTAAGTTTTTTTTTGCTTGTTTTCTTTTTCTTTAACGCTCTCTTTCTTTTTCCAGTAATTCTGCATATTTTTCAAGATTTATATATTCATATCGATTCTTTTTATTTATTCGTCGTTCTTTCTTTATTTGCTGCCGTATTCACGTTCGACATTTTAATATTTTTGGGTATAAATATCGACGTAATAAATAATTTATGTTTTTGAAGTCTCTAAATGATGCTTTGATCATAAGAATAATTAATAATACGAGTTAGAATAGAATCTCTAAGTGCAACAAACACTGCATTTTAAATACCTACTTCTCCCTTCGTCAATAAAAAGCCCATCGAGACAGTTAGATTAATTATTATTAGCAACAGAGCAAGAGGAGATGGAGCGCTGTACCATCTCCAAGAGGGGATGGTATTTTTGTATGAAATGATGCTTTGTGAAGGTGGGCGGGGTGAAGGGGAGACACCTACTCACAATGATGACGACATCATTTGCTTGTTCACGCCAGCTTCTCTTTGTATGTGATGCAATTGGTCATTTCCGTAGCTATCGTGTCCTTACCGTAGCTTCTGGTTAACCACGGTAAAGACAGTACCGGTAGTGACATTTTGAACATTTTCTGATAATTTTGTACTTAAATCAAGGATTTCTAGTTTCTAATCACCGGATAGACATTCATAGTACTATTACATTCAATCTTACTCAATAATAAACAGGATAAAATGTTTATTTATTAGTACATTTCACTCTATGTAGGTAAGGACATTTTTTATAGTTACGCAAAAGAATGCATCCTGAGACCGGATTATGCAACACATCCGCCACTCACAGCATTCATCAGCGTGCTGATGGCGAAAGCTTCGCATCTCTCTAACTGAAGTGGGGGGCCGGTGAATAAATAACTTGAAAATTGAAATATTGTGTGTGATTTGGTAATGACCGATTTTCGAGATACACATATATTACAACCAAAAGAATATATACCTACACCATATACCATTATGTTATGACATGGTTCGATATCAGTAAAAGGCGTTTATTCTAGGAATGTTAGTATGAAGTCAATTTGTTTGCTCTTTTTCTTGTAAATTCGTAATGAATGTAGAAAACGTAGTTTGTTACACTAGAATTTGCGCCGACTAAGGTATAATTTTTGTTGTTGTTTAATATCTATAACAGATAGACTACTGATACTAACAGACGATGTAGAGAATGGATTTTATAACATTACTAGCTGACCCCCGCGACTTCTTTCGCGTGTTTATAGGTTTTATATAGGATCGGATCGGATCCCATAATTCTTTTATGTACCTAAACTAAATGTAGCCTGTTACTCCTTATAACATTGAAAGTTCCATTAAAATCGATCTAGCCATTTCGGAGATTAGCAGGAACAAATAGACAGACCGACAAACAAATTGAAACGCACGCCAGTTTAAAATAAGCAGTACGTACAAAGATCCGCGTCCCAAGTTATTGGAACCCAATAAATGCCTGTCATTTCTAAACTAAAAAACCTATGACCTTGAAATATTTACGGGACAATACTTAAAGTACTACCTTTCTAACAAAAAAAGAATGAGTGAAATCGAATAACGCGTTAATGAATTACAGCTAAATACACGTTTTAACTTTCATCCCTTCTCCCAAGGGAACCGTGCTGAATTTCGGGATAAAAAGTATCCTATAACCTACCTCGGAGTATAAACTCAAATCGTACCAAGTTTCATTCGAATCCATTCAGTAGTTTCGGCGTGATGCGCGGCCAAGATACAGACAGACAGACAGACAGACAGACAGACAGACAGACAGACAGACAGACAGACAGACAAAAATGAAAAAAATTGCAGTTTTGGCTTTAGTATCGATTATAGAGTGCCCTCCGATAAAAATTTTCAAAATATCTTCAATGTACAGGATTGGATCTGTTACAGTTTTATTATATTATAGATTAAATTTAAAAGTCACAAAGATAATGAGTATTTTGGCTGCTAGCTAATTGTTACATGATTTTTTGTCGTTGGCGGAAATGCCAGGCCGCGCGGGCGGCGCGGCGGCGTCTTTGATTTGCAAATTATTAGGTACCGAGTGGCGCGGCGCGGTGACAAAAACTTTGTTTCTTGATCTTGTCTAACATCACTTGGGTAGGTAGTAGACGTGTGCGCCGATGCTAAAATCTCCGGCGGCGCACGCCGGTCAAAAATCGGCGGCGGCGGCGTGTTTTCGGCGTATTTTCGGCGCGGATAATTTTAATAAAACTGTCTAAATTGTGCAATTATTTTTATTAAAAATCAGATGCAATTAAAAAAACAAATTAAAATCACAAACATAAATCTACAATCAACAAAAAACAGCAAAATAAAATTATTTTTAACCGACTTCAAAAAAGAAGGTTCTGTATTCAACCCGTATGTATTTTATGTAGGTATGTTCGGAATCACCAAGCGGCATGTATTCAATGATGTCTCTGTGATCAATAGGGTAAAGACGGGTAATAGGGTATAGGTGCGTTAGAAGACGTCTTTAAGCTTCTGGACTGGAACGGACTTAAACGGCGAGTACATCACTCACCTACGGTTTGCCGATGATATAGTCGTGATGGCAGACTCTGGGAGACCTCAATACAATGCTCAACGATCTCAGCAGAGTTTCTCAACCGGTGGGCCTAAAAATGAACATGAGTAAGACGAAGGTCATGTCTAATGCTCATGTTCCACTCCACCCGGTAATCATTGAGAACTCTGCACTCGAAATTGTAGACGAGTACATATATACCTGGGACACACGGTCCAGCTAGGTAGGTCCAATTTCGAGAAAGAAATCAACCGCCGAATCCAACTCGGCTGGTCAGCGTTCGGAAAACTTCGAGATGTCTTTTCGTCCAATATCCCTCAGTGTCTGAAGACGAAAGTCTTCGAACAATGCGTGTTGCCAGTGATGACTTACGGATTTGAGACATGGTCACTAACAATGGGCCTCATAAGAAGGCTCACGGTCACTCAGCGGGCGATGGAGAGAGCTATGCTCGAAGTATCCCTGCGGGATCAAATCAGTAATGAGGAGATCCGCAGGAGAACCAGAGTTACTGACATAGCTCATCGAGTCGCGAAGCTGAAGTGGCAATGGGCGGGGCACATTGTTCAAAGAACCGATGGACGTTGGGGTCCCAAGGTGCTTGAATGGCGACCTCGCACCAGTAAACGAAGCGCAGCTAGACCCCCCACTCGATGGACAGACGATCTCAAGCTAGTCGCTGGCAGCCGCTGGAATCAGACGGCACAAGATCGTGTGCTGTGGCGATCCTTGGAAGATACTTATGTCTAGCAGTAGACGTCTATTGGTTGAAACGAACGATGTTCGGAATTATTTAAAAAAACAATGAACCGATTTTGATAATTTTACATTATCGTAATTTATATCTACACTTTCAGGAAGGTTTACAACATAGGTATACAACATACCTAGTTATCATTTTTATGTATGGAGGGAGTTACATGCATAAATGTAAAGTTCTAAAACACTTATAACTCGCGCCGATTTTACGCCGAAACGCAGATCGGCGGCGGCGGCGTCGAAAAAATGACGGCGGCGGCGGCGGGTCGGCGCGGCGCACACGTCTAGTAGGTAGGTACTTATTCTAAAACATGACTCCTACTTTCTTCAACCGGCACGATCTTTCTTTTTAGCTCGCCAACCGGCTGCGAGGGGACGGACTGTTTTTATCACAAAATGCACAAAAAGTAGGTAGGTACCTACCTAGGTATTAGTAAATAAATTAAATTATTAGGTACCTACCTATAAACTTCGATAAAAATATGTATAAATGAAACAATAGGTAGGTAGGTAAGTACCTAACTATCTATCTACCTGCTTCAAATATAACCGGCTAAGTGCGAGTCGGATTCGCGCACGAAGTGTTCCGTACCATTTTCTATACAAACGGCAAAAAATCACGTTTTTTGTATGGCGGACCCTTGAAAATTTATTATGTTTTTTGTTGTTACAGCGGCAACAGAAATAGGTACCTACATCATCTGTGAAAACTTCAACTGTCTAAGTAGAATATTGTGTTATAATTTTGTCCAAAAAAGCTTAGGCACAGTGGTTGAAACGCGCATCAGCTGACGATCGGCATACAGCGCGCGGTCATTCAACTCGCGAGTCGAGGTGACGATGGCTGGCGAGTTGGGGTGACCATTATTTTTTTTTTTTTGAGAACAATGACGCAACACAACTTTGTAAGTTTACAATTATGTTTTCGAATTTTGTATTTGTATTTTGTAACTATTCCAAATGTAAAAATATTTGACACGTGGTTCGGTTTTTGCGCAAAGTAAAACTAACGTTGTAAATGAGAAAGTGTGTTTGTTTGTTTGTCCTGCACGTTGCAACGGAGCGACGACGCTCCTCACGGTAGATAGGTACCTACTAGGTAGGTATAAGTAGAAGACTGAAGGTTAATTTTCATTATAATTAGGTACTAAGTAGATGATGCCCACGGCTTCGCCCGTGTGGATTTAGGTTTTTAAAAATCCCGTGGGAACTTTTGATTTTCCAGAACAAAAAGTAGCCTATCTGTAGTAACCCGTGACCAAAACGGAAAAATTCTGTGGGATCCTTACGATTTCGGAATGCAATTCCTTACAGAATCAGGGTTGAGGAGTTGGATATGTACCTACTCAAGTTCATTCAACGATAGTCTTTAATTGGTACCCCCAATATCAATTTAAATAACCGACAGTTCCTAAATCCCATTAGGTTTGGGGATCAGGTCCCCTACAGCATCAGGATTGAGAAGTTGGAATCTAATTTTTTTGTAGGGCAGTGTCGCAATGTTTCTTTATCGATTAAAAAAAAATTACGCTAATCGGTTCAGAAATCTCGGAGATATCGATGTACATATGTAGAAAAACACAGCTCCTCCTTTTGTGAAAGTCGGTTAAAAAGTAGCCTATGTTACTACCTGGTTAATTCTCTACTTGTATGTGAAATTTCCGTCAAAATCGGTTCAGCCGTTCCGAAGATTAGCCCGTTCAAACAGATAGACAGACAGACAGACAGACAAAAATTTTAAAAATGTGTGATTCGGTTATGGTACCGTTCTAATAACCATATGAGCTTATTATGAGGTAGTTATTTCGAAATTACAGACAGACACTTCAATTTTATTTATTAGTATAGATATAGGTATAGGATTTTTAAAAACGGTAAAGCCGCGGAAAAGGACAATAGGTAGGTAAATTATAAAAAGAAACATGATGACTGGACATTTCATGTTATACTTATAGGTAGGTATATAATTACAAATAAATTCAAGTTGATGTAGGTAACAACCTATCTAACAAAAACCTAATAATTTTACGTTAGTTTGTATTGATTAGACCCATAATGGGTAGGTATAATAGGTAGGTATCGCCAAATAAATAATCGCCTCTGAATGTAACCGCAAGACGCGTCGCAATAGCATATTTTAGGTAGGTATCAGTGAGCGGACAGAAAGGGACGGAGCTAGCACGAACCCGCGCGAGTTCGCTCTCGCACGAAGCTCAGAGACGAATAGGTATTATTTTGTTTGGTAGTAACTAGTACCTATACCTACTTAGTAGTAGGTATACTTACGATTTTTCTTCTAACGATTTCGAAAAGAAGTGGAAAGTTCATTCACGTTTGATAGTTTTGGCGATGGGTTGCCATGACAAAATTTTAAAATATTAGGAGAGTCACCGTTCCGTGAAAATGGCAACTCTGTATCCTCGTGCTTAGATATGAACCTCATACTCTATAATTGTGAAGTACTTTTAAACTATAATGATAGATGGCGCTAAAAAATATACTCACACATGCGTAAATTTGCTACTTTTTGAATGCCGTTTTTATAATGTATATAATGTAAATATTTGCTTGACATGAAAATTCCGCGCATAGAAACCCATAAAGAAATTATAAAACAAATTAAATTTAAAGAAAAATGTATACATTTCAAGAATAATCAAAAAGAAAAATGTATGAAAGTCACTGTCAGCACATGCACCTTAACGGTGAAGGAAAACATCGTGAGGAAACCTGCATGCCTGAGAGTTCTTCATAACGTTCTCAAAGGTGTGTGAAGTCTGCCAATCTGCTTGGCCAGCGTGGTAGACTATGGCCAAAACCCTTCTCACTCTGAGAGGAGACCCGTGCTCTGTAGTGAGCCGGTAATGGGTTGATCATGATGATGATGATGATGATGTATGTATGTTTATATTACGTAGGTGAGTCCTCCCGTTCGAGCGGCGAGCGCGAGCGGCCGCGCACGGCGCCGGTGCTGGAGCCCATGCTGGCGCTGTTCGAGCGCGAGCTGGTCGACTTGCTGCGCACAACGCCCCGCTGTTGCATCTCATTCGGCAAGTGAGTGTCTTCTATATAATAATACTCGTTTATATATCTGTCGTCTGATACACGGTATCAAAAGTAACTCTGTTATACTAGATACTAGAGCACGTAGGTTTGTATGCGCCAGACAATTATGCAATTTCGCTCCGTCGTAAATTGTTTGTGTTACCAAAAGATAACAAAGTTATTGAACAAGTTGTATGTTTGAAATTGACTAGCTGCTCGCCCGTCCGTCATCAAGCATATTTATTTGGCACATGCAAATATTGACTTTAAACGTTCAATAATACATTTCAATTTTCTTTAATGAATTGTCAATTGCGTTCCGTTAGGTGTGAATCATACTTTAATTTTAATTCTACGGCACTGCATCGTTGAAAACATTTGGAAGTTATCAATAAAGAGTTGTAACGCTATGATTTATTTCAGACTGATACCCGCTTTCCATCACCATTTCGGGCGGCAGTGCCGAGTTGCCGATTATGGTTTCACGAAACTACCAGATCTGCTCGCCGCTCTTAGCAACACTATTGTTGTGAGTACATTATCAGTATCCATATTAAACTGTTCTTAACAACTCGAAATGCTCACATATTTTTTTTTTTAACTTTTTTACTCGCGAAAAATAAACACTGGGGAAAATGTTTAATGAAAGGCTGTAATATGTAACGGAAGTGACGTCAGGAAGTGGCGCTTTGAAGCTGTTGAAAATAAACTTCTGTAGATTAGGTCAGCTGGGTTGTGGGGCCTGCCGACTTTATAATTTAGCAAAGAGTTGTCATCTTATCCTTATTTTGTTTGAAAATATACACATACAAGGATATATTCAACATTTTTTTTCAGATACTCGGATCTGGATCGCACCGAGTGGTAACAATTTCCGCGGCGGCGCAAAGCAAACGCTGGACGTCCGACCTGATCAAAATATTAAAGTCTCAGCCCGGAGGAGCCATCCACGTCCACCAGATACCCGAGCTGTACCACTCCACCATCGGGCGACGCTTCAACATCGTCGACTACGGCGTCTGCACCATCGAGGAGCTGCTCGAAAAAGTGTCCCCCGAGAGCGTCAAGGTGTCCCCCGACGGCTCCGTCCGGCTGCCGCGCAGCGCGCCCACGGCCGAGGACGCCGCGCGCACGGCGCAGTTCGCGCTCGAGGCCGTCGAGCTGCTCGGCTGCACCCCCAACCTGAGGATGGAGTTCTCCCGCTTCGTGCCCGCCTACCACGCGCACTACGGCAAGCAGCTGCGCGTGTCGCACTACGGCTGCGCGAAGCTGCTCGAGCTGTTCGACCTGATCCCGGACGCGGTGGCCGTGCGCTGCGACGCGGCCGGCGAGCGCGTCGTGCGCCTCGCGCCCGCGCCCGCGCGCGCCCACATGGCGCTGCGGCTGCTGGCGCTGGCGCCGCTGCCGCTGAGCGCGCTGCCCGCGGCGTACGCGCTGCAGCACGGCGCGCCGCCGCTGCCCGACGCGCTGGACGTGGCGTCGCTCGAGGCGCTGGTGCACGCGGCGGGGGGCGCGGTCGAGGGGGGCGTCGTGTACGCGGCGGACGGCGCGGGCGGCGCGCGGTGGGCGAGCGCCGCGCTGGCCGCGTGCGCCGTGCTGTCCTCGGACCGCAGCGTGGCGCGCGGCTCCACCGCGGAGTACTTCGCGACCGCGTTCCGCAGCGTGCACGGCGTCGACCCGAACCCGACGGTGCTGACCGAGCTCGGCGTGCTGGAGGTGCTCGACCGCCGCATCCGCTTGACCGCGCCGTGGCGCACGGTGTGGCGCCTCGCGCTCATAGTCGCCGACCGTTCGGTTCCGGTGCCCGTGGCGGATATCTTCATCGAGTATTCGAATCGCTACGGTCCGTCGTTCCCCAATTCTGAATCGGAAGGTATTTAATGCAAAAATTATTCGATTGTTTATTATTGTTAACGATTGTTTATTTCGGTATCGTAGAGTCGGTTTAATTTCTATTAAATTGTTATAGCTTGTGTAGTTGATCCCGTTGCGTTGTTTATTCAGGTGTGGAAGCGGTGGCGGGTTTCCTCCGGCAGTACGGCGCCGTGTTCGCGGAGGACGGACGCGGCGCGTGGCGGCTGGCGGACGGCGTCAAGCTGCCCGCCAAGAGGGAGCTGGCGCCCGTCAAGGCGGCCCTCGAGGACTACTCCGTGTACGACACTCCGCCCGGACAGAAGGTATACTACTATACAGTGTGTAAAGGGACCGTTAACGAAAGTTTAATGCCATTATTGTAAAAAGCTGTGATAGCCTAGTGGTTAGGACGACCGACTTCTAATCGGAGGTCGTGGGTTCGATCCCAGGCACGCACCTCTAACTATTCGGAGTTATGTGTGCTTTAAGTATTTAAATATCACTTGCTTTAACGGTGAAGGAAAACATCGTGAGGAAACCTGCATGCCTGAGAGTTCTCCATAACGTTCTCAAAGGTGTGTGAAGTCTGCCAATCCGCTTGGCCAGCGTGGTAGACTATGGCCAAAACCCTTCTCACACTCTGAGAGGAGACCCGTGCTCTGTAGGGAGCCGGTATAATGGGTTGATCATGATGATAATGATGATGATTATTGTACTACCTAAACACAATCCAATACCCAATAACCATTTGTCTCATACTTCATTATGTGATTTAGTATTTATTTTTCAAAACGCAGCGACAACTTTAGGTATTTATCCAAAGTTCGTTGACTACTAGGTTCAGCTGATTGCATTACATTGCGAACTATTAAAAAGTACATAAAATATTTTAAAAAAAATTTCGCGTTTTTTTTTGTGTGATATCTTGTCAGTAATTATCACTACTATTACCTGTCTGCGTTTCCGATAGCGGTCCCCTTAAACCGTTATCGCTCACTGTCATCGTCATCAACCCATATATTGCTGGACTGTCTCTTGTAGAGACTTCCATACGCCGCGGTCTCGTGCCGCTTGTATCCAGCAGCTCGCTGCGGTTCCTCTGATGTCGTCGATTCACCTAGTGGGGGGCCTGCTAACACTGCGCGCTCCAGTGAGATGTCGCCATTCTAGCACCTTGGAACCCCATCATCTATCTTGCGTGACGTGACGTTAATTGATATAACCCCGTCACTTAAGTCGACCGGTGACCTTCAAGTGCGCGCAGCGTCGTCGTACGAGTGAGCGGGACACAATACGATTGGAGAGCCAATCAGCGTTTACGAGAGATCCGCGAAAGCTAATCAGTGCTTACGAACAATCCCCATGCCCTCCCCGCGAACCCCATCACCACCCGATATACCACATTTTTGACTTCTGCGCATTGAAGGTCACCGGTCGACTTATTTTCCGTGACTTATAGTCAAGGGCTATCGGTGATTACTAAATTGACAGATCAGAAAGTAGCGCTTTCTTTTTCCGCAGGGAACATAGCGAAAAGGATGGCACTATTTTTGGACGTGTCATATTTTTACTTTAGTTAAGAGATTCTATACAAATAAGCATCGGTATCTATTTGCTTTGGCTTTGATCAATCGTTTGTATATATATTTTTCATAATTTTTAGGGTTCTCGAGTGTTCGAGTCACCGAAGAAAAGTATGTGGTGCTCTCCGCCTGCGAGCGCTTTGCCCGTTCCTACCGCTTTGCTCGGCCAAGATATTAAACGTAAGTACGCAATTGTATTACACTCATTATTTTTAGGTTTTCTATTTTGAAAAAAAAAAAAATCGGGATGTGACTGTCGTGGACCCGGTCGTATGTTTTACGTAAAGGGTAATAATTTTTTTCGAGCGTATTAAATGTATATCAACTAAGCGGATATCATGTGACGCAGCGAACCAACCACAAGCATAAATTAAAAATTTAAAAAACCCCCGACATTCGCCATTTTGTGGCGGCGGCTATCTTGGATTTGCATAGTGTTATTCTACTAGTCAAGCCCTTTCATTTGATACCCATATGAAGGGAGTTGTGAAAAAATATGTAATCCGCCATTTTGTAGCGGCGGCCATCTTTCAAACAAACAAGAAAAAAACGCCTTCAAATCAGTCCACCAAAAATCAACGGTGCAACACCAAACTGTGTCCCCCGATTTTATTATGATCAGTTTTGTTTGAATTACCTCCCACTATGCAATCTTTTATTGACGTCAAAAATAAAAAATAGTCAAATACCGTATTGTACATACAGTCATACAATGTACACTTTTGTCAACAGGTCGCACACGATTGGCTGCACTATTTGATGCAGCTTAACGTTCCCACCGATCTACAAAGCATTCCATGGGAAATAATGTAATTGCATGTGTTCCAATCCAAAGTTGTCAAAAGAACTAAATAAGTTGCAACGAATTTCAAACAACCCGACTATCTAAGTGTCCTATTATAAATGTGATGTCCATAACAATAATGTTTTAGAACGTCTATATTTTTGTGTGTTTTATTGATTAGGCGTAAGAAAATCTTATTGCGTTCGTAAAATGTTATCAAGTGCACAAATGTTTGGCACCAATTCAAATACGAGTTTATTTATTACATCATGAGCATTTACAGTTTATGACGGTCTCAACCCTCTGTTTGTATTGCAGAGGGTACTTATTTCCAGAGATTCATTCATAGGCTTAGGAATGGAATCGAGTGTGTTCTAAATGTAAAAAAATCTAAACATAAAATAAAAATTGTAAAAAATCTGGAGCCCTTAGAGGTTTCAGGTTGAAAAACGTGACATCAGAGTTCATCGTTCAACCGCATTGTATGTAGATCTCGAATTACTACGTTAGGCCGTCCATACACTTACAGTTTTACCACATGTCACGTCAGACGAACTTGAAAAACTGATATGGCTTCAACGCGTCAAACATTTAGTTCGCTATAATTTGAGGCGTTTTATACAAGCTGGATGTTTCTTTGCGTATTGTTGGCTTCAACACAGGGAGGAACGATCAGCGACTAATGAAGTTGAGCTCATGGTGGCTTTGGGAAATAACAGATAATAGATGTGTAAAAAATCTTCCAAAGCCACCACAATCCCAACTTCATAGTCGCTGATCGTTCCTCCCTGTTGGGGACAATACACAGAGAAACTGTCTGCTTTTATAAAATAACGAAGGTCTGGGATTCACGGGCTCTTAAACCATAATAGAATGCATGCAGTGTTATCCGAAGACGCTAAACGAGGGGTATGTATGGAACTTACCGATGGGATCCTTTTATTTTCAAGGTTAGTTTATGTTAGCTAATCCATGAAAACAAATGATGGCTTTCAAGCTAATCCCTCGTCGGAATTACGCATCCAACTCAAGCTCGATGCACAGATAGCACTAAAGTCACAGCGGAAAAGTGTAAAATAAATAAATAAATAAAAATAATGTTTGTTTAAGCGACTTACATACAGGCTTTATATTATATTTATATTAATATTATTACTAATACTATTATTTATGTGAAGTATGCAATTATTATATTTATTTGATTTTAAGTACTTTTACCTGATAACTTAGAAATACTATTTTTACTTTATTCATTATTTCTTGAAGGTTGGCTAAAATTTACGAAAGTTTGTCTACCTAGATTCTATCCAATCTTTGTTCTAACTCGTGACTATTATTTTAATGTAGTAAATATATATAAATAAGGATTTGAGAATCTGTTTCACCAGTTTGAAGAATGATAGGTTCGATGATTAATTATTATTTATAGTCTGTTCAGGATCATGTTTTATTTTATATTGTTATAATATAAGAAATATAATTAGTTTGTATGAAGATGTGAAACCGACTCTTATTAGTTATTATTATTTTAACTAAGCAATCTTTGTAAGTTATGCTAACGTTATTTGGTCGAGAGACTGGCGTACTACATATCAGATATCTTTGATGAAATGCGCGCTTATAACATTTTTCGAATGCTCACTTAAAAGTACAATAATAATAATAATTAATTAGTAAATGTTATTTTTTTTTAGAGTTTTATCCCTTGATATTTGATCTCCATTAATCGTGCAGCCGGCATCTGATAATATTTTGTGACCCGCGAAGATATTATGATTAAAAATGTAAGAAATATATTTTATTTATAAGTTTGAGTAACTTATTTCGCCTGATATATTTGATGCTGACTGTACGAGTACATAATAAGAGGTATGGATAGAGTCGATTCAAATAAGAATTTCTTAGGCGCAACCGGAGTAGAGTATTGCCGTAGCGCGTGTTCTAATGATAACTTATCTCAGTCAGTTAGTAGTTAGGATGAAACGAAACACCATTCTGAGTGCTTAATCTCAGTTTGGAGTGCTCTAAAACTTTATAGTATACTATTGATCGAATCACAAATGACTTCAGAGCAAAATGAACCCTAAGACTCTTTCTTATTTTAAAGTCGTAATTCAATAGTTCGAATATTTATTTTACAACATTTCTGCTTGGAGCGCTGGCTGTTTTCGAATGCTGAATGCATTGGCGAACTTAAACCTTAATTTAAGCCATTTTACGTCCATTTTACTCTTGAAGTCATTGTCATTCGATCAATAGTATACTATAAAGTTTTGGAGCGCTCCAAAGTATCGATTTCAACCAAATGTTTTAATTTCAAAAAGCTATATTTAATTAGGAAAAATTAAGATACCATAAAATTTGAAGAGTTCCCTCGATTTCTCCATGGTCATCAGATCCTGATGACTATGGACAACCTGGGAACCCTTTCAAACAAAAGAAGAATTTTCCAAATTGGCAGGCGTTGGTTCCAACAAATGGAGAACCTCCTCTTTTATTTGAAGTCCAACCTTCTTCAAAAATATGAGGATGACCAATAAGTTATTTACTTTGTTTTACATATTAATTGCTGGCCCTTAGTTTTTAATCCCAGTACTGCAGAAGTACCCAGAATTAAACATCAAATCAAAGTTTATAGCGATTTCTGTTCGATTTGTGATAAAGTGACATTTTTAATGTTGAGAATCGTTGAAAACAAGTTGAGGAAACGTATTTGGGTGTCAAATGTAAGAATATTGTGTGAGTGGTTTGTTCGTAAACTAAGACATTTCTATATGAATCGACTTTAGGTACATTAATTTGGCTTTATGTGACTTAGTTTTATTGAAGCAATTTAGTAGCTTGCACTAGGAATCTTTCAAGTCGAATTTATTACTTTTAGACAGCATCTTATTTTAGAGTTAGTTTTTGTGTCCTTGAACATGTATGTATTTTATATACATTTCTGAAATTTATTTTATAACACGTGTTTTAAAATAAATTTCAGATATCTTACGACGATCCATCTTAAACAAGAGTCAATTAAAGATGTTCAAATGTTTTATAAAGGTATTTAATAGTGATATATTGCTTTGTACAATATGCTTGTGCCTGATATGCAATGATCTTTTTTTTAAATTTTATCAGTAAAATTCGCCGTTCCACATTGATAGCTTAGTACATGATTATACTATTAATTGATATTTTTGTAACAAGTTTGTAACATATTTTTAGGATTAATTGAAACATTTTATGTTAATTATAATCTGTGACGGTTAGTCTAAAATTTGTTTCCAACGGCTACCGTTACATTTACGCCACTCACACACCGTTAAGTTTATTAGCCAATTTGCATGACGTTTGATCCAATCCGGAAGCACACGAGTAGATAAGTACAGAGGGGAAGCTTCTACAAGCGGCCCGCTTTAGGTACACTCACACATATGCGCACGTTTGTCACCCAACTGAACCGGTTGGGCCTTGGCGGACCGAGCGCGCGTCCGTGAACCGTTGGTGAGTGTGTTTGTGTGAGTGTACCTACAACGGGGCGCTTGTAGAAGCTTCCCCTCTGTACTTATCTACTCGTGTGCTGGAAGTATGCAAATTTACATTCCCACATGAGTTAGTTTGCACAGTCAAGCCCCAAGCCTTCTCCAAATTGGATGGTATACTCAATGGTGTGTAGTAGGTATTTAAGTAGTTCTAGTTACTTATACACGATGATTAAAATCGGATCTAGAATCAGAAATAATTACAGATTTAGTCCGGAGAGACAGGCGACTAGCTTAGTGTCTAAAGCAGCCCAAATTTATGTTGATCGCACATTAGAGCACGCGATGAATTTTTCGGTACTGAAAATGCGAATGACACCCGCGTGCGCCTAGTACACTTAATGTGTGCGATTTTTTTCAGCGTGTGTTGAAATATGCGATTAGGCTAAACAAACACCCAATAAATAATACCAATTATGCAAAAAAAAATTGTGTTTAGTCTCTTGCTCGGATGTTATAAATGGTGAGCAAGAGGCAAATTAAGTGATCTTCAATACACTCGTTTATACGTAAGAGATGAAATAGTTTTATTCGTTGTTATTGTAGGTAGTATTTGCGTCCCGCTCGGCATTTATATAGAGTGAACGAGATGTAAACTCTGCCAATCATGAATTTTATATACGTACGCGTATATTAAATATCAACTAACGCCTACTTAAAAAAAATAAGTACTTGAAATTTCTTGCATAATATTATATTTATTTTTTACCAATCACTATTTACAGTCATGTAATGTGCTGCAGTCTGCTACATGAAACAAAAAAGAATCAGGTTTATATTGGCTTTATAAGAATTTGTACACATATTGCAGATTTTTTTAGAACTAAAAGGTCTTTAGACTCTAAGCTGTAATCATAATAATAAATTAAATAAGGAAATTAAATAATTAAATAAAAAACAATTAAATAAGGAAATTAACCTATGATATAAATGTAAATTGTTATATTATATCTATTGAAATTGCCAATGTTTTAGAGTAAGTAAATGTGCAATCTTTTATTTAATATCAATATAATTATTATGCGATATACGCGTACCAAAATATTATATACTTAAATAATTATTTATTATTATATCAATAAATAAAAGAATTACAATCTCACAATTTTATGTATATTGTGTACATATCTAATAAATTGGTACAAAATCTTATTATGAGCACGTTTATTTACAAGTTTCATAATATTTGTTAAAAGAATATAATAATAATTATTGTGTAGGGATATTAATGTGGAACCACGATATTTCAGACTCATATTATTATTGATTATATTATTCTATTAAAATTTGTTTGATTTGTTCCAACAATTCTTTGTAAGCAGGCTCTTGCAATAAGTATTAATTCAATGCAATATATTATTTTCATTATTGTATTTATTTTATGAACACTGCCAGTCTGCATTTGAAATTAAAAAAAAACTCAAGAAATCACCTGTCCACCCAACTATAAAACTGATTATAAATGAATATAAACACATAAGTAATTATATGATCATTCTGCTGCAGATTTCTATTTTATATAATTTTTGATCTTCATGACTTTATTATAATATTTAAATATAATTTATCTAAATGAAATTCAATTCGAATTTTGAAGGTATACAGTATAATTAATTATTTCACTGATTTGGTGCCACATATGCAGTGTATAAGATGTTACCAGCAAGTAAACAGCTAGAATTTGTATTTAAAATTTATGTTACCTACTTATTTTCTTGCATAGAAATTAAGTTTTTAAATTATTTTTTACTATATTTTTTTGGTGCCATTCAAAACTTGTAGTGCACATTCTAGGGTACATTGTATATGTGGGACCTACTCGTATTTTACCAAAACTTGCCGAATTGAATTTCGCAAGACAGTAGCAGATAAGTACTTTTAAACCAATGTTTTTACTTTTGTGACCAATAGTTTTTTTATAATGGTAAGGTAGATTTTAAGATAATCCAAGTACAGTAAGTGAAGATGTTAGTTGTTATTTTCTACGTCTTCGTCATTCTGTGATCCTTTAATTTTTTTGTTGTAGTTTTAACTAGTGAATCTGTGTAAGAACGGAAAAAATGTATCTTGTCGTAAATGCATGAAAATGAATGTAGTGTTTGAAAATAAATGTTATTTTTTGAGAAAAAATTGTTTTATTTACATTTAGGTATGCAAACTTACCTGTGCATCAGCTTGAGATTGGAGAACCAGTCTCAAGTTGATGCACAAGAGCTAACTTTGTTTCAGATTCCTTTAACTAATCTTTTAAAATATTCAAAAACACAGGGTTCTCAGTTATATCTTTAATTATTGTCTTGATCCATACCAATATTATAAATATGAAAGTGTCTGTCTGTCTGCTAGCCTTTCACAGCCCAACAGTGTAACCGATTTTGATGAAATTTGATACAGAGGTAGCTTACATCCCTGAGAAGGACATAGCCTACCTTTTATCCCCGAAAAATAACATGTTCCCACATGACGACAAAAAATTTAAAATGCATAATCTGTTAAACCGATTTTGATGTTTGGTACAAAGTTAGCTTACAGCCTGGGGTCGGCCATAGTATACTTTTTATCCTGTAAAATTAAAGAGTTCTCAAGGGATTCTTGAAGGTTCATCCATTTAACTGATTTATACGAAAAGTAGGTACAAAGGTAGCTTTTGTCCCTAAATCCATGCGGATGAAGTCGCTGGCATCATCTAGTAACAAATAAAAAATTAGGTAAAAAAAACAATTATACACTAGAATTTTTTTATTGCAGTGACATTTATACATAATCTACTTAAATATTAACATATTACACTAAATAGTGCATATCACTTGGTCTGGTCGGACAGAGGGCCATTACGTCTCTCCCATATCATGCGATGTTTCTGTTTCATGTAGGCTTTCCTTGCATCCGCGTATGCACCAAGATCTCCATCTGTGAAAATATTTTTACAAACTTATGCCTTTTGTATTAAACAAACTTACAATTTTATTAAAGTGAATATGAATTTTATTAGAATGTACAATTTATAGTAATTTCGAATTTATTAGTAATTTCATAGGATTCTTTTGCAGTGCTATTGATTGCTCAAACAGCTCAAACATTCTGGAAATCAGTCAGCTTTTCTTTAATAGTTGGGAAAGTAAAAAGGCAATATCTTTTGTAGCAATATAAAAACAGTATGAAATTTCATACACAATATTATTTTATTGATAACTAGACTAGATGATGCCCACGGCTTCGCCCGTGTGGATTTAGGTTTTTAAATATCCCGTGGGAACTTTTGATTTTCCAGAACAAAAAGTAGCTTATCTATAGAAACCCGTCCCCAAAACGGAAAAATCCTGTGGGATCCCCACAATTTTGGAATACAATTCCTTACAGCATCAGGGTTGAGGAGTTGGATATGTACCTACTCGAGTTCATTCAACGATAAAGTCTTTAATTGGTACCCCCAATATCAATTTAAATAACCGAAAGTTTCTAAAACCCATTAGTTTTGGAGATTAGGTCCCCTACAGCATCAGGATTGAGGAGTTGGAATCCAAATTTTTTATAGAACAGGGTTGCAATGTTTCTCTATTGATTAAAAAAAAAAAATACGCAAATTTGCCGCTTGTGGAAGCTTCCTCTCTGTAGATTTACTACTCGTGTGTTAATATGAGGTAGTTATTTCGATATAACAGACAGACACTTCAATTTTATTTATTAGTATAGATAATTATTATTAAAATAATATTGTGATGCTTACATTTAATAAACCATGCTTCCTCAGCATCCTTGTATTTTTCCCACAGTGGTTTGCAGATGGTCAAATGATCGGGTCGTTCATACATCATACAATCTTCATATCGCATACGAAGAATGCTCAAGATTTCTGAATCTACAGCCCTGTACACACAAATACGAGAATTAATAAGTATTTATATTAATCTAGCTACTGCCCACAGCTTCATGTGACTTAATAGGTTTTTTAAAAATCCCATAATGACTCTGCTTTTTCTGGATAAAAAAAATAACCCCAGATATAGTTACCGGCAAACTTCTTCTAACGGCACAAGCGAATTTTAGGTCTCCTTGGTGGTACGTGCGGGCGCGACGGCAGGGAGTATCGTATCGAGCGCGTGATTGGTAAATCAGTAGACGTTTGCCTCCCGCTTTCCCCTTATTTGCCCGGATGTGTAGGTGCACTAACTTACTCCCACTATGTCACTTCATGCTCAAGAAGTTTGCCGGCAATTAACTCCTTGTGTAATCCACTACCTGCCTGTGAGTCAGTCAAAATTAGTTCAGGTGTTTCAAAGACCCGATTTAATAAATAGACAGACAGTTAAAAATTTTAAACATGTGTTTGGATTTTATTATTGTTCCATTCATTATAATGAGCTTAATATAAAACAGTTATTTCAAAATCAGACACACACTTCAATTTTATTTATTTGTATAGATTAGAAAACTGCTTAGTTTGTTCTTGATAATAATTGTCAAGTATCTAAATTACCCATGACACTACATAATAAGAGCACATTAATTAATGTGTTCGTATTAGTTTTACTTATCTTAGTACGTATTATGATAAGTAAAACTAATACATACGTATTATTAGAAAATATGGTAAACAAAATAACCTATCACGCTTGAACTGAGCGTTTGCTTCGAAGTCGCATAAAACATCGTCAGTGTAGCATTGGTCGATGGTGGGAACACGGTGGAACTTCTGGTGGTACCACGGGTATTTCTTTTGGTTCGGCTCAACGATCTTCTCTGCAGCAAAGTTTACAAGTTTATCATTAAGTTCTTACATAACACGCGACACATTCCCAGCACAAGACACCTACCTCGGAACCATGTTACGGGTGCATCTATTGTATTGTAAACTGCACTCGCGAACGCTCTAAATAAATTATCGTCTGGAGGTCCCCCCTGAACCATTTTGCAATAAAAGTCCGCAGTTCTTTCAACAAAAGGGGGTTTTATTTCAGATTTGATTTTGACATTTTCTTGAATGGATTTTCATCTTTGACATTGACACTAAAAACATAAATAGCAACGACATTGATAGCAGTGTGTTCGTTCAAAAACAATTAAGAGTCAGAATTTTGTATAGTCTCAAAATAGTTATTCAGATTATGATTTTTGATGAACAAATCTATACATATAATAAAATCGTAGACTTGCCGTATCTGTACATTAAAGATTTTTGCAAAATAATAACTGGGGGATGTTCATGTAAAGGATAAGTAATAGAACGTAAAAAAGCTATTTTTGAAATTTTTGTCTGTTTGTCTGTTTGTCTGTTTATCTGTTTGTCTGTTTATCTGTTTGTCTGTTTGTCTGTATGTTTGTGCGCGCATCACGCGAAAACTACTTAATGGATTGAAACGAAACTTGGTACGATTTAAGTTCATACTAAGGAGTAACATATAGGATACTTTTTATCCCGAAATCTAGCACGGTTCCCAAGGGAGAGGGGATGAAAGTCAAAACGTGTATTTAGCTGTAATTCAATAACGCGTGGTCCGATTTTATTCATTCTTTTTTTGTTAGAAAGTAGAAATACTTTAAAGATTATTTTCTTCTTCTTCCATCTATACATATAATAAAATCGTAGACTTGCCGTATCTGTACATTAAAGATTTTTGCAAAATAATAACTGGGGGATGTTAGGGATAAGTAATAGAACGTAAAAAAGCTATTTTTGAAATTTTTGTCTGTTTGTCTGTTTGTCTGTTTGTCTGTTTGTCTGTTTATCTGTTTGTCTGTTTGTCTGTATGTTTGTGCGCGCATCACGCGAAAACTACTGAATGGATTGAAACGAAACTTGGTACGATTTAAGTTCATACTAAGGAGTAACATATAGGATACTTTTTATCCCGAAATCTAGCACGGTTCCCAAGGGAGAGGGGATGAAAGTCAAAACGTGTATTTAGCTGTAATTCAATAACGCGTGGTCCGATTTTATTCATTCTTTTTTTGTTAGAAAGTAGAAATACTTTAAAGATTATTTTCTTCTTCTTCCATCTATACATATAATAAAATCGTAGACTTGCCGTATCTGTACATTAAAGATTTTTGCAAAATAATAACTGGGGGATGTTAGGGATAAGTAATAGAACGTAAAAAAGCTATTTTTGAAATTTTTGTCTGTTTGTCTGTTTGTCTGTTTGTCTGTTTGTCTGTTTATCTGTTTGTCTGTTTATCTGTTTGTCTGTATGTTTGTGCGCGCATCACGCGAAAACTACTGAATGGATTGAAACGAAACTTGGTACGATTTAAGTTCATACTAAGGAGTAACATATAGGATACTTTTTATCCCGAAATCTAGCACGGTTCCCAAGGGAGAGGCGATGAAAGTCAAAACATGTATTTAGCTGTAATTCAATAACGCGTGGTCCGATTTTATTCATTCTTTTTTTGTTAGAAAGTAGTAATACTTTAAAGATTATTTTCTTCTTCTTCTATTCTATACATATAATAAAATCGTAGACTTGCCGTATCTGTACATTAAAGATTTTTGCAAAATAATAACTGGGGGATGTTAGGGATAAGTAATAGAACGTAAAAAGCTATTTTTGAAATTTTTGTCTGTTTGTCTGTTTGTCTGTTTGTCTGTTTGTCTGTTTGTCTGTTTATCTGTTTGTCTGTTTATCTGTTTGTCTGTTTGTCTGTATGTTTGTGCGCGCATCACGCGAAAACTACTGAATGGATTGAAACGAAACTTGGTACGATTTAAGTTCATACTAAGGAGTAACATATAGGATACTTTTTATCCCGAAATCTAGCACGGTTCCCAAGGGAGAGGGGATGAAAGTCAAAACGTGTATTTAGCTGTAATTCAATAACGCGTGGTCCGATTTTATTCATTCTTTTTTTGTTAGAAAGTAGAAATACTTTAAAGATTATTTTCTTCTTCTTCTATCTATACATATAATTAAATCGTAGACTTGCCGTATCTGTACATTAAAGATTTTTGCAAAATAATAACTGGGGGATGTTAGGGATAAGTAATAGAACGTAAAAAAGCTATTTTTGAAATTTTTGTCTGTTTGTCTGTTTGTCTGTTTGTCTGTTTATCTGTTTGTCTGTTTATCTGTTTGTCTGTTTGTCTGTATGTTTGTGCGCGCATCACGCGAAAACTACTGAATGGATTGAAACGAAAATTGGTACGATTTAAGTTCATACTAAGGAGTAACATATAGGATACTTTTTATCCCGAAATCTAGCACGGTTCCCAAGGGAGAGGGGATGAAAGTCAAAACGTGTATTTAGCTGTAATTCAATAACGCGTGGTCCGATTTTATTCATTCTTTTTTTGTTAGAAAGTAGAAATACTTTAAAGATTATTTTCTTTTTCTTCTATCTATCTATACATATAATAAAATCGTAGACTTGCCGTATCTGTACATTAAAGATTTTTGCAAAATAATAACTGGGGGATGTTAGGGATAAGTAATAGAACGTAAAAAAGCTGTTTTTGAAATTTTTGTCTGTTTGTCTGTTTGTCTGTTTATCTGTTTGTCTGTTTATCTGTTTGTCTGTTTGTCTGTATGTTTGTGCGCGCATCACGCGAAAACTACTGAATGGATTGAAACGAAACTTGGTACGATTTAAGTTCATACTAAGGAGTAACATATAGGATACTTTTTATCCCGAAATCTAGCACGGTTCCCAAGGGAGAGGGGATGAAAGTCAAAACGTGTATTTAGCTGTAATTCAATAACGCGTGGTCCGATTTTATTCATTCTTTTTTTGTTAGAAAGTAGAAATACTTTAAAGATTATTTTCTTCTTCTTCTATACATATAATAAAATCGTATACTTGCCGTATCTGTACATTAAAGATTTTTGCAAAATAATAACTGGGGGATGTTAGGGATAAGTAATAGAACGTAAAAAAGCTATTTTTGAAATTTTTGTCTGTTTGTCTGTTTGTCTGTTTGTCTGTTTGTCTGTTTATCTGTTTGTCTGTTTGTCTGTATGTTTGTGCGCGCATCACGCGAAAACTACTGAATGGATTGAAACGAAACTTGGTACGATTTAAGTTCATACTAAGGAGTAACATATAGGATACTTTTTATCCCGAAATCTAGCACGGTTCCCAAGGGAGAGGGGATGAAAGTCAAAACGTGTATTTAGCTGTAATTCAATAACGCGTGGTCCGATTTTATTCATTCTTTTTTTGTTAGAAAGTAGAAATACTTTAAAGATTATTTTCTTCTTCTTCTATCTATCTATACATATAATAAAATCGTAGACTTGCCGTATCTGTACATTAAAGATTTTTGCAAAATAATAACTGGGGGATGTTAGGGATAAGTAATAGAACGTAAAAAAGCTATTTTTGAAATTTTTGTCTGTTTGTCTGTTTGTCTGTTTGTCTGTTTATCTGTTTGTCTGTTTATCTGTTTGTCTGTATGTTTGTGCGCGCATCACGCGAAAACTACTGAATGGATTGAAACGAAACTTGGTACGATTTAAGTTCATACTAAGGAGTAACATATAGGATACATTTCATCCCGAAATCTAGCACGGTTCCCAAGGGAGAGGGGATGAAAGTCAAAACGTGTATTTAGCTGTAATTCAATAACGCGTGGTCCGATTTTATTCATTCTTTTTTTGTTAGAAAGAAGAAATACTTTAAAGATTATCTTCTTTTATACATATTATAAAATCGTAGACTTGCCGTATCTGTACATTAAAGATTTTTGCAAAATAATAACTGGGGGATTTTAGGGATAAGTAATCTATACATATAATAAAATCGTAGACTTGCCGTATCTGTCCGTATTGCCTGTATCCGTATCGTCTTTTTAAAGCTAAAAGCTTGAAATTTATTTTTTAGGCTGTTAATCCTTATCCTTATCCTTACTTCCTTACTTATATCCTTACTTATATCCTTACTTCCTTATCCTTACTATCCTTACTTCCTTACTCCTTACTTATATAATATTACTAGCGGTCCGCCCCGGCTTCGCCCGTGGTACATAATATATAGCCTATAGCACTCAGGGATCACGTATATATCCAACGGTGAAAGAATTTTTGAAATCGATCCAGTAGTTCCTGAGATTAGCGCGTTCAAACAAACAAACTCTTCCGCTTTATTATATTAGTATAGATAAATGCGAAAGTAACTCTGTCTGTCTGTCTGTCTGTCACGCTTTCACGCCAAAACTACTGAACCTATTTGAATGAAATTTGGTACACAGATACTCTAGAGCCTGAGAAAGGACATAGGCTTCTTTTTGATGCGAAAAAAGGGCTGTAAAGGGTTAAAAAGGGGTTGAAATGTTGTATGGAAGTATCGTCATTTTAAAGCTAAAAGTGAAATTTGTGAAAAATCTAAATTCACGCGGGCGAAGCCGCGGGCAGAAGCTAGTGAACAAAATAAAAATATTTATTGATCATTTTATTAAATAGTTTTTCTAGTAAAAAAATAGTTTTCATCATCTAGGCGCACGAAGTGCGCCAGGCCAAGCTCCTCCGGCCTTGTCGCATGAGTGTGTTATTTACACGATCCATTTCGAGCTGTTTTGACCCCCCTCATAACTCTGGTTCGCGGGATAGTAATCCTACGAAATTTGAAATATAAGTTAAACTCGTGGATGTGATGATAAATTGAAAGTTTCAAATTTTCAAGTTGAACCGTTTCTGAGATACAGAGGTTTGAAAATCACATAAAACAAGACCTACTCACTGACTGATCAAAATTATGACGCACTTCCCGTGTATGTGGAATGTTGAAATTTGGTAAGAAGATGAGTCTTAGTGTGTATATGAAGGAAAAAATCGAAAAATGTCCAAAAGTTGCATCAGACACTGACCAATTCAAAGATATATAAAAATCTGTCTGTTCCCACATCACACAAAAAATACTGAACAAATTTTCATTTTGTTTTAATAAATGTATTTTACTTTATTCGAAGCTATATATGGTTCTTGTTTCATCGAAATCGGTGCACTATTTAGGGAGATGTGACTTTTTAAGTTTTCTAGCAAGGGGTCAATCTTACTGGTCTTGTGTTCTAATAAAAAGTAAAGTGTAAAAAATAGTGTTAAAAATATTTTAACAGGATCATTAGGAATGGTATGACAGCTTGAGGGTGATCGAAGAAGATATACCTTCTAAAACTGTATGGTTTCATTTATCGAGCCTAGCAAAGGACTTGGTCATAATTTTTGATATCAGTACTTTTAATGGCCGAAACTTTTTGATAGGAAGTTGGCCTTATTATTCACATGAAATGTTTTTGTTTGGATTAATTATACAGGCTAGAGTTCGTGTTGTGTTTCGTGCTTCGCACTTCGCTATCTCTTGGTTTAAGAGCGGCGAACGCTAAGCTATAACAGTAACTTCCTCCAAGGCACGGAACTCTATTAAAATATAATTTACCAAGAGCGAGTCGGCCCTCGGTCTATTAGGGTTCCATACGTGTGATCAACTAAAAAAATGTTACCTAATTTGTTTTGGTCACAGCTTACAAACTACACTATGAAGTGGTGTTTTCAGTATGTACAGTACTTAATTGTTGTTTAAATACAATATATTATAATCTAAATAATATATGTAAAAAATAAAAGGAGACTGACTGACTGATCTATCAATGCACAGCTCAAACCACTAGAGTAGACCGATCGGGCTGTATGGCATGTAGATAGCTAGCATCCGCTAAGAAAGGATTTTTGAAAAGTCAACCCCTATAAAGGGGTTAAATTATAGGGGTTAAAAGTTTAATAACATTTATATGAGTCCACGCGAATGAATAGGAAACGCCTACCTACCTATCTACCTACCAAAGCTGAATAAATACATAATGCCTAATATTATGCACTATTATTTTGCAAAACTTCATAACTAAGTAAGTAACTAATATATTTTCAAATCCTTTAAATTCCACAACGTCGCCGCTGTAAGTGTAATAAATTTTTCACTTTTCCAGCATTTTCCGCCGCCGCCGTCGCTCCAGTCACGTCCAGCCACGTCCCGGAACGCGTCTGGCGACACTCTCTATTAAATTAATGGCTGTACGATTATTCTACCTAATTCTTTTCTTCTCTGTCTCTTCTTTAACATTCTTGAACATGTCACAGATCAGTGATTATTTTAGTTCTACCCTCAATAATAATTACTACACATACAAAAGTGGTCTGGGTGCGCTCTTCGAGGTCTACATGACTAACTAATTTCCAGTGGAGAAAAAAATAGCTGAACCGATTTTGATGAAAATGTACCTTATCAATTTCAAGTTATGTAATTATGCGTCGAATGAACTTTATCGAATGTCAATATCAATCGTCTAAAAACTGCTGAACCGATTTTGACGAGTCGTTTGCAGACAGGTACCTAGAGGATAGCCCTCTATTTTCTTGCATAGCGCAATAAGTTATCTAGGCTGGGTTTTAATCCAAAAAAAAAACAAAGCAAGGATATTAACATATACCTATCTAGTAGGTATTAATTTTACAGAACATTAATTCTGTGCTCAAAAATTAGGATAATCTCAAGCATATATTATTATAATCTCTGTATTTCATGTATTATATTATGCGAGCTTATTTGAACTATTTTCGAAAGCTTTGTTCGCTGACCTACTTTAAATTCTCCTTTAGATATGAGTTAAATATCAGTTTGATTTATTTAATGAAACGATGATCGTATATTTATGTAAGTTATATTTTAATAAATAAGCTGCAGGTGTCGATTTAATGGTTTAATCAAGTATACAGATTTTCCATTCGGGAAAGCTGTGGAGCTTTCGAGCCGCCGTCAATGAAAGGCATTGAACGGGGGGCGGGCGGCGCGCAGGCGCCCCAGAGACTACTTCGGTTGGGTTGCTAGCTGTAAAAGTAAAAGGGGGATTGAGCGGAATACGGTCATGAAATCATAATATGTATTGTCTTGATCTTGACTAGTTCACGACTCTTAGCTATCATTTGCTAGGTACCGGCAAAACCATGTTTTTTATAGTGCAAAGTATTCGTGTAAGCGACTTTGAATTGAGTGATTTTTCAGCATTAGAACATCGGTTGTGAATTATGTTATGATTGAATATTATTGAAAAGTTTTCTTTTTTCATAATTTTAATGTTAAAATTAAGCTCGGGCACCTGTTGCGAAGCGGGCGCGAGCGCGAGCTTACTTGCTAGTCAAGCCTTCTTTGTTGTCGTGAATCAAAACAAATGAGTTCTCATGCGAGAATACAGCGGCTTGCAACCCGAATAATCAAACCGGTGGAGCTGTCATTCGGTATCGCGTCATTCAGTGTGTAGGAGTAGCCGGGGTCGCTGTGTCGCGCGGCGGAGTGCGAAGCGCGAGCAGGCCGCCGGGCGCCGGGCGCCGAGCGTCGCGACTCGCGGCCCTAGTGACCGAGTGTGACTCCGGTCTCCGTCGACGTTCAGTAGCGTGTCGCTCGCGGAAACGGTCGGCCCCCGCCGGTCCGCGCTGATGCACGCGAGTCCGGTGCCGGCACGATGCGGTGGCGGCCGCGAGCGGCGCCGACCCGCGCGAAGGAGCGCGCTAACCTCAGCTTCTTCATATTCGTCATGTTTTTCGCGGTGTTCGGTGTAATAGTGCTCACTGAGCTGCTGCTGCTCGAGCGGCCCACGCCAGGCTCCGCGAGATCTCGGTACAGCGACGATCTACAGGTAGGTAGATATAAAAATTATAAATCACCCACGTATAAATACAACCGACGACATGAACATCGATCTCTGCGAATTATTTGCACTGGCTTGTGGGTGATATTTTTTTCACGATATCCCTCGCTTCTATTGAACTACATAAGTATAAGCAATAAGGTAAGCTCCACATAATATATAACTTGAAAGATCCCTGTCCCACGATGTTAGAAGAAAAATATATCTATATGAGATAGATGGAAAGGTTCACCTTTGTTCAAATAATTTAATTTTTCAAGTTTACGTGCAAGAACAATAGAAAAAACAGATAGTTCGGTATAAGTAGATTTTAATAAATATAACACGCCTGGTATGCTATAAATAGGTAAAATATCAACAGTAACTACGGTTTCTGTGAATTATCAACACTCAGTTTCACGGTAGATGTTCTCACTGTGGAACTGAATGATCTGCTGAAAGAATATATTAGTGCTCGAAGGACATACAGTCTGTCTCGACTAAATCTCGGTACATAGCGACAAGCTACAGGCAGGTTTTTTTTAACATTCTACAGCATTCTTTGCTAATTGCAAAAATTAAATGAAAGTTGCTACGAGAGTGGCTACGCTATTTACGGGATGCTACGTAGATACCTAACTAATTATTTTCAGTAACTTTGTTATTTTCAGAATCGAATTCGAAAATATCGTCATCCGATGGACTTTTGATGTAAACATTTTTATCAAAAGCTTGTTTAAGCTTGATTTACGAGTATTAGAGGGAAAAGGGTCTCTCGACCTCTTTTCCTTCTAATATAATAAAAAAAGTGTAGGAGAGATCAAAATTCTTGAGCTTGTAAATAGTGATACCTATGGATTACCTATATTGCGAGATCCGTTTCGTCCATCGATGTGTTTCGTCTAAACAGCTGTTTCTGATGTTTAGTTACTGATGTCATGATACAAAAATATAGCTTGTTTGTTCTATAGCTGTTGAATGAGTACATAGCTATTAAGTTACAGGTCTACAACTTTTATGTACCAGCGCAGATGTCGTTTTTAGGGTTCCGTACCCAAACGGTAAAAATGGGACCCTATTACTAAGACTCCGCTGTCCGTCTGTCCGTCTGTCAGGCTGTATCTCATGAACCATGATAGCTAGACAGTTGAAATTTTCACATATGATGTATTTCTGTTGCCGCTATAACAACAAATACTAAAAACAGTATAAAATAAATATTTTTTAAAATTTATTAATCATACTTAATATTATAAATGTGAAAGTGTGGATGTTTGGATGATGGATGTTTTGTTACTCAATCACGCAAAAACTACTGGACGGATTTGGCTGAAATTTGAAATGGAGATAGATTATACCCTGGATTAACACATAAGCTACTTTTTATGCTGGAAAAATTCACAGTTCCTACAGGATTTGAAAAAAAACTGAAATTATAACTACAGCTATAGATATATTGCTATAGCAAACTTCCTTGAAAGTGGGTATAAAGGTTGGAAAAGGGAGCAGGAACGATAACCGGAAATCCACGATTCCCTCGGGATTTGTGAAAAACCTAAATTCACGCGGGCGAAACCGCGGGCAGAAGCTAGTAATAAATAAGTTTTAAAAAAACGTTTGTTGTGTGGGAGCCCCATACAACAAACGTGATTTTTTGCTCGTTTTTGCTCGATATTGATAACGGCAACAGGTAGACGCTTGAAATATTCACAGAATATTTAGTTATAATATATTCACATTAAATATAAATAGTTAAATTAAAATAAAACAAATATTTAAGGGGGCTCCCATACAACAGACATGGTGTTTTTTGCTGTTTTTATAGATAATCGTACGGAACTCTTCGTGCGTGAGTCCGATTCGCACTTGGCCGGTTTTTTGGTAGGCGTGACAATATTTTCGTCAATCATATCGCACCATATTTACGTTCGAAACATCCTCATCAGCTGTTAGTTATAGCGTACGCATGACCATAAATGAAATAACAGAACATATTACATTTGGCAAGAACTTCATTATATTAACGTTTGAAATAGTTAGTCTCAGTTTTGCACACCTCAAAAACTTTACTAAATACCTACAGATACTACATATAGAATAGAATAGAATAGAAAAGTTTTTTATTCAAATAAACTTTTACAAGTACTTTTGAATCGTCAATTGAATCTACCACAGGTTCGGAATGCAGTTCCAGCCGAGAAGAACCTGCAAGAAACTCGGCTGTTGCTCTTTTTTTAAAATAACATTATAACAATTATTATTATTAATGTACGTGATTGAAATGCCGTCTCGCGCATTGCTGGAACGAGTTAAATCCAAGCTTTTTTATCGTTTATATAATCTTCAATTGTATAATAAGCTTTTTTTATGAGCATACTTTTAATAGAGTTCTTAAACTTGTTTAAAGGCAAGTCTAAGACATATTTTTTACAAGCGGACACCCGCGACTTCGTTCGCGTGGATATTGGTTTTTAAAAATCCCGTGAGAATCATTTTGTTTTTCCTAAGCTCCTTTGAGCTCATCCCTTGCTAAAAACTGTTAAAAGTTCACTGGCGGATGTTTAGGTAGATCAAAATGTAAACATCCACCAGTGAAAGTCCCATCAAAATCGGTCCAGCCTTTCAGAGATTAGCCAGTAATCTTTGAAGTATTTCCTTTCTAACAAAAAAAGAATGAATGAAATCGGACCACCCGTTAACCAATTACAGCTAAGTACACATTTTGACTTTCATCCCCTCTCCCAAGGGAACCGTGCTGAATTTCGGGATAAAAAGTATCCTATATGTTACTCCGTAGTATGAACTTAAAGTATGCCGAGTTTCATTTCAATCCATTCAGTAGTTTTTGCGTGATGCGCGCACAAACATACAGACAAACAGATAAACAGACAAACAGACAAACCGACAAACAGACAAAAATTTCAAAAATAGCTTTTTTATGTTCCATTACTTATCCCTAACACCCCCCAGTTATTATTTTGCAAAAATCTTTAATGTACAGATACGGCAATTCTACGATTTTATTATATGTATAGATAGATAGATTCAGATAAACTCAAACGACAATATTTTTTATTCAAGACATATTTTTTATTCAGATAAACTATTACAAGTGCTTTTGAATCGACAAATGAATCTACCACTGGTTCGGAATGGTGCTTACAATTCTACACGTTAAAAAGGGCAGACAAAAGTAGCCCCATTTCCGACAGCATGCGGATATTGAAAGTTCAATAGACAATATTTCACACTGCATGGATTTTCGAATGCGAAATTCTACTAGATACGGCCCTATCCTCAACATGATAGATAAACTCTATTTTCAAAAAATTCAAGTTGTTAATAAGTTCAAAAGATGCATAAACTGGTTTTGTAAACAGTTGCCATGTGATCTACGCTCCAAGATGATTTCAATCCAATGTGCCATCAGGCAAGGGACAGTCCAGGGTCATTGCACCTATGTGTGTGAGCAGCCGAGTTCATGGCTGTTGTTTATTCCGTCTCGCTTTACACCTAGTTGGGCACCCATCTTTAGCTCGATTTTATTGTTTTGTTATATTTATCTCAAAGGGATTAGGCAGGGTTTTTGATGAAAGCTCTTTCCGACATTTTCAACAATAATTGTCATAATATTTCAATCTATTTACATAAAACCTTAACAAATTATACACTTGTGAAAACCACATGAAAATCAGTAGTTTTTGAGTTTATCGCGAACAGACAGACAGACAGAAGCGGCGGAGGAATTTGTTTTATAATAATAAATATAATAAATAAATAATTATATGGAGTGATAGTAAGTAAACATTACGCCATTGAGTATTACATTATCCGAACTTTAGATCCGATAAGTCAATAATAATTAATAATTTTATAGACCGTACTAAAGTAGGTTATAAAAGTTATTTTTAAATAAAAAATACCGTCATAGATGTTATACCGGCATGTGGGTAGTAGGTACGACCATTTTGTATTGACTATTCGAGTTTTCGTATCACGATATTCGGTCATTACTCATCCATACAAATCGGCAAATTAACGCCGACAGCCAATGCAACGCGGCCTAACAATACTAATTTTGTTTTAATTACATTCCTTTACATTACACTTACACTACACATTAGCTTGATACCATATTATTTTACTTGATAAAGTTTTAGAAGATAGGTACGTTACATCCTCAAAAATGTGATAGAATAAATATATTTTTTTGCACGGAGTCCTAACGGTTCATGGTGAGTGATTCAGACAATGGTGATAAGCTGGTTAGGTAGGCACTTACGTACCTACTCAGTCATAACAGTAACATATTGCCTACATTATTTATTAATTAAATAGTAGACCGTTCATGGATATACCTACGCCTTTCAAGGTCAATTATTATAATGAATTTATTGAAATAGTGTGAGTTTTCCATCAGTCAGTGTAAATATGTGGGATAGGGATAGGGCCGTAGGGATTTGATCGACTGTACTAGTACTCGGTACCTAGGTACACTTAGCATTTACTTGTAGGTGTGTATTTAAAATCATGCCTATTGTTCTTTAAAAAAATCTTTTACTATAACTTATAACAACAACAGAACCAGAAGACATCGACAGGTGCGGTCGAAGCTTTATGTAAATTCCAATTTTTTTTAGAATTGTATAATATGTATTGCTAACGGCTACTTATTATTACAAAGAACGCAAGCTGAATAGATTCTACCGTTTGGCAAACATGTGGTCAGCAAAGCTAAAAATAACTGCCACAAATTAGTTTTTGACTAATAAAATACAGCCGGAAGCTCCAATGCACGTTATATTATAACTTGAGTCATTCAGGTCAGGTCAAAATTACGTAACGTGGTGTCGCCAGGTATGGACCAGGCACCAGTAGCTGACCACCTTCGCCGTTTTTAACAAAAATAAGAGCTAGATTAGAGTTTTACCGCTGGCAACATTTAAACCATGTAGAATAGGGATCTGTTTGTCATATTGACAAATATCATATGAAACGGCCATTTTGTTTTAAAATGGCAAGGCGAACAAAATGTTGTGTGCAAATATCTTTCGATTTCAATAGTTTTCTTAAGCAAATCGCTAAGAAGGTAAATAAACGTTTTGATCGATGGATTCTCGTTTCTGATTAAAATGTAAATTTAAAATGATTAAATCACTTAGATATAAACTTTAAAACATGCTGGTGAAGGAATAAATGCGACATAGAGTTATTTTCAAGTTTTAGAGGGGATGTCCATTACTGGATCAGAAACACATCAAAAATCCAGTCATGGACCTATCTATTCTTATCATTTAAACACAATTACAAGTCAAAATTAAACTTGTATAGTTTAACTAGCTTCTGCCCGCGTGAATTTCGGTTTTTTAACCCCCGACGCAAAAACGACGGGGTGTTATAAGTTTGACGTGTCTCTCTCTCTCTGTGTGTATGTGTCTGTCTGTTCTCCTGTAGCGCTCAAACGGATGAACCGATTTGAGTGCGGTTTTTTTTGTTTGCAAGGTGAATTAGTCGAGAGTGTTGTTAGCTATGTTTGATGAAAATCGGTCCAAGATGGCCGCCACCACAAAATGGCGAATGTCGGGGGTTTTTAAATTTTTAATTTATACTTGTCACAAATCCCAAGGGAATCGTGGATTTCCGGTTCCCGTTCCCGCTCCCTTATGCAACTTTTATAGCTACTTTCAAGGAAGTTTGCTATAGTAATCTACCTATAACAGTAGCTATAGATTTTGGTTTTTTCAAAATCCCGTGGGAACTGTGGATTTTTTCAGGATAAAAAGTAGCCTATGTGTTAAGTCATGGCATAATCTATCTCCATCAAAATTTCAGCCAAATCGGTTCAGTTCGGTATAGTAGAAGGATTGCATCTTAAATTTTTTTTCCTTCAAATCTTATCAAGTGGGGTGTCAAATTAAAGGGGTTAAAAAGGTGATTCCGAAAATATAATTTTTTTGACTAAAAAATATTGTGATCAAAAGTGAAAGAGAAAAAAAATTATCACGCAGTTGATATTTTTAATTTTTTAACAATATTATACTTGTTTTAAAAAAATTATTATGGTTTCCATGCAAAAAAAATCTGATGGGTGGGAAAAGGTTAAAAAATTAATACCTATTATTGTAGTTCCATTTAGATGCGCCACTTTTAATATTTTTTAGAAATGTAGGTATGAGCTCAAAGGAGCTTAGAAAAAACAAAGAGTTCCCGCGGGATTATAATAAACCTAAATCCACGTGGACGAAGTCACAGGTATCCGCTTGTATGCAATATGGGGCCTAGCTCTATATTAACACAAAATAAAGAAGTGTTAATAGTAAAACGTGTCATACGAGTAGCTATGAATGAGGAACCTTCTTTCACATAGAAAGAAGATTCTCCATAGCTAAGGATCACCTTTTGCCCTCTTGGACAGTGTCCAAGTAATTATTACGCAAGAAGAAAGGAAACCTTTTACAGGTAACAGGCCTGGAAATACACTTATTAATCTTTTCAAAAAACAGGCGAAAATTCCTCGCTGCTTATGTGAGCAGTATCGTGCTGCATCAGGATTAAGGAGCTGGGACTCAGAGGTCCGTGATTCAATCTAAGCTTGGTACCAAAAATATGAAGTCATAGTGGACAGTTCCTGAATCCCTTTAGTTTAGGTGGGTAGTACCCTACAGCATCAGGATTAAGAAGTTGAAGCAAATAAAAAATTATGGAACCATTTTGTAAACGTCCTCAAATAAACAAGTGTCAAATTGAAATGTGATGAACCTTGGTTGTTTCTACGTAACTTTGATATTTATATATTATTCGAAATAAACAAGGAGCGGATCAACAAATTCTTTAAAAGCCGGCAACGTATTAGTGGTTCCTTTGGTGATGCAAATGTTCATGGGCAGCGGTAATCACTCAACATCAGGTGACCCGCTTGCTCGTTTGCCCACAATCCATATAAAATAAAACAAGAGATAAAGTTCGTAAACTAAAACCCATCATCATCATCATCATGATCAACCCATTACCACTACAGAGCACGGGTCTCCTCTCAGAGTGAGAAGGGTTTTGGCCATAGTCTACCACGCTGGCCAAGCGGATTGGCAGACTTCACACACCTTTGAGAACGTTATGGAGAACTCTCAGTTTCCTCACGATGTTTTCCTTCACCGTTAAAGCAAGTGATATTTACATACTTAAACTAAAACCCGACTACTCATATTAGTATACAAGTATAAATTAAAAATTAAAAAAACCCCTGACATTCGCCATTTTGTGGCGGCAGCCATCTTGGATTTGCATACTGCTATTCTACTAGTCAAGTCCTTTCATTTGATACCCATATTAAGGCAGTTGTGATAAAATATGTAATCCGCCATTTTGTAGCGACGGCCATGTTGGTTTGATTTTCATCAAACATAGCTAACAACACTGTCGACTAATTCACCTTTCAAATGAAATAAAACTGCATTCAAATCGGTTCACCCGTTTGAGCACTACAGGGGAACAGACAGACACACACACACACATACACACACAGACACGTCAAACTTATAACACCCCTTCGTTTTGCGTCGGGGGTTAAAAATAATAATTTAGAAAAACGTGTATTCAATTGTGTACTAATGGAAGAAAAGGCGGGGCAAGCGGCTAGTGGCGCCATCTGTTATGTCTATCTAAAACTAACTTAATATTCCAATTTAGCTGTGCGAACGTCCCTTCTCGATTTTTTCGCATATAAAATGTAGCCTATGTCACCCCCAAACTATAACAACGAATCAATTAACACCTCATTCATCAACATTGGCCCAGTAGTTTAGGTGCTTCCCTAGAACAAAAAATTGGATACAAACATACATACATAGACTACAAAAATCATAACCCTTTCTTTTGGCTTTGCAGTAATCGGATAAAAACCAACTGTCCATCACTGGGTGTCCATAACTGGATTTAGACTGTCCATCATAAAGATTTTTACATATTTCAGTTGATCGTTTTTAGGTTTCCATATTTCAAAACTCGTTCGACTATTTCTAAATTTTAGCATTTAGTGAGAAGCTCTGTATATCTGAGTATATCATTGTAAAATTATAACACTCTAGATTAAATAATAAAAAAGTTATAGCTCCTCATGTTTGACTCGGCGCTTAACCCTGTCCATAACTGGTGCCACCACGTTACGTTTCGCAATTTACTCGTAATTTACAATAATCTGTATTACATAATATATAAAACAAAGTCGTGTTAGTTCGAACACTTATAAATCGAGAACGGCTGGAGCGATTTTCATGGTTATTGACTTGTTGTATTTGTCTCCATCCCGAATAGCAGAATAACTTTAAAAACATTGAAAAATTATTCGAATCTACTTTTTTTTCACTCTGTCCCTAAAAAGGTGAAAAGGGATGGTAAAAAAAAAACGCTCAACGCGGCATAATAAGTTTTCACTTCAAAAAATGACGACTCCTTTTCTATGTAGTAGGTACCTATGGGAAATATTTGAATTTCATTTCTAATTCAATATTCGGTTTTTGGTCAACATACTACACCCTAATATATCCAAATTTTAAGTCTGTAACTCACTGCGTCTACGAGTTAAAGATCCATGACATACGGACAGACAGACAAACTTTTATAGGGCTCCGTGTAGGGTACCGTACCGTTTGGGTATGGAACCCTAAAAAACGAATTTGAGAGGAGCCGCACCGCTGCGCATTGGAATGAATTTCAAAAGGCTCGTGGCACGTAGGTGTGGAAAAACTCCGATACAAAAGTTCGCCGGCTTTGATTGAACACGTGCCGTGCCTTTTACGCTCTTAAGTCCCGTCGATCAAGACGAATTGCCCATACGCGTTGACGCCTAACGCCCCCGCCTTCCAGTGAAAAGGTGCTCACTAATGAGATCCGACCCTTATTAGTATTGACATTTTTACCTTGGGTCGATCCACCGGAGCACGGACTCATGAATCAAAGCTTTAACATCAAAGTAGCATAGATCACTCCTTGTCACAGAATTAGTACAGATAGGTCATCATCATCATCATGATCAACCCATTACCGGCTCACTACAGAGCACGGGTCTCCTCTCAGAGTGAGAAGGGTTTTGGCCATAGTCTACCACGCTGGCCAAGCGGATTGGCAGACTTCACACACCTTTGAGAACGTTATGGAGAACTCTCAGGCATGCAGGTTTCCTCACGATGTTTTCCTTCACCGTTAAAACAAGTGATATTTAAATACTTAAAACGCACATAACTCCGAAAAGTTAGAGGTGCACGCCCGGGATCGAACCCACAACCTCCGATTAGAAGTCGGTCGTCCTAACCACTAGGCTGTCACAGGTAGGTACCCTTGTGTAATCCTCTAGCGGGGTCCCGCCCTTAACAACCCCCCGCACACTGGGCCACTAGTGGCCACTAAGGCCGCCACAAGTCGCCGAAGAGATTTTTCAATCATTTTCTTGTGGCTCGAACGCGGCCACTTGAGCGCTCAGTAAGCGGTGGTACCATATAAAATATATAGAAAATCTCTCCCGCGACTTGTGGCCCAGTGTGCGGGGGCTGCAGTAAACGTTCCATCAAAATGGGTCTAGCCGTCCCAAACATTAGCCCGGACAAACGGACGACGGAGAGACGGACAAAAATTTAAGAAACGTGTGTTTGGTATATTCCATCGTTTAAATAATTATGTATAGGTATTATAATTTTAATATTTATTTTATTTTTCATTTCATTTAATTTTAACTTGCTACTAATTCACGTACTATGTAATTATGTTAGTAAATAGAAGTACGATGTATCCGTGATGGCACTCGTGTAAAGGCTCCCACTGAAAACCAGCGCTGCAGCTTGCTGCAGCACGACGCTGAGTGGGGGACCTACATTTGATCAAACGCAATAATAATTGTTATTTTATTTATTTTTATTTTAGTAGATTTAGGTTTTTATTTTAATTTTTAATTATTTTATTTTTAATTTCAATTGCGTTGTGTTGATCAAATAAAAAAGTTTTCTTTCTTTCTTAATACCAGGCAGGTTTTTCGAAATCACGGACAGACGCTTCAATTTTATTTATTTCTTTTTAAAATTTTTGTCGTAAATTATACAAAGCCTATTATTATAGACACAGCAAAGTGTTTGAATACGGTTTTACGTGTGTTGTGTTACAGTTTACTTTTATTTTACTGCTGAGTTGCTTTATTGGGGGTTGGGGGTGACACAAATATCACGCGATACGCGATATCTCGGTCGCGTATGTTTTCGGGTGTCCATACCATATTGAGGAGAAAGTGTAAGAACAAAAAGTAGATCGACGAGAATCTCATGAAATATACGGAAATGAAATTCCAAAGTTAGCAACACTGCGGCTGCCCTAGCGATAAACAAAGTAACTGACATTTTTTGTGAAATTGACTCTTTTGCATTAACAAAAGTTTTATGTCGAATAGTTTTTTACCACAGTTTAATATTTCAAATAATTTGAACCGTTTACTGAAATTTGAATTGCCCAAACAAAGAAACTGCACACACTAACCCGAAGTAATTGAATGTTGATTACTTTGTTTTTGTATTTAAAATGCAGTTGCTTGATTTTTCGTTTCGTGAAACGATCCCAGGTAAGGTGTTCTGAATGTAATTACTTTGTTTATCACTAGGGCAGCCGAGTTAACCTAGTGTTGCTTACTACAAAATTTAATTTCCCTATTTTTCATGAGATTCTGGTCGACATTTATATCCCTTTCGTTCCGCAGCTGCAGCTACGGTTTCTATGAATGATCATTTTTATTGTTCCGTACCCAAAGGGTAAAACGGGACCCTATTAATAAGACTCCGCTGTCCGTCTGTCTGTCCGTCCGTCCGTCTGTAACCAGGCTGTATCTCATGAACAAGATGATGTATTTCTGTTGCCGCTATAACAACAAATATTAAAAAACAGAATAAAATAGATATTTAAGGGGGCTCCCATACAACAAACGTGTTTTTTCCCCCGTTTTTTTAGATAATGGTATGAACCCTTGGTACGCGAGTTACTCACACTTAGCCGGTTTTTTTTAAGATTCGATATTTTTATTTAAATGACCGAGTGACCGAGTGACCGTTTATTTCATCAGTGTGCTATGAACAGAAAAAAATAAATCGTAAAAAAAATATGACCAAAAAAAATCTTGACACGTGTGTCAAGTAAAAGGTCATAATTTTTCGCAAAGATATAAATTTTCGAGGCTCATCCTTTAATATCATAAGAATGAAAGTATGTAGTTTGTTTTTATTAGTTCAGCGCGCCATTTGCCGCTCTCACCACAAAAGAAAGGAAAACATCTGCTTTCGTATATTTTCCACCATAATGGAATTTTTCAGTGTTCTTCTTAACTTCATCATATTATTAAATTTCCTGTTTCGCCGGGGTAAAAAAAATATTATTGGGGTTTTCTGTCAAGAAAATCTCAGTAGCAGCCCGAAACTGGAAAGTTGGCGGTGTTCCACCCCATGCCAAGCCGTCTCATTGCCGTCTCATCGGACTATGAGAGTGAGGGAATAGACAAAATACCTACCTGTGTTTGCGAATATAACATGTGCTTCTTCACACAAGTCTCCGTAGAGATTGGCCCCCGTGGCCGAAATTAGGTCAAAAGGAAAAATTTCATCATCATATTCATTTTTAATTTAAACATCATTCATCACCTTTTATTGTTAAAGTTAACTTTTCATTGTTTTCCATGTACCTACCTAGGTTTTTAAAAATACTGCAGGAATCCTTGGTTTTCAGTTTTCACGATGTTGTAAAAGTATTTTAATAGATATATTTTTGTAATAGTTCTCTATAAGCCTGCGAAAGTGCCGTCGAAATTGGTGCAGTCGCTCCGAAGATTAGGCCGACCAAAAAGGCAAACGGAAAAGAGAAAAATATCTTACACGTTTTATTTATTGTATAGATATATAAATACACATACATATATTGATTATTTCGAACTTTATATGCGTTCATGCAAGCGTGCATGTGTGCGCGACTGCATGCGTCCGTGCTTGCCTGAGTGTGTGTTTATAGAAAAGCCTCATTACTTCATTCAGCTTTAAATACATTGTGGCACGTTGTGTTTTGAGCAGTGTTGAAAAAAGCAATGCTTTATAAAATAAATAGCCAGCTATTTGTGTCCAACAATACAAAAGCGTCCACTTGTGACGGCGCGGCGGGCTTGTACAACCCCCGGTTGATGGCTGGTTAACGTCACTCGCAGAATTTCAATGTAGAAACGGGGCCTCTCACACTTTCATATTTTCGTTTTGCTGCAGAATGCGTAATAAGAATGGTCTATTTTTGGCTGCTTCTATTTTTGGTGCAGCTAAAATTAGAACACTGCTGGGATGTCCGATGTCTGTGTAGTTTGTTTGTATGCACGTTAGGCTTTCAAAAGCAGGATGTTTAAAAGCTTGCAGACTTTTTTGCAACTTTGAATCCAACCTTGTGTTATTGAAGCCGTAATTTTAATTTTCTTGAATTTATATTTTTTGAAATGTAACGGGTAAAGTAAAGCGGGCTATTTACATATTCTGCTACATAATATAAGAACCTGATAATATAATATTTATATGGAAAAATAATTTTCGCGTTTCAGTTATTTAAATTTTTTGTTATTAAATTTAAATTTGTTATTTAAATTTAAGTTTTAAATTTCACGTTGGTACTTAGTTAGATTAATAAAAAACTAGTGTGTGGATTTAACCGCTTTTAGGCTCAAGTTTTAATTTATTGAAAACTAGCGAGTTATTTCAGTCTGATGAAAGGCTGCCTCTTGTCGGAGAATTTACACAACTGTCAAAGAGAATTTCAGTTTCGAAAATATAACTTTCCTCTCCATTTTATTTGTCTGTCTAACTTATATATTAGTTAGAAAGTTGGCAGAAAGCGTGCATTGAAATTGATATTGTAATGATAGGTTTTCTATTATTAGATAGGTAAAATAATATCAATTCTGGATTTACATAGTGCTATTCTACTAGTCAAGTCCTTTTATTTGATACCCATATTAAGGGAGTTGTGAAAAAATATGTAATCCGCCATTTTGTAGCGACGGCCATCTTGGATCAATTTTCATCAAACATAGCTAACAACACTCTCGACTAATTCACCTTTCAAACAAAAAAAACCGCATTCAAATCGGTCCACCCGTTTGAGCGCCGCAGGGGAACAGACAGACACACACACGCACGCACGCACGCACGCACGCACGCACGCACGCACGCACGCACGCCACGCACGCACGCACTCACGTATGCACGCACGCACGCACACACACACAGACACGTCAAACTTATAACACCCCGTCGTTTTTGCGTTGGGGGTTAAAAAGTATCCCACGTCCGTCTCCACAATGTAACATTGTCTACATACAATTAACACTATGCCAAACTTCGTTAAGATCCGTTCGACGGTTGAGCTGAACCATCGATGTAGAAGGATAAGCCTTTCTCATATAATTGCGTGTACGAAAATGCGCCCGAATAGTTCCTTCGCGGCACGTTTTAACACCGATAACCTGTGAGGTCGGACCAATCACGTTCAAGGATAAGCTAATAAATTAAAATTTTATAGTTCGTAAGCCACTCCCCTTTTACCAGAACATAGTATGAATGGAGTGGCATAGAACATTTATTGTAAAACTTTTATTTTAATACAATTACAGTTAGTGAGCTCCAGTACCTACTTCTTTTGAAGATTTCGACATTGGTATATAGTTCGTTCGGTAACTTAGTGTCGGTACAGGTGCAGGTGCTCTTAGTATTCTGCTTCTATTTTTATTACTTTTTTTCTGTTTGTAATTTTTTTTTCTATTCTAACAGAATCTCCGAATAGTCTGCCAATAAGCACTTAGCCAGCGTGGTAGACTATGGTTAAAATCCTTCTCATTTTGAGAGAAGACCCGTGTTCATGAGAATATTATATTTTATGTTTATGGTTATATTGTAATAAAATACGAATATAAAAAAATATTAATTATAATTTTTTTTTTTTCAATTTTTAATTAATCATATCCTGGACTGGAATTTGTTAGGCAACCCATATGCAATATATTTATTGACGTATTAAATTAAATATAAAATACGTTTCATCAAATAAGCATCTCGGTGAAGGTCGTTGTATGTCGGGATCCTATACAAATGGTTTCGAGCGATAACGTTTTTACTACCCTTTACGAAATAAGACGATTTTAATCTCAATGGATTCAGTACATCGTGATCTAGGTTTGTACGTTATTTTTTTAGTAATTCAGTTTAGTTTATTAAAATAAATAAAAACGCTGGAGGAAGTTTTTACGTCAAAAATAGAGATATTTAGATGCTAATAACATACACCGTAAGCAATAATTCTTTAAAATAAACCTACCTAGCACCTAGTTTATTACTATATCTACAACATTTCCAAAAAACATAAAAATTGGACAATATTTACTGCGAGAAAAACGTTATCGCTTTTTGTATGAAAATTTGTAGGTTCACGATCCTCTTAAACGCTACTTATCACAATGTGTATTTTTATATTTTTAACAGTACATACAACGTATACATACAAACATAGTTAAATACATATTTACACACAAACATAGTTAATTATGATTATTAATCATTATCTTTTATATGCGGATAACAAGTATAAATTAAAAATTAAGAAAACCCCTGACATTAGCTATTTTGTGGTGGCGGCCATCTTAGATTTACAAATTGCTATTCTACTATTCAAGCCCTTTCATTTGATACCCATATTGAGGGAGTTGTGAAAAAATGTAATCCGCCATTTTGTGGCGGCGGCCATCTTGGACTGATTTTCATCAAACATAGCTAAGAACACTTCGGACTAATTCACCTTTCAAAGAAAAAAAACCGCATTCAAATCGGTTCACCCGTTTGAGAGCTACGGTGGAACAGACAGACAGACAGACTCAGACACACACACACACACACACAGACACGTCACACTTATAACACTTTGTTGTTATTGCGTCGGGGGTAAAAAAGTTTCACTTCAAAAAATATACATTATCGACTCCATTCTTTCTAAAACTGAAATTATACCTAATATTTGAAGAACATTTTTAATTTTACAAAATTTTAAAAATACACAGCTTATGCGCTGAATTAAATGAGGAAACGATATACTTACACGTGAAATGTAATTCCGTCTCTTTTTTGATGTATTTCGGAACGTTTTTTGCAAGATTTAACCACACAGGACGGCATTTTTCCCGAGCAAGAAACACGTGCGATACGTCGAAGCGACGGCGGCTGAATGTAAACCAAGATACTCGACTTTTTCAAATTCGAGTATGTTTGAGAGAGTGTTTTTTTTTGCTCGAAGGGCCTATCCTTCTACATCGATGAGCTGAACGGATCCTGTCCTGTCCTGGAGACGGATATTAGAAACTTTTCATCCCGGACGACAATATAACCCCACAACCCAGTTGAAGATCCAAGTATGTCAAGACTGTAGCGCCGATAGGTATCGAATGTTGAAATCTATTTTCGGAAGCTAAATAAACATTAAAATATGATAAACTATGATCTTTAATCGATCGTGTCAAATAAATTGAAGAATAAATTTAAAAATAATAATGTTATTTAAGGTTATTTAGTTTAAGACTAGAGGATGCCCGCAACTTCGTCCGCGTGGATTTAGGTTTTTAAAAATCCCGCGGGAACTCTTTGTTTTCCTGAGCTCCTTTGAGCTCATACTGTTTAAAGTCGCGCATTAAAATGGAACTACAGTAATGAGTATTAATTTTTTAATAGCTCTTTCCCATCACTAAAGTTTTCCAATGAAAGTCCCATCAAAATTGGTCCAGCATTTCGGAGACAAACAAACACAAATTTTAATGTAGGTACCCCAGATGATAGTTAGTTAGTGTAGGTACCCCGGACGTTCAAAGGTTCCTGTACAATCTCGGTTCCAAGTTATATGTAACACTGAGGGTTGTGATGGCTGTCATTTCTGAACTACAAAACCGATGACCTTAAAATATTTACGGAACAATTTTTAAAGTATTTTCTTTTTAACAAAAAAAGAATGAATGAAATCGGACCACGCGTTAATGAATTACAGCTAAGTACACATTTTGACTTTCATGCCCTCCCCAAGGGAACCGTGCTGAATTTCGGGATAAAAAGTATCCTATATGTTACTCCGTAGTATGGAACTTAAGTCATGCCAAGTTTTAGGTATTAAAAGTTATACATTGTTAATGCGAGTACCTATGTACCTAAACAAAAACCTGCCATCTTTTTCCGGTTTATTTTGTTGGGGCTAAAAACCGAATCGCGCGGACCTGGCTTTTGTTCTTATTCGTTACTTTAGAGGAAAGCTGTTCTGAGCTTAAATATTGAGAATAATTTTTCAGTAAACCTCAACACGGAAAAGCCATTAAGTAATTTGTTAAAGTCAGGGTTGTTTGCTCACCCACTTTGCAGAACGTGGTAAAAAAGCTTTGTATTTTTCGAACAAAGGTTTAAAAATACATTGCCTATAGGTAGGTTAAACAGAATTTTTTTAATTACTTATTATTATGAGTACCTGAATGGTTTCACTTTGCCTTAAAGCTGTATACACACGTAAGGCCTCTTGCTAACACACCATGAAAACTCATTTTGTGCAAGCATGCTTGGTCGTTGTTTGGATATATCATTGGAGTTCATGTTCTTACTTTAATTTAGGTACAAAAGTTAATAATTAATAATTTGATAGAGTAATTATGTATATTGTATACGGTTACTTAAGAAACATTTTGTTTATCGTCTTCTGCGCTGCACACACTTGCACAGACAAAACATAGACAAGCTACAAATTTTTTTTTCAAATCTTTTTTAATTTTTTAAAATCAAGTAGTTAGAGGAGGTAACCGTGATTGTATTGGAAAGGTAAGTAATTTGTGTACTTTTTTTGCAGGGTTGGGAGGGCCGGACGGAGACTGGAGGCGAAGGCGCTGAGCCTCCGCCCCCGGCACATGCACCCTTGGACGCCGTGTGGCAGCCTGTGGCGGGCACCAGGTCAGTTTATTATAAACTCTAGGTTTATAGCACAGTTCCTACTTCTAGGGAATACTGACCCTGAAGACATTGTGTGTTGTATTAGGTGCCACCTTTATACTGGCAGCCTGCGGCAGCCTTTGTAAGCCTGTGGCGGGCACTAGGTCAGTCTATTATTTACTTAAAGGCCTAGATTTTACAGCAGTTCCTACTTCTAGGGAATATTGACGTTGAGGACATTATAATAATTATTTCTACGTATTAGGTGCCAAGTTTACACTGGCAGCCTGTGGCGGGCACTAGGTCAGTCTGTTATCTATTAAAAGGCCTATAGAGTTTACAGCACTCCCTTCGTCAAACGAATTCTGTAAACTTTTATACCATAATATTAGGTTACTACAACCATATTGTCAGATCCGATAGGACTACATATTGAACAATAATAATTTCGTCTAATACATATCTACCTATTCGAAAGGGGTAAAATGTACCTTTAACAATTAACCTGTGAAATTCCTATGATATCGTTGCGTAGGTAGGTACAATGTTCTCGTATTATGTAGGACATTTATTATGACAGGGAATGAAAGACGCTATTGAATTATAAGCTGAAGGTGAAAGGAAATAAAAGCTATCGGGTTTTATAGGGTTTCATAGATTTTCCGTTCTCCAATTGACCGATTCTCAGTATAGTAGTGGTATTGACGCCGTATAATTAGAGATGGGAACCCTTTTAAGGATTATTGTTTTGGGAATCAAAGGGATAGTTGTTTTTATTCAGGTCTGATGTCAATGTTAAATTATTGTAGGTTCTCAACTTTTGCCTCAATCCCGGATGCAGAACAAGAAAAAGGAAAATATATTTGTGTAGTTGCAACTTGCAAAGTCATAAATGTAGTTTACTGTTTTCTTTGATAAATTACTCTCAAGATAGAGTGAAGCGCTGCAGTCGCAACAAAAATAACAGGCCAACTTTGAAAGCGCTGTGTGCGTATTACGCACACACGTGTACGTAGGCGCGCGTGTTTAACAAGCGCGCTGATTCATGTGGGCGTGCGCTGAGTGATACCAGTTCTTGAATATTTCCTATCAAGTAGGGGAATATTATATTTTGATTTTGAGGTGCATATTATCTATTATTTGTTTTAAATTTAATTATTTTACATACTTATTAGGAGTTTTTTACAGTTTATTTAAACACTAGCATCTGCCCGCGGCTTCGCCCGCGTGAATTTCGGTTTTAAGCAAATTAAAAAAATAAAAGCTGATCAAGGTTTATATACCTACTATCCATGTATGTGGACGTATGTTTCAAAAACGGAAACTCTAAGTATGGACTTAAGGGAATATAGACGCCATTTTGATTTTTTTTGTTAATGGACCGAATTTTCTCAAAATCGATATCTGAAGTTCTTTGTGATCGTAAAAAAGAAAACTTATGTCAAAATAGCAAAAAATGGACGCCATTTTGATTTTTTTGTTAATGGACTGAATTCTCTCAAAATCGATATATGGGGTTCCCTGTGATCATAAAAAAGAAAACTGATGTCAAAATAGCAAAAAATGGACGCCATTTTGATTTTTTTTGTTAATGGACTGAATTCTCTCAAAATCGATATATGGGGTTCCCTGTGATCATAAAAAAGAAAACTGATGTCAAAATAGCAAAAAAAGGACGCCATTTTGATTTTTTTTGTTAATGGACAGAATCCTTTCAAAATCGATATATGGGGTTCCCTGTGATCATAAAAAAGAAAACTGATATCTAAATAACAAAAAATGGACGCCATTTTGATTTTTTTTGTTAATGGACAGAATCCTTTCAAAATCGATATATGGGGTTCCCTGTGATCATAAAAAAGAAAACTGATGTCAAAATAACAAAAAATGGACGCCATTTTGATTTTTTTTGTTAATGGACCGAATTCTCTCAAAATCGATATATGGGGTTCCCTGTGATCATAAAAAAGAAAACTGATGTCAAAATAGCAAAAAATGGACGCCATTTTGATTTTTTTTGTTAATGGACAGAATCCTTTCAAAATCGATATATGGGGTTCCCTGTGATCATAAAAAAGAAAACTGATGTCAAAGTAACAAAAAATGGACGCCATTTTGATTTTTTTTGTTAATGGACCGAATTCTCTCAAAATCGATATATGGGGTTCCCTGTGATCATAAAAAAGAAAACTGATGTCAAAATAACAAAAAATGGACGCCATTTTGATTTTTTTTGTTAATGGACCGAATTCTCTCAAAATCGATATATGGGGTTCCCTGTGATCATAAAAAAGAAAACTGATGTCAAAATAGCAAAAAATGGACGCCATTTTGATTTTTTTTGTTAATGGACAGAATCCTTTCAAAATCGATATATGGGGTTCCCTGTGATCATAAAAAAGAAAACTGATGTCAAAATAACAAAAAATGGACGCCATTTTGATTTTTTTTGTTAATGGACAGAATTCTCTCAAAATCGATATATGGGGTTCCCTGTGATCATAAAAAAGAAAACTGATGTCAAAATAACAAAAAATGGACGCCATTTTGATTTTTTTTGTTAATGGACCGAATTCTCTCAAAATCGATATATGGGGTTCCCTGTGATCATAAAAAAGAAAACTGATGTCAAAATAGCAAAAAATGGACGCCATTTTGATTTTTTTTGTTAATGGACAGAATCCTTTCAAAATCGATATATGGGGTTCCCTGTGATCATAAAAAAGAAAACTGATGTCAAAATAACAAAAAATGGACGCCATTTTGATTTTTTTGTTAATGGACAGAATTCTCTCAAAATCGATATATGGGGTTCCCTGTGATCATAAAAAAGAAAACTGATGTCAAAATAACAAAAAATGGACGCCATTTTGATTTTTTTTGTTAATGGACAGAATCCTTTCAAAATCGATATATGGGGTTCCCTGTGATCATAAAAAAGAAAACTGATGTCAAAATAACAAAAAATGGACGCCATTTTGATTTTTTGCTATTTTGACATCAGTTTTCTTTTTTATGATCACAGGGAACCCCATATATGGGTCAAAATCACCAAGGTGGGAAATTTGGTTCTGACACAATTTTACCTAATAAAGCTTTAAATAATTGGGTCACAATTATTTTAAATTATCAGATTTAGTTAATTTTATCTAAACCCTTCATTGTTTTTTGCAAAATTATTCTAACACATTTTTTTTCCTCATAAAACTAGTGAAAATGTCATTTGGGAACGCGTCCCAAAACGCATTTCCGTATTTTGAAATGTTCACAAAACATTGAAATACTGATTTAAAAATAAAATGTAGAATCATGCTTGATACACTTGTATTACAGTACAGTACAGTACAGTACAGTATTACATATAACTCTGTCCGATAGTTTGTAGGTCACATCGTGGATGCACTATATTTTGTTAAAAATTGTGCCCAATCATGTCAAGCGAGGAGCTATTGTGCAGTCGCACGATTGAATCTCTTGGATGTACACAGCTTTCGGTTGTTTTATGGCAGTTTTCAATAATATTTTTTTTGTTATGAATATTTCAATTGTGTATTTTGGTACCGTACATCAATAAATCATCATAACGGGAACGGCTCAAAATTATTAACATAACAATAAGTGAAGATAATTAGTCTTAATTCCATTAAATAATGCTGTTCTATTTCCGCTAGTGTTGTATATTGGCGTCCAAGATTGTCTACGACTATTTAAAATAATACGATGCGTTGAAAAATCATTTCGGGAACGGTCATTTCATGAACGTTCCCGAAATGACTCATTTCGGGAACTATGAAAACGCCCGTTTCAAAAATAATGTTTTCTTAGGATTTTACTTTTAAGTACTTTTATTTCATAAATTTACACTAATTAAATGATTAAATTCATAAATTGTAGTAGGTAGTGATTGGAATTACTTAAAAATTGAAATCCTGGATAAAAAAATAAAATGTGTATATTTTGCGCGCTTCTTTTACAGCGTAGTTATTGATAATAGCGTAGTCATTGTAAGTTATTTTTTTGAATTTCCAAGACGTGATAATTTTTACAAAAGTTCACATTTGCAAATTCGCCACCTTGGTGATTTTGACCCATATCGATTTTGAGAGAATTCGGTCCATTAACAAAAAAAATCAAAATGGCGTCCATTTTTTGTTATTTTGACATCAGTTTTCTTTTTTATGATCACAGGGAACCCCATATATCGATTTTGAGAGAATTCGGTCCATTTACAAAAAAAATCAAAATGGCGTCCATTCTTTGTTATTATGACATCAGTTTTCTTTTTTATGATCACAGGGAACCCCATATATCGATTTTGAAAGGATTCTGTCCATTAACAAAAAAAATCAAAATGGCGTCCATTTTTTGCTATTTTGACATCAGTTTTCTTTTTTATGATCACAAGGAACCCCATATATCGATTTTGAGAGAGTTCGGTCCATTAACAAAAAAAATCAAAATGGCGTCCATTTTTTGCTATTTTGACATCAGTTTTCTTTTTTATGATCACAGGGAACCCCATATATCGATTTTGAGAGAATTCGGTCCATTAACAAAAAAAATCAAAATGGCGTCCATTTTTTGTTATTTTGACATCAGTTTTCTTTTTTATGATCACAGGGAACCCCATATATCGATTTTGAGAGAATTCGGTCCATTAACAAAAAAAATCAAAATGGCGTCCATTTTTTGTTATTTTGACATCAGTTTTCTTTTTTATGATCACAGGGAACCCCATATATCGATTTTGAAAGGATTCTGTCCATTAACAAAAAAAATCAAAATGGCGTCCATTTTTTGCTATTTTGACATCAGTTTTCTTTTTTATGATCACAAGGAACCCCATATATCGATTTTGAGAGAGTTCGGTCCATTAACAAAAAAAATCAAAATGGCGTCCATTTTTTGCTATTTTGACATCAGTTTTCTTTTTTATGATCACAGGGAACCCCATATATCGATTTTGAGAGAATTCGGTCCATTAACAAAAAAAATCAAAATGGCGTCCATTTTTTGTTATTTTGACATCAGTTTTCTTTTTTATGATCACAGGGAACCCCATATATCGATTTTGAGAGAATTCTGTCCATTAACAAAAAAAATCAAAATGGCGTCCATTTTTTGTTATTTTGACATCAGTTTTCTTTTTTATGATCACAGGGAACCCCATATATCGATTTTGAGAGAATTCGGTCCATTAACAAAAAAAATCAAAATGGCGTCCATTTTTTGTTACTTTGACATCAGTTTTCTTTTTTATGATCACAGGGAACCCCATATATCGATTTTGAAAGGATTCTGTCCATTAACAAAAAAAATCAAAATGGCGTCCATTTTTTGCTATTTTGACATCAGTTTTCTTTTTTATGATCACAGGGAACCCCATATATCGATTTTGAGAGAATTCGGTCCATTAACAAAAAAAATCAAAATGGCGTCCATTTTTTGTTATTTTGACATCAGTTTTCTTTTTTATGATCACAGGGAACCCCATATATCGATTTTGAGAGAATTCGGTCCATTAACAAAAAAAATCAAAATGGCGTCCATTTTTTGTTATTTTGACATCAGTTTTCTTTTTTATGATCACAGGGAACCCCATATATCGATTTTGAAAGAATTCTGTCCATTAACAAAAAAAAATCAAAATGGCGTCCATTTTTTGCTATTTTGACATCAGTTTTCTTTTTTATGATCACAGGGAACCCCATATATCGATTTTGAGAGAGTTCGGTCCATTAACAAAAAAAATCAAAATGGCGTCCATTTTTTGCTATTTTGACATCAGTTTTCTTTTTTATGATCACAGGGAACCCCATATATCGATTTCGAGAGAATTCGGTCCATTAACAAAAAAAATCAAAATGGCGTCCATTTTTTGTTATTTTGACATCAGTTTTCTTTTTTATGATCACAGGGAACCCCATATATCGATTTTGAGAGAATTCGGTCCACTAACAAAAAAAATCAAAATGGCGTCCATTTTTTGTTACTTTGACATCAGTTTTCTTTTTTATGATCACAGGGAACTCCATATATCGAATTTGAAAGGATTCTGTCCATTAACAAAAAAAATCAAAATGGCGTCCATTTTTTGCTATTTTGACATCAGTTTTCTTTTTTATGATCACAGGGAACCCCATATATCGATTTTGAGAGAATTCGGTCCATTAACAAAAAAAATCAAAATGGCGTCCATTTTTTGTTATTTTGACATCAGTTTTCTTTTTTATGATCACAGGGAACCCCATATATCGATTTTGAAAGGATTCTGTCCATTAACCAAAAAAATCAAAATGGCGTCCATATTCCCATATTCATACTTAGAGTTTCCGTTTTTGAAACATACGTCCACGTACATGGATATAGTATATAAACCTTCATCAGCTTTTATAAAGACAATTAATTACTATTGAACCATACGGGTAAATTCGCAATCCAAACTTGACAACACCAAAAAACGACGCGTTGGTTTTGTGAAAAAATGTATCAATATATTAGTTTTGTTTTTGTAAATTACTATTAATTATGAGTTACTTACTGATGGTAGGAGATTTTGTTAGTTGCTCGTAAACGTCCTTTGTAATTTCTGCAGATTTTTATCGCGCAAGTAGTCATTTTCACCAAAATAAACGAATGCAAAAAATAAGCCGTGCGTGCGTATCCCTTGAGGTTACAATCGACACTGCGGAGCGGGGAGCGCTTTAAAGACTAGGAGTTCCCCCATATTTTTATCTACGCTGTGGAACCACCGTCGCTATATCTTGAGAGTAATTTATCAAAGACTGTTTTGTTGTAAATAGCATGGACCGAAACACAATTTTTCTTTTAAAAAGCGGACAAGTCTTAGGCAATGGAAAATTCTGGCACACAGTCGTGATCTATGATCATTTTATTGATATGTACGTGAATTGTTTAGTGACACATATTTTTTCTGTAATAGCATAAGTGAGCGGGGGAGAAACCTCAAAATTTGGCAGAAAATATTTTTCGCGCATTCCATACTCTGAAGACATGTGATTGATAGCCATAGCAAGTTACTAAATTTAATTTTATTTGGGCAACGTTATTAAATATTAAATTACCTAGTAAACATCAAAAAGTGCAACTGAACCGAAGTTATATTTTTCGCCTCCAGTAAAGCGGGATGCGCTCAGTATTGCCATAAACCGCCGACAAACTGATTTGGCGCAAAGCCAGCGATTCGACGTTGTCTCCTCTACTTGCCTTCTGCTTATTTTCGAAATTCGCTTAAAATTTAAAGCTGTGCGGGGTTATGAGTCGGGTACCGGCTTAGGCGAGCGAAACGAAGCTTTGTTTGAAATACATCGCTCCTCTAACAAAAGAATGACCTGAAATAATATGAACTTAGAACCTGAGCTTTGTAAATTTTACACTATAATAACATCTATCTATCTATAATATAATAAGACTGTAACAGATCCAATTCTGTACATTGAAGATATTTTGAAAATTTTTATTGGAGGGCACTATATAATCGATACTGAAGCCAAAACTGCAATTTTTTTCATTTTTGTCTGTCTGTCTGTCTGTCTGTCTGTCTGTCTGTCTGTCTGTCTGTCTGTCTGTCTGTCTGTATCTTGGCCGCGCATCACGCCGAAACTACTGAACGGATTCGAATGAAACTTAGTACGATTTGAGTTTATACCCCGAGGTAGGACATAGGATACTTTTTATCCCGAAATTCAGCACGGTTCCCTTGGGAGAGGGGATGAAAGTTAAAACGTGTATTTAGCTGTAATTCATTAACGCGTTGTTCGATTTTACTCATTCTTTTTTTGTTAGAAAGGTAATACTTAATATATTGTCCCGTAAATATTTCAAGCTCATAGGTTTTTTAGTTCAGAAATGACAGACATTACAACCCTAAGTATTGGGTTCAAATAACTTGGGACCCGGATCTTTGAACGTACGGCTTATTTTAAACTGGTGTGCGTTTAAATTTATGTTTGTTGGTCTGTCTATTTGTTCCAGCTAATCTCCGAAACGGCTGGATCGATTTTAATGGAACTTTCAATGTTATAAGGAGTAACTCAGGCTACATTTAGTTTAGGTACATAAAAGAATTGTGGGATCCGATCCGATCCTATATAAAAACCTATATCCACGCGAACGAAGTTGCGGGGGTCAGCTAGTAATATAATAAAACTGTAACAGATCCAATTCTGTACATTGAAGATATTTTGAAAATTTTTATTGGAGGGCACTCTATAATCGATACTGAAGCCAAAACTGCAATTTATTTCATTTTTGTCTGTCTGTCTGTCTGTCTGTCTGTCTGTCTGTCTGTCTGTCTGTATCTTGGCCGCGCATCACGCCGAAACTACTGAATGGATTCGAATGAAACTTGGTACGATTTGAGTTTATACTCCGAGGTAGGTTATAGGATACTTTTTATCCCGAAACTCAACATGGTTCCCTTGGGAGAAGGGATGAAAGTTAAAACGTGTATTTAGCTGTAATTCATTAACGCGTTGTTCGATTTCACTCATTCTTTTTTTGTTAGAAAGGTAGTACTTTATATATTGTCCCATAAATATTTCAAGGTCATAGGTTTTTTAGTTCAGAAATGACAGGCATTTAGTGGGTTCCAATAACTTGGGACGCGGATGTTTGTACGTACGGCTTATTTTAAACTGGCGTGCGTTTAAATTTATGTTTGTCGGCCTGTCTATTTGTTCCAGCTAATCTCCGAAACGGCTGGATCGATTTTGATGGAACTTTCAATGGCAGATAGGTGATGTTAAGGAGTAACTTAGGATACATTTAGTTTAGGTACAAAAAAGAATTATGGGGTCCGATCTGATTCTATATAAAAACCTATATCCAGGCGAACGAAGTCGCGGGGGTCGGCTAGTAATAAATAGCAGTGTTTCTTAACCTGTGATCCATAGATCCCTGAGGAGTCCATGTTATTAATGCTGGGGGTCCATATTGGCAAGCCTACGTAACATAATGCATTAATATAAAAATTGGTATAGGTACAATATGTTGTGAGTAAATACGGCGTAGAATTTAACGTTCTAATCCAGATGAAGCAGCAGCAACAATAAAAGCTGGTAGAAGCTAATCTTCGTTTATTTGTCTTTTCAGAAAGGATCCGCGGGGTTTTTGAAATTGTAGGAGGGTTCATGACTAAAAAAAGGTTAAGAAAACCTGTAATATTATAGACATCATTGTGATATACACAATACTTTGCATGTATGTACAATATGGGAAGATCAATGACCTCAATTAATGCAAGGAGGTACGCAATTGGACAGGCTGATCCATAAAACATATGACAGGTGATGCCAACTCAAAGTGCCACACCGAAGGTACTGTTAACTAAATATGAGATTTCCTAATGCAATTGGGATGATGGTTGCCAGAAGCCAGCTTTAAAAAACAATTCGGCGTAGGACCGATGAAATGATACGCACCAGACTCGTTGTTGTAGTAGCATAATATTTACACATCTAGTCTAGATAGTCTAGTATAGAAAATATACACGAAAAGAATTTCCAGTAGAGCGAGGGTAACCTTAATTATGCACGTATTGCTAACCTACCAATTATGCACGTATTGCTAACCTACCAAGATAAAATATTAAATCATTTGAATTAACATTATTAAAATGAAATATAATTACTAAAATGTATCTTTTATGGTCACGTCGCGTACCTACGTGCCGTAAATGTCTCCTTAATATAACAATAACATCACGCTGTGTCGTATTTCCGGAATGCGCGACCAGTATACATAGGCTTCTTTTATGTAAACACTGCACTAGAGATATTACATCTTCCTTTTTTGACGGAAAGAGAGTGTGATTGAATATTGAATAGAAGCAGGCGTTACTTTGCTGAAATCCATAATAGTAGGTATATGATGGAAAGTCAAAATTATTTTGCTATAACCCGCAATGCAATTTTTTTTTTTAAAGAAACTTCACTTTGCAATTGTGCATTGTAGAGTCTCCTGAGGATGCTCCGGTGTCGGAGTGAAACGATCGTAGAGTTTATTTTGGTGGTGGATTTGTGTGGTGTTACATGGTGGTGGTGCTTGGGGTTCGCTTGTTTGCTTGTTTTTTCTGCATATTTAACAGTAGGAGGACTGACAGGGCATAGCACATGCTGCTTCTTGTACCATATACTTTAAGACTGTTACGCGGATTATAGCAAAATAATTTTGTCTTTCCATCATATAGAGTGTGATTGCACCAACTGAAAAAAAAATATATAGCATTTCAAGCAAAAAATGAATGAAACCGCCTTCAGATGTTGAAATACACAAACACAAAACGAGACGTTTTTCTTTAAGAATTTCCTTATAAGTAACTGCTATTTAAAAATAACTAGGCGTCCTCATTACCGGGCCGTTTAAAATTTCATAAAGGCGGCATCAGACTAACACGAAGTATAATGACAAAAGCCTTCTTTCTCGCACCGCGCTCTGCTTTAAGTTTTCTCTTTTAAATCAGCAAATGTTTACCGCATCTGAATTCCATTTCATGTTCTGGTAGATATCAAAATATTTTAGCTCAATTGGGCTAAACCCACACTAGAAGGAAGTCACAGGAGCCGCATGCACGCATCGCAACGCGATTTCGGTGCACACTGAAAATAATAATCACATTATATAAATGTACTAGCGGTCCACCCCGAGTGAGTGAGAAGAGTGCAAGATCTTTTATCTTACACAGTTTAATCTATACTATAATATAATAAAGCGGAAGAGTTTGTTTGTTTGAACGTGCTAATCTCAGGAACTACTGGACCGATTTCAAAAATTCTTTCACCATTGGATATGTACGTGATCCTTGAGTGCTATGGGCTATATATATGTACCACGGGCGAAGCCGGAGCGGACCGCTAGTACAAGTCTTTTAATATTATGCTCACTAAAATTTCTATCACGTTATCTTAGTTAAAACACATTGAATGAAATACCTGGGTATCTCAATTAAAAATGAAAACCGTTTGAATTGTCTCTCGAAACATTTCCTTTTTAAAAAATAATTGGGCACGAATCGCAACAAAGCTTATCTCATTGGCGAGATATTTTAAATTTCATAAGAGCGGTGGTGAGTAAATGGCGATAAAATCTCTTTTTTTCATTTCCCTCTCTGTATAAGTTTCCTTTCACAATTTGCTAACAGCTTCCTGCTTTTGCACTCTAGTTAAATAGTGTTTGCCTTGCGCCACTTTTATTTGAAACTGAACGATATTGGAAATTAACTTTGTACCTTCGAGCTCAATAATTTAGTATTAAAGAGCCATACTGTAAAAGATGTTAGTATTCGTTTTATTATTGAAATCAAGTCTCGCACTAAGTAAGCTTATATCATCGTGGGATATAATTAAGACAGTGGATAATATTATAGACATGCAAAAAGAAAACATGAATTTCCATATTAACTTTCTTTTATAATATAGAACAAGCCACACTAAACATACATATTATCTTCCTTTTTCCCCTCCAAATAAGCGTAAGCTTGTGTTAGTTGTGGGTACGCAAATAAAGCAACCTTCAACTTCTTCAAAAATTTGAGATTATACTAACTCTTATTTTTCCAACAAAACCCCTAAATATTGGATTGATACTAAGCATATTTATTATTTTTCCAATACCTAATTTCAAATATTTAATACGGTATTGAAATTACCCATCAGTTACCATGTATGGAAATTCCTTATTCATTCCTTACATATTCAATTTTATACGAGTATTCATTCCCATAGTGAACAAATGACAGGAAAGCTTCGGGCATAGTAAACGGATAGGCGAGCAGGGCGCAAATGGAGGACGCAGTTAGCAAATTGAAAAAGAAAACTTAAAGAGAAAGTGACGTGAAAAAGAGCCTTTTCGCCATTACTCCTTCTTAGCTTGCTTTTATGAAATTTTATATGTCCCGGTTATGCTATAAACGTTCATATTTTTCATGTCAAATAGGCACATTTAAATTGCGGTTCTTAAATTAATTATTCATGTTATAATCATGCTATTCGATATACCTACCTTTGTTACGTATTTTCATGATATCTGTGGTTGCGAACCTTGCTCACAGTTTATACTTATTAACCAGCCACAGTTACATTTAAATGGGAAAGTATGTGTTTGTTTCTAACTTTTCACAGTTTAACTGCTAGTAGGTAAATGATAGTTTAATATTATATTATTTACGCACCGCAAGAACCATATTCTTGCGGTGTGTGTAATTCTGATTAGCTATAGTGTTAAAGATAATATTATGAATCACAATACTTACAGAATAATAGCAGTCCTTTTGTCAAGTTAACACTGTAATAAATATCTAATTAATATCTAAATAATAGTTCATATGATTTTCATAATTTAATTATTTTAACTTGTCATATGAATTGTTGCGAGAATGGACATAGTGAAGATTTTTATCACTTTTTATCACTATATCAATGGACGAGCTGTTGCCCGCGACTTTGTCCGCGTGGATTCCAATATCTCATACAAATTTTCAACCCCTTAGGGGTTGAATTTTCAAAAATCCTTTCTTAGCGGATGTCTACGTCACAACAACCCAATCCGTCGAGCAGTTTGAGCTGTGCGTTGCTAGATCAGTCAGTCAGTCAGTCACCTTTTCCTTTTATATATTTGTAAGCAATGAAAGCTATTGGAGCGACTATTTAAGTGCTTAGCAAACAAAAATTTTCCGCCCGAATTCTCATATTGCGGTCATGAAATTCCGTTCTGAATGATTGACGTAACAATGGTTCATTCAGGAGCATCGACGAATGATAATAATAGTACAAAAGTCGCGGTTGAATAATGAAAATGAGTCGGTTATTGTATCAAAGATCAATAGAATTTAATTCGTTTGTGAACAAAGTTCGTAATGGTATTTAGCGTGATTATATTGTGTACTAGCTTCGCTCCGTGATTTCGTCCGTCTGGATTTAGGTTTAGGAACAATTTCCCGGAATAAAAAGTATCTACTCCTTGCTTAGTTGCTCTACCTGCCTGCAGAATGCCTCATTAAAATAGGTTCAGCCATTTTGAAGAAAAGCCTAGATTAAACATAAAGACGGACAAAATTTAAAAAACCGGCCAAGTGCTAGTCAGGCATCGCTCTTTTAGGGTTCCGTACCTACATAATTATGAACAACAATATTTTGGGTGTAAGAAAATTGAAAAACTTTCCGAGCTAGACATCGCAACAAACCCTGAAAAAAAAAACCCAAAAAAATGTTCGTTTGTTTGAGTCACAGCTTACATACTACTTTATAAATCGTTGTTTTCAGTATTTGTTGTTTAAGTAAAGTATATGGTACATAAAGCTGTGATAGCCTAGTGGTTAGGACGACCGACTTCTAATCGGAGGTCGTGGGTTCGATTCCGGGCACGCACCTCTAACTTTTCGAAGTTATGTGCGTTTTAAGTATTTAAATATCACTTGCTTTAACGGTGAAGGAAAACATCGTGAGGAAACCTGCACGCCTGAGAGTTCTCCATAACGTTCTCAAAGGTGTGTGAAGTCTGCCAATCCGCTTGGCCAGCGTGGTAGACTATGGCCAAAACCCTTCTCACTCTGAGAGGAGACCCGTGCTCTGTAGTGAGCCGGTAATGGGTTGATCATGATGATGATGATGATGATATGGTACATAATATACCTACCGAAATTTTAACTGGTTTAATTTTTGAGATAGCCGTCATAAAAATGGTCTAAAACTGACAACTTTGATGGCTTCCCATTTCCTTCTTTATTGAGAAAAAAAATATAGATTATATTCATAGTCTACTCAGTGAGCTCAAAACAATGATATCCCACAAGCAGCTAGGGTAAGAAACTTTTTTCCGGCTCCTTTTTCATGGACCTGTGACCGGCGGACAGACAGACAGATGGACAGACAGCAGAGTGACATTAATAGGGCTCCGTTTTTACCCTTTGGGTTCGGAACCCTAAAAAGGTTTTTTAGGATTTGAATGGTACTAAATCTGTTGTGCACGATATACAAACTAAACTACTAGCCCAGTCAATTTAGACTTCCAAGGTTACAATAATTCACACCTGGCTGAAAATTGGTAGGATTGTTCAAAACACTATTATAAATGAAATGTGAAAAGTCCTCATCGATCCGACACCTGGAAAAAAATTACTCCTGGACACACACAGTTTATTCACACTTGACTGAAAATTGGTAGGATTATTTAAAACACTATTACAAATGAAATGTAAAAAGTCGTCATCGATCCGACACCTGTAAAAAAAATTACTCGGGGTCAAAGTTTTCACGGGAAGTTTTCAGCAAAACGGTAAGTCTTATCATAAAATTATCTTAGACTAAATTGTAGATCAGATAATTATCTATAAAAAATGACTGAATACTTTTTTCCTAAGAGCCACCGTTTTTGAGATATAATGATTCAAAAAGATAAGTTTCGAAATAAAAATGAGGGACTGGGTTTCTTTTTAACCGAAATTCTGATCTTTTTAATATTTTATATGTGTAATTGTGTAACTTACACTTATCTTACACATATAGGTTACATACTTACACACATAAAATATTGGAAATATCAGAATTTCGGGTAGAAAGAAATCCAGTCCTTCATTTTTATTTCGACACTTAACATTTTGAATCGTTATATCTTAAAAACGGTGGCTCTTAAGAAAAAAAGTATTTAGACATTTTTTATAGATAAATATCTGATCTACAATTTTGTCTCAGCTAATTTTATGATAAAACTTACCGTTTTGCTGAAAATCGTGAAAAATCCGTTTTTGTGACCCCGAGTAATTTTTTTTCCAGGTGTCGGATCGATAAGGACTTTTCACATTTCATTTATAATAGTATTTTGAACAATCCTACCAATTTTCAGCCAAGTGTGAGTCAACTGTGCGTATCCAGGAGTAAAATTTTTCCAGGTGTCGGATCGATGAGGACTTTTCACATTTCATTTATTATAGTGTTTTGAACAATCCTACCAATTTTCAGCTAGGTGTGAATTATTGTAACCTCACCCCTATTTTTTAGTCTAATTTGACCGGTCTACACCTAAGATTGACAGGTCTAAAAGCAACTTTATCTTTTCTTCGTTATCTTTTCTTGTTGTTTAAATTCCACGCGACTGGAGTCACGGGCAAAAGCTAGTGTACTTTTAGGTATGTCTCTGAGAAAGATCTGAGTAGGCACTTACCTGATTATGCATTGAAGCGTGCAGCGTCTGGAATACCCTCAAAGAGTTTTGATGATGTAGAGCTCATGTTCATAACGGTATATAGGTACCTACTCCCAAGGTGGTACCTATGTTTTATTCTAGGCCGAAAAATAGTAATAAAGAGAATGGAACAGTGAAATAAATGATCACTAATAAAAAATAATTCGTGGTCGTTGTAGGGGCTTCCTTACGCCACGGTCTAGTGCCGCTGTTTTATCCAGTGGCTCCCATCTATTCTGCCCTCGTTAAGAGAAAAAGCACAACTGCAGACTACTATAGTATTGCGATAAATTGAAACAACTTTGCACATTGTTGCATTGCATTGTTGGACCGAACCAATGGTAGATTCAATTGACTATTCAAAACTACTTGTAAAAGTTTATTTGAATAAAAAACTTTTCTATTCTATTGGTTCAATTGTTTTACAGGAAAATCAAAAATTATATAAAAACCTATGTCCAAAAGTCATATTATGGTAAAATAAAAAGTTAACTTTCCTATAAAACAATTGAATCAATTTTCACATTTTTTGCGCACTTATGCTTTGAGGGCAGTATTCATCTGATGTCGTTGGTACGCCTAGTGGGGGGTCTGGCAACATTGCGCTTTCCGGTGCGGGGTCAACATTCCAGCACCTTGAACTCCGTCTATCTGTTCTTCGAACTACGAGTATGTGCTCCGCCCATTGCCACTTTAGCTTCGTAACCCGTTGATTATATCGGTGACTGGTTTTTCTACGGATCTCTTAGTTTTTGATTTGCAGGTCATACGTGTAGATAGATAATATTAACAAAATATGTACTTAAAAAGTGTGTATTTTTTGTTTATCCATCAATAACGCCGCAACAGAGACAGATCGACATGATTCTTGCATGGGTATAATAATTGAGGACCTGCACAATGACATTGGCTACTTTTTGTCCTGGGAAAACAAATGGTTCACGCGGGATTTTTCATACTCCTCACTCCACACGAACGAAATCACGGGTAAAAGTTAGTGAAAATATATTAAAAAATAAGTAGGTACCTACCTACGCGAAATAGCAAGATTGAAAATAATTCCAATAAATAAATTGCCATTAGCTGCAGTAGTAGGCGAAATAGTTGGAATTGTTAACTTAGAATTCCAATGATCTATTATTGCATACATTGTTCTGTTGGGTAATCATTATTTTATCATGAATCTAGCATACGCTACATCGTAATCCAACAGGTAGGTAGGTATCATGTCAGTCCCAGCGCAAAGTTTAATCCCTCAGGTGGTGAAACTCGGTATTATAGTTTGCAGAGGTCTTAAATTATAAAGCTTTTGTTTAGCTTGGATTTGAGTTGCACTCAGCTAATTCTACAGGACAAAGTAGGACGAATAAATATCAGCTGGTAACTAGATTTGAGACCGCTTGCAATTCCATCTGTAATAATTAATTTTCTTATTGGAATTTGACACAGAGATAATAATTTGTCTTGCGTAGATGGACATAGACTTTTACCGCGATAAAATATATTCTAGCAAAGATTCAAAAGATGTAAAAATCAGCCAAGTGCGAGTCGGGCCTCGCTCTTTCAGGGTTCCGTACATAATTATGAACAATATAATATTTTGGGTCTAAGAAATATTTAATTTCCGAGCTAGACATCGCAACAAACCGTGAAAGAAAAACCCAAAAAAATGTTCGTTTATTTTGGTCACAGCTTATAAACTACTAGATTCTGCCCGCGGCTTCGCCCGCGTGAATTTTGGTTTTTCACAAATCCCGAGGGAATCGTGGATTTCCGACTCCCGTTCCCGCTCCCTTTTCCAAGCTTTATACCCACTTTCAAAGAAGTTTGCTATAGTAATCTACCTATAGCTGTAGATATATATTTCGGTTTTATCAAAATCCCGTGGGAACTGTGCATTTTTCCAGGATAAAAAGTGCATACGCATACAGATGCATGCAACGATTGTAATAATGTGCTATGTGAGCGTGATTTACCTAAGAACAGTCAACGCCATCTATCGCGTTTTTGGAAGTCTATATCTATTTTAGTCCCACAGGAATACTTTTCCGGGATAAAAGGTAGCCTATGTTTTAAGTCAGGGCATAAGCTATCTCCATTCAAAATTTCAGCCAAATCAGTTCAGTAGTGCGGCGTGATTGAGTAACAAACATCCAAACATCTAAACATCCAAACATCGACACTTTCACATTTATATTATTATTTCCGGGATAAAAGGTAGCCTATGTTTTAAGTCAGGGCATAAGCTATCTCCATTCAAAATTTCAGCAAAATCAGTTCAGTAGTTGCGGCGTGATTGAGTAACAAACATCTAAACATCCAAACATCCAAACATCCACACTTTCACATTTATAATATTAGTAGGATAGTAGGATTAGTAGGATTGGTATTGTGATTATGTGTGATAGCTTCTGCCCGCAGCTTCGCTCGCGTGAATTTCGGTTTTGAACAAATCCCGAGGGAATCGTTGATTCCTGGTTCCCGTTCCCGCTCCCTTTTCCAACCTTTATACTTTCTATCAAGGAAGTTCGCTATAATAATCTACATATAGCTGTAGATATAGACTTCGGGTTTTTCAAAATCCCATGGGAACTGTGCATTTTTTCCAGGATAAAAAGTAGCCTATGTGTTGCCAATGCATGCAACACAGCAAACTATTGCAATAATGTGTTATGTGAACGTGATTTACCTAAGAACAGTCAGCGCCCTCTATGACGTTTTTGGAAGATTATATCTATTTTAATCCCACAGGAATACTTTTCCGGGATAAAAAGTAGCCTATGTTTTAAGTCAGGGCATAAGCTATCTCCATTCAAAATTTCAGCCAAATCGGTTTAGTAGTTGCGGCGTGATTGAGTAACAAACATCCAAACATACAAACATCTAAACATCCAAACATCCACACTTTCACATTTATAATATTAAGTAGGATTTAATAAATCGTTGTTTTCAGTATTTGTTGTTTAAATAGAGCATATAGTACATAATATACTGAAATATCATATTCCCAACTAGTTTAGTTTTTGAGATAGCCCCCGTCACAAAAATGGTCTAAAACTGACAACTTTGATGGCCTCCCATTCCCTTATTTTTTGAGATAAAAATTAAAAAAATATATATTTGTACTCTACTTAATGAGCTCTAAACAATGATACCCCACAAGCTAGGGTAAAGAAAAAATTTTTTTTTCCGGCTCCTTTTTCATGTATGGGAGCCCCCCTGAAAAATAATTTAATTCAATTTCTAATTCAATATTTGATTTTGGGTTAACGTTTTACACTAAATACCAAAATTTCAGGTTTGTAACTCATTTCGTCTGCGAGCTAGAGACCTGTGACCGGCGGACAGACGGACAGACAGCCGAGTGACATTAATAGGGCTCCGTTTTTTACCCTTCGGGTACGGAACCCTAAAAATATCACGTAGACAAAGTCGAAGGCAATAGCTATCAAATTCATTATAATCACTCTTTGAACTCACTCTATGAGAGAGATTCATCTTATTATATCCTGAGGCGTACGGACTAATATATTCCCCGCAAACACCCTGAAACGCCTTTAATGATATATTGCTCATGTTACGAAACATATCCCACGGGCTGTTTGAGTTTCATCACACTCAGAATTCAAATTAGATGCATGTGGGACGAGTCTCGAGTGTTCATGGCTAATTAGGTTACCGAAGCCCGTAGGCACGCCTCTTGTCTTTTGCATGATAATAATAACAATCACCTGGCCGAATTTTAAGCTCAAAGTTACTGAATAGGCGATGTGGAGAGCTATGCTGTTTCTCTGCGTGATCGAATCAGAAATGAGGAGTTTGGTAGAAACACCATAGACACCAACATAGCCCAACGAGTCACGATGCTAAAGTAGCAATATAAGAACAGAGTAAACCAATTGGTTATTCACAGTTTAGATTGGCTGCCTACATTTATCATAGTCACAATTATTATTGTTATTTGCGCAAAAATAGATGTTTCAACTCACTATTTCCTCACTTTCAAAGTCCGATGTAACGACAGTGAGACACGATCAGAAAGAGATCTACAGTTGGACGGTCCAACTGTAGATCTGCGAAACTGAAGTGGCAATGGGCGGGGCACATAGTTTGGAGAACCGATGGATGTTGGGGTCCCAAGGTGCTGGAGTGGCGACCTCGCACCGGGAAGCGCAGTGTTGGTGGACCCCCCACTAGGTGGACCGACGACATCAAGCGAGTCGCAGGGAGCCGCTGGATACAAGCGGCACAAGACCGTGGCATGTGGACGTCGATCGGTTGATAACAACGACGACGAGCTTTTTTATATTGAGCAGAAGGGGCCCCATCTGATTAATTTGCCACGGGCCCCCATCAGTATAGTTACGCCACTGACTTGCACCAACGGCTCTACAACTCTTACGAGCTTTACATGATCTTCTTTTTTCTAAGACGAAAATATTTTCAATAATAATTGGCCTAATTGCCAAGATTTGCCCTAAAATGCTCAGTACGCAAGATTTAATCGCTTCAACGCAGATAAACAGAGATACTTTATAATATTAGTAAGGATGCTTTTTTTGAAATTCCGTTGTGTAATAACCTAATTGAGCTCTATATATTCTCTCTGTTGTTTATAGTTAGTTGGTTGTTCTGTGAAGTCGTTGAACGTTAATAAATTGCTATAGTCAACGTCCTCAGCTCAACGCGATTGCCTGTTGCTTCTGTAATTGGATTTGAAGTTCTTGAGTGTGGACGATAGTGGGTAACGAATGAAAAATGTTATAAGTAGCATTATTTAATGGAATAAACTGAATCGATTCTTATGGAATTTCGCACAAACATTTAATTCTACAGTCAATACAATTAGGCGAATTTGGGGTTTCAACGCTTCAATTCTCATGACGACACTACTTATTGCCCACGCAATTAATCATATACTCGGGTAGGTATACTGCTTGAGCCGAATTTCAAACAGTATACTAATAGTACTAAGCTGCCGCTGAGAGTAGGTAGTATTTAATAGATAATTTGAGTTTCGAAATAATATCAAGTGTTACAATTGAATTCAATACTTTTTACACGAACGGATTTCCTAGTAACACTATCACCACCACCACCAACACCTAACTAATTTTCTGGAACCACGTAATAGTATTTTTGATATAATTTAAACTTGGCACGGCCGCGGCCATGGGATTCAAGTTTCAACTCAATTCAAAAGTCCAAGAAAAATGTGAAAATGTAGATACGATTTGAAAAGTTTACTCTTAAGAGACTGTCTTTATTAGGATTTAGTTACAAAAAAATACAAGTGTAAATTGAAAATTTAAAAAACCCCCGACATTCGCCATTTAGTGGCGGCGGCCATCTTGAATTTGCAATAGTGCTATTCTACTAGTCAAGCCCTTTCATTTGATACCCATATCAAGGGAGTTGTGAAAAAATATATCATCCGCCATTTTGTAGCGGCGGCCATCTTGGACCGATTTTCATCAAACATAGCTAAGAACACTCTCGACTAATTCACCTTTCAAACAAAAAAAACCGCATTCAAATCGGTCCACCCGTTTGAGCGCCACAGGGGAACAGACAGACACACACACACACACACACACACACACACACACACACACACACACACACACACACACACACACACACACAGACACGTCAAACTTATAACACCCCGTCGTTTTTGCGTCGGGGGTTAAAAATAAAACATGCCATATTATAAGTGGAGGAGGAAGTAAAATTTCAGATTTAAAAAAAAGTCCACAATTTTACGTAATTTATACTTGTTACAACTACAAAAACTTATGAAAGTCTGTAATTTCAGCGAAAGCGCCTCCAGTACATCGGGAGGCATTAAGTATTGCCATTAACCCGCCGACGAACTGTTTTGGCGAAAAGCCAGCGGTACGGCGTTCTCTTTGGGTACTTGTCTTGTCATTAATTTCGAAATTTGCCCAAAATGTTACCTACATTTTGAAAGTTTTTACGGCGTTATTGTTTTGGTCAGAAGCGGTTATTTCGTTTTATACATCTTGTCGTGAGAATTGTTATAGTTTTCTGAGTATTTTTAGGATGCCGTGGTCGAACAATGGTATCTAATCATAAACGTATATGAGCCCTACATATATGATTGTCCGAATAAGATTGCTATGGTAGGCTATAGGAATAGCTACATAATATGAAGAAGATATAAGAGACATCTTTCCGAATGTCCATCGGTATGACAGCTGTTACAGCAATTTTATACGGACTACTAGATCAGTAAGATACAGTGATCGAGATAAAATCCGTTTGAGCTTCAATTTTGTTGCAGGGAACTATTTGTATTGTTATTAGGATTTTGTAGACCGTTAAGGTGATTCACTATTAGTGAAGTTATACATCAGCTGTTACTATTAAGTAAATGTTTTGTTGTAATTAAGTATATATGTGGTAATAGTAGATTGTATCATAAGGGAGCAAAATAATATTTTTACGGCGAGGGCGCTTTTTTGAATCCAGAGCGAAGTGAGGGATTGTATAGTAGAATCCCGAGCGTAGCGAGGGATTCTTTAGTACAATCTTGAACGTAGCGAGCCAAAAATATATTGCGCCCGAGTGATACACTCTACTTTTCATCACCCTCTATGAGGAAATAAAAGGCGCCTCATATTTTTAACCTCCGACGCAAAAACGACGTGGTGTTATAAGTTTGACGTGTCTCTGTGTGTGTGTGTGTCTGTCTGTTCCCCCATAGCTCTCAAACGGATGGACCGATTTGAATGCGGTTTTTTTGTTTGAAAGGTGAATTAGTCGGGAGTGTTTTTAGCTATGTTTGTTTGATTAAAATCGGTCCAAGATGGCCGCCGCCACAAAATGGCGGATTAATAATACAAGTATAAATTAAAAATTTAAGAAACCCCGACATTCGCCATTTTGTGATGGCGGCCATCTTGGATTTGCATAGTGGTATTCTACTAGTCAAGACCTTTCATTTGATACCAATATTGAAGGAGTTGTGAAAAAATATGTAATCCACCATTTTGTGGCGGCGGCCATCTTGGACCAATTTTCATAAAACATAGCTAAGAACACTCCCGACTAATTCACATTTCAAACAAAAAAAACCGCATTCAAATCGGTTTAACTGTTTGAGCGCTACGGGGGAACAGACAGACACAGACGCACATACATACACAGACGTCAAACTTGTAACAACAATAACAACAATCGATACTATCGTTCGCGCCTAGCCCGGTGGGACCACGGGCCCTTCATCTTCAATAAGTGCGCCGCAATTATCTTTTCATCCCATCTATTCGAAAAGGACGACTTGGTTCGCCTTTATGTGCACCCAAAGGTGGTGTTTTCGACGCAGTTTTATAAGTGCGCGTAAAAGATCTTTTACGCGCACTTATTTATAAGTGCGCCTAAAAGATAATTGCGGCGCACTTATTGAAGATGAATGGCCCGTGGTCTCACCGGGCTAGGCGCGAACGATCGATCGATTGTTGTTATTGTTGTTACAAGTTTGACGTCTGTGTATGTATGTGCGTCTGTGTCTGTCTGTTCCCCCGTAGCGCTCAAACGGTTGAACCGATTTGAATGCGGTTTTTTTTGTTTGAAAGGTGAATTAGTCGGGAGTGTTCTTAGCTATGTTTTATGAAAATTGGTCCAAGATGGCCGCCGCCACAAAATGGCGGATTACATATTTTTTCACAACTCCCTCAACATGGGTATCAAATTAAAGGTCTTGTTGTCAAGACCTTTCATTTTGACGTCTGTGTGTGTATGTGTGTGTCTGTCTGTTCCCCCGTAGCGCTCAAACGGTTGAACCGATTTGAATGCGGTTTTTTTTTTGTTTGAAAGGTGAATTAGTCGGGAGTGTTCTTCTTCATGTTTGATGAAAATTGGTCCAAGATGGCCGCCGTCACAAAATGGCGGATTACATATTTTTTCACAACTCCCTCAATATGGGTATCAAATAAAAGGTCTTGTCATCAAGACCTTTCATTTTGACGTTCGTGTGTGTATGTGTGTGTGTCTGTCTGTTCCCCCATAGCGCTCAAACGGTTGAACCGATTTGAATGCGGTTTTTTTTGTTTGGAAGGTGAATTAGTCGGGAATGTTCTTAGCTATGTTCGATGAAAATTGGTCCAAGATGGCCGCCGCCACAAAATGGCGGATTACAAATTTTTTCACAACTCCCTCAATATGGGTATCAAATGAAAGGTCTTGACTATTACAATAACACTATGCAAATCCAAGATGGCCGCCATCATGAAATGGCGAATGTCGGGGCTTTCTTAAATTTTTAATTTACACTTGTATTATTAATCCGCCATTTTGTGGCGGCGGCCATCTTGGACCGATTTTCATCAAAAAAACAAAGCTAAAAATACTCCCGACTAATTCACCTTTCAAACAAAAAAACCGCATTCAAATCGGTCCATCCGTTTGAGAGCTATGGGGGAACAGACAGACATACACACACACACACAGAGAGAGACACGTCAAACTTATAACACCCCATCGTTTTTGCGTTGGGGGTTAATAATATGAGGCGCCTTTTATTTCCTCATAGAGGGTGATGAAAAGTAGAGTGTATCACTCGGGCGCAATATATTTTTGGCTCGGGCGACGTACTTTGAATCCCTCGCTACGTTCAGGATTGTACTAAAGAATCCCTCGCTACGCTCGGGATTCTACTATACAATCCCTCACTTCGCTCTGGATTCAAAAAAGCGCCCTCGCCGTAAAAATATTATTTTGCTCCCTTATGATACAATCTACTATTTAGGCGCACTTATAAATAAGTGCGATTAAAAGATCTTTTACGCGCACTTATAAAAATGCGCCGAAAACACCACCTTTGGGTGCACATAAAGGCGAACCAAGTCGTCCTTTTCTAATAGATGGGATGAAAAGGTATATTATGTATATTGTACATCCTTTAAGCATCCCTGCATTGCAAGACAGCTATAGATATCAATAACAAGCGTATCTGCCTCGTTAAACTATAGTGACCAACTTATTTGGCTGTGGGTTATGAGATTTCGAGCCTCGGATTGGGCCAAAAATGAATTATATTGGTTACTAGATGATGCCCACGGCTTCGCCCGTGTGGATTTCGGTTTTTAAAAATCCCGTGGGAACTTTTGATTTTCCAGAACAAAAAGGAGCTTATCTGTAGTAACCCGTCCCCAAAACGAAAAAATTCCGTGGGATCCCCACGATTTCGGAATGCAATTCCTTACAGCATCAAAGTTGAGGAGTTGGATATGTACCTACTCGAGTTCATTCATAATAAAGTCTATAACTGGTAGCCCCAATATCAATTTAAGTAACCGAAAGTTTCTAAATCCCATTAGTTTTGGGGATCAGGTTGCCTACAGCATCAGGATTGCAGAGTTGGAATCCAAATTTTTTATAAAATAGGGTCGCAATGTTTCTCTATCGATTAAAAAAAAATTACGCCAATCGGTTCAGAAATCTCGGAGACATCAGTGTACATAGGTAAAAAAACAAAACTCTTCCTTTTTTGAAAGTCGGTTAAAAAAGTAGCCTATGTTACCTACACCCTGGTTAATTCTCTACTTGTATGTGAAATTCCCGTCAAAATCGGTTCAGCCGTTCCGAAGATTAGCCCGTTCAAACAGACAGACAGACAAACAGACAAAAATTTAAAAAACGTGTCATTCGGTTATGGTACAGGTAGTTATTTGGAAATTACAGACAGACACTTCAATTTTATTTATTAGTATAGATTTCACCCGATAAATCCTCAGTGGTAGAGTTGGAAAGTTGGAAGTGGTGCATTTCCTTGCCTCTGAAAGCACGTAAAGCCGTTGGTCTGGCCCCCTGACCTATCTTCGTGTTGCATTGCTGTCCTTTCGCACTATCAGAGTTAAGGAACAGAAAGCATACCTCTGTTTGCGCACTAAAATAAATAGGTATATATCCTGCTTAGTTGGCTAATTGGTTGCCGATAGCCGAAATTCGGTCACGAGAACAATAAAGGTGTATAATATTTAAATGTTAAAAACCGTTTTTGTGATAGAGATTTTTGTAGTAGGCTCTGTACTGTACCTATCTAAGGGCCTGTTTCACCACCTTCTGATAAGTATCGGATAGCTATCTACAACTTGTCACTTGTCATAAAGTAAGAAAGTGACAAAACTTACGTTTAGGCTATCCCACACTTATCAGAAGGTGGTGAAACAGGCCTTAAATGTGCGTATGTAAGTGATACCTAGTAGCTATAAATAAGAAGGTGAAAAGTTCCATCAGTCGCATGATAATGGTCACAGTGACAGGCTCTCAAAGACAAAGGGAATTGGAGTGACGGGTTGAGAGGTATTGTCGAGACTCTCGGCTGTAGAGCTCTTGTCTACCTACCGCTTGAGTGAGTCTTTATTAGGAACTTACGTGTCATCAATGTGTTACAGTATCTGTGTCATCATCATACGGGCATATAGATAACAAGATGTCCACTGGTTCTCCTTGGCTTCATTGACAACTGTACAATGTGGGTTGTAATCGTGAAAATACATAAATTATATCCGCACTAATATTATAAATGCGAAAGTCTGTTTGTCTGTTATTACATTTTCACGGTTTATTGTCTGCCTATTGTTACTGTTTCACGGTTAAAAAAGTGAAAAATTAACTGCACTAAGTAAATCGATCTTGACAAAATTTCTCACAAACATAGCTCGCATTCCGGAGACGAATTTATCCCAGAAAACCAAAAGAAAAAGTTCCCACGAGATTTTCAAAATTTTTTTATCCACGTGGAGTCGCCGGCATCGGTTCATCGGGTCATGTGACCTTTATGGGTTTTTACAGTTTTATTCTCAGTTATAATGTTGCCTAACCTAAACCGGCTGCGGTGGCCAGGTGACAGCCGCTCCGATTAAAATAAACTTGAATACAAAACAGGCTTTACATAAACACCGGTAACACGATAGGGCGAACCTAAAGGCGAACAGTGCCAGTGATGTTGCTGTATCATCCATACTAATCCATACTAATGTTATACTACTAATATAGTATAGTATAAGTACTAATGTTATAAATGCGAAAACGTGTGTTTGTCTGCTAGCTTTTTCACGGCACAACAGTTTAACCGATTTTGATGAAATTTTGTGCAGTGATAGCTTACATACCGGGGATGGACATAGGCTACTTCTTGTGGTCTTGAAATGATAAAAAAACTATTTGTCAGTAGTAAGTAGAACTGGCAAATAGTTTTTCATGGGCTTTAGTATTAGTATGGACAAACTAATTTTTGTACTATTACGACTTTTGATACAATGAGGATTAACAAATGAGTGTGGTTTAACTTCAATTCACACTGGATTGATTTTTAAAGCTACCAAATAAAACTGTAACGATTTTCAATATATTGAAAATCCCAAATTAGTTTTACTAACCACTGAATAGATTGCCCTTTTTACCTTTTACTGTAGAATCTTCTTTTGGAGTTAGGATTTTATATTTCTGACTTAACAGAATATTAGTTATTGTTTAGGCGGTTCAAACAATGGGAATGAACCGCCTAAACAATAAAATACGCTACTTTGAGTTATTTATAGCGTGGATCAGTGTGAAGGGCAAACATTTTAAATTAGATATTTTATCTCTCTTCGAGAATAATATTTTACGAATTTAGTTCGTAGTTAGCTAAATGGATAAGTATTTAAATAGTATTTTTAGAACATATTATTTTTTTCCCTTTAATTTCACCGTATCACAAAAAATGGGAATAGATTGCTTTACTAGTTCTAATATTTTAAAGTCATGTTTTAGATGGTGATAATAACCCCGGCGCCACACATAGCACAAACATTTGAACACACTAAAGACCTCTGGTCTCTAGTATTTGTTCAAAGTTTGAACACACTTGCACTTTGCTATTCGGTATCGGTTTTTCGAGCGTAGGTACATCAAAGCATTTAAAGTTCAAAGTCACATGAAGCGGACATATTATTTCAAAATTCTGTCTGGCCGGTAAGCAAACCTGTGTTTAATTGTGCGAGAAAAGTCCTTCAAAGTATTTGTAGAAATGTTTGTGTATGTGTGGCGCCGGGGAAAAATATACCTAGTTACCCAGCTTATAGTTTGTTGTGGGTCTCTTCAGAGATCGGTATTTCAGTATGTAGGTCCAATGCTACGCGCTCACTGTGTATTATAACTTGTACGTATCGTCATGGCTACGAAAAGTTCACACCATCGATGTAGATCACACACATGCATGTTTCATTACTGTGTTTTCCGCTTGCATTAATAAAATGAAATATAGGTATTTATGTAGCCTCATGGCATTACAGATACGCAACGGATTTTGATGCGGTTTTTTTAAATAGATAGAGTGATTCAAGAGGAAGGTTTATAAGTAGAAAAATTGGACCCGGTAGGTAGCGCTAATAGCGGGCAGGACGAGGTCTGCCGGGTCCGCTAGTCATGTCTAACTACGGAGCGTCCCGAAGTCTCTCGCTTTGAATATTTCAATGCAACGCTACCTGCATATTAGGTACTTACTCGCACGGTGGAATATCGTCACGACTACGGAAAAGCTCGCATCATGCATGTTTTATTATTAGACGAAGCGACATTCTCGTGCGATATCGTGACAAATACAATCTATAGACGTGACTCGAAAAATATAAATGTAATCTAGGTATTCTTTTTTTGATATTTTTGAAGAAGGATTTTTCTAGAGAAACGGTAGAGGAACGGTGGCGACATTAGGCTTGAGATGAACAGTACACAATATCGTAATATTTTTTTACACAGCTACTAAGGTAGGGGTTACGAGTAGAAGTTAAACGAGTTCGACCGGGTCAGATAGGGGCAACACTACAAACTTACAAACAAAGCACAGAGGATTGTAGAACCACAAAAAAAGAATTTCCAACAAGTAATTAGTAGGTATTATTTGAATTCTTTTGGAAACTTTGAAATCGTATGAAGAGGCCCAAATATTTCCTTCAGGTACCTACTTGCGTTAAAAAAATTGTTGCGTTAATAAAAAAAAAAAAAAATTATGTACTAAATTAAAGTCGAAGATTTAGGAGTAGGGCATACAGTACACTGTTTGAATGTCAATAAATTTTACAAGAATATGCAGTGAGTCGATGAATAATAATTATTTACGAGTACCTTAAACACCTACCTATAATAATATGCTAATCTACATAACATTAAAGTGTGACCTTTCAAGAGTTTTCAGATTCGTTTCAAGTATTTCAGAGCTACGCCACCTGTATACAGATGGGATATTACTGCCACTGGGTAGGGGTAGGTACGAGACCGAAAACGCGCAAATGTCACGTAGGTATTAGGGTGCCTGTCCACTGAAGCGGAGCGAAGAGTACACTTGCGTAGCAAACCAATTAGAGCATTGATAGATGGCGCGATAATTTGTTCACGTCATCTGTCAATTGATTGGTCCACGGAACACATTTCTGCTCTGCTCCGCTTCATAATTGGTAATGTTGTCAGACGATGCGACGACATCTTGGAATTACATATTATGTATTGCTGAAAGTGAAATTCGTATTAGTAGCTAAGCAAAACTCTAAAACGTGATCGTGTGCGACAAGGCGAGTCGCAAGAGGCGTAAAAACATTGCGCGTGTGACGTCAGAATAAAAAAAAAGGATAGATAGTTTATTAGTAGTAGGTAGGTATAATGTTCTGTTAATGGTTTTTATTACTGGTATGAACATGTTATTGTGGTATGAATATGTTATGTGGTATATGTAATTATGTTATGTGGTATGAATATGTTATGCACTGGTCGTCTCAATTAATAGACATCCACTGCTGGAGCCTGGACGTAGGTCTCTTGCTAGGACCGTCATAGAACACGATCTAGTGCCGCCTGTTTCCAGTGGTTGCCAGCGACTTGCTTGAAATCGTCCGTCCATCTAGTGTGGGGTCTTCCAACGCTTCGTTTTCTGGTGCGAGGTCGCCAGTCAAGCACCTTGGGACCCCAACGTCCATCAGTACTTCGAACAATGTGCCCTGCCCATTGCCATTTCAGCTTCGCGACTCGATGACTTGGTAACTCTGGTTCTCCTGCGGATCTCCTCATTCCTGATTTGAACTCCGAGCATAGCTCTCTCCATCGCCCGCTGAGTGACCCTGAGCCTTCTTATGAGGTCTTATGTTATGCACTATTAGTTAAATTAAGAAAAAAAATCCCAACATTCTATTAGTACCCAACCCAGTAGGTACGTTCAAATTCTATTTGACAGTCGGAATTTAATTTGGACGTATAAGGAATTAGCTAAAATTACGGAGGAAGAGTTACGAGTACGTTTCATAATGAACATTGCTGGGCCCGAGTTCATATTCTGAACTACGAGTAATTTCAGCGCTCGGAAATTGCGGGGTTAATTCTTTTGATTAAATACGAGCGCGCATTACGGGACGGCTGCCAATATTAACGGAGACTTGCCAACTACGCAGGTGATATTATAGTGCACAAGTGTTTTAGCAAACACATGTGCGCTCTATATTCCCTCACTCTCATAGTATCCGATAGGTACGACTGGAGCAGGCGCAGGACCGACGGCTTTACGAATTCTCCGGGATACCTCTTTCCCAACTTTGGGCTGCTACTGAAAATTTATTGACAGAAAACATCTTTTTTGCCCCGACTCGGCACTCGAACGTAGGACATCCGCAGACGAACATGCTAGCCGCTATACCTACAAGCCAGTTAAGGTTATTAAGTTATAACAACACAGGGCTTAACTTTCAAAACAAATAAAGCTGTAAAGGCTGAACGCATTGCAATGTTTGATAAAACTGTGTAGGGTTTTCTTACCGGTTATCGTCCATTTAGTGGAGTTACTGAGTTTGAGAGGGTGAAAATATATGTTCTATAAAAAAAATTAAACAAAAACTTGTTAAAATATACTTCTAGTATAGTCTATTTTCATTGCACGTTAGTATTTTTTTAGTCAGATAACTAGTTTTTTTTTAATCCTAATAAAAAGCTCAAAATGCCGATTTCACCGGTTATCGTCCACTAAATCGAGTTATCGTCCACCCTTGTACCTGTTATCCGTCCACTGATTTCTATGAGAAATTTACTATGAAAAAGTATGCATGTAATGAGTAAGTAATTGAATATGTAATATTAACACCACTTTAATATGTATTTAATATCTATACCAATTAAAATTAACTTCCTGTCCGTCTTTACGAAATATATGGGTTTTTATTAGTGAACTTATGTTTACTTATACATTATTAAAAAGCCACATAACCGTTTATAAAAAAATTGTTTTCTGTTTTTCGTCTATTCGTAATATGTACTTACTTTTCAAAACAGCTGAACCTATTTTGACAGAACTTTCACAGGGTGATAAAGAACTTTATACAAAGTGATGTGGTCTTTCTACGCATACGCAATAGCGGTCAACTGCTTGTTTTAAAATAAAACAGATAAAAAAACTATTGCCTTTTTAACGCGGTTTATAGAGTCTACAATATGACATAATATCTTTACCAACTTTGCGCCTATCTATCTTGCATCGTCTTTTACCACATCGCACTTACATTATATAAAAGTAGGTACATATAATTTGGCAGCCTCCCTGGCATGGGTAAGTCTTATTAGTGGAAGGTCCTCTACTTGATTCTCGGCAGACCAATTTGGTAAATTCAATTTAATAATTTCAAAATTGTCTCTAGTCCAGTATGCCTTACTTCCAAGTCATTTACGGATTCTGCTGTACCTCTTTCAGGTTATCCCGCATCCATCTTAGACTGTCACTTAACATCAGATGAGATCGCAGTCAAGGACTAACTTGTAGATGAATCCTACTAATATTATAAATGTGAAAGTGTGGATGTTTGGATGTTTAGATGTTTGGATGTTTAGATGTTTGTTACTCAATCACGCCGCAACTACTGGACCGATTTGGCTGAAATTTTGAATGGAGATAGCTTATGCCCTGACTTATAACATAGGCTACTTTTTATCCCGGAAAAGTATTCCTGTGGGACTAAAATAGATATAGACTTCCAAAAACGCGATAGATGGCGTTCTTAGGTAAATCACGCTCACATAGCACATTATTACAATAGTTGCATGCATCTGTATGCGTATGCACTTTTTATCCTGGAAAAATCTACAGTTCCCACGGGATTTTGATAAAAACGAAATATATATCTACAGCTATAGGTAGATTACTATAGCAAACTTCCTTGAAAGTAGGTATAAAGTTTGGAAAAGGGAGCGGGAACGGGAGCCAGAAATCCACGATTCCCTTGGGATTTGTGAAAAACCGAAATTCACGCGGGCGAAGCCGCGGGCAGAATCTAGTAAAAAATAAATTATAGATATGAGTAATAATCAAAATTCGCCTAAATAATAACATAATATTAAAAAATATATGTTTTTCATACAGTTTAAAATATAGGTGGACGGATAACCGGTGCACTTCAGATTCTCTATTTTAAATTTCGTCCACAAATTATAATGATCGACAATACTATCTTAACTTATAAATATATCAAAGTTCCAAGGAGAAACACATAAAATATAAGGTAATTCTTTTGTCAAACAAGTTTAATTATTTATATTTTTACTAAATCTATTTATTTTCAAATAATAGCTTGGTGGACGAAACTTAGAATATTTATTTAGTGCAAATTTAGATATCGTCCACGCGTGATTTTGAAGACCCATAGTTTTATATACAATGAGAAAAAAGTGGACGAAGACTAGTCACTAACTAGTGTATGTGTATAGGATTCGAATTAATAAAATTAATTCCAATTTTGTGCACACCTCGATTGATAACAAGACTACCTAAAATTAAGACGCTAAACCTGTGTTTGACCGCCCGGACGATAACAGGTTTTCTTAAGAAAATAGTGAACTAGTTGTCGTCCACCCCTTTTATTTGTATTCTAATGTAATCAAAAGTAAAAAAACACGTTCACAGTATTTTATGAAACATAAGTAAGTGCTACAAAGAAGAATCAAACTAAATCTTATAGTAAAATGATTAATAACTTCCCGTGATAGTTGAAGCATGCCACTAATTTTTTTGCTCCACACGGCTCATTTTCATTCCTTAATTGCATACTCAAAATTCGATCGCTTTGTTTTCAAAGAAACTTAAGTGAAATAGACTTCTTTCTTTCTCTGTGTCTTAATAAGACATTCAAGTTGGCATAGAGATGCATTATTTTTATGTAAGTCTTATAATGTTTCTATTTTTAAGCGTTTCTTAAGAGTGATCCGCTCGGTGGACGATAACAGGTGCGTGTCCGGAAACCGGTGTTCCTACCCTATTTTTGAATAATCCAGCTTAGCCTGGACCGAGCAAATACCTAACGATGTTATGAATTTAATTGGGATCACGGATATTGTGATATTTTTTTAACGATTTAAACCTAGCCATTGACATCGTAGATTTTCAGTCTCCCAAACAAGGATTATGAAAAAGCTTTAGTAAGTATCATAGTGGACTATGAGAAAGCTTTCGATTTGGTGGAAAGTGCTGCAGCTTTGCTTTGGTGGAAAGTGAAGAAAGCTGCAGATATACAGGGTCGATTATCTCATATATCAAAGATGTTGGAGTGGCGGGCTTGCATCGGAAAGCGCAGTGTTTGCAGACCCCCTATTAGGTTACCTTCAAGGCAAGAGTGAATAAGTATTTTCTAGGCAGGCGCGTTCCAACTTAGACCTCATCAGGCATGATTGCCGTCAAGCGTAATCTATACTAATATAATAAAGCGGAAGAGTTTGTTTGTTTAACGCGTTAATCTCAGGAACTACTGGACCGATTTCAAAAATTCTTTCACCGTTGGATATGTACGTGATCCCTGAGTGCTATAGGCTATATATTATGTACCACGGGCGAAGCCGGGGCGGACCGCTAGTCCTATAATACAATAAAAAAGCGGATGGACGTGTGTGTGTTGAAGGCCCTTTAAGAGACCTGTCTGTGTGCAGTAGTGGACGTATGACGATGATAGAAATGGTTGTCCTAAATATTGTGCCATATACAACTATTTATGATATATGAGTATTCATGTTATGAGCATTTTACGATAAGGTGAGATACGTCTTAGATAGGTATCTTGTCTAAGTCGTAAAATGCTCATAACATTTGGCACTCTTGAAAATTTTAAAAGTTTTAACTTTCAAGTCTCGTCTTAAATATTTAAAAGCGACACCACCGGCGTTTTGCGACGGAATATTGCCGTCATCTCGACGGCAAGGATCACGTATGCGTTTTATTGTGACACGTCACACGACGCGACGAGGAGTCTTGCTGTTCCCGTGGAATATAATAAACTTGGTTTGTCAGCAGAATATATTAGGTACAGTGAATTCATGAATTTGGACCTGACTCGCCCTGTTATAGATAAATAAAACATATTATATTATGTGTCCATATAGTTACTTGTTATTATAACTGTAGATAGGTACAGTGTGTATAAACTGCGAGAAACAATTCCATTTCCAGTAGCATTTCAATTATACTTACCCTTAAGAAAATCAATACAAAAATGTTTAATTAAAATCAGAATAAAGTAAAAAAATAACAATAGACTAGTCAATAAGTTCAAAAACGTGAAAAATAGAGATAAAGGTCCTAAAAATATGATCGATAGCTCATTTGATTCGGAATCACCTCTAGAAAAATGTTTTTGAAGGATTTTGGTGCAGGTAAAAAATTGCAATTGTTATTAACAAAATAAGATGAAAAAAAATGATATTTTGTTTTATGTTAATAACTCAAAAAATATTTATATTTAAAAAGCTCGTTAAAGAGAAGAAAATTTCCAATAAAAAAGTCTCATATCGTAAAAGTTTATTAATTTGTTAATTATGATTTTTATAACTAATGTAAATCATATGATTTACATGATTATTATGATTTTTCAATAGTTATAAAAAATCATAATTAACAAATTAATAAACTTTTACAAAAATTTATTACAGGATCTTATGAAGTATATATATCAGAAGGGCTACACGAAGTTTAAAATTTTTAGGCCAATTAATTATTTATACCTTTCATCACATTGTTTATGTCAACGGAAATTGGGAACAAAGAGCAATGGCAAACTTCCATACATTAATATTATTGAGAAAAAAGTTTTTGTACACACATGAAAAAAATATTTTTTAATTAAGGGTCAAATACTGAGCTTGCATGTGCAATAATTATTTTTATTGGAAGCCTAGAAAAAAAGATATTGCGTTTGAAAGTTTTGGAGGTTATGTGTAATGTCACTTCCAAAAATATCTAAAACTGACCACAGAATTGTCGGGAATGTATATGTGTAAAGCTTTATATTTCTCCCAATGATGCCTGCGACTTCAGGTTTTAAAATCCTGTAGGAACTTTTTGATTATCCGGTATAAAAAGTAGCTGAATGTCCAGGTTTTTAACTAGGTATAACCTACGCGTGCAAAATGACCACGACGCTCCGCTGCGACATCATTGAAGGCCAAAACAATAAGTGTACACTTTCATATGGATGTGCATTTTTAATATGGATAATGATTCTAGAAGCCTATCGCGTGGTGGCTGTACCTACCTACCTATCAACATTTTGCAAACATATTTTGTAAAATAATGGAATTACAAGCATTTTCTTAAAATAATACTTACCTACCTTTTATTTTTAGGTAAAATACTTACTCGCAATCCTTCATCTTACCTAATAATTGTCTACATTAGGGATTTACATATTAGGTACATAATAATACATTTATGAGTATTTACTTAAAGGTCCATGATATGTACATAGTACCTATTTCACAAATACTTGCAATTCTAGAGAAATATGTTTCCAAGGATCAAATGAAACAAGTTTATTTTGTCAATTTTATTAATCTTCAATGTCTCTTATAATTACATCATCAAGAAATTCTGCCCGTGCTGCAATATATTGCTGGTGTCTGGCCCAACCCAAAAACCATACTAAGGTCATGAACTCATGACGTCAGCGCAACAGCCAACGTCGACCAACTAATCATGAACAACAGTATTCTAATATACCTGTCGGGCCTGGAATTTCATTTTCTATCAATATATAAACAAAATTGATAGACTAGGCAGATAATAATTGTAATTGTAAAGAACTATAGCACACAGTTTGTGACATATAACATGCGGCGTGGTACTGTGACAGTTAGGAAAGACAAAACAATATGTAATATTGGCTGTTTGTTTATAGTTTGGCAAAACTACTCATTGCACATCCACCGGGCAATTCATTTCAGGCACACATTAGTATGGCTTCGATGACTTGGTCTGGCTTGTTGGCCATCAGTGCCAGCAACTTCTTGCTGCAAATTATCATTCACCCTGGCCATTGCAACATCTCTACAAGCTTCACAAATATAATCATCTTGAGTAATCTGAAAAACAAATATAGATAATTACAGTCAAAATCTGTTATAACAACATCGAAGGGACCATGATTTGTAGGTTACAAACGGCAGCATTGGTAATCTACAAAGAGCTGGGATTTGTATTTTGTTGTTGTAACCAATGTAGTAGTAAAAAATGGTTTTGATTGTAAATACATATAAGTACTTATATTATGTGTTAAAATAATCTACTAATAAAACAATATTTGATGCAGACTGTGATATGTACATGTAAGCAACTAAGTACCTACTATACTTGTAAATAATGTACAACCATCCAATATGCCAATACACACTTTACCAGACTATTGCCTAAACCCTTCTCATTCGGAGACGAGATCCGTTCCCTGTAGTAACACCCAGTTACAGAGTAAAGTGGTAACTCTCTTATCAAGTTCCAAGGCAGAATGTCGGCGCAATGTATTAACGCATATAAGTATACACAGAATCCGGGAGGGGTCTGGCACGACCTCCCATCTTGGCGGCAGCCAACTTTTCAGTTCACAACTAAATCCAAACAGTGCGGCAAAATCGGAGTCCAAAAGAGAATAGCACAATATCACACAGGGAATGTATTGTCAGAGTCCTTAGGCAGATACTTATCAAACAGAATATGGCAGATAACAGTCCTAGCAGTCCGGGTCAAGCGAAAAATCAGATAAAAAGGAAAAATATCGGATAAACAACGCAAAAATCACCTGTTGTAACACAACAAAAGCTTCCCTCACGTCAAAGTGTCACTGTCAGTAAATCAACGCCATTTTGTCTGAAACATTGCAGCATCTGTGTTGCCATAACCTTTATCTCATTTATTACCATTTTAATACAAGTTTATTTAAATATGCAAGAAGATCACTTAAGTAAACAAAGTTAAATGCAAGAAAAAACAATTCAATTGACTCAAGAAAACGACGGATAAAAAATATTATAATAATGTACCATCTTATATTAGTTAAGTATTCTAGCTACTAGCAAACTTCTTTGCTTATAGGTAGATTATATTTAGTAGAATGGTAACATTGCTAAAAGAGTGCTAGTCATTTAATTTCTTAATTTATTGCATTTTTTTAATTGGCTTCAAATAATCTAAGTGATAGTTTGATAAAATATAAATAATTAGGAGAATTACTTCCATATATACGTCATTTCTGTACATTCCAGATTAACTCAATACTATTTTCGCCATTGCTCTTTGTTAGTTTACAACTGAATAACTTACGAAAAAATGGTTAAACTTTTTTTCTTCAGGGCTCGATGGTTTTAAGTGTTAAGAAGATACTAGAATTTTTTCAAATTTTTAATATCACATTTTATGTTATAAAAAACATATTTTCATTTCTGAAGGCTCGCGTGCGCATGCCGTAAATGTCGCGCGGATGCCAATGTCAAATTACAGTTATAAATAATGGAGATAGAGTTTCGGAAGTTGAGACTTTTTTATTGGAAATGTCCTCTTCTTTAACGAGATTTTTTTAAAATTGCTTAAATACAAATATTTTTCAAGTTATTAACATAAAACGAAGTATCATTTTGTTTTCATCTTATTTTGTTAATAACAATTGCAATTTTTTACCTGCACCAAAATCCTTCTAAAACATTTTTCTAAAGGTGATTCCAAATCAAATGAGCTGTCGCTCATATTTTTAGGACCTTCATCTCTATTTTTCACGTTTTCGAACTTGTTGACCAGTCTACAAATCCAAACAAACAAAAAGCTTTCATTTATTAAAATAAGTACTTAACCCTCCATAACACAAAATCTTAAAACACATTAAAATAAAACACCAAAGTTTAACAGAGATATTCATTTTCACTTTAAATTGTTGGTATCCAACCCTTGAAAATAAGATTATGTTTCACTTTCAAGCTTGATCGGCACGAGATCAAGGCTGTATGGGTATATTACTCGAAATTCTTTTTTGTCTCCGGTTTCGTATCTGTATTTACTTTATAAATCGTACTAAGTCAATTGAACTCATTAATTCTGATGCTTTAAAAGTTCTTGGTTTAATACAACCACAACATTATAAAGGGTCCTACTGCTATCGTTCACGTGCCACTTTAAATAAATTATTTAAAAAGTATAATCTTTAGAAATACCTATTGGAGATTGGAGGGTATAGATTTTTATAGGCTCGTTAATTCAGTTACACATACGTTAGTAGGTAGCACATATTTAGAGCTCTCCCGCAAGTGACACTGAAAGACAACACTGAAACAGACAAAAGTTTAATTAGAAACAAGTAGTTACGTGACCTGGACCTGCGTTTGTGCATTTACCAGAAGATTCTGCTACCTAGTTTGTACAAATTGAACTAGAGGTCTGGAATTTAATTTAAATTCACGATCTACGCGCCGGTACATAAACGAGGGCGAAAAGTTTCCTACTGTAATGAATATCGTTGGTGGAACTTTTCGAGGTCACATTTTCTGTAATTCAATACTCGGAGCTCGTAAGGTTTCGACCATACAAGGAGATTCCGCTAATCAAACATCTGTCTACTGATGAGTTTAGTTTGGAGGGAGACTCCGGTTACTGGAATACCTATCCTGGAATGGTCTGAAACGCGGCACACCGGTAACTGCAAGGCTGAGCGAAAATTTAAAACAAACAGTTTTAGCCCGCCTAATCACATTTTAGCAGCGTGGCGGGTCTAAGCTCTAAATCCCTCTCTCCTATGAAAGAGGCATTTAGAGCTTAGACCCGCAGCCCCCTTAGACAGCAGAAGGACGTTAAAAAAAAGGCTGTAATGGTGGTGGTGAGTTTTAGTCATTGAGTAAGTGGAGTTGCCCGGACATAATATGAATGCGCGAATAAATATTCAGACAAACTTTGACGGCACCCTACAGGCGGCCTACTAATGAACTAAATAAACGGCAATTAATGCGTACACTGATAGAAAAATAATTACAACACACTCATAAACAAAGAATTTACGCACACTTCAATTCATGATCATGAATGCGCGCCAGAATTTTTGTCGGTGTTAATATTCATCGTAACTATCACGCCAATTGAATCACCAGACGGTTCGCTGTCCTCTGCGGGAAGCGATAAATTGCAATTTGTTCTTCAATTATTTCCATCGGATGGCCCTAGTGGATGGCGGGTGGAGCTCGGTATCGAGATAGATTATGACCCAATTCTAGCTGCGATTGATTTTATTGATTAAAGCGCTTTAAAGCTGATCAGTGATTGCAGTGAGAGACGCAAGAGCCGATTCGAATGAAACACAACATTTTTCACACACAAATATCCCGCAAATATTTGGAATTCCTATACGTAAGTATAAATTGAAAATTAAAAAACCCCCGACATGTGACATTTTGTAGTAGCGGCCATCTTGGATTGGCATAGTGCTATTCTATTAGTCAAGCCCTTTCATTTGATACCTGTATTGAAGGAGTTGTGAAAAAATATGTAATCCACCATTCATTGGCGGCGGCCATCTTTTATCGATTTTCGTCAAACATAGCTAAGAACACTCCCGATTAATTCGCCTTTCAAACGAAAAAGACCGCATTCAAATCGGTTCACCCGTTTGAGCACTACGGGGAACAAACAGACACACATACACACACACACAGACATGTCAAACTTATAATACCTCGTCGTTTGCGTTGGGGGTTAAAAAGAACGTCAGTAGCATGAGTCGACCGAATTGGACTATACAGGATAAAATATGTAGTTACTTCATCAGATGTTCACCAGATGACTTATTCTGGTCTGTCCCCGTGCTCTGTCCCCTCAGTGGGATAAATAGGAATAAAAAGTTCGATCCGTCCCCCTGTTACCGACGTAAGATAGATCGAAATCGGCTACTGTCTTACAAGCGCAATTTAGAATCTAAAACGCGATCGTGATGAGGGTTATTCATAATAATTTATTATTGTGACTAGAAAACAGAAATACAGAAGTTTAATTTTCTTACCGACTATAGTTTCGAACCCGCCCACAGGGCTCGGAAACCGGTAAAAAATCCGAACCGGTTAAGGCCTAAGTACATAGTGAACTTTTCATTTCGGTTTTGTTCTACCTTTACCCAAAATTAACCGGTTTGAGGCAAATAAAGTTCTTAAATAGGTTTCGTTGAATAAACCGGTTTTAACCTATTTTAACCGGTTTTTGCCGTCTTTTTTCAATGCGCAGCCATTTGGTAGGTACGTAAAAATAAAATTACTAGGTACCTATTCAGCGTTCAGTCGAAAACAAATATCGCATTACGTCAACGCGCAGGGAGACACAAAATTATTTTATGAGATGGTATGTAAGTATGGTTTGTTATTTTAATACATGTATTTTTAGATTATTTAAGTATATTTAATAATTGATTTATGTTTACGTACGTACCTACTTATACAGATTCGTACCCAATAACCCATCACTCCAAACACGATCTCATTGATTGTCTACCCAACAGTCAACCGCTTTTTCCGGAAAGTGAGCAATGTTATAGTGATGGAAAGAAATATTTTCGTAAGATATATCTATGTAGGGTGGATGCTCCTGGTGGTGGTGTGTGTATGCGTGTGTAGTGTGTGTATGTATGTGTAAGCATGCATGGATGAATGAGTGTGGATTGCAGGCTAAGTTTGTGTATATGTAGCTTTTATATGTACATATGTGATTGAGTAAAATGTGACAGTGTGGAATATGTATAGGTATAGATTTTGTCATGATGAAAAAAAGAAATGTGGATCGTAATCAGTTTTTTTGCTTGCAATCTCACCAGATGGTAAATGATGATGTAGTCTAAGATAAAAGCGGGCTAACTTGGAAGAGATATCTATGTATACCCCTGATCGGTTTCTACACGGCATTGTACCGAAACGCTAAATCGCTTGGCGGCACGACTTTGCCAGTAGGGTGGTAACCAGCCACGGCTTGAGTCTCGCACCAGACCAGACAAGAAACAATTTAGAAATTATAAAATCCCAAATTGCCCCTGCCGGGAATCGAACCCGGGACCTCCCACTTATAAGAAAGACCACAGAGCTCACCAATGCGCCAGGGAGGTCGTTTATTGCAAGTACTTTCTATAAATATATTATCTTTACAGGTGACTCTCAAAAGACAAGTTGAAAATTCTGATGAAGATGATTCTTAATCAATAAAATTATTATCTACCAAATCATTTATTAATTATTATTAATAATCCTAATCCCTAATCCTAATCCCTAATCCTTAGGTACCAAAAATTACAAGCACATATTTGGTAGATAGGCCAGTCAAATTTTAGGTACATTAAAATCGCAATCAAACGGCTAGTTCTGATTTTTTTATATGTTGTTAGGACCACTACCAGTAGTCTAAATCCAATTTTGCAGCTTCGAAAGACCTGTGCTAATTTTGCAGCACTTGAAAAACCACAAAATTTTTGCACTCTTTTTGGTTTTTTCAATATAAGTCCTAAACTGCGCGTTTCTTAAAAAAAATATTTTCTGTAATTTTTTTTAAGTATACTATAATTGCTACAATTTAAGACCAGAACTAGTTCTTTCAATACAATATTAACTGTGATTAGGGAACGCAAATCTCGCGAGATTGGGGCTCAAGCGAGATCCCGCGAGTTTATGGAATAACAATACTGCGAGATCTCGCCAATTTCGAGATCTCGCGAGATTAGCAGTTTGATGTGTTTTTTCGCAAATAAATAATCACAATATTTAAATAAATTAGGAAAAAATTATAAATATTGTAAGTATTACAAGATAAACATTTATTTTCACGAATTTTTTCAATAGACTTGTATGCATCAAACATTGTTTGACGTATCTGTCTATAATTTTTTTATAAACTTCTAAGTAGTAAACTCTGACATCTATCAAAAATGTCATAAATAACAAATGAAAGAAACAACCAGTCTTCTCTTCTAATATCAAACAAAAATCTTTTAGTAATAAAACAGTTTTTTTTATAACAAACAAAACAACGAGAAGTCAAAAAAATGAAACTTATTATCTAAGTTGTGTTGACTATTAAACTGAGATAATATTATCAATTAAATGAAACTATATCTATTCAGTAGATCCATTAGATATTACAGATTAATTAACAACATATACCAATTACCTAGTCAGACTATTAGAAATTACAGATTAATTAACAAAATATATCGATCAAATGAAAGATTTATTCAGTTCAAATCACAAGTCATTATTACGAATTATTTTGAAAGTAGCTCTTTGAGAAGCACAAAATGCCCAAAGAATCATCTGCTAAACGGAAACGCACCGAACGAAACCAACAGATCGCAACTCCGTCCACTCCATGTCAGTCCGCGCTTCGAATAAGACGTTTATATGCTCGAGTGCAATCTCGTTAAACTCGCGAGATCTCGCCTTTTTTTCGTCCGAGATCAATCTCGCTAAAAAAGGTCGAGATCTCGCGAGATCTCAGCCTTTCTTAACGAGATTGCATTCCCTAACTGAGATACAGCTCTCCAAAAATTTACAATTATTTCCAAAAAAGTGAAATTTTAAGAATTGGTCAACTTTCGACAAGAAATATATGTTAAAATTATTATTAAGTATTTTTATTAAGTATTTATAATGTTATTTATTCAAGAAAAAAAATTATTTATATTATTATTGATATTTATTGATTTTTATGAAAAATATTAACTTGCATTATAAGGACAATAAGAGTGCCGAGCAATATAAGTCGTAAACTACGCATTTTGTTAACATTTTCTCATTTTATATACATTTTTAAAGTAGACTAACATTGCTACAATTTGAAACCAGAATCAACTCTGTAGCTTTAATACTATTGCTGCGATACAGCTTTCCTAAAATTGAACTTTTTTCCAGAAACGTTAAATTTTAAGATTTGGTCAATTTTCGACCGCGATCTTAGAGATAATACTCTTTTTACGGGTAGAATTATAGGTAAAAATATTGTAAAAAATCTAATTAGCTTTAATTAAAGGTTAGTACGATGTCTCTAGGCTATAATATAGTTTACTAACCAAAAAGAGTGCAAAAATTTCACGGTTTTTCAAGTGCTGCGAAGTTAGCACAGGTCTTTCAAAACTGCAAAATTTGATTTAAACTACTGGTAGTGATATTAACAACACATAAAAAAATCAGAACTAGCCGTTTGATTGCGATTTTAGTGATTTTTGAGTCAAATTTGACAGGCCTAAGATGAAGATTATACGATACAAGTTTTAAACACCGCTAATTCTGATACTGAATGTCTCAACAACCAAAAAAAAAGAAATGAAAGTGATTATGAATAAATAATGCATGTTGTCCTTAGGCATAATGGGAATTTTTTTTATATAGCTTGCTCCAATGGGATTTTTTTTAAAATAAGGCAGCATTTTTCCGTACCCTGTATCCTTCAATTATCGCTTATAACGAGCGCGAGAGCGTAATTTGCTGGATTTCTTGTAAAATTGCTACTTCCAAGTTCGGTTTCCGTCGTTTGGTAAGAAATAAATTTCGTATAATCTATAAAATAAATTGCCTCATTGTTTATCAAGGTTGTAAAAAAATCTATATCTATTTCTTCGAAAATTCTTTTAAATTTTGGAGAAGGGTCTTTGTTAGCGTGAAAATGAAATAAAATTAAAACGATAAAAGAGTTCCTATTTTTAAGAAGTTGCGGGTAACATATAATTTTCTATCAGACATAATATGAGGACTGACTTTGGGAACACAAATGCCGGGGAAAGGCATAAAGGTGCCAAGCTTAGGCAATTAGTACTTTTTTTTTAATAAATAAAATAAAATACTTCTTTATGGGTACGAAAAGCAGGTATTAATAGGACACATAAAGTCGAAAGCATCAAGTATTAGAAAAAAAAATATTTTACTGAAATTGCTTCGTTTAACACGTCTACGAATTTTTAAACGTGACACAACCGTTAAATTGCCGACATATGGAACATCAACCCTATCCCAATGTGGAGTTGGCATAAAACAAAAATAATATTAAAATATTTTATACATGAAATATAGTATTGCCAATTAATAAATAGAATAAGAATTGTATTTAACAAAGCGTCAAACACAAACGCGAAAGCAAGTAGGTGCATGTCTGACGTCCGTTCTGTTTATTTAGTAGGTATAGCGCCGCGGCCGGCGCGGCGCGGCGACCGCCCCCTCCCCTATTCCTCTTGCGGTGTAAACCGGTTAATATGGGTTTTCAATAAGCTCTTTTAACGGTTACACTCCGAACGATAAAATCAACTTTAACCTTTAATAACCGTTATTAACCGGTTAATTTTTAACCGGTTCCGAGCCTTGCCCGCCCAAGATTAGAGAAAGAGTTCTCGCGAGTACGCCGCGACAGCCTTCCGGACGCGTTATTCCAGTTTAGTGCAGGCACTGCCACATTTAGTCGGATATACACCGACGAAACTGGACGTGAACATAGCCGTGTTATATTTTTATTTCATATTCACAAAATGAACAATTGTAATTCAAAATTGAAATTTTGGATGTCAGAAAACTCTCGTGTGGGATGGGATGTATATTCGAAATAGATTGTCACCCTATTCCTGCGATTGGCTATAGATTAAAGCACTATAAAGCTGATCGCATATCGCATGAGAGCTGCAGGGACCGCATGCACTGACCGCAAACCACTTTTAATACTGGAAAAATGCAAATGCAGTCACCACCACGAGTCCAACGCATGATGAGTTGCGCCGAATAAAAGCAATTAAATCCGGTCGGTCACAGCTCAATAAAGAGCAATTTATTTCAATTATTTTGTCTGAATGGCTGTTAAGTGTTAGTGCAAATTCGCTATCGAGATAGGTTGTGACCTAATTTCTGCTATTGACTATTGATTAAAACGCTATAAACTGCGATTGCCCTGTGCACGATAGCATAAAAAATTAATGAAGCTTCCCGCATATCGATAGGATTCCTTTTGGAACTTTTCCCTCGCAACAAATGGTAAAGCTTTAAAAATATGTGAAGTGTGCTTCTATAAGTAATCTCACTACCTTCAGTCTGCGTGGATTTAGGTTTATAAAAATCCCCGGAATCCTTGTTTCCCGGCATAAAAATATCCTTTGCCACTATCTTCAACTAATATTTTATTACTTTCTGGTAATAAATCGCATTTATAATATTGTTAAGTTGAGATTTTGACTTCTAAGTAGTTATTATAAGTTTTTCTGACATACGAAAATGACAATAATCCACTGACTGGGTCATCTTAAATTTTGTCCTACTTTTTGAGTTAACAAAACTGAACACTATAACAAAGTAAATACTTAGTACATTTAAGTTTGTGTACGAAAACATTTCGAACAGAAGTTGCCTGAAATACACATACGGACAAATCTGTATCTGTCCGTATGTGTATTTCAGGAAACTTCTATAAGTAAGAATCAGTAACCAAATAGATTGCAATACTTTTTTAACCATTTTGCATTTACTAAAATGAAACTTAAGAACATAATATAAAGTAATACACTAATTTCCTCGATAGGTAGATAGGTATTTTCATGACTGCGCGCTGGTCGGCGCTTGGTGAAAATTTTACAAAACAAGCTTTTAACTTTGTCAGTTTCCATCTATCTATCTATATCTATAATATAATAAAACTGTAACAGATCCAATTCTGTACATTGAAGATATTTTGAAAATTTTTATCGGAGGGCACTCTATAATCGATACTGAAGCCAAAACTGCAATTTTTTTCATTTTTGTCTGTCTGTCTGTCTGTCTGTCTGTATCTTGGCCGCGCATCACGCCGAAACTACTGAATGGATTCGAATGAAACTTGGTACAATTTGAGTTTATACTCCGAGGTAGGTTATAGGATACTTTTTATCCTGAAATTCAGCACGGTTCCCTTGGGAGAGGGGATGAAAGTTAAAACGTGTATTTAGCTGTAATTCATTAACGCGTTGTTCGATTTCACTCATTCTTTTTTTTTTTAGAAAGGTATTACTTTAAGTATTGTCCCGTAAATATTTCAAGGTCATAAGTTTTTTAGTTTAGAAATGACAGGCATTTATTGGGTTCCAATAACTTGGGACCCGGATCTTCGTACGTACGGCTTATTTTAAACTGGTGTGCGTTTAGAGTTATGTTTGTCGGTCTGTCTATTTATTCCAGCTAATCTCCGAAACGGCTGGATCGATTTTAATAGAACTTTCAATGTTATAAGGAGTAACTTAGGCTACATTTAGGTTAGGTACATAAAAGAATTATGGGATCCGATCCGATCCTATACTAAACCTATAAACACGCGAACGAAGTTGCGGGGGTCAGCTAGTAATATAATAAAACTGTAAGAGATCCAATTCTGTACATTGAAGATATTTTGAAAATTTTTATTGGAGGGCACTCTATAATCGATACTGAAGCCAAAACTGCAATTTGTTTCATTTTTGTCTGTCTGTCTGTCTGTCTGTCTGTCTGTATCTTGGCCGCGCATCACGCCGAAACTACTGAATGGATTCGAATGAAACTTGGTACGGTTTGAGTTTATACTCCGAGGTAGGTTATAGGATACTTTTTATCCCGAAATTCAGCACGGTTCCCTTGGGAAAGGGGATGAAAGTTAAAACGTGTATTTAGCTGTAATTCATTAACGCGTTGTTAGATTTTACTCATTCTTTTTTTGTTAGAAAGATAGTACTTTATATATTGTTCCATAAATATTTCAAGGTCATAGGTTTTTTAGTTCAGAAATGACAGGCATTTATTGGGTTCAAATAACTTGGGACCCGGATCTTTGAACGTACGGCTTATTTTAAACTGGTGTGCGTTTAAATTTATGTTTGTCGATCTGTCTATTTGTTCCAGCTAATTTCCGAAACGGCTGGATCGATTTTGATGGAACTTTCAATGGCAGATAGGTGATGTTATAAGGAGTAACTTAGACTACATTTAGTTTAGGTACAAAAAAGGATTACGGGATCCGATCCGATCCTATATAAAAACCTATATCAACGCAGACGAAGTCGCGGGGATCAGCTAGTATTTAATATATGAAAAAAATAAAACAGAATGAAAATATTTTATTCGTGTTCTATAAAATTAAAATAACCTTGTAGGTAAGTTGTAGATTTACAATCAATTACAATACATTAATTACTCATTTAACTAAAGAACTTTAACAATACACACGAAATGAACAATACTAAAAACACAGCTTTTTACAATTTAATGATTGCGTGCTAGGGTTGCTGAGCTCGCGTGCTATAAATGTATGTCACTGTTTGGTTTGTGTTCTTTTTTGCAATTTATCGTTGTTCGCTGCAATAAAGGCGTCTTATCACAGGATTTGTAGCGCTCAAGCGGGCAGCGTTGGCGCTTTTATTAGTCACTTGTGTATTGCACCGTGACAGAACTCTTTTGTGAGCTCCAGCTCATGAAATAAATGAATCTTGCACGTAAACGGCACAGTAAACGGGCTGTTTTGAGTCCCAAAATGTGGTATTATATTTTTCTCGGGATTCTACTCTGCGATGGGAGGCTTCAGTTGAAATTCGTCAGGAATTAATTATGTCTTGTTGTATACTTATCATTGCAAAAAGATACGCATTTCATATTATGGATTGACCCGTTTTTAACAGTTGAGAGAATGATGCTCTTTTATACTTTGGCACACCTGTGGAAAAACGACGTACTAAACCATGTTTTGAGTCTCTCGAGGCACTGTTTCTTGCGCTGGCAGTGCAAGCGTACCCTTGTAGGCGCCACAAGTGCTTTCAATCTATAGTTTTAACATTCTCAATAAGTATTCCTTACTGATCCTATTTAAGAAAGAGTTGAATAGTAAGTGAGTGAAGGTTTGTTTGCTTTCGCTTGTGCATCCACACCTACTTGTTTGCTGTCTTTCATTGGCCTTCGTTTTCCTTCGCTGCTTGGTCTATGCGCGACATCTAAATCTATAAAAGGAAACGGTGACTGACTGACTAACTGACTGACTGACTGATAGACTGATTTATCAACACACAGCGCAAACCACTGATCCGATTAAGATGATTTGGCATGCAGATAGCTATTATGGGCTGTGATAGCCTAGTGGTTAGGACAACCGACTTCTAATCGGAGGTCGTGGGTTCGATCCCGGGGCACGCACCTCTAACTTTTCGGAGTTATGTGCGTTTTAAGTATTTAAATATCACTTGCTTTAACGGTGAAGGAAAACATCGTGAGGAAACCTGCACGCCTGAGAGTTCTCCATAACGTTCTCAAAGGTGTGTGAAGTCTGCCAATCCGCTTGGCCAGCGTGGTAGACTATGGCCAAAACCCTTCTCACTCTGAGAGGAGACCCGAGCTCTGTAGTGAGCCGGTAATGGGTTCATCAGGAAGGAAGGAAGGATAGCTATTATGACGTAGAAATCCGCTATGAAAAGATTTTTGAAAATCCAACTCTTAAGGGGGTTAAATAGGGGTTAAAAATTTGTATGAATCCAAGTGGATGAAGTCGCGCGATCATCAGCTCGTTAGGTGCATAAAAGACCCAGAGGCTCAATAAAGACCTCGGTTCAATGTCGTCTAGAATATTTTATTAACTTATATTGATTCACCCCAGTTCAATGTTTATGTATAATTCAGGTTGATTGCCTGACGATAACCTAATGCAGAAGTCGACCAGCTCGGTCCATTAGCTGTGAAATTTTCATTGGTTGTGATCGTAGGCTGTACTCAGGGAACGTAAAGAATAATATTATAACGTACGATTCACATTAGATACAGTGCATCGGACCACAGCAGCGGCAATGCAATCATACTAATCCTACTAATGTGAAAGTGTGGATGTTTGGATGTTTAGATGTTTATATGTTTGGATGTTTGTTACTCTATAACGTCGCAACTACCAAACCGATTTGGCTGAAATTTTGAATGAAGATAGATTATGCCCTGACTTAAAACATAGGCTACTTTTTATCCTGGAAAATCCAAAGTGCCCGCTGGATTTTAAAAAACCCGAAATCTATATCTACAGCTATAGGTAGATTACTATAGCCAACTAGTCTACCTTGAAAGTAGGCATAAAGGTTCGAAAAAGGGGCGAAAACGGAAACCAGATATCCACGATTCCCTCAGGATTTGTGAAAAATCTAAATTCACGCGGGCGAAGCCGCGGGCAAAAGCTAGTAGGTACTATAATTAAATGTATATTTTCATGACTAGAGGATGCCCGCGACTTCGTCTGCGTGAATTTAGTTTTTTAAAAATCCCGCGGGAACTCTTTGTTTTTCCTATGCTTCTTGGAGCTCATACCTTTCTAACGCGCCCCGCGGTGCTACCCGCGGTTAATAAGTTTGTACACAAAAATATTTGAACAGAATCTTCTAGGAGTAAGTTAGCAAAGAGAACGACAGCAAATTATGGCAATAATGTTGAAAATGCTCGCCAAATTATCTCTTTCGCCAGCATCTGCAGGTTCGTTGGTGAAAATGACTGAAAACTCTTTACCGACTGAAGAACGTTATATTTCAATGCACAAATTATTTATATCTCGTTGCCTTTTACATTTTTTGGACCTTTGGAACTTAATTAATATTTAGTACAATTTGTTGAAAACGTTAAAAAAAAAACAATTTTGTTCGAGTCATCACCATAGTGTCACACCACAGATTAGGAACAACTAGAGTCTCACAGAGCCGGGATTTCACAGTCAACGAAAAATAAGCACACAGAGTCCACTTCCGAACACGCCCCCGCGCGTTGAAAGCTCGTCTTTCAACCCGAATCCTCTTCACGAAGTGGGCAAATTTTGCTGAAGGCTCTTCGGACCACACCACTGGCTGTTTTGATATCGGCCACTCGCGTGATGCCATCCGAACCTGGATGAACAGCGACAACTCTTCCCAATCTCCACTTCAAAGGTGGAAGACCGTCTTCTTTGATAACGACAAGATCATTCAATTTTAATGTAGAATTGTTTACGTTCCATTTTGATCGTTGCTGTAACTCACTGATGTATTCTTTGCTCCATCTGGTCCAAAAATGTTGACGTATTTGTTCAATGCGTTGGAATCGATTCAACCGGTTCATAGAGTGGCTCTCATAATTGGGTACAGGAAGTGCAGTGAGTGGTCTCCCGATGAGGAAATGTCCAGGCGTCAGCGGTAGCAAATCATTGGGGTCAGACGATAGCGGCGTGAGAGGGCGTGAATTCAAAAGTCCTTCAATTTGCACTAGCACTGTGTTTAACTGTTCGTACGTGAAATTACAATTCCCTAAGACTCGCCGCAAATGAAACTGTCCATGCGGTTGGGTCTAGGTTCTTTAAGACCCACCGTAGAAATAGAACCAAAAAATTCTCAGACCATACTCTCAGTCTCATGGAACAGAGACATAAAATGAGACTGCAGTCTTCAGCAGATGCGTCTGCTTACCGGCAGATTAATAGGCAGATCTCCAAAGCGCAAACACGTGACTTGCGTAACTTTAATACAGAATGTATTAAAGATACGATCGAGCGAAACAAAGGCTCAAAAGTCTTCGCGAGAGATCTGTCTATCGGTCATAGCCAGTTGATGCGACTGAAGACCGACAGCGGTAGTCTCATTTCGTCTAAACCTGAGATTTTGAGAGAGGTCGAGAAGTTCTACGGACAGCTGTACACGTCAACACAGAAGCCTGTTGAAGATTTGGCTAAAGATCCCAGAGCCAAATTGACCCGACACTATACCGAAGATATCCCGGACGTCAGCCTATACGAGATTAGTATGGCTCTCAAACAACTTAAGGACAACAAGGCGCCAGGTGATGACGGAATCACAGTGGAACTCCTGAAAGCAGGTGGAAAACCGGTTCTTAAAGTCTTTCAGCGATTGTTCAATTCCGTCATCGACAAGGGCATAACGCCAGAGGCATGGCACAGAGGCGTGGTGGTTCTTTTCTTCAAAAAGGGCGATAATACCCTGCTGAAGAATTATAGACCCATCTCGCTGCTGAGTCATGTCTATAAGTTGTTCTCGAGAGTCATTACGAATCGTCTCGCTCGTAGGTTCGACGACTTCCAGCCTCCCGAACAGGCCGGGTTCCGAAAAGGCTTCAGTACCATAGACCACATTCATACGCTGCGGCAGGTTATACAGAAGACCGAAGAGTATAACCGGCCACTTTGCTTAGCGTTTGTGGACTATGAGAAAGCCTTTGATTCGGTGGAAACTTGGGCTGTATTGAGATCACTGCAGAGATGCCGGATCGACTATCGGTACATCCAAGCGCTGAAGTGTTTGTACGAAAACGCCACTATGTCAGTTCGTATACAGGACCAGACTACGAGGCCAATCCAATTGCAGCGAGGAGTGCGTCAAGGAGATGTTATCTCCCCGAAGCTATTTACCGCTGCGTTGGAAGACGTCTTTAAGCTTCTGGACTGGAGCGGACTTGGCATCAATATAAACGGCGAGTACATCACTCACCTACGGTTTGCCGATGATATAGTCGTGATGGCAGAGACTCTGGGAGACCTCAATACAATGCTCAATGATCTCAGCAGAGTTTCTCAACAGGTGGGCCTAAAAATGAACATGAGTAAGACGAAGATCATGTCTAATGCTCATGTTCCGCTCCACCCGGTAATTGTTGAGAACTCAGCACTCGAAATTGTAGACGAGTACATATACCTGGGACACACGGTCCAGCTAGGTAGGTCCAATTTTGAGAAAGAGATCAACCGCCGAATCCAACTCGGCTGGGCAGCGTTCGGGAAACTTCGAGATGTCTTTTCGTCCAATATCCCTCAGTGTCTGAAGACGAAAGTCTTCGAACAGTGCGTGTTGCCAGTGATGACTTACGGATCTGAGACATGGTCGCTAACAATGGGCCTCATAAGAAGGCTCAGGGTCACTCAGCGGGCGATGGAGAGAGCTATGCTCGGAGTATCCCTGCGGGATCAAATCAGAAATGAGGAGATCCGCAGGAGAACCAGAGTCACCGACATAGCTCATCGAGTCGCGAAGCTGAAGTGGCAATGGGCGGGGCACATTGCACGAAGAACCGATGGACGTTGGGGTCCCAAGGTGCTTGAATGGCGACCTCGCACCAGCAAACGAAGCGTAGGTAGACCCCCCACTCGATGGACAGACGATCTCAAGCGAGTCGCTGGTAGCCGCTGGAATCAGGCGGCACAAGATCGTGTGCTGTGGCGATCCTTGCAAGAGACCTATGTCCAGCAGTGGACGTCCATTGGTTGAAACGAACGAACGAACGAACGAACGAAGACTCGCCGCAAATGATATTTTACAGATTTAACGCCTGCCTCCCAGAGACCACCAAAATGAGGAGAGTATGGTGGTATAAAATGAAATGCAATTCCTTCATTGGCCACAGATTCGGTTACCGAAGTGCAGCTGTCTTTCAAAAACCTGCCTATTTCTCTAGATCCGCCAACAAAAGAGGTACCATTATCTGAGAAAACACTCTTGGGCTTCCCCCTGCGAGAAATGAATCTACGTAACGCCGACAGATAGTTATCGCTCGTTAAGTCACCTACCAGTTCTAGGTGAATTGCCTTAGTCGTGAAACAAACAAAAATCGCGATATAAACTTTAACGAGTCGACATCCTCTTCCTTGACGACTGGCGCACATAATGGGACCTGCATAATCTACCCCTACACACTCGAACGGATAACCGCCAGGGCTCAACCGCGTTGAGGGTAAATTACCCATAAGAGGCGCAATTACCCTGCCCTGCATTCGTTTGCACAAAATGCATTTATGATAACACGATTTGGCCAGATTACGCCCTCCAATAGGCCAGTAATTCTCACGGATGGACGCTAGAAGTAACTGCGGCCCTGCATGCATTAATCGTTTATGCTCAAAATCAAATAAAAGTTTTGTAAATCTATGTGTGGACTGTATTAAAATAGGATGTTTTTTTATCGTACGCAAATGAAGAATTTTCTAAACGACCGCCAACTCACATTATATTCTGATCATCCATGAAAACGTTAAACTTCAAAAGCTGACTCTTAGAGGGTAATTTCTGTCCCCGCATCAAAATTTCGTATTCTGAAAACGATTCTCTTTGAGATGTTCTAATCATCACATTCAACGCGTTTTGCAATTCGTCTTTCGAAACAAAATTATGGTTTATTTGCTGTTTTTTACAAGCATTAATAAATCTCAACACATACACTATACAGTATTTCAATCTAAGAAAATTTGAAAACCGATCAAAATTGATTAAATTAGGCCTATTTCCTGTGTTTACAGCAGAAACCAATGATCTTTCAGTTCGAACATCAGGCAATGATTCAACCGCTACACATTTTGAAGGCCATTGTGAAACATCCTGTTTTAAGAAACTTGGACCTGACCACCACAATTCGAGGGAGGAAATTAATGTACTCTCAACACCTCTCGATAAGGGATCTGCTGGATTTTGATCTGTCGGCACATGTCTCCAAGAACAATCTTGCGTTTTGTCCAAAATTTCGCCTATACGATTCCTAACAAAAGTCGTGAGTTTATTGGTCAACATTTTAAGCCAGCCCAAAACAATGGTAGAATCCGTCCAAAACGTTGAGTGCCTTATCTGAACTCTCAGGGAGGATTTAACCTTTTCATATAGCCGTACTCCTACCAAGGCTCCACAGAGTTCAAGTTGTGGTATTGTTTTCGGCTTCAAAGGAGCTACTTTGCTTTTAGCCACTAATAAACGAACAAAGGCATTTCTATCCTCGTCGAGACTTCTAACGTACACGCAAGCACCGTACGCACCCTCAGAGGCATCTGAAAATATATGCAGATCTACACACTTACTCATATATGAATCGCATAGAACGAGTCGAGGAATCCGCACATCGTTTAACATTGGTAAGGTCTTCAAGATTTCACACCAAGTTGTAGCGATATCAACAGGCAACTGATCATCCCAAGCTAACTTATGTAACCATAATTTCTGCAGGAGCATCTTCATTACAATTACACATGGAGACAGAAGGCCTAAAGGATCAAATATTTGAGCAATGATTGACAGCAATCCTCGTTTCGTGAACACATTTGACGCTGCAGCATCAATTGAAAAGCGAAGTTCGTCAGTCCTAGCCTGCCAATCAAGACCTAATGTCTTGCTAGCTTGAGAGTCTCCCATATTTAAACAAACTTGTGGTTCATTGCTATGAGTTGAAACAACACGAAGGTCATTGGAGTTCCATTTTCGCAAAGGCATTCCAGCTGAAGACAAAGCTTCAGAGACCTTCTTCCGTATGTCTGCAACTTCCTCTAAAGTGTCTGCACCAGTCAAGAGGTCATCCACATAAAAATCGTGAAGTATGATTTCCCCGACCTTAGCATCCTTACATTCTAATGCAATTTGCTTTAGGCACCGGGTTGCCAGAAATGGCGCACTAGCTGTGCCATATGTAACGGTATTTAATTGATATGTTTTGATAGGCTCAGAGGGGCTCCTTCGCCATACAATTAATTGCAACTGCCTATCCTCGGGGTGTACAACAATCTGCCTATACATCTTCTCAACATCTGCCGCTAACACAATTTTGTGAGTGCGAAATCGCAACAAAATTGACAGAAGATCGTCTTGAACCGTCGGTCCCACCATCTGAAGGTCATTCAGGGACACGCCGGACGTCGTGGGACTGCTGGCATTAAAAACGACTCTTAACTTTGTCGTGCAACTAGCTTCACGCATAAGACCATGGTGGGGTATAAAGTTCCCTGACTGGGCTTGGCCAACGTCGCATTCAGACATGTGACCTAATGAAATATACTCTGACATGAAATCGATATAACGTTGCCTAAACAATGGTTGAACTCTAAATTTTCGCTCAATAGCAAAGAGAGAACGTTTGGCGCGTTCCAAAGAGTCACCAAGCATGTCGCGTGATTTCTTTAAAGGGATTCGGACACAAAACCGACCATCTTCCAAACGTGACATGTTCTTCACAAAATGTTCCTCGGCCACCCTCTCTTCCGCAGAATATGATGACTGACAACTGACTTCTTCAAGTTGCCAAAACCGACACAAAGCTGCATTAATGTCATCATTGAGAGTAGTTGACACCTCAGAATCAACTGTAGACAAACAACATACCTTATTATATTGATTATTTGACTTAAGCCCATTTACAAGTCGTCCACCAACTAACCAGCCAAGTCTAGATTCCCATAACACAGGTTTATCATAACCTTGCCTGTAACTTCTTGAACCTAACAAATCCCACAAAATATCAGACCCTATGCATAGGTCCACCTCCTCAGGTTTATAAAATTGGGGATCTGCTAGTACAACATCATTTGGAACCTTCAGACTAGAAACATCTATCTCACGACAAGGAACATTATCTGTAATAGCAGGCAAAACATAACAGATCAAATCTGTTGAAAAGCTCTCATTCAGAGACTTGATGGATGCTCGGCATAACTTGGATGACAGCGAACTAGAATTATTTATGCCAAATATAGGTTCATTTACACTTAAAAAGGGCAAATTAAGTAAACTACACAGTTTCTCTGTCATATAACAGGTTGTACTCCCAGGATCAAGCAATGCACGTACCACACGATCACGACCCTGGCAATCATATATCTTCACGAGTGCCGTTGATAAAAATACATCATGTTTCCATTTATAGTCTTCCCTAAGGCTATCATCATGTGACGTCATTAGTCATAACGTTGGGTTCAACCCCGCTTCAACTTGGGACAGAGCGCTGGCAACCCTATCATCTGGCATATGTGAGTCATTCGGATTCTTCTGACTTACAGCTGTACAGACCAACGGGTGATGTTTTCCCCGCCGATTACACCTTTTACACCTAGGACCAAAGCACCTATTTGACATGTGTCCGGGCCGGAAACAACAGAAGCAGATTTTAAATTGTGGTAATATCTTCCAACGCTCCTGTTCACTCATAGCCAGAAACTGTTGACAATTCTGTAGAAAATGATCACCATGACATTTGGGACATGACTTTAATTGTGGATTTTTCTCCAACTTTGGTTCGACATTAGACACTAAACCTTTATGTCTTATAACAGAGGACTTGCTTTTATTAGGGCTGTGCTTCACCTGAGACACCTCAATAGTTTGGAGTAAATCTGCACGGTCACGAAGAAATTGCAACATTGAATCTAACTTGATGGGAATATCTTTGCTGAGCCTACCCTTAAATTCCTCCCACTCACGGAATGTTTTTGAATCTAGTTTTTTACTTAAAATATGAATAAGGAGGGTATCCCAATGTGAGGTTGGCTCACCTAGCGATTCTAGTGCCCTCATATTCTTATTGACCGCATCAATTATCCGCTTCAAGTTATCTGATGATTCACGACTAATCGACTCAATTTCTAATAGAGCGGTGACATGATTTTGTATAAGCAAGCGCTTATTATCAAATCGTTCGCATAGCAAGCTCCACGCAACAGGGTAATTCAACGCACTTAATTCAATTGCTTGTATAACAATGGCCGCAGTACCCTCTAGAGATGCCCTGAGATAATGGAATTTATTAATATCGCTTATATCATCATTCGAGTGTACAAGGCTAGAGAATGTGTCGCGAAATTCTAACCAATTGTTAAAAGACCCACTAAATTTTGGTAATGCAATGGTAGGCAACTTAACGACCTGACTACCACGTTTGGACGAGCTCTTCTCGCTACATAAACTTTCATTAGCCTTTTCAGTATTTTGAGCGATAAGATCTTGAGCTCGAGCAAGGATCTTAAAATAAGTAGACTCGAATTCACTTCTCTCAGGTAATGCCATACTTATGTCATCAACTAGACATTCTATCTTTAATTGCACCTCATCAAATTGTTGGTATAAATTGTCTAACTTACCGGTACGCAGCTGCAGTTCGGTTACCTGCACGGGGCTCAATGAATCTCCTATACTGTTAAGATAGTTACAGAACGCTGTCAAGCGCCCCTTGAAGCTTGCTCGGGTTTTAATAAGCTCTTTCTCTGATTTCTCACTCATTTTAAAGTTCTCTGGGAAGCAAGCCTGAAATTGATACAATGCAAAGTTTTAATTCTAATTAAGTTCACTGGTCACTTGAAGTCACTTAAAATCCGGTCGAATGGGCCATGTTGAAAATGCTCGCCAAATTATCTCTTTCGCCAGCATCTGCAGGTTCGTTGGTGAAAATGACTGAAAACTCTTTACCGACTGAAGTACGTTATATTTCAATGCACAAATTATTTATATCTCGTTGCCTTTTACATTTTTTGGACCTTTGGAACTTAATTAATATTTAGTACAATTTGTTGAAAACGTTAAAAAAAAAAACAATTTTGTTCGAGTCATCACCATAGTGCACAGAACAAAAATACTCTCTAACGAGAGAAGAATGAAAACTCCATAGAAAAAAAATGAGAACAGTTCAGCGCCATCTAGATTCAGCCCACCAACAACTCTTTGACGTACCTACCTACCTACCTACTTAACCTTAATAATATTTTTAGATAAGGCATTTTGACTCGAGAGAGAACTGGTGAAATAAAATACTCCAAGTTCTCTTTCGAGTCAAAATGCCTTATCAATAAAGTTTTAGTTAGGATTCAAAATAAAACAACAGGTTTTCTTTCTAACAATTCACATTTATTTATGTGTAAGGATTTTTTTTTTGAGTGCGGTGGCTGACACTTCTTCTGAAAACGATCTATTTTCCAAATACATACAAAATCATTTTAAACATAATATGTATGAGACGCTATTTACAATGCTGGAACAGCAGTTCTTTGTAACTTCCGTTTAGTACAATCAGTAAAACCTCTGTTCAATCACATACTTAGTTCACATCTGAAAAGAAACAATTTTGTTGATTTATCATGATCAACCCATTACCGGCTCACTACTACAGAGCACGGGTCTCCTCACAGAGTGAGAAGGGTTTTGGCCATAGTGTACCACGCTGGCCAAGCGGATTGGCAGACTAGATTTTGTTGATTAATTGGTACTAATTATTACAAATAATATATACCTTATCATATAAGAAAGTATTTTTACTACCCTATAGGTAATAAATAGTAAACACTAAGGGTGGGCTACCAATATTTTTTTTTCCTAACTAGTATCTGCAATGTCTGGAAAATGGGAAACTATAGACATAAGCAGTAAGCACGCCTGTTGATATTACTATAATTAATATCAAAATGTGTGCTTGTGTCTGTTTAAGGATAATTTATAGAGAATGAACTTTAGTAATTATAAATCTACTAAGTTAGGTTACTTAGGTTATACGTACCACGCAAGATTCCTTAAGCAGGTTTTAGGTAATCGAATCAACTTGATGTTGTTTTTACCGGCGAGCAGTCACATTTAAAACATTTCTCCTTGTTTTATTTGTGAAATAAAACATACGAGCAAAGAATTCCACATACGAGTCTTGTTTCAATTAAACAGAATCAACGTCTCAAATATAAATAGCACTACACTATAAAACACAAACAGAGTAACAGAAGCTCGACTCGACGTATTTAAAGTTTATATGATCGCAAGAAACCTATAAATATTTTTAATTGTTACGAAACTTATCCACACAATAACAAAGACGCCATTTTGAAAAAAATAATTATTACCAACATTACGAACTATTACGTCAGTGACTACCAACTTAAAAACACTTTATTGACCAAGAATATTAGAACCTATGGAATTTGCAGAGCGATTCAGAACACTTCGATAACTTACCGTGTCGATACGATTTGGTATCGATTTTGTGTCTAAATTTTTTTTTCGTGCAATTCAGAACGATAAAAGCATACAATTGGATATCGATTACGATACCGGTATCGATAAGATACATTGCGATTAAGACATGTGCATTTATGAAGTATGTTATTTTACAAAAATTTTACTTATTATACATTCATATTAAGCATTAAAAAATAACTTTTAATCATCTTGAAGGTAATTAAAGTCATTATTTAAAATGATAACATTAAATTATTGATTTAGAGAGAAAAATGTCGAAGTGTACTACAAAAGTATTATTACAGCTATCCTCGTAAATACCACACAGATGTCCGTACCCAAAGGGTAAAACGGGACCCTATTACTAAGACTCCGCTGTCCATCTGCCTGTCTGTCCGTCCGGACAGACGGCAAGCAATATACTACTCTCTACCGAGAGATATATTATGGCATTGGTTGGTAATCATGTACATACCAAAAATCTGAATCTACATGATTACGTGTTGCCTCCTGTAATGCCCCTCTTATTAGTTAGTAAAAATAACGCAAATTCTGGCGAAAGTTTTATTATATTTTCCCATAAAAGTTGACGCATTTGCCTCAAATGGGTTAAAGGTATCACGCAATGTCCGTAGATACCTACGTCTCTTAAGAATCCTCTTCACCGCGTCTTCTTCGCCTCGGTGATTTACTGCGGCTATTGCTATCTATTTTAATTGCGGCTCCGAACATATTTTTCACGAAATAACAGTAAAAGTACCTATCTGACGAGTAGATGAACAAAAAGATTAGGATATCGAATGCCCTGTAGCTTTCGATAAATAATCGTAAAAAAATATCGGATGTTCGGAAAATATTATTCGATAAAGTTGTTGTGAATAGCTTTTGATAGCGTTTGATAAAGTTGTTGTGAATAGCGATTATGACATTCGAACGATATCTACGTCGGTTCGATTCGGTATCGGTTTCGACAACTTCCCGGTTGATACGGTTATTCTGAATTGAAAATACATCTTATCGTACGATAACTTACCGAATCGATTGATGATTATGTTATCGAAGTGTTCTGAATCACCCGAGCCGAGCTTCAAACAAAATGTTGAAACAAAGAAATGTGGCCTTGAACAGGCTTTATCTCGTTCTTAACTACTTAAATAAAGTGTGTGAGGTACAGAAAGACTTGAGAGAAAAAATAGCCCAGCTGAATTATGGACTTTGTCTTTCCTACAATGTTTTAGGCGCAGACTCCAGTATCTACATAAAGAATATAACCTTCTTGGATATGACTTTAGAAAAGTTAGTGTTGCAATGCTTAAAAAATGTACAATTATTATCAGAATGTTTTAACAATGGCAATTTCAGCCCCCGTAGGTATAAATTTTCTTCTAAGAGAGTTTACACCCCCTGCCATAGTGTCACACCACAGATTAGGAACAACTAGAGTCTCACAGAGCCGGGATTTCACAGACAACGAAAAATAAGCACACAGAGTCCACTTCCGAACAATAATGTGTTATGTGAGCGTGATGTATCTCGTTTTTGAAAGTCTATATCTATTTAAGTCCCACAGGAACACTTTTTCAGCGATAAAAAGTAGTGTGAAAAGTAAATGTACTATTCCAGGGTGTCTGTCCTAATCTATCTAGTTGCGCCGTTAAAGAGTAACAAACATACGCACATACATACATACCTACATACTCACAAACTTTCGCCTTTATAATAGTGTGAATCTTACTTTTTTTCTACTCTACCACTGTACCACATACGATAGATACATACAAAAAATGTATGATTTTCAAAGCTACATAAATGCAGCTACGAGTTCGTAGCACCTGTTTTCAGCCTGACTACGTCCTCGTCCTTCATCGATGCTTTTATATTAATTGATACCCGAGGCCCATTGATTTTTCCATACATTAGTATTATGTATAATTTACAGTGTTTCCATCGGAAAATTGGAAAATAATTATTCATGCTTTTACTTTTATAAACACGTATAATATTATATCTATCTTCTATCTTCTATAATATAATAAAACTGTAACAGATCCAATTCTGTACATTGAAGATATTTTGAAAATTCCTTTTGGAGGGTTCTCTACAATCGATACTGAAGCCAAAACTGTAATTTTTTTCATTTTTGTCTGTCTGTCTGCCTGTCTGTCTGTCTGTCTGTCTGTCTGTCTGTCTGTCTGTCTGTCTGTCTGTATCTTGGCCGCGCATCACGCCGAAACTACTGAATGGATTCGAATGAAACTTGGTACGATTTGAGTTTATATTCCGAGGTAGGACATAGAATACTTTTTAACCCGAAATTCAGCACGGTTCCCTTGGGAGAGGGGAAGAAAGTTAAAACGTGTATTTAGCTGTAATTCATTAACGCGTAGTTCGATTTAACTCATTATTTTTTGTTAGAAAGGTAGTACTTTAAGTATTGATTCGTAAATATTTCAAGGTCGTAGGTTTTTTAATTCAGAAATGACACAACATTTATTGGGTTCAAATAACTTGGGACCCGGATCTTTACACGTACGGCTTATTTTAAACTGGTGTACGTTTAGATTTATGTTTGTCGGTCTGTCTATTTGTTCCAGCTAATCTCCGAAACGGCTGGATCGATTTTAACGGAACTTTCAATGGCCGATAGGTGATGTTATAAGGAGTAACTTAGTTTACATTTAGTTTAGATACATAAAATAATTATGGCATCCGATCCGATCCTATATAAAAACCTATATCCACGCGAATGAAGTCGCGGGGATCAGCTAGTCTATATATAAATCAATGCCACTTTTTTTGTAATTTTATAACTCAAGAACGGACTCACCTATCCAAATCAAATGTTTAGGCTTTGTTCGGACTATTTAGTAGCTTTGAGGAATTATTATATAGAGTCGACGCCGAGACTTGGTTTTTTGTAACAAGAGTTATGGTAAACGTACCTTAGCTCACTTAGTCTGCGCGAAGCGTCTGTCGGAGCGTGACGTGTTTGAGATCTATTTAAAATGAGACCCCGTCACAATTTCGTCATTTATCAAGTTATATCTATGAAAATTGAGATTTAGATTTTCGGTTAAAAATTAAGAATTACGTGTTGATGAAATTTTGGAAAAACTACCCCTACGTTGGTACAATGGGAGATGGAAGTTTGTATGAGATTAAGAATTCACGCAAGTGAAGTTGCGAGCATCTCAGTAAGTAATGTACCTAAAGAGCTGGATCTGGTCTTAAATTGTAGCAATTTTATTCTACTTTAAAAACGCCCTGAAAAGGTAGTGTCAAGAACTAGTCCTTTTGGGTTATAATCGCCAAAATCTGAAAAAAATCCCAAATTTTCGCGGTTTTTTCGATTTTTGACAAAGTTGCGTTCGTCGCTCGAGGTCACAAACTTGGATTAATCATTGGGCCAACATCATAAACAAGTCTGCAAAAAATCAGAACTACCCGATTTAACGCAAGGTACCCCATACTAGCAAATCCTAAAGTTACTGGACTAGTAATAGAATACCCAAGTCCCGGATAAAAGTGCGAGTTTGGGGCACATAGTGCTATAAAATAAACATTGTAAATCAAACTCTCAGATCCGATTTCTCAATAGGTAGAATATACTCAATGTGTCGCCTCTGTATTGTAGTAGTCCCATCTATGTCTCAAGGAGCGGGGCGCGCGGGAGGAGGGCTGCTGCTCGCGGTACACAGATTTTGTTAGCGTTGTCTGTTCTAGGTAGGTAGGTAGTATTATGTAGGTAACATAATAATTCAGTGTTTAGTAGATGGTTTATGTGATGTTTGCACAAAATCGGTCGAGCGGTTCTTCATTTATCACATTTTTTGTAACAAATGAATTCAATAAATGGCGGATCATTTTGTTTGGATGAAATTTTGTGTGTATGTGTGTATATTTCAATGGGTTCCTGGATGATTTGAAAACACAATTAGCGGGTAGGTACAGGTAACCTACCGGGTTTCGGTAGGCGACGATGATGTCGGTATGTCGCCGGGCAGGACGACGTCTGCCGGGTCCGCTAGTTATTTATGGAAAAAAGAAACCTAACGTCTAATACACATTAGTTGAACAAATCTTCTTGTGTAATACAACTAGGTATTTTTCACGTCTTTACATCGTAAATAATAATTATTAATTTATCTATGGTATAATATAATACAATATAGGTACTCGTAATTTATGTCCGCGAATTAGTCATTTTTAGTTATAGCAGAGAAAAAATTCCGAGTGATAGATTTCATCACCAGAAACATTTTTCCATTCTTCCAATAGCTTTTAAGTATAGGTTTTAAGTACTACTTAAACAAAGTAAGTATCCTCAGATTTGAACTTTATAAAGAATGACGACGGGCATCAGCAGCGCAGCCGACGAGTGAAGATGGCCGTTAGCAGCGCGGCTGGGCGCGTGACGACGGGTATCAGCAGCGCAGCCCACGAGTGAAGATGGCCTTTAGCAGCGCGGCCGGGCGCGTGACGACGGGCATCGGCAGCGCAGCCGACGAGTGAAGATGGCCGTTAGCAGCGCGGCTGGGCGCGTGACGACGGGCATCAGCAGCGCAGCCGACGAGTGAAGATGGCCGTTAGCAGCGCGGCTGGGCGCGTGACGACGGGCATCAGCAGCGCAGCCGACGAGTGAAGATGGCCGTTAGCAGCGCGGCCGGGCGCGTGACGACGGGCATCGGCAGCGCAGCCGACGAGTGAAGATGGCCGTCAGCAGCGCGGCCAGGCGCGTGATGGAGAACGCGGCTGGGCGCGTGACGACGGGCGTCAGCTGCGCAGCC